>CM073309.1:22855497-23455497 GCA_037043255.1 Diadegma fenestrale
CAGTAGTTCTTTTGCTCATATACTCGCGCGGGGTGAGCTGCTTGCGAGGCTATAATTGAAATAGCCGAGACAATTATCATTCATTGACGATAGGTAATCACCATTATTATAATTATCCTCTATGTACAGAGAGAATATGAAACACACATTGGCAATAATGGGATGTCCACGAGTTCCTTATCGTCAATTACATCTTGCGAGTACGCTTTTCCACTCTTTCGAGTGATCAGGATAGATTTTTTTTCAGAGATCATGGAAAACTCGGGCTCATCGCGTAGCAAGTCACACTGAAAATAAAATTTCGTTGTAAAATATCGATATTTCGTTGGATACGTTCGACTAAACGTTTTTTTTTCCTAAATCACCAAAATTCCGTCTTTGCAGCAGGAAATATTCTAGAAAATCTCTTGGAAAAGTGAATTTTTGTCATTCGTAAATTTGGCTGACAAAAAAATCACGAAAATATTGAAATTGTCCAAAAATATTCAGTTCACCGTGTTCAACAATTTTTGACCAAATTAAATTTTCAGCCGCAGTATTGAATGTCGATTTCAAGAACAAAATTTGAAAAAAAAACGAGGCGAATGCCTGGTGAGCCCGAGAGGTCGACAAAGATGAAAAAAGATGATGCCGAAATTTGCAACGTTGGAATGCAACGAAAAATATTTGATTTTATTGAAAATTCGTTAAATTTTCAATGTCGTGGGAATTTTTCGAGCCGACATGCTTTGCGGGTGGCCAAAATGGATCATTTTATCGTCGAAATTAAATTCTGAATTAGAATAATTATTTTTTCCGAAGACAGAAAAAAAATCCGTTGCATTGCAACGATGCAAACTTTAGAATCATCGAAAAATACGTTTTTTTTATTAATTGTTTGTTTCAATAACAAAAACCATGAAAATTTTCGAGCTGATTTTGTCTTTGGGTCCTAAAAAAAAATCGTTTCATCATCTTAACAAAATATTGAATAAGAATCACGAGCTCTGCTCAAGGAAAAACCGAATTTCGTTGCATTCCAACGACGCAAACTCCAGCATCGTGATAAAATTAATAGGAAATGTCTCGTCGAAATATTCTCAAAGTTACGAGACTTTTAAAGACGAATTGTGCGAATTGAATAATATTTTGACACATTACAAAAAACATGGATATGTTTTGACGAGTTTAAAAAGTCTCGCGCGTTTGTCCGCGTGTGAAAGTGTTTTAGCGAGACGGAGATCCGAGCAAAGTTCATGGACCTTGATAGCGTGACGTCAAAGGCTGTCACGAATATCGTCGCGCGTACTCGCCGTGAAAATAATGCTGCACCAGGGCGCAACAACAAGGTGCAGAGCTCTGGGATATCGTATCTCTCGTTTATCAGGTGAAGCGCGAGTTATTCGTCCTCACTTGCGCGTGTAGCTTCGCAGTGCGATGCTTTCTCGTAGGTTCGCGAGACCGCGATCGCGCACCGACATTATACACACTATTTATAGCCCCGGACAAGTGAAACGAGAGCAAGAGAGCCCGAGCTATGTCGTGCGAGAGCTGTGCGAAAATGAAACATGCAACCTCGCGGGCCGGCGGCGACGGGGCGACGAAAAAGACCGAGAACGCGTATACACGTTATAGATCCTCGGGGTGGTACTTGGCCACACTCGCGCGAATAACGGTTTAATGCGCGGCTCGTCGATAAAACTCACGAGAATTTCCACAGTGCACGCAAACTTCTTCCCTGCTCCAATGATACGTCAGGCAATAATAATATACGCGTAGATACGCCTCTAATAATCAGCCTAACCTCTCGCATCCATTCGTCTAATTACATCAACAAATTACGACCGCGATCTGAGAGTATTTCAAATTTTCTCATTGCACGTAGAAAAAAAATGACACTGGACAAGAAAAATACGTTTTTCTGGTCATTTTTTCATTCAATTTCGAAAACCATGCAATTTTCGAACTGATTTTCGCTTTAGATACCGATGGAACGACGATGCATCGTTGGAATGCAACGAAATTCATTTTTTCTTCGTCAAAGCTCGTTATTTATATTTAGAATTTGATTGTCATGATTAGATTTTCATGAAAAATTTGGATAATTTATAAAATGAATCAAATCATCAATAAAAATATTTATTTGATAAATTTATTGAATTTATTCTACTTAAATTTACTCAACTTGTTGAATATTTGGTCAGGACGATAAAACGAAATTTTTTCAGGATCCAAAGACAAAATCGGTAGGAAAATTGTCGTGGTTTTCAAAATTGACGAAACAATTAATAGAAACAATTAATTTCGTTGCATTTTAACGATTTTATTAGGAATAATTGATTAAAAGTTTGAAAACGTGAATTCCGCATCGTCGCGGTAAATCTACGGTCTCATTTCGATCGCGGGAGAGCGAGAGGAAATCACGGACAGAGGAAACGGATAGCACGCGTCGAGGAGGCAATACACAATGTTTGGAACGATCGATATGATGGGGAATGGGCAAAGTAGCATATCAGCGCACAATATTATTTATCGTAAATAAATAATAATGTACAACATTCTGTATATCGCATAGCGACAACATTATGTGTGTCGCGTTACAGGGATAATACGTTATCGTTTGCTTGTTTGATTCCATCGCACTCGACCATTATTTACCGCACCGATACGCAGAGCTCGTTACATAAATATATATAATTTAATCGACACGAAGCGTCAACAGGTTTTTAGCGCGCGATCGACAATTTCAGATTAATTTCCATCGGAAAAAACCAAGTTTGTTCATTTTTTACATCAATTTTCATACGCGTTCGTTTGTCTCAGAGTCTCGCGACTGACAAGCTCGCGAGAGAGAGAAAAAATAAGGGAACGAGTCGGGATAATAATTCCAACTCGGCTAAAGTCTGTTTGCGCACGCGGCGGAGTCAAGAAAATACAAAAAAGCTTGCACAAGCCCTGAGAAGCAACCGATCGCGTTTGAATCCCAGAAACATCGCGCGAGTTGACAAAAATTCATTCACTGACGAAGAAAAAATGATGTCAAGGTCGTTATATTTTTGGATCTCCCGAGGACGCTGTCACGGGATCCCCCGCAGATGCCGAGAAGAAAATTCGCCAATTATTCGAAAACCAAGAAAATTTTCGTACCCATTTTTTCTTTGGAGTGTAAAAAAATCTTTCATTGTCTTTTTCGTTGCATTCCAACGATGCAAACTTGAAAATCAGACTCGGTTCGTGTCGTACATTGATTTAGTACACTGAAAATTCAATTTTGTCAAAAAACGTCGATATTTTGTTGAATACGGCGAACTAAATATTTTGGGATGATTTCAAAATTTTCGTTGTTTCGACAATATTTTTCATTGTAACGGAACTGTCAGCAAAATTCACGATTGGAATGACAAAAATTTACTTTCCGAAAAGATTTTCAGAATGTTTTTTGCTGGAATGACAAAATTTTCGTGATTTTTCGAAAAAAAAAACGTTTAGTTTAACGTATCCAACAAAAAATCCATCTTTTTCAACAAAATTCATTTTTCAGTGCGTTGAGGTCCAACGAAAAAAATAAATCTTTCTATTAATTGTTTGCTCAATTTCCAAATCCATGACAATTTTCCGATCGATTGTGTCTTTGGATCTTGAAGAAAAATATGACGTTGAAGTTTGCATCGTTGGAATGCAACGAAATTCATTGATTTAGTGACAAAACTCTTTACAATAATATACAATATGTCATTACAATGATAAAACGATCGATTTTTGCGGCCCAGCAAGTGAATAAACTCGAAAGATTTCAATGTTTTACAAAATTAAACAAATTATCAATAAAAATTCATATTTTTCGTTGCATTCCAACGTTGCAAACTTCAGCCTCATAGAAAAATCGTTTTATCTTCGAGATAAAAAAAAAACAAAAAGAATTTCGTTGCATTCCAACGATGCAAACTTGAAAAATCGTACTTGGTTCGTGTCATACAATGATTTAGTATATTTTATGCAATGTATACGAAAATAATGTGCCGTTTATGACGCCGCGGGGGGATAAGTCTGCTTATGTGTACTCAGACATACTCCGCTAGCCATTTATCCGCAGCAGATATGTATCTAATAACTGATTGAGGTGTACCGGTTTCGTCATTCTATATTCATGTTGACATACAGATATTGTAATATAATGCAGAGAGTATCGAGAGAGGCGCATATCCGGATATTTGTAATATTACACGTGATAGGCCTGACACGCAAACAGCCGCGCGCATAATCGATCGTAAATTCCTATCACGTGCTTATCCATCAACGTCTGTATACGATAGTTTAAACGCGTGACAGAGAACTAAGCTCCATGTGTGTGTGTGCATAGCCAGTAACTTTGTCGAGGACATTTCACATACAAATCGTATAAATATAGACGAAAAAAATCATTAAGGACGTTGCATGCAAAATTTTCTATCGATCGAATTCCTCTAAATTTGCACCGCACAGAAAAAAGATTTTAAGAAGTTTCACAATGTATAAAATGATGCTGAAGTTTGCAACGTCGGAATGCAAGGAAAAATATTTAAATTTATTGATAATTCGGTCAATTTTCAATGTGATCCAAAATTTTTAAGCGAATATGCTTTTCGGGACGCAAAACTCGATCATTTTATGCAACGATGCAAACTTCAGAGTCATTTTATAAATCGAGATATTAATTTACAAAAATCACAATTTTCCGTAATTTCTCACAAGAGCGCGTGTTTGAAGTTGCAATTTTCAGCATTAAATATTCCCATTTCTAAACGGCGAACCCTCTTAAAACTTTTCACACGCCTTTGCGTGACATCGAAGAAGCTTTATTGAGATTTTCAAAAAAATCGGTCGTAAACTTTGTCCGAAATTTTGGTTATTACATAAAAAATACAGATTTTCTCAGACAATCTTGAATTTAGAGTATTTTGTTCTTTAGTCAATTAGTAACAACTTTTTTTTTCAATGAATTTAGACCCGCAAACCATTTCGTATGTGCGAAAAGCTGGAAATAAAAATTTGACCTTGACCGTGGCCATACAACGTCCTTCAAGAATAAAAGTCTGTCCGTTAGCGAACTCCTAAAACGAAGTATTTCGTTCAATACTGAAATTTCCAAAAAATTAACAGAATTACGTATTTAGTTGGTTTGTAGGGAGCCTGAGAATGAAAAATGCGTATTAGAAAGATAAAAATCATCTTCATTGTTATTTGATCAACGGTTTAAACACGTTTTTCAGTTTATTCGTAAAAATAAAAGAATTTTAAATGTTCTGTTAATTGTTTAATTCCAAAAACCCAAAAAAAAGTCGATTTTATAATCCTGATTAAATATAATAAAGCAAAAACCTATTTTTTTTTTTTTTTTGCAGTCCAGGCTGCACCAGCGAATAATTACACAATGTTGCGTTTTCAAAAATCGTACCGCGTTACGTTAAACTTTATGGTTACGGTATTACGGGGTGAGGAAAAGTTGGAGAGTTCGTCGTCAAAGTGGAAGTTTCGGACTCGTCGAATGTGGATTCTGTAGGAAAAAAAATTGGTGCCGTAACTTTATCCCAAGGTCGCCGTTTTAAAGGGACAACGACGCGAGACTTTTTGCTGAGGAAAAGTTACAGCCATGGTAGCTCTCGACTGTCAGAGAGCTGACTGTGTCGAATCTCGGAGATAGTCGTGGAGATTTAGCTTCCGAAGGAAAATAACTGATAAGTCAGTTATTGGATCAAGTTAACGAAGACTGAAACGCAAGGCTGTTCGTATATCCCGACGAGGAGAAAACTGAGAGCAGCTTATGAAGATGTTGTTCGTAAGCCAGTCAATGGGCCTCCGAGTGTCGAGAATGAAATTCAGCGAAGCATTTCGCGAATCTCTCGCGTAAGAACGATCGATTAGCCTCGACTAAGGAATCGCTCTGGCAATCGAGGATTCTCCACACACTAAAAATCAAATTTCGTTTTTCGTTGAGCACTCAATATTTTTCGACAACTTCAGAATTTTCGTTACACTGAAAAAATCG
Organism: Diadegma fenestrale; assembly: GCA_037043255.1. NCBI lineage: Eukaryota > Metazoa > Arthropoda > Insecta > Hymenoptera > Ichneumonidae > Diadegma > Diadegma fenestrale. The sequence continues at coordinate 22,861,502 of CM073309.1, forward strand.
ATATTTTGTTGGATACGTTAAACTAAACGTTTTTTCGAAAAATCACGAAAATTTTGTCATTCCAGCAAAAAACATTCTGGAAAATATTTTCGGAAAGTAAATTTTTGTCATTCCAATCGTAAATTTTGCTGACAGTTCCGTTACAATGAAAAATATTGTCGAAATAAAGAAAATTTTGAAATCATCCCAAAATATTTAGTTGGCTGTATTCAACGAAATATCGACGTTTTTTTGACAAATTTGAATTTTCAGTGTATTTTAACGATATTTTTGTTTCTAACGGAACTGTCAGCAAAATTTTACTTTTCCAAGAGACTTTCTACAATATTTTTTGCCACAATAACAATTTTTTTGTGATTGAAAAAGAAAAAAAACGTTCGGTCGACCGTGAACAACAAAATATCGATTTTTTTTCAACAAAATTTTCTTTTTGGTGCAAGAAATCGGACTTGGCCTGAATTTCCATACATACAAATAAATTTCTCGTCTCTACCTCTCTCTTCGTTAATTTTCTCTTTGCCTTATTCCGCTCCGAGTTAAGAAAAATGATTGCGGCGTGAAGTAGAGGAAACGCGATGCCCACAGGACTTGGTAGAGCGAGAGAGCAAGTTTAAGAGGATTATCACAGCAATAAAAAGTAAAGAGATACGAGTCTCGAGGAGCAGCAAGCGACAAGTTTAAACGATTAAAGTTTGCTGGAAAAAAGAATGGGAAAGAGAAAAGCGAGTAAGAATAACACAGCCATATTGTGAGAATATCGTTTCGCTGAATGAGCATCACGCTCATCGAACAAATGAGGAGATCTTGACGTCACTGACTTGTATATATATATATATATATATATCTCCCTCGCCCATCAACCCTCCTCCTCGGCGACATTCTCTTATCTATGTGTGCTTTAGATAGAATATACGTTTATTGACATGGAGAAACGCGCGTTTTATCTCTTGGCAAACGGCAAACTTTAAGTTTCTTGAAAAGCGCGCGATTAGTTGGCTCACGGCGCGGTCAGTTTTGCATTACAAAACTTTTTCAACCCAAAATCAATTAATCATTTCCTCACGAAACTTTAAATCGGGCCAAAAATCAAATATATTTGATTTTTTAAATAAAATCCATTTAATTTTCACCGACATCGAAAAAAATTTCAAAATTTCAAAGTCCGACGACGGAAAAAGCAATTATTCAAATTCAGAATGTAATTACGATGATAAAATGATCCATTTTTGCCACCCGAAAAGCAAGTCGGCTCGAAAAATTTGCACGACATTGAAAATTAAACGAATTTTTAATAAAATCATATATTTTTCGTTGCATTCCAACGTTGCAAACTTCGGCATCTTTCGCGGTCTTTAAATTTCCTGTGTTTTTTGTCGTTCATAACCGCAGCCACGAAGCAAAAAAATTATGCCACTGAAGTTTGCAACGTTAAAATGCAACGAAATTACTTTTTTCTATTAATTGTTTCGTCAATTTTAAAAATCACGACAATTTTCGTACCGATTTCGTCTTTGGATGCTGAAAAACTTTCGTTTTATTGTCTTAACAAAATATTGAATAAGAATCACGAGCTCTGCTCAAGAATAAACCGAATTTCGTCGATTCCAACGATGCAAACTTCAGCATCGTTGATTTTTATGGCGCAGACGTTTGCAACGTTAAAATGCAACGAAATTACTTTTTTCTATTAATTGTTTCGTCAATTTTAAAAATCACGACAATTTTCGTACCGATTTTGTCTTTGGATCCTGAAAAACTTTCGTTTTATTGTCTTAACAAAATATTGAATAAGAATCACGAGCTCTGCTCAAGAAAAACGAATTTCGTTGCATTCCAACGCTGCAAACTTCAGCATCGTAAACAATTGTTACAAAAGGCTGACAAAAACCGATCGAGACTTTAATCCGCGAAGATTCGAAGGCTCTCTGGAGCCACAAGGAGCCTCGCATCGTATGACGCGAGCGCCCATGTTTGTCAACGATAGGAGCAACGTGAAAGTTTGAATAATGGAATCCGAGTAAGGAAAAAGTCTGAGCGGCATGAAAAATGCCGGGAAAGATTATTCGCTCGTATTTTGAAAACTGTGAGTCTCGTCGGGATAGAAAGAAAAAGCGTCGTCATTATCCGTATAGTATTTGGCGCGCGGGGACGGACCAAACGTCGAATAATGCACGAACGTGTTAAAAGACACAGACACACACACACACACTCACCGGGTGTTCAGGAGGGCGGCGCGCGTCGCGCCGCTTCCAAATATAATTCTGACGTCGGTTTAGCCACAGTCGTTGTTGTTGAATTTGATTCTCTCGTTTCTGGCAAAGTCTCGATACTATGAAAAGTGCCGAGTAAACGACAAGTGTGGAAAATCATTGGTTTCGAATAGACCGAGAACGATCGACGCAATATCATGCTTTGTTGACGTGATCGTGGCTGCTTGAGGTTTTTTCCCTCAAAAATCAATCGGGAAGACTTGATTGACCGAAATGATGTAAATTCACGATTTATAATTAGGACGAAGATAATTCGAGGACACTGAGGCAACGAGACGCGTCATCGGGGACGGACGATCGGCGTTCGAGCCCCTGAAAAATAATTTCACTGCACAATCGCGCACAAATGCACTGCGTGATGAAAAAATAATGAAAAATACAAAAACGATGATTAAAAAAAAAAAACAAAGACATACGAGGTGGCCTCGAGGAAGCGGCTAATCCAGAGTGCGCGCTCCTCTCGGCTCGACCGCACGATATGTCGTTGGTACAATAACGTTAAACGAATAAACAGAACGAAAACAAAAAACTCGCACGGAAATAAATGAATAAAGACTGCGTAATGACGCAGCCCCAAGAAAAGAGAGAAAAAAAGTATCCAGCACGTATTTTTTCGCTTCCTCTTTGACTCTGCACTCTTTATCACACTTTGCGCGCGGCTTAATCACCAAGACACTGTAACAATGATCGGACGGTGTGTACGTGTGTTTAGACGCGTCGGCGGATCGGCCGCGCACCGCGAGTCAAAATGGGGACACTTGGCGTTTGTCTTATTCTCGGTGATGGTTCTGGCGAAGGAAATCGCGCGCACTAGCAACGCACGTTTCGAGGATTCAACGTTTTCGGCTTCGCAATGACTTTCACGAGGAAACAACGACGCGCGATCCTAAACGAAACGAAAAGGATGGAAAAATTCACAGATCGTTCGGTGCTTTTGGGAATATCCGTTTGTCACACACACACGCACGCGAATTCTTAAACTTTCTATATCTGTTGGCGCACGCGAGTGAATCTTTCGAAAGAGGAGCGTCCGAGAGCTCGTTGAGCGATTGTGAAACGCGTGTTTATGTGTTTATCCGTGTGTGACGATATTTACGTGTCTCCCCGCTCCGCGAGTCTGTCCGAGAGACTGCGAGACCGCAGTGGCGCGGATATTAATCGAGAAACTCCCGATCTTTGCTCGTACGAGAGACTGAGTGATTCTCTCGACCCCCTTAAAGGTCACCTCTGCGCAAACACAAGCTCTCGTAAGCGCGTACGTTTCGTATCGGAAAGACCGGATTAGCGCGCGTTATCGCGCGAGCAGCTAGTCAAGAAATTACCAACTTCTTGCCTGCCCGAAGATATGCGCGTTATGGAGAATCAAGAGGAAAAAAAACGATTGCGAAAGCCGAGGGAGCGCGCAGAAGTAAATAAAACACTTGGCCGTGCTCGCCGCGAGCTTCGGCGTACGAGGAGGAAGACTACGGAGAAAAAAAAAACGTACGTCACACCGTAATCTCGTGACAAGTGGCGCGTCACTGCGTCCGACAATTGCGTCAAACCGTTTGAGCGCGCGGACGTGTTTTATCGGTCGCGAGCATCGAGCTTCTCATGTACTGTGCGCAAAACGATCGGAGACTCTCTGCGAAGAGATTTTTCAAAAGTACAGATGTCGCTGGCGAGCGGTGACGATTTAAAGGGCCAGAAAAATATGACGACACGAGCACATTTCACAAGTCAATTAGAACGCTCGAGGAACCAACGACAATCAGTTTTTCACGCACTAAACTCGAAAATCCTCTCGGTTATCGACTGTGAAGGGAAAAACTCCGACTCGAAATCGTTTCGAGGTAAACAAGACACTCTCGTAATCGCATAAAACTCGGATTTACACGAATTTATAATGGAAATAAAAAATGAGGAGATGAAATAATAGTTAAAAATTTATATAGAATGTGCCGGAGCGTTTCGCGCGGAGACGCAACGAGGCGATTAGAGCTCGAGAGAAACTGGCACTTTCCGGTCGTGACTGAACAACGCACACGGCTACACTGATACGGGAGAGAGCGACGGAGATAAACGGAACGAGAGAGCGAGACGGGGGCACAGAGAGGAGAGCAGGAGTGCTGGGCACGGTGGGGGGAGGGGGGGGGGAGGCGAACCGATGGAACGCGAGAAAGAGAAAGAAAACCAAGAGGAGCGCGCGGCTGAGTGAACAAGACGAAAGATTAGGGAGGGAGAGAGCGCGACGGAGATACCGCGCGCGACCAAGGTGGGAGCGTGACGTTGCGCGCGCGCGGTGAGAGGGGCAAGAGCGTAAGAACAGCGAGCGCGGGCGAGAGACGAGACGACAGAGACAACATTCGTGTGTGTGTGTGGGTTTGGCGCATACACTCTCAATAAGTACCGAATGGGACATATAGATGGGAAATTCGCACACGAGCCAAGAGCCGCGGCAGCAGCAGGAGCCGGCGACCGGCTCGCTCGCGCCGACGGAGCTGCTGCTCATCCTTTGCCGCAAAAGCTCGCGACTCCGCGCTCTCTGTGTGTACTCGCGAACCAACGACGCGAGTCCGTGTCGCGACGTCAAAAAAAAACAAAGATAAAAAATCGCCTGCAAAAAGATAAAACGAGAGAACGAACGCGCGACACAAGTGGAAATGGAAACTGACGGAGAAGAGCGAGAGAGACCTCGCGAAAAAGCCGCAACAAAGACCGAGAACCAGAGGACCGAGCGGACAAATGAAGAGGACCGAACCGGCCAAGACGCTTTTTGCGGGGCGAGCTGCACGGGGGTGTCCAACGAGACGACCCAACAGAGAGAGAAACTGCCGCGCGCGAACCACCAGCACCAAGAGTTTATCGCGAGAGGGGTAAGTGGCGCGCGGCGCAAGAGTGGGAGGGATTATCAAAATGGCCGCTCGACCGTCACGCCGCCAAGCGCGCAAACCATGGATCGCCCGCCGCGCGCACATAGACCTGCACGATACCAACACCAGCACCAATCAATTTTTATATATATATAGAAATTCTCTATGTACGTGGATAAATAAAATTCGACAACTGCATCGACCACCATCAAAACCCTCGATTCGTGCCCTTTCATTTGTCACTTATCGAACACGTGCACGATGCAAATCTTCATGGATCAAAATTCTCATCAAAAACATGAAAATCAAAGCTCAATAAACTTTTGCATCCTTTCCTACGTCACGTGCATTTTTCTGCTACGCTGAAAATTAAATTTTGCCAAAAATCGTCGACATTTTGTTGAATACGGCCAACTGAATAATTTTTGTACTTTTCATTTCTAACGAAACTGCTTCAGAAAAATTTACGATTGGAATGACAAAAATTTACTTTTCCGAGGCACTTTTTAAACTTTTTCTTGCTGCAATGACAACTTTTTTGCGATTTTTCGAAAAAAACGTTTAGTCGAACGTACGGAACGAAATATTGAATTTTCTCTATCGAATTACGAGCTTTAATCGCGTTTTTTTCTGATTTCACGTTAAACGCTTCGGATGCTGAATAATGCGGGACGAGAAAACACACTGTATATGTGTTGAAATGTTATTCTTGTCTCGCCGTAATGATTCTGTCGACTGCGTTACCGCGCGCGCGGAATATTTGAGTCTCGCGGTTAGCTCCGCGCTTTGGATCAATCTGCTCTTGTAATTCATGAATTTTGCTTAATATTCATCGAGCTACTGGAGTCTAAACTTGATGTTCGAGTTTTCTGCTGATTAACGCGTTTGCCAAACATTGAATTTCGTTCTCGTCGGATTGGCAGCTCGTCTCGTGGCTGGAAAATATTGTACGAGAAAGAAGTTCGTATAGACAATGAAATTAAGTCATTTTTCACAAAAAAATTGCGCGTGAACGAAAATTCGATGTTATTTTTCTAGGCCAGAAGTTCGCAACGTTGGGGTACAACGAAAATTTATGCCGTTGAAGTTTGCATCGTTGGAATGCAACGAAATTCATTGATTTTGTGACAAAACTCTTTACAAAAATGAACAATATGTCATTACAATGATAAAACGATCGATTTTTGCCGCCCAGCAAGTATATAAACTCGAAAGATTTCGATGTTTTATAAAATTAAACAAATTATCAATAAAAATTCATATTTTTCGGTGCATTTCAACGTTGCAAACTTCAGCCTCATTTGTTTATGAGGTTGAAGTTTGCATCGTGGGAATGCAACGAAATTCATTGATTTTGTGACAAAACTCTTTACAAAAATGAACAATATGTCATTACAATGATAAAACGATCGATTTTTGCGGCCCAGCAAGTATATAAACTCGAAAGATGTCGATGTTTTATAAAATTAAACAAATTATCGATAAAAATTCATATTTTTCGGTGCATTCCAACGTTGCAAACTGCAGCACCATGATAATTTTCGTATCGGTTTATTGTCTCGACGAAATCCATCGATTTTGCTCAATAAGGAAAAAAACAGAAAAGAGGGAAATAAGGTCGATTTTTCCATTTTGTTAATTAGCGAATTCCCAGGCGATTTCGACCTTTGGAAGGTCAAAGGTAATGACTAGAGGTTCAGTGGGCTATAAATAAATGCTGTTTGCACGCGATCCTAAATCATACACCCACAACATCGACCACCACAAGGTTGAGAATTAAAAAAATACGTTTTTCTATTAATTGTTTGTCAAATTGCCAAAACCATGACAATTTTCCTGCAGATTTTTCCTTTGGATTCCGAAAAAATGAATTTTTATCACTCTGACCAAATATTGAACAAGAATCTTGAGATCTGCTCAAGAAAAAACAGAATTTCGTTGCATTCCAACGATGCAAACTTCACGTCGAGATATCTCGAGAGTTCCTGAATGATTGGGACTTGCTCGTGACCACCGGAACGCGTCAAAGCGAATGTCAACTGATAAGAGAATCAGGAGCAAGGAAAAAACTTGCTGCGCGCCTCGTCTGGTTCTCCTTCGCCAGCGTTATCCGGAAATAAAGCTCCCGGCTGATACCCTTTTGACCCCTATTTCATGAACGAAGCTCGTTCGGAACATTTGGCATCGATAGAAAAATCTGGCCGATTTGGGGGGTGTCGAGAACTCGGCTCAAAAGTACATAATCGTCGCGAGCTTCGCTCTGGCTATGACGACGACGCGACCATGGCGTTATGGCCTCCGGGCCTTGCCGAGTGTATACTTGTGCCACCACGATCGCAAGCCTCCCGACCTACGTCACACCGCCGCTTCCTATACCGCGCTACACTCTCGGGCGCGCGGTAAATTCGCTACCCTGCGCTCTCCCTTGTACACGGCCCCTCCGACTCCTCCGCCTCTCATTCGCCCTCCCCATCGCTCCATTCCCCTGATGATGAATACTACTTAAGCCTTTATTTGTGTCCGCACACGTACCGGAAAGAAAAGCGCCCGGTATACGTCGCAGAAAGCCCCGAAAACGACTCTGAAGTTTGCATCGTTGGAATTCAACGAAAAATACGATTTTCTATTCATTTTTCGTTAAATTTCAAAATCATGACAATTTTCGTACCGATTTTGGGTCTGGATCGTAAAAAAAGATCGTTTCATTGTCCTGGCGAAATATTGAATCAAAATCCCCAATAAAAAACTGAATTTCGTTGCATTCCAACGATGCAAACTTCAACATTGTTTTTATCTTTGGCAAAAATAATTATTCAAGTGGGTGATGTAATTACGATGATGAAATTATCGATTTTTGCCATCCGGCTCGAAAAATTTGGATGACATTGAAAATTGCATGAATCATCAACAAAATTGCATTCCAACGTTGCAAACTTCAGTATCATACCCGAAATCATCAAATAAATAGTCCAAAAAAATGACGTTGAAGTTTGCATCGTTTCCATGCAACGAAATTCATTTTTTCTTCGTCAAAGTTCCCGATTTATATTTGAAATTCGATTGTCATGATAAAACGATCGGATTTTGCTCCCAGAATTTATCGGCTCGAAAAATTTGGATAATTTATAAAATAAAACAAATTATCAATAAAAATAAACATTTTTCGTTCCATTCCAACGTTGCCAACTTGAGTTTCACAAAAAAAAAAAAGGAATCTTTAAATTTCATGATGCTGAAGTTTGCATCGTTGGAATGCAAAGATATTCCGTTTTTTATTGATCGGATCTTGAGATTCTTTTTCGATATACTTGGTCAGGACAATAAAACGATATTTTTCGAGGATCCAAAGAGAAAATTGTTAGGAAAATGGTCATGGTTTTTCAAATTGAACAAACGAATCGATATCATTCAAAATTGAAATCAATCGAAAAAAACAAGTTGAGGATCGAGTAAACTTGATAAATTTGCGAAATATCAAAAATCTCGCGATACCACGAGAACAGAATTTTTCTTATCGAAGAAAATAAAGAAAACGGTGATTAGGAAACGTGAGACACTAGAGGAGAGTGAGGTTAACGAGTCAAGTGCGCGGATGCGGCGCTATAAGTATCTCTGAAACACGAAAGATGGCTGCGAAGGAAGATCCGTATCGTTTGTAGTTGTGAAATGAGAGAATCACGAGACGGAAGAGAGTCGAAAGGAATCTGCAAAGTATACAGTTAAACCGAAGAAGAAGAAGAAGAGGAGGAGGAGGGATGGAAAAGAGATCCAGTTTAAAAGTCACAAAGTGGAGGGAATTGCTAGCCACGAAAGAGAGAGTGAAATAATGATGGGTACAGTGTTCGCATCGAGCTCGATTCTCTTCTTTGTCTTCACCGCCCAGCCTCCCTCCCTCCCTCCCTCCGTCTATTTCACCCGCGCGATCATGAGCTACCCAAGCGTCGATCTATATCCATGAGAGTTCTCGACGCTGCTGTTACATCGCGTTATATACTTCATCTCCGGGCTTCTGGTTGCAAATTCTCCCGTCATAACTCTGCACCGCGTCTCGCGGTATTCATCCTCCTCAAACTATACATTGCTATATGGCATTTGAATTTATCCGTTATATCGGGTGGGCCAATAACTATTGGCACTCGAAATATCTCCCCCATCGTTTCCACCATGCTAAAAAAAAAAAGAGGCTGAGGTTTGCAACGTTGGAATACAACGAAAAATATGTATTTTTATTGATAATTTGTTTAATTTTATAAGGATCAAAATCTTTCGAGTTTATGAACTTGCTGGGCTGCAAAAATCGATCGTTTTATCACTGTAATAACGTTGTACATTTTTGTAAAGAGTTTTGTCACTAAATGAATGAATTTCGTTGCATTCCAACGATGCAAACTTCAACGTCGTTCGCAAAATTACTGTCTTTCGTATTCTTCAATAATTTTCTACAAAGACTCTCAAAACCAAAACTCACCATTTTCTTCTATGAGGAAAACAGATAAAAGGTCAATTTATAATTTTTAATTTTTTCCATCTAAACGCGTGTTAATTCGAGTCTCGTCTCGTTTATGAAGTGCATAAAAATGTGTTTAGGATTTTCTTGAAAAATTTCGGCTCATAGCCCGTCTGTCTGCAAAAAAAAAATCCTAAATACACATTTGATTTTGCCACTTTCAACGAAACGAAACTGGAATTTACGCGCGTTTAGGTTGGGCAAAGTTAAAAATTGCAAATTAAATAACTCAAAGTCTATACGTCAGAAAAATTTTCTTCATAGGAGAAAACTGTTGGTTTCGGTGCCAAATTACGTTCGTACACAATTTTTGAAAAACCCTAAACAAAGTTCTTTCGTGATAGTAATGCCTTTAATGGAAAAAGTGTTTTTCGTCGATCCTCAACATTGCGAACTTGAATGTCGTAATAAATAACGATTGAATCAAATAAATTTGAAGGTAAATCGCGAAACAGCCTGCAGCAGCCATGTTCGAGTTTTCCTTCATGTTATTCTCCTTTCAACATCGTATTTCAAACGCTCATACTTTACGGATTATTTGTGAAGCGTGATGAAATTTCGAGGTAACGAGATTCATACAGCGGGAGTTGATTTAATCGTTGCGTATCGGAACACATCATTATACGATTGAAAAATGGAATTTCCATCGCGGACTTATCGTTCTCGCGTTTGCATCGAATGATAAAAGATGGTAGACTCCGTATAATAACGATTTATCACATCGAAATATTTATTTTTAGAATGCAAAGAAATTCTTTCGATTTTCGATGGAAAGGTCAGGAAAATTTCAAGGGATAAGAAAAATGAAGAAAATTATTCAACGTCGCATTTTGAATCCAATTTCTCCTCAATTTTCAAACTTTCGATGACTATTCCCTTTTCTTTTTCGAGACGCAGGCGTTTCGGAGGATCTCAACATTTCTTCATCGCCATAAAAATAAAAACTTTTGAAACGAATCGTTATACGATTGATAAATGGAATTTCCATCGTTGGCAAAAACGTTTATGCAAAATTTCGAAATAACCCTAAAAATCCCAATGATAATAAATCGCCACGAAAATTGTCATGGTTAATGTATTTTTCGTTGAAACCCAACACGCTGCAAACTTCAGTGTCATTAATTGTTATTGCACCACCCGGTATATACGTGGATAGTGAAGCGTGCGTGGTGGGTCACTCGCAGTACACAGAAGCAGCAGCAGCAGCAGCGATATACACTCTGCATGTACCGGCAACGAGCGCGAGCAACGAGACTCACGAATCAAGATGGCGCGTGGTATAACACATTAATGACTAGCGCGTGGGCGAAGGGAGCTGTGAAATGGAGAGTCCAACGGGCCAGAAAGTACGATACATATTTTACAATATGCAGATGTACGAGCCAGTTAAAACGTCCCATTCGAAATCAGTTTCGTCCGGAGCGACCTACAAAATTCTAGAGAAAAAAGAGAGACAATAAACAAGTTTCCCTCCTTTTTTCTCGTCGCACTTTCACATCGGAATGCTCGAACGACGCAATTAGAAAAATGAGAAGAAATTATTAATCAAAATATCGAAAAAATTGATTTTATTGCGCTGCAAGTTTAAAACTGTCGTCTAGACCAAATAATTGGAAAACGTGCGTTTCTTTTACGCAGACAAAACGAGCGGCACAGATTATTTAAATGCTGCTCGAAATATATTTTCATCGAGCGGTTGAATCGCAAATGAAATCGATCATTTCCCCTCTCATCTTGATCTCGTCATCTCCATTGACGAGATGGAGATGCTGCGGATTAAATAATCTTGCTCACTTTCCGCAAATTCGATAATCTCGTGATCGCACTCTCGCGCTTTTCTTTTAATCGAATCCAATTGATTCACTGAAGGAATTGCCTAGAATGAGGAAGGAAATCCACGATAAGAACCACGTCGAATGTGGTTAAATTCTCAGCTTTGCAGCTTCGCGATACATCGCGGAATTACTCATTGCGGTATTGCAGATAAAAATGAATAAACCATCGATTTGATCGAATATTTATTCCCAACACGAAATTGATTATTTATTCAAATTTAACCGCAATAAAACAATTGACAATGTCATCTGCTTCGTTGGAGTTTGTTTGTCACGAGCAGAAGCTGCTGTCGGTTCTCTATCGCGTATGCGAATAAATATTTGAATAAAGAAATCCGATATTCCGCGGTGCTCGAGAAGTCGTTTGCATCTCAATATTCGATCGATCCCGATGAATTTATTAGAACGAATATATATAGTCCCTAGAAGTTGTGTGTTTTGTTTCCTTACACCGCATGAAGATTCAGCCAATTAGTGTCAAAATATAAAAGCCAGCAGTTTCATTGTTGCAACGAACAAAATGAATGATACTGAAGTTTGCATCGTTATGACGTTGCAACGTTGCATCGTTGGAATGCAACCAAATTCATTGATTTAGTGACAAAACCATTTACAAAAATGTACAATATGTCATTACAATGATCAAACGATCGATTTTTGCGGCCCAGCAAGTATATAAACTCGAGAGATTTCGATGTTTTATAAAATTAAACAAATTGTCAATAAAAATTCATATTTTTCGTTGCATTCCAACGTCGCAAACTTCAGCCTCATTTGTTTATGACGTTGAAGCTTGCATCGTTGGAATGCAACGAAATTAATTGATTTTGTGACAAAACTCTTAACAAAAATGAACAATATGTCATTACAATGATCAAACGATCGATTTTCGCGGCCCAGCAAGTAAATAAACTCGAACGATTTCGATGTTTTACGAAATTAAACAAATTATCAATAAAAATACATTTTTTCGTTGCATTCCAACGTTGCAAACTTCAGCCTCATGCATCGTTGAAATCCAACGAATAATTTATTTTTGAAGCATCGTGAAACGACTTTATTCAGAGTTTTTCCAAAATTTTGTACAAAAGTTCTTGCCACACCAAAATCAACAGTTTTCTCCTGTATGAAAAAAAAAATATCCGGACGTTCAGAATTCCAGATATTCAATGAACGTTAGAAAATTGCAAAAATCGAGTTGCAATTTTCAATAAGCCGAAACTTTTGACGAAAAATCCTAAACCCATTTTTTTGCAATGCATAAACGAGACGCGAGTCCGATTAACAAGCATTTAGATGGGAAAAGTTAAAAATAGGGAATTGAACAGCTCAAATTCTTAGAGTCAGGAAATTTGTTGTCAAAAATGTTCATCCAAAATTATGAAAGAATCCTCAATAAAGTAATTTAGCGTCAATTAATTATTTCGATAATTAATGCACTCGTTTTTATTTATCGATCAAGTTTACTTAACAAATTGCACGGAAAATCGTCCCATATTATCTTTGCCAAATGCTCTACGAAAATTTAATGCTCTGCTAGAAAAAATGATGAGATTTCGTTGCACTGGAACGATGCGAACTTCATAATGCGAGTCTGGCAAGGATTGCGACATAAAAACAAACATTGAAGCACGACTTTGTTTGAGAGACAGATCGAAAGTGTTGCGATGACACGATCCGAAATGCGATTGAATATCTCGTGAAAGAGTGTACACAAGTTTGGTTGAATAATGATAGTGAAAAAGCGAAGAAAAATAATAAAAAACGAAGAGAAGGATGGAAGAAGGTTGGTTGGCTGGTTGGGGAGGAGAGCAGGGCGTAAATAGAAAGTCTCGACGATGTGGAGACCGCGTGTGCATGCTTGGTGGTCGCAGCGCGGTGTTCCACCGAGCGTGGTATCCTCGAGCACGAACCAACCTATCGCTATATACGTAGGCAGAAGGAAAAGGACAGAATGCCAGGTGTAATTAGCGCTACTTTTACGATTACGTTTTACGTAAGATGCGCGGTACAGTCATTGCCTTTGGAGTTGTGTCTTGGAGCTGCTGACTCGTATTTTCTATCCGGACTCTCTCTCTCTCTCTCTCTCCGTGTATTTGTGATTGTGGCTGCATTTCGCGGCTCGACCTAGCCAAGGAGGCAACGATGGGAGAGAGCGACGTGCAAGCAGGGAGCACCGAGACCAGCGGGGGAGGTTGCTCCATTGGCCCAGATAAGACGCGAGAACCTTCCTCTCCCTCTCTCTCTCTCTCTTTCACTCACTCCTATTTCATGTTCTTATGCTTCCTCACTTTACCTCTCTATACTTTGCGCGCACCGTCGACGTCTCTTTACCGCGGTACCAGCACAAGTAAGAAACGACATAGCGCTCCTTTCTCTCTCTCTCTCTCGCTCTCACGCTCGCTCATCTCTATGTCTGTATCTCTGGCAACGATGAGAAGAGCCAACCTAGACTCGATGCCATACTAGAAGGGATACTTTGCGGTCTCTTCGCTCCACCGTTTTCCTATAGCCATGGCAATCTTGCTTTTCCTACCTCCATTCTCCACCGGCCCTCTTATATCCACCAACGACTAATACATGCATAAAATACTCCTCCTTACACACATCTATATCTTGTTGATTTCCTTGGCTGTATAAATTCAACTTCTTACATTACGGCTGTACCGTAATACTCTCCGTAAAATCGGTCTCTCGTGATGCCTCGTTACGTGTTCTCTTCTTCTTTCGCGCGCAAAATGAGAAATTCCGCGCTGCTTCGACGTGAGCTGCACAAAGTCACTCGAGAGACTCATAATTAAGGCAAAGTGCGCACAGAGTTCTAACCATTCTCGCGGCGATGACACGAGGAGGCAGACAAAAATTTATCAACCATCTTCGAGTTTGCATCGCGTTGCAATTCAACGAAATATGACTCTGAAGTTTGCAATGTTGAGATTCAACGAAAAACATTTTTTCTATTGATTATTTATTGAATTTTGAAAATCGTGCCAATTTTTCGAGTCGATTCAGTTTTTTCGTCGCAAGAGACAATCGTTTTATTGGCCTGACCAAATATTCAATTATAATTATTGGCTCTACTGAAGAAATGACAGAATTTCGTTGCATTCCAACGATGCAAACTTCAGGCAATTCAATATTTGGTACAAACGATAAAACGACATTTTTTCAAGAACCGAAAGAAAAATCTGTAGGAAAATTTTCATGATTTTTCAAATTGAACAATTTATTTCAAAAAAATGCATTTTTCGTTGCAATCTTTAGTTCAATGAAAAGTTTTTGGTTTGTTCGACAACGGGGGACTGCGGTTTGGACCGCCAACAGTAATTACGAGCCAGCAGCGATATTCAGGAAGAACTTGACCAAGTTGCGAGCTCGAATGAATAAAACAAAAGGGTCTTGATCGAATTTAATGGGGCGCGTGACCCTTACAGCGAAAATGTCATTGTCGCAGGACGAACGTGTCAAAAGGGCAAGGATTTGAGTGCGTCCATAGTTGAGTCAGTGAGTTTCGAAACAAATGACAATCAATAGAAAACCCCATTGGGATTATGATCTACAAATTATATTTATGGTTCAAGACGTTTTTGATTTTCAGGTATAATTTTTAGTCTCGTATATTTTTTGACCTGACTCGAAGCTCCTCCTCCAAGGGATTTACTCAATTTTTATTAAGATCCATTTTTTTGTGCGTTCTCCACACTGAAAAGAAAATTTTGTCGAAAAGGATCGATATTTTGTTGGAAACGTTCAACAAAACGTTTTTTTCGAAAAATCACGAAAATTTTGTCATTCCAGCAAAAAACATTCTGGAAAATCTTTTCGGAATGTAAATTTTTGTCATTCCAATCGTAAATTTTGCTGACAGTTCCGTTACAAATGAAAAATATTGGCGAAATAACGAAAATTTTGAAATTATCCCAAAATATTTAGTTCGTCGCTGTATTCAACAAAATATCGACGTTTTTTGACAAAATTGAATTTTCAGTGTGTCTCTGTTCGCTCTCGCCGCGTTTTTCTTCAACGTATTTCGTGTGTACTCGCACGCTCGGTCTCGAGCAGGTATAGAAAGCGAGAGAGACGAGAAAGGTGAATGGAGAATCATATGGACGCGGATGGCGAGCGCACGAAAAGAAAATAATCGCTATAAACGTAATATTTCGTAAAATTTTGTTGCAAAAGTTCGATATTTCGGTCAATCAACATTTTTTTTTTGAAAAATCACAAAAATGTCATTGCAGCAAGAAATATTCTAAAAAGTGTCGCCGAAAAGTGAACTTTTGTCGTTCTAATCGTGAATTCAGTTGACAGTGTCGTTAGGAATAAAAAAATCTGGTCAAAATGACGAAAATTCTGAAACGTTTCGCTCCTAAAAATGTCGATTCCATGGAGAGCGAGAACTTTTGCTACCGCGTGATGGCTCGTGCGTTTTGATTCACGTTTTTGCTTATTCATTTTCATTCTTCTCGTCAGGGATTTTTATATCCAACTCATTTATTTTGTTCCCTTTTTTGTCTCTCAATATATAAAGAGAGAGAGGGGAGTTGTGTTCGTACAGACTGGCGCGTCTCATGATTTCTTTCGTCGCCCTGTTTCCTGTCGTCCTTTTCTCGCCGGTGTTGACCGAGATCGCACCCTCTTCGTTTTTTCCGCGCGACCTCCGGGTCATCATACGCGGAGAGCCTTCTCTCGTCTCTCGTTTCCTTCCTCTCCGCCTCCTCCTCCTCCTTCCGACAGCGCGCAATGTGTCCTAATACCCAGAGGAAAAAGAGCTCAACCGACGACTATATACCGACGACGACGCCCACCGCCTTTACTCCCAACTACTTTGCCCGAGTGTGTCTCTCGTCGGTGTGTCTGACACAGCGCGAGAAAGAGAGAGAGAGAGTAAGCGAGGAGAAGACTGTGCGAGAAACTCGACGAGAAAATTGAGACGGCACTTTGGAATGTAACGAATTAAAACAAATTCCATTTTCTCAAAGTTTGCCTTTTAGCATGAACCGTTTCCTTCGGGAAACTAAAAAATAAAACTATTGGGAGGGGGGAAAAAAAATCATACCAGCTGATTCGGGGCCTCACGGTGCGTGCGAATTATCGATGAATAATCCTTTGACAAGCGTTTCACAAATTAATCACTTTCACAAAACTCCGCGTCACTCTTCGCGATCGAATGACAAAAAACGTCGTTGTTGTTGTTGTTTTTCTCTTTTGTTCTCATTTTCTAATGGACCAAGCACGAGGTTCGACGTGCATCGAGTATGCAAATTAATTTCTATTTATCAAGCCCGGGGGAGAATAAAATATTTCGGAGCGAGACCTCGAACGTGCAGCAACGTTCGAGGAATTTTTGAGCAACTGACGCGTCTCGTCGAGTGTTCGCTTAGCGAGCGCACGCGGGGGTTCTCTCTGCTATATGAACGAGCGAGACAGACAAAAAGGGAGGGGGCGATAGTCGGATGAGCACGAAAGAACTTGGTTTATAGTCCAGGAAACGGGTATTTTTACGTGACACAGAGCCAGACCGATTCTAACCGACCGTTTCGTGTAGGGCTCAAGTCCCTGATAAAGGCCTGATAGTTTCCAACCACAGATTTTGGGAGGCTTTTTTTTGCCACGCGGTCAAAGTTGGCAAAACCATGTTTTTGCGAGATAGCGCCGAAACTATCCACCGCAGAGAAAAAAAGTTCAATAACTATTTGTAGGTATTAGAAAAACAAACAATTTGGCGGGTTGCAAGTTAAAATCGGTTCATTAGTTCGCTCGCAAATAATTAAAAACCAGCTAAAATAGCCATTTCTATTATAACAAATTATTAGTTCAAAAATTTATGTTGAGTCTTCCAAATCTCAGAATATGTGCCCCCCGGTACACTCAATAAGTGTGCAAAATTTGAGCCCGATCGGATTAATAGTTTCTGAGAAAATCCATTTGTTGTTAAAAAACCGACTTTTTTTGCAAGGAATTTCTACACCGGGAGGGGGTCACAGGTCAATAAAACCAAAACGAAATGATTCCGAAAGAATCAAACTATCACATACGCTTTGGGGCAAATCGATTTTTTATAATTAAAGGGGTGAAAAACGACTCCAAAAATGGGGTACGATTTTTACTCATAAACAATTAGAATTTCATCGCGAATTTCCAAGTTACAGAGTCGGGAGTGACATCATTCGAAAGCGGTTATTTTTATACGAATTTAGAAGAAGAAAAAATTGCATAAAGATAATTAGGGGGAGATAAAAAAATTAGTTTTTTAATAATTATTGCAGCTGCTCATTTCAACATAGAGAGCTGAAAATTGGACAGCGTACGGGGTGAGGCTTCTGCTACCTGGAGAAAAATTGGCGGAAAAATCCCATATAAATTTATTGTTTTCGGTGAAGGCTTTGTGGGAGGCCAAATTTCACGTAGCGTTTGACGGCAGAGCGGGGCAGCCGTCTCCGACTCGCGCGCGCTCGCATGAAAAGTGAATTCGCGCGTTCAAATTCCACCAACAAGCAATATCTCCGGACCTAATCAACTTATCGAGTTGTTTTTTTTTTAACCTGGGCTAACTTTTTCCGCTGAGCATGATTTGGCTATTCAAAATTCCGAAAAATCGAAAATTCACCTCCAAATTTGTTGTTAATTTTTTTTTAAATTTTTGTAACACAGTTTTTTACACAACTTTTGGGTGAAATCAATTGCACATATTATCGTTGTGATGTTCCCCAACTACTGTACAGAGGGGAAAAAAATTCAATGCAGAATGTTTTTTTTAGCGGAGCACGTGTCGTTCCGTTGCCAGAAAAAATTAACTATTCGAAGCCATTGCGACTACGAGAGATAACCACATGTTCTTAAGTATGAAGAATGTTTTTTCTTTTTAATTAAAATTATTATGCATTATTTTTCAGGGTACAAGCATTTCGCATTGTTTTTTTTTCCCTTCCGTACAGTAGTTGAAGAAGATCACAAGGATAACATTCTCATTTGATTTCACCCAAAAGTTGTGTAAAAAACTGTGTTAAAAAAATGAAAAAAAAAATTAACAACAAATTTGGAGGTGAATTTTTGATTTTTCGGAATTTTGAATAGCCAAATCATGCTCAGCGGAAAAAGTTAGCCCAGGTTAAAAAAAAAAACAACTCGATAAGTTGATTAGGTCCGGAGATATTGCTTGTTGGTGGAATTTGAACGCGCAAATTCACTTTTCATGCGAGCGCGCGCGAGTCGGAGACGGCTGCCCCCACTCTGCCGTCAAACGCTACGTGAAATTTAGCCTCCCACAAAGCCTTCACCGAAAACAATAAATTTATATGGGATTTTTCCGCCAATTTTTCTCCAGGTAGCAGAAGCCTCACCCCGTACGCTGTCCAATTTTCAGCTCTCTATGTTGAAATGAGCAGCTGCAATAATTATTAAAAAACTAATTTTTTTATCTCCCCCTAATTAACTTTATGCAATTTTTTCTTCTTCTAAATTCGTATAAAAATAACCGCTTTCGAATGATGTCACTCCCGACTCTGTAACTTGGAAATTCGCGATGAAATTCTAATTGTTTATGAGTAAAAATCGTACCCCATTTTTGGAGCCGTTTTTCACCCCTTTAATTATAAAAAATCGATTCGCCCCAAAGCGTATGTGATAGTTTGATTCTTTCGGAATCATTTCGTTTTGGTTTTATTGACCTGTGACCCCCTCCCGGTGTAGAAATTCCTTGCAAAAAAAGTCGGTTTTTTAACAACAAATGGATTTTCTCAGAAACTATTAATCCGATCGGGCTCAAATTTTGCACACTTATTGAGTGTACCGGGGGGCACATATTCTGAGATTTGGAAGACTCAACATAAATTTTTGAACTAATAATTTGTTATAATAGAAATGGCTATTTTAGCTGGTTTTTAATTATTTGCGAGCGAACTAATGAACCGATTTTAACTTGCGACCCGCCAAATTGTTTGTTTTTCTAATACCTACAAATAGTTATTTAACTTTTTTTCTCTGCGGTGGATAGTTTCGGCGCTATCTCGCAAAAACATGGTTTTGCCAACTTTGACCGCGTGGCAAAAAAAAGCCTCCCAAAATCTGTGGTTGGAAACTATCAGGCCTTTATCAGGGACTTGAGCCCTACACGAAACGGTCGGTTAGAATCGGTCTGGCTCTGTGTCACGAAAAGAGCATTTTTCATACCCGTTTCCTGGACTATTAGGGGTCGGTGCACGCCGGGGTTGAAGTTCTCTCTTTCTCCTTCTTTCTCTCTCATTCGCACTCTGTTTCCCTCGCCACTCTCCTTTTCACCGATAGACTCGACCGTAATAGCGGCCCCTGGCTCTAAAAATTGTGACCCCCGAACCAAACGATGAATGTTCGAGGAAACCGGACCAAGAACTAACCAACGGCGAATAGTCCATTTGTCGAATATGTGAAACGAGCCAGGCATTTCGTTTCATGCTTTTTTTTCCCCCCACACCTTTTCTTCAAACTTATTTGACACTTTGCGGCCTTTAAATTCTCCCAATTTTACTCCAAAGTCTCTCATTCATTTTCATCAGGAATTTCATCGTCATTTTTAGTTGAATTTATTATTAAAAAAGACAAAATTCAAAAGACAGAAAGTTCGCAACGTCGGAGACCAATAAAAAATACTTTGTCAATGTAAAATTTAAAAAATCATGACAATTTTCGTACACTGAAAATTCAATATTTTGTTGAATCGGGCCAACTAAATATTTTGGGATAATTTCAAAATTTTCGTTATTTCGACAATATTTTTCATTGTTACGGAACTGTCAGCAAAATTTACGATTGGAATGACAAAAATTTACTTTCCGAAAAGATTTTCTCGAATGTTTTTTGCTGGAATGACAAAATTTTCGTGATTTTTCGAAAAAAAAAACAAAATATCCATCTTTTTCAACAAAATTTTGTCTTCAGTGTCCCGATTTTGCGTTTTGATTGAAAAAGATCGTCCTGAAGCAAAGATTGAACAATAATCATGCGAGCTCTGCTCAAGAAAAACAGAATTTCGCTGCATTCCAACGCTGCAAACTTCAACATCGTGAAATTCAAGTGGCAATCACCCCCACAGGGAGGCTCAAGAGAGAGAGGGTGAGGGAGGCATCGAACGATTCCAGAAGGGACGAAAGAGAGTGTCGTGCGAGTTGCAAGGGCCAAACTGTTGCGCTATGTGTACACATGATGGGCGCAATGAATGAAATAGAAAAGAGTAAGATAAAGAAAGTGGTGCCAGAAGAAAAAAAATCTCTTGTTACTCCAAGTTTCACGAATAAATAAAAAATCAGACGAGCACGAGAGGAAGAAACTTCTGATGAAAAATTCGTCATTCGCCGGCAGGCGCCAATTAAATAATTATGCATCGTGTGACACAGGCGAGTGCGGGAGCAGAAATTCGATGGGGGAAAGAACGTCGGAGATTTGCTTGTGTATACTTTGCTTCGCTGTATCGCAGGATGTGCGTCGCATCAGATACAAGAGAAAAGGTAAAAGGTTGATGCACAGAAGTAAAATTGGTCTCTCTCTCTCTTTTTCGCTTTTTCCGGGGCAACTGGCGCAGCAAGTTTGACTGAAACGAGAGAAGAAGAAAAAACCAAAACACACGAGGACTCCAACGCCGGTCCGACTTCTTGGGTCTATTATTTCCCTTTTTATTCGCATTAGATGGAAACGCAAACGCTCGAGGCTCTATAAACTCGGTGCATTATTTTCATTTGGAGGAGGAAAATTAACGAACGCGTGCACACGTGAACGTAGCATGAAATAAATTGAAAATAAAACAAATTCTCGTTGCACCGTCTTTGTACATGGAAAACGATAACGAGGAACCAGAGAGATGCCAAGAGTCAAGGGTCGCGTCGCGATAAAACATGGGACACGTGCATATGCATCGGCCACACGCGCGCTATTCAATCGATAAACCTAACGACGATTAAATTAAATCCAGATGACTCAAAAACCTGTGTACACATTCCATTTCTGACGACGTTCTGTGGGTCTCTTTAAATTATTCAAAGTTCCTGTTGCTGTAGGAGTTTTTTTTTCCTCGCCAACGACGACACGCTCGAGTTTATGACACTGAAGTTTGCATCGTTGAGGTGCAACGGAAAATACGTTTTTCCATTAATTGTTTATTCAATTTAAAAAAACATGACAATTTTTGTACCGATTTTCTCTCTGGATCCTGAAAAAGGATCGTTTTACGGTCTTGACCAAAGATTGAATAAGAACCACGAGCTCTGGTCAAGAAAAAACAAAATTTCGTTGCATTCCAACGCTGCAAACTTCAGCATCGTTCGAGTTTGCAACGTTCGGCTCCAACGAAAACCATTTTTCCTATTGATTTTAATGTCGAATCAAAATCTCAAAAAAAAAACACAATTTCGATGCATTCCAACGATTTTTTTGTCTAATTTTGCTCTGCTCAAGAACAAACAGGATTTCGTTGCATTCCATCGACGCAAACTTCAAGATCGTTCGAAACGACGTGTAGAATTTTTTTTTAAAAGCCAAATCAATGCGCACGAGAATAAGAAATTGAAGAATTAAAAAATTTTAAATAAAGAGACGAAAAAGCTTCGGGCAGTTTACCAAAAATTATAAGAGTTTTTTGTCCACCAAGTTAATCGCAGAAAAATATCGATTTGCGTCACTGGGCACGTGCCTACATGAATCTTGCAAAGGGCAACTACTCTAGCCATGAATAAACTGTTGGGAGTGACGCGTGGGTCGTATGACAATTCGTTCAGATTTAATCTTGTGGAGAGTGTTGCTGGTGCAAATAAAAAAGGGGGTAAAAATTCATCCCTTGGTAACAAAAGGGTTTAAAATCTCATCATTTTCATTCATGATCCACCTGAGCAGGCCGATTCGCCGCCTACGAGAAAAGACGAGAGCTCGAAACCCACACTCGACCCTAAACCATGTAAACAAAAATTTCAAACGGTCAACATTTCCCGCTCGAAAAAACGACGAGCGATTGATATCCAAAAAGAAAAAATTGTTCTAATGGCCTTGCAAAGCTACAAGAAAATAAAAGCGAGAGTGCGAGGAACTTTCTCCGACTTTTCCTACCAAATTGTCACCAGAAACTGCGTCAATTTTTACATTTCGATTGAGATTGGACAAGCAAGTTGTAGGCAATCGTAATCTTTACGAATTTACCTGCGTCATCAACAATTTTTACGACGAGCGTTGATGGGTCTTCGGGGCAAATAATTCCCAGAGACAAAGTTTATGACATTTCCTATTAATTTTATCACGATGCTGGAGTTTGCATCGTTGGAATGGAACGAAATTCTTTTTTATATTTGGCAAAAATAATTATTTAATTATTTATTATTTATATTGGCTCGGAAAATTTGGATGAAATTGAAAATTGAACGAATGAAAAATAAAATAAAATATTTTTCGTTGCATTCCAACGTTGCAAACTTCAGCATCATATTTTTTGTCCTATTAATTAATGAAATTTGATAAGAATCTTGAGATCTGCTCAAGTCGCATGAATCCAACGCGATGCAAACTTGAACATCGTCAAAGTTGGCATTGTCAGCGATCATGAAGCGATCGAATCAAAGTTTCGCGTGTGGCAATTTGGTACAGTAACCGGGAACAGATTTGATAGAAAATAGTGAAGATAAAGAAATTCGAGTTGAGCAATAAATTCTAATGGGAAAGGAGACACGTCGATTTTCCTGGAGCAAAGTAAACTGTCGAGAGGCGCGCGCGCGTTCTCTCGTATTCTCCGTATTATAACAGGAGTAGTCCGCAGAGTTGGCTCTGCCGTTGGTAGGAAAATGGGCGTCGGGGTAATATTGAACGAAGCACGTACGGATATAACCGCGGGCATTGAGCCTCTCCTGAAATTGCAAACAACGGAAAGCTCTCTCACTCTCTTTCTAACTCTCTTCCCCTGTGGCAGACTCGAGACAGGCCTTTATCAAAGTGGGTTGTCAGCCGCAGCCTTTATCGCTGCTACACTGTTATCGGAGAGAAGAAAGAGATGCGGCCCACAGCAGTCGACAAGGATGGCTCGCATGAGAAGATGAGACGAGCGAGACGAGACGAGCCAACTGTGCTAAACACTCGACGCAGTCTCCACACACACAAATACACATCGATAAATTATCATCGACAAAGTCGACTGGATCATTGGTTTTACGCCCTTACGGCGATCTATCGACTGCCCGGTCGTTAAAAATCCCTCTACACTTTTTTTTTTGTCAAAAAAAAAACGCCGATATTGTGTTGAATCCAGCCAACTAAATATTTTTGGGATAATTTCAAAATGTTCGTTATTTCGACAATATTTTTCATTTGTAACGGAACCGTCAGCAAAATTTACGATTGGAATGACAAAAATTTACTTTCCGAAAACGATTTTCCAGAATGTTTTTTGCTGGAATGACAAAATTTTCGTGATTTTTCGAAAAAAATTTATTTACGGGGAAATTTACGCAATTTCTACGGATTTCTACGCTCGGTCAGCCCGGCACGTGTGTCGCAGCGGATCATTCGATATTTTTTGGTCGCAGGAAACTAGACTTATTGCTTCAGAAATGTTTCAATGATCGCTCGCGACATGGATACGTCAAGGTTTGCTGGCTCAACCTACGCGAAGATAACGAGGGGGGAAGCAGCGAGAAATCTATGCGGAAAGATGAAATAAGGTCGTCGCGATCGCTGACAGTTCCAGCAGCAAAAGATTTAGCCTCGATTATTGTTTCTTCGATGCGCGCCGAGACGAGAAAGGCGGAGCGCGCCCTTGGTTCGTTTGGGTGTCGACCTACATAAAGGCCCGGGCAGACATCAATGGGAGATACAAATTATAGAAAAATACCGTTAAAATGGTGGAATGAGCATGCTATAGGGTTTCGGGGCTTTTTAACGAACCAGATAAGTTCGTTTTTAATAAACATATACAGTTGAGACCCTGGATTATCCCAATGATTCGACCCAGACTTGCTCGACCGCGAGAAACTGACGATGCTCAAGTTTGCATCGTTGGAATGCAACGAAATTCGGTTTTTCCTTGAGCAGAGCTCGTCATTCTTATTCAATATTTTGTTCAGACAATAAAACGATTTTTTTTAGCATCCAAAGACAAAATCAGGATGAAAATTTGCATGGTTTTTGTTATTGAAACAAACAATTAATAGAAAAACGAATTTTTCGTTGCACTTCAACGTTGCAAACGTATTCAATTTCATAATCCATGCGTGCATTGCGATTTTCCCAACAATAATAAAAAATCATTTCAATCCATCACCCGAAGCATGATCCTGACGGTTCCATCGTTGGAATGCAACGAAATTCTTTTTTATCTGTGGCAAAAATAATTATTCAAGCGCAGAATGTAATGACGATGATGAAATGATCCATTTTTGCCACCTGAAAAGCATATTGGCTTGAAAATTTTTGTTGACAAGAAAAATTGAACGAATCATCAATAAATTCACATATTTTTCGGCATCATACAACTTTTCCGAATTTTTTCAGATTCTTCAGAAGAGTCCGAGCAATGTAAAAAAATTTGACACTTTATAAATAAATAATAATTTAATATTTGATTAAGCATAAAAATGGTTAATTCAAAATTGTTCCTCAAAAAGTTATTTCTTTCGACTGGAAATCGAGAAGAGCGTGAGGCTGCGGTTGGTATCTCGTAAAAAATTCGACACTGAGCAAAATCGTTTCGAATAACAGTGAAACGCAGTACAAAACTGTATATTAATTTCAATTGAATCTGTTTCATTAAGATAAACGATAAAATCGTTGGCATACATCGATACAATGTTGCGATAATCGGTGCGGTCCAGAACGAGGGTTTTCTGAATGTTCGGGATAGGAGAGAGAGAGAGAGCGATGTGAAATGGTTCGATGGATTCGCCGTTCGGCCTGTAAGGATTCTGACCGCGCTGCAACGTCAGAGTATCAATTTCTCTCGTCGCGTGCTCCGAGTGAGATTGCGGCGGCTATAACGCCTCGCGCACGGATCTCGTATTAATACCAACTCGTTCGATCGGCAAGAAAGAGCGAGGGAGAGAAAAGGCGGAAGAACTTTTGCCATTGCCTGCTCTCCGCGCTGGCATGTGCGAAGCTGAATATTCGTGCGGTTACTTACTAATACATAAATACGAAAACATCGCGTCCCTTTCCTACGATCACTGTCTCCCGCTGGACGCTTTGGCGAAACGCCCAAGACTCTGTGTGTGTGTGTGTGTGTGTGTTGATGTTACACACATCGCATTTGTGTGTGAAGGAGCTCGCACACCCGTCGCGGCCTCTTGCCCGGTCAACCGAGCGATATCTCTATCCCACTCGCTCGTGTGTGCGATCGCACACACCAACATCGATACGAACGTGTAGCTGCTGGTGTCGGCGTCGTCGACTCTGACCAGCAAGCGAGCGAGTAGCGAATATTGCGCTTTGCTTCGCCACCGACTCTATAGAACGTGCGGGACAGAGAGAGACAGAGAGGAGGGGGGGGGGGGAGAGTTCACTCCCCAGCTGAGCTTCGCTCGCGGTTCGTGGTGTTTACGTTCGGTCGTCGCTGTTTGCGATACAAAGGCCAGGTAATATAGCCCGCGCGCGAGCTAAGCACATAAGCACGTTACATTCCATTACAAGTTGAGTGGAAACGCACTCGGCGGGGGTGTACAAAATGAAAAGCATCGGGAGCGAGCGAGAGAGTCAAAGGGAACGAGGAGAGAGAGAAAACATTGGTTCATCATCGACCAACTAGCGGTTACATTGCGAGACGAGCCCGTAATATGTATCTCCACATTTGGAATTCATCGCCTCGAGGGGGCAGCATCTACAACGGTTAATACATATATCCGCGTAATACAGTATTTATGGTAACTCAATACACGAGCCATTCAAACGTTTGCATCGTTGGAATCGAAAAATATTTTTTTTCATTCATTATTTTGCGATTATATTAATGAAAAGTTGACTATTTTCTAGGCGATTCAGTTTTCAAATGGCAAAAATTACTGTCAATTTTATTTTTGGACGATATTTAAATTTTTGTAAAATACCGAATTCAGGAAATCAAAAAAAAAGTGTCGTAATTATCGAGCCACGATGGAGCCACGAACTCACGATCGTAGCGTTTGAGGCTGAAGTTTGCAACGTTGGAATGCAACGAAAAATATGAATTTTTATTGATAATTTGTTTAATTTTATAAAACATCGAAATCTTTCGAGTTTATATACTTGCTGGGCAGCAAAAATCGATCGTTTTATCATTGTAATGACATATTGTTCATTTTTATAAAGAGTTTTGTCACTAAATCAATGAATTTCGTTGCATTCCAGCCATGCAAACTTCAACGTCATAACCAAATGAGGCTGAAGTTTGCGACGTTGGAATGCAACGAAAAATATGAATTTTTATTGATAATTTGTTTAATTTTATAAAACATGGAAATCTTTCGAGTTTATATACTTGCTGGGCCGCAAAAATCGATCGTTTTATCATTGTAATGACATATTGTTCATTTTTGTAAAGAGTTTTGTCCCAAAAATGAATGAATTTCGTTGCATTTCAACGATGCAAACTTCAACGTCATTCGTAGCGTCTGGGAATGATGAAAAAAATCATGACACCGACGTTCGCAACGTTGGGATCCAACAAAAATTACTTTTTCCATTAATTGTTTGTTAAATTAAAAAAAATTTGACAATTTTCTAATCGATTTTGTGGGTGGATTGCAAAAATGATCGTTTTATTGTCCTGACCAAATATTTAATCAGAATTCTCAATTGGAAAAAACAGAATTTCGTTGCATTTCAACGATGCAAATTTCAGCATCGTAAAAAATTTGTTACCATTCGAAAATCATTTTCAAGACGATTAGAAAATGAAATAGAAATTCCACAGCGTCTCAAACTCGAAAAAACTGCATTATTGCAACGAATAAAAAATCTGCACATTTTAATGTCTAAATTACGAATTATTTGATTGATAATGGAATTTGAGATAAAAATGAGATTGTGAATAACACGAGAAAGCGATGGCGCGTGGATTAGCCCGTACAAATGAGGTTCGTTGGTCGCGAATATCTGCAGTAATGGATATTTGGATACACAAAGTGATACATTAATCGACAATGGTTGCGGCTACTGTAGGGAAACCTTACGCACACATATCTATGGGATAGACTCGAAGGTGATATACATGCAACTGTTGAAACGTGATTGGCCCAAATTGCATGTCGATTCGTACAAATGAACGTTGGATTAGACGATGAAATCGACAAAAATGCACGTTGCATGTTTTTGTGCCAATCAATTTTTGAATCCGTGCAGTAATTCCGTTTTTTCATGACGTTCAAGTTTGCATCGTTGGAATGCAACGAAATTCATTGATTTAGTGACAAAACTATTTACAAAAATGAACAATATGTCATTGCAATGATAAAACGATCGATTTTTGCAGCCCAGCAAGTAGATAAACTCGAAAGATTTCGATGTTTTATAAAATCAAACAAATTATCAATAAAAATTCATATTTTTCGTTGCATTCCAACGTCGCAAACTTCAGCCTCATTTGTTTATGACGTTGAAGTTTGCGTCGTTGGAATGCAACGAAATTCATTGATTTAGTGACAAAACTCTTTACAAAAATGAACAATATGTCATTGCAATGATAAAACGATCGATTTTTGCGGCCCAGCAAGTATATAAACTCGAAAGATTTCCATGTTTTATAAAATTAAACAAATTATCAATAAAAATTCATATTTTTCGTTGCATTCCAATGTTGCAAACTTCAGCCTCATCGATTTTTCTGCTCGACACGATTTCCATCGAGGTCCAACGAAAAACACGTTTTTCCATCAATTCTTTACTCAATTCGACAAAATCATGAAAATTTTCGTACCTCAAAAAGGATCGTTTTATCGCCCTGACCCAATATCAAGATCTGCCCAAGAAAAAACGATACGGACATTTTAAAAATGGACGCAGACTCGAAAAGATTTAGCAGAAAAATGGAGAAACGGTGAGAAAATTTGACGAGAAAGATAATCCGAAGGTTGGAGCAGCAGGATCGCAAGACAGCCATGTGGCGATCGTACGAAATTCTCTTCATTTTTTATCCTCGCTCACCCTTTCTTATCCGATACTCCGGAGGTATATATACATGCACCTCGTGTACATTGATACACGTACAAACACAGAGGTCGCACGAAGAAAAAACGTCTGAAGCTCGATGGCGTACGCGTGTACGTGTGTGTAAGGGAAGAGGAATATCGACCGCGACGAGACAGCAGTCTGTGTAACAGGCTACGACGAAGGGAAGTAAAGAGAAGTTGAAAAGAAAGAAAAAATAAATAAAAGAGACAAAAAAATACGAGTGATGTACGTTATTCAGGGAGAGACAAAACGTTTATAAACGTAAAATGAAAAACCACCTACGTCCGCGAATTATTACATGACGCTTTGACAATTTATAACACTAATTGCAACATTATCATTATTAGCAATGGCCATGTTGTTATTATTTTAATCGCAATGGACGTTGGGCTGGAGTTCAATAACGTTCTCCGAAATCGTTTTAACCTACCAAAGGGTCTCTATATGTAAATGTTTAATTATCTAGTACACGTGATGATTATATTCGACGAGGATCAAGGATTCGAAACGAGATTAAACGCGTTAACAACAGATTTGTATGTAACGACGTTCTGGTCCATTGAACCATGTTGGCCACGAGACAACAACCGATACCTCTTTTTTTTATGCAAAAAAACCACAAGATTTCATTGATCAATAACTATCCTGAAGTTTGCGTGGTTGGAATGCAACGAAATTTTTTTTTTTTTTTTGCCAGAAAAGCTCATGACAAAATACAATTTCAAACAAAAATTTCGAATTATTGACGTTTTGTATGTAAACGCGTGTTAATTCAAGTCTCGTCTCGTTTATGAACTGCGTAGAAATGTTTTTAGGATTTTCTTGAAAAATTTCGGCTCATAGCCTTTCTGTCTGCAAAAAAAAATCCTAAATACACATTTGATTTTGCCACTTTCAACGAAACGAAACTGGAATTTACGCGCGTTTAGGTTGGGCAAAGTTAAAAATTGCAAATTAAATAACTCAAAGTCTATACGTCAGAAAAATTTTCTTCATAGGAGAAAACTGTTGGCTTCGGTGGCAAGTTACGTTCGTACACAATTTTTGAAAGACCCTAAACAAAGTTCTTTCGTGATAGTAATGCCTTTAATGGAAAAAGTGTTTTTCGTCGATCCTCAACATTGCGAACTTGAGTGTCGTAATAAATAACGATTGAACCAAGTAAATTTGAAGGTAAATCGTGAAACAGCCTGCAGCAGCCATGTTCGCGTTTTCCTTCGTGTTATTCTCCTTTCAGCATCGTATTTCAAACGCTCATACTTTACGGATTATTTGTAAAGCGTGATGAAATTTCAAGGCAACGAGATTCATACAGCGGGAGCTGATTTAATCGTTGCATATCGGAACACATGATTATACGATTGAAAAATGGAATTTCCATCGCGGACTTATCGTTCTCGCGTTTGCATCGAATGATAAAAGATGGTAGACTCCGTATAATAACGATTTATCACATCGAAATATTCATTTTTAGAATGCAAAGAAATTCTTTCGATTTTCGATGGAAAGGTCAGGAAAATTTCAAGGGATAAGAAAAATGAAGAAAATTATTCAACGTCGCATTTTGAATCCAATTTCTCCTTAATTTTCAAACTTTCGATGACTATTCCCATTTCTTTTTCGAGACGCAGGCATTTCGGAGGATCTCAATATTTCTTCATCGCCATAAAAATTAAAACTTTTGAGGTAGAAAAATGGATAAAAAATTCCCCTAAAAAATCCAGGTATCAGAAGTGGATTCGGGTTGGTAGGAAAAGAGACTAGGGGAATATTTTCACCCTTAATTCTAATCGAAGAAAAAAAAATGGTTGAGCCCCTGAGAGCGAGCTTTTCCCTGCAACTTGCCAATTCCAAGGTAAAAGAGTTTCGATCAATAAAAAACATTTTCCCACGCTCAAAAATCACGAGATGAGAAAAAAAATCAAAGGATCGATATGGCAGAAAGTCATTCAACAGTCTCGTCGAGTCTCGCAAGGAATTTCGTTAAATAATTGAATGTCGAAAGAAGAAAATAAGAGGAAAAAAAAAACGACCAATGTAAATGAGCGACGTCGATGTCCCTTGATAAACGGCACCTCAAGCCATGTGTAATAAAGAGAAATAATTATCGTGATTGCCGTTTAAAGCGTCTGTAAACAGCGCCACTGGTTACTTCTCGTTTCAAGATCAGGGGGGGGGGAGGAGGAAGAGCTGGATAAAAATCCGAGTAGTTTTGCCTTTCCCTCTTTCTCTCCCAGGCCACTCGCCAACCTTTCGTCTTTTTTCTTACTTGCCCACCTTTCTCTCTCTTTTACTTTTTTTCCGTTGTATCCGAGTAATTCAGCGAGTCGCTCGACTACAAAAGAACGAGGGGGATAAACGAGAAAGAGAGAGAGAGAGCGAGAGGGCAAAAGGAAGGAAGGAACCGAGAGAGAGCGAGAGGGAGAGAGAAAGAAAGAGAAAAGAGGCCCACCATCGGCGTGTCGGTGGCGGCGGCGGTGGACTCGATCCACTCGTCGTCGTTATACCCGAGAGAGACCCATCTGGTCGTTGCACTGCCGCCACTACCAGCGCTCTATACCATACACCTTAGCATTAGTATGTATATATGCGCACACTTTCATACAAAAGCGATGCCTCACGAATTTTTAGCTCTGAACGAGGCTTGCCATCACCTGCCTAGCTCGGGACTCCCAAAGCGAGAGAGGGAGCGCGAGAAAGACTCTCAATACCGATGCGAATGTACGCAAACAATAATCCCTCGGTGTCACGACTTCATTGCGTTGTTAACTCGCACAGAAAAATTATAATCCGACACTCAAACTACGATGCTGCAGTTTGCAGTTTCGTTGGAATACAACGAAATTCTGTTTTTTTAACCAGATTTCGTGATTTTTATTCAACATTTTGGTCAGGACAATAAAATGAACTTTCTCCAAGAT
Organism: Diadegma fenestrale; assembly: GCA_037043255.1. NCBI lineage: Eukaryota > Metazoa > Arthropoda > Insecta > Hymenoptera > Ichneumonidae > Diadegma > Diadegma fenestrale. The sequence goes on from CM073309.1 coordinate 22,893,029, forward strand.
CCAAAGACAAAATCGGTCGAAAAATTGATAGATAAACGTTTTTTCGTTGCATCTCAACGTTGCCAACTTCAATCAAGTCTCAAGCTCGCCAATTTTTCGTTTTTTTTATCTTCTCCAAAATTTATTTCTCTTACTCGGCTCTTGTCGTATCGTTTTTCGCTCTTTATTGCGTCATTAGATCGCGCGCACCGATAATCAATCACGAGACGACCAAAATATGAGAAAACTCTGGCGAAGGAATGAGTTGGAAACTTTTGCCAAATTTAGGTCTAGTTGAGGTTCACAAATCAACTTTATTTAGGGCTCTTTCAATATTTTTTATAAACGTTCCTGGCGCCAAAACTGACAGTTTTATTCTACGGAGAAAAATTTCCTGTTTTTTGGATTTCGAGATATTCAATTACCAATTTTCCATTTTGCCATTTCACAAGCACGTAAATTGACGTTTTTGTTAAAAAGTTGCAAAGAAAAAATTACGTTTTTTTTTCTAATTTTTTTATCTCAAATTCTAAACGTCAAAAAATTGTCAATTTTTGTTTCAAGAACGTTCATACACAAAATTACTGGAGAATCCTGAACAAAGTAATTTTGTAATTACGTTAATAGACGACAGTAAAGTTTGCAGATTATTTTCGCACCGACTTTGTCTTTAGGGCCTCAAAAAAGATCGTTTTATCGTCCGGAAGCGAATATTGAATAAGAATCGCGAGCGCTACTCAGGAAAAAACGGAATTGCGTTGCATTCCAAGGATGCAAACTTGAAATTGGTGTGAATAGTCGGCGGCGCGGAAGGGCTGACTCGCCGGCCTCGGCCCTGCAACATCTGACGACAGAGACTCGAGTTCCCAGCGCGCGAACCGGTGCGACACACAAGTAAACGTTTATCGAGTTTCCAGCAGCAGACAATCCAGACGTCATAGGGAGCGAGCATCTCGGTCTCGTTCCCGAATCGACATGAATATCGTCTCGTGGATCAAACTCAGAAAAGAAGAAACCGAGCGAGCAGGAGGCGGCGAAATACCAAAAGGAGTGGAAAGGAGCAGTGAGTTCGCGATTTGACGTCGACGACGACAACGATGCAGCGAGTTGATCGACCAACTTGGCAAACTCTATCCATATGAAATGTATTCCCCCATAAATAACATGGCAAAAACAACATATGCATAGCCTTTGAAAACTCGAACAAAGTTTCTTCAAGCAACGCGCAGGAAAAGCCGAAAAAAAAGGACAGCAGCTGCTTTGAAAAACATAATTATCCGAATTACTGTCAACCTATAAAAAAAAAACGATGCTAAAGTTTGCATCGTCGGAATGCAACGAAATCCGATTTTTTCTTGAGCAGAGCTCGCGATTCTCATTCAATATTTTGGTAAGACAATAAAACGATTTTTTTTAGGACCCAAAGACAAAATCAGCCGGAAAATTTGCATGGTTTTTGTTATTGAAACAAACAATCAATAGAAAAACGTATTTTTCGTTGCACCTCAACGTTGCAAACTTCGGTGCCATAAAAAAAAGGAGGAAAAGCGTTTTTTGGTGTGAAAAGAGATCAAGACGTTCGTGCTACGTCAGTGTCCACGAGATGACGTTTTCCTGTCGAGTAACGAGGGTCAAAATCCTCAAACTCATTCTCCACCTTGAGCAAGTGCCATAAAGAATCTAAACCCTGAGAAATCGGCGGAAAACCCGAAGCAACTCTCGTGAAAATCGATAAATCGATCATTTGTAAATAAAAGTTTATCGAGTCTCGTTATTTCGGCCTGCAGCATTGATGCAATGCCAATGACGTCACTCTACGAACTTAAACTCTCGAGAGAATAAAGAATCGATTATAAAACCAAGAAAAAAGATAAATTAATCATCTTCTGGTTTATGCGAAAACGAGCTGAGCATCAACCATGAATTTTAGCGAATGGCCATTACATTGCAATTGGGAGAGGGGGAAAAAAATGAGGATAATCGAGGCTGTGAAATCCTCATGGGTTTCAATTTAACGGTGACATCTGACGATACGTAACGACAACAAATTTCATGCACATTCGCAGTTCATTAAAGGCTCGAAATCTTTTGAAAAAAAAAATTCTATTCGAACCCGAAATCGATGATAATTTCAAAAAATCACATTGTTGAAGTTTGCATCGTCAAATTGCAACGAAATTTTGTTTTTTCTTGCCAAATTGAGATTCTGATTGAAAATTGTCATGTTTTTTTGAGAAATCAACAAAAAATGAATTTAACAAAAGTAAAATTCCAAATTTGCAAACTTCAGTGTCATAAAAAATCGACCTGAACGAAAAATACGTTTTTTTTTTCTAAAACCATCGTTTCATTGGCTTGAGCTCTGTTGGCGAAAAAAAAAGCAGAATTTCGTTGGATTGCAACGATGCAAACTTGGCGATTATGCGAATGGGCCAGGGTCAACGAAGCTGGAGAATCGCGTACAGAGATGAAAATAAATAGTTGGTGTAAAACTTACCGAGGCCTCTTCATGGCGTATGGAGTTTTTTAAGGGGGCACACAGGCGCGAGCTCGTAAGGCGTCGTTGTGTCACGTGTCGTCGACAACTTGGTTGTCTCTCATGGCATAAGCGTGTATTGTTGAGCACGTTATACCGGACCGATAACGAGATGAGTGAAGAATAAAAATCCGTAGTTTGGTGTGCGAGTGAAAAAAAAAAGTAGTCACACGTCGTGCACTGCTGTCAAGTGAAAAAACGTTTGTCCATGGCAGATTTTTTCACGTTGAATGTCTTTCGGGAAAACGTACGAAAATGGCGAAAAAAAAAAGTTTGTCAATATCTCGATGTATCGTCTCAGTTTTTGTTGCCTCAACTCGGGAGCATAATTTTGGGCGTTAAAGCCTTGAAATAAACGTTTCGACGATTCGATCAACTTGTTAACGTCTTTTGTTATTTCTTCTTGCAATAAAATGACTTTATCTCTTATTTCGATACTTTGACGTCGTCCTCCGAGTCTCTCTTAACATACATGCATATGTATCGAGAGTGTGTGTCGCGTATATATAACAAGAGCTTCTACGACTACTACGCACGACGGCGATGGCACGAGTTGTCCGGGGGGAGGAGGGGCAAGTGGAAGAGAGCTCCGGCAACGTCGCTGGCTCGCTCACTCCTCAGGACTATTCTTCTCCTTCTTTTTCTTCTGGCCGACTCTGTCACTCGCACGTTTCATGCTTGCGCCTCGTCGAGCTTCTCGCACACGAACGAGCTCACACGCACACACAGCTGCCAAGACTGAGCACATACACGAGAAGAAAAATCGACGACGAGCACCGACTACAGTGGCCTCTCGCCCCCTTCTACACTAAACATTCATATATATATTTTAGCGGCTTTCTCGCTCTCTTTCGACTCGGTGAGAAACGTTCATTCCGAAAGCCGCGCGCGCGTTTCCCTCCTTTCTCTATCCCTCTCGTGCACACGGATCGCGCCGCCGTTTTCTCTCTAATTTTTCTCTCTCTCGTGACGATTCTCGTGTGTCATTTTTTCAATCACTTTTTTTGAATTTCCCGCCAAATACGAACGACGCTAATTCCGAACGGATATTGAGGAAGATCGTGTTTGTATCGTACGATGAAAATTTACGTGCACGCACGTTTCGCGGCGCGATATTGGCGGCGAATCGTAGGAAACTCGAGTATGTTTCTCTCTCTGGAGAGAAAAAGAACGTGGTGGTTTGTTGATGGCGCGTGTGTGTCTGTGTGTGCGCGCAGCCAATTCGACACGCTTTGGGCCAACGACTAGCAGAGAAAATGAGTCGCGACGTGTGTTTGTGTGAGAGAGAACGGAGAAAAGGGAAGGCGAGGGGAGGAGGAAACGCTCGCGTCTCGCTCTTTCTCTCTGTGTAGAAATATTTTTATCTTTTTCTTTTGCAATCCACCGAGAGACACGCACACTCTGGGCCAGATAAAACAGTTACTCGCAGTGTGCGAATAAACTTGAATAACGAAAAAAATTGCACTAATATCGCGATGTTTTTGGGTTAACGATTGTCATCCAAATTCCTCACGTATCAACATTTTTTCATGTGATTTTGTTGTTTCGTCGAAACTGGCCAATGCGAAAATAAATAATGAAACGAGCTCAGGCGGCTTGCTTTCCGAATTTTCGATGCTCGAGCATAATGTCAGCCGCGCACGTCGTCAACATTCACGAGTCAACGTGAGCGCGCCTCGTCACTATTTCACGAGCAACATTCAAGTTTTTAAATGACCGTTTTCGCTTTAAAAAAGTGTCTCGTATTGTTAAAAACGAAGAATAAACAAACTCGCGCTTATCGACTTGCGCAAACGCCGTCTCGTCGTTTTCTTTCGTATTTATTTATTATTTTAAATGTATTTACGCAGAGAAACGTGTGTCTTTGCAGTCAACGAGATTGAGCGAAATGTTCGAGACGCGAGAAAGAAACATATGCATACGTGTGCACGAGCCCATGCATATCGAAGCTTTACACAATTTAACACACACACAGACGGGAGCGCGCTCGCGCGCTCGTACCAATTCGAAGAGAGAGGGGCGCTCTGGCGTGAGGTTTGTGTACCGATCGACGACACGACGACTACCGTGCCCTCCACACTTGATCAGCCACCGTCTGTCCCTCTTTCTCTCGTTTTTTCTCTCTCACTCGCGCTTGCCACTTTTATTCCTTTTCACCGATTCTCGCTCTCGCTCTCGCACACACACGCACGCACGCACACACTCGATCTGGTTAATCTCGAGATTTGAAAACTCCTCGGACACTCGTAACGTCAACGAAATAACGAAAAAACACAATAACCACGAGATTTATTTACGAATCGAGTGTCAAATTGTGTTTACGTATTATTTTTACCAACGAATATTCACTCGTTTTAACCAAATAAACCCGATTGTCAACTTGACTACTCTCACTTGCTCGCGGTGGCGGAAGCCATATTGCGATCGCGCCGTACCCCGTAATGCTGCTATTGCTGCTGCTGCTGCTGCTCCACAACCGTGTATAGAGCGCCCAGTACAGAGCGCCGCCAGGAGTCGACAACGGCCGACACCAGAGACGGAAGGGAAACACAGCACGCCGTCTGACGCGCCTATTGGACGGTTCAAAGCCAGGCTAACATCCCATCGCCATCTACCGTTATTCTTAACAACTTCTTAGCTATCAACCGAGACACACGATTTTACCCTTTGTCTTTCAACTTGCCATCGTCCTTATTCACCTCTATTCTCCAACTTTTTACGTCACGAGCCTCTCCGTGCCCAGAAACGGCATCGAAAACGTCCACTTTTTCTTCACTTTTTTCCAACCAACTTTTTCACGCGTCTTACGATTTTGAGGTTACGAAAATGCGAGTAAAACGTCGCCCTAATTATTCAATAAATAATTAATTAATGGATCAGCAACAAAAAAATTTCTTCTCGTTGCATCCTCACGGCGCAAACTTGCACTGAAAATGAAATATTTTCAAAAAATGTCGATATTTAGTGAAATATTTTTGGATAATTTCAAAATTTTCGTAATTTTGACTATTTGAAAACCGAATATACTCGAAAATTGCATCGAGTGCATTCATAATAATCAATCCACTCGTTAGTTAATTAATTATTCAATAAATAATTAATTAATAAATCGGCAACAACAAATTTTCCTTTCGCTGCATCCTTACGGTGCAAACTTGCACTGAAAATGAAATATTGTCAAAAAATGTCGATATTTAGTGAAATATTTTTGATAATTTCAAAATTTTCGTTATTTCGACTATTTGAAAACCGAATTTACTCAAAAATTGCATCGAGTGCATTCACAATAATCAATCCACTCGTTAATTAATTAATTGTTCAATAAATAATTAATTAATAAATCGGCAACAACAAATTTTCCTTTCGTTGCATCCTAACGGTGCAAACTTGCACTGAAAATGAAATATTTTCAAAAAATGTCGATATTTAGTGAAATATTTTTGGATAATTTCAAAATTTTCGTAATTTTGACTATTTGAAAACCGAATTTACTCAAAAATTGCATCGAGTGCATTCATAATAATCAATCCACTCATTAATTAATTAATTATTCAATCAATAATCTATTAATTAATCAAGAACAAAATTTTTTCTGTTCGTTGCATCCTAAAGGTGCAAACTTGCACTGAAAATGAAATATTTTCAAAAAATGTCGATATTTAGTGAAATATTTTTGGATAATTTCAAAATTTTCGTAATTTTGACTATTTGAAAACCAAATTTACTCAAAAATTGCATCGAGTGCATTCATAATAATCAATCCACTCGTTAGTTAATAAATTATTCAATAAATAATTAATTAATAGATCGGCAACAACAAATTTTCCTTTCGTTGCATCCTAACGGTGCAAACTTGCACTGAAAATGAAATATTTTCAAAAAATGTCGATATTTAGTGAAATATTTTTGATAATTTCAAAATTTTCGTTATTTCGACAATATTTTTCATTTCTAACAAAACTGTCGGCAAAATTCACGATTTGAACGAAAAAAATTAACTTTTTCAAGAGACTTTCTAGAATATTTCTCGCTGCAAGACAACATTTTTGTAAATTTGTAAAAAAATTTTCGTCGAACGGATCCAAGAAAATTTTATTTCCAGTGTGAGTACGATTTTTTATATTTTACGTGATTTTTCCGTGATCCATCAAGTCCGACTTGGCTGACGTTGGCCTAGAAAAAAGATTGCATTTTATGCGATAGAGTGACTCTCGCGGTAGTCAGTTCACGTGTTTTCATTCCAGAGACAACGGAGGACGATTATAATTTATCTTTTTGCCCGCGTATCTCTTTCCGTTTCTTTTCATTTTCGTTTGTTGTTATTCCAAGGCGAAGCATCGAAATTAAAGGCCGAGAGCATGAATACAAAATTTATAAGGAGGAAGAAAAAACAACGTCGGAAAATCCGAGGAGAGAAATTTCCCGAGGGTCTTGCTCCGATGGCCACGAACTCAACCCAAAAGTCGACACGTGCGCGCGCGCGCGGAAGCAACAAATACTCGAGAGCTCAAAAAAGTCATCAGTGTCTTTTACGGGCTCGCACTAATTCCGAGCAATACCCACGCGTCGTTTCACTTCCTGCACGCAGTTCTTTTTCCGTCCTCTGACCAGGAGGCTCATCGCATAAATATTCATCCCCCATAATGAAAACCTCGAGAGCTGTAATCGAATTTCGTGAGCAACATCAACGGCGACCAATTTGCCAATAAAAATTGTTTTTTTTTTTTTCCAATAATCGTTCTGAGGCGATCAGCGGGCAGAATCCTAGCAATCGAGGAGAAATAATAACGCGGAGAGATGGAGAAAACAAATTGATAGAATTTGCATCGAGTCTGGCGTCGTTGACCCCGATAAAATGAGGCTTGGTATGCCGGAAGTTGTTGCACTTGGCGATAGCGATAAACCTGCAGTCCAGTTTATGTTTATGTATCTGGCAATTTCGATTCCTGCGCAAGTTCGCAACGTTCAGGTGCAACGAAAAATGCATTTTTCTATTGATTTTTTGGTCAATTTGAAAAATCGTGACAATTCTCGTACCGATTTTCTATTTGGATCGAAAAAAAATAGTTTTATCGTCCTGAGACCGCGAGCATTGAATAAGAATCTCGAGAAATAACAGAAAATTTCACAATTTTCAAGTTTGCATCGTCGAAATGCACCGCGAAATTCTGTTTTTTCTTCAGCCAAAGCTCAAGATTCAATATTTAATCAAGACGATGAAATAGGACGACAAAATCAGTCCGAAAATTGTCATGTTTTTTGAAATTGAACAAACGATCAATAGAAAAAAAATTTCTCGTTGGATCTCATCGTTCCGAACTCCAGTATCGTAGAAATTTGATGACTCTGAAGTTTGCAACGTTGAGATTCAACGAAAAACATTTTTTCTACTGATTATTTATTGAATTTTGAAAATTCTGGCAATTTTTTGAGTCGTTTGAGTTTTTTGGTCGCAAGAGAGCATCGTTTTATTGGCCGGACCAAATATTCAATAATAATCATTGGCTCTGATGACGAAATAACAGAATTTCGTTGCATTTCAACGATGCAAACTTCAGGATCATGAAATTTGTCGTTTTTTTTTTCCGTTCAACACGTTCGAGACCAACGAAGAATCCAATTTCTAATACTTGTTTGTTCAGTTTCAAAAACCATGACAATTTTCCTACCCATTTTGCCGTTGAAGCCTGAGAAAATTTCGTTTTATTGTCCCGACCAAATATTGAATAAGAATCTTGAAATCTGCTCAAGGAAAAATGGAATTTCGTTGGCACTCAAGTTCGCAACGTCGAAGTACAATGAAAAAAAACGTTTTTCTAACAATTGTGTGTTTAATTTAAAAAATCTCGAGATCTGCTCAAGAAATAACGGAATTTCGTTGCATTCCAACGATGCAAACTCCACCATCATTTTTTTGCAACTCCGTTACTTCGGATTTGTAGGGAAGAAAAAAAGAAGAACGTCGATATTTACACTATTCGCGACGAAGAAGAGAAAAAGTGCGGAATTGTTGCGCGTGTGCTGATCAGGACAAGCCGCATGAAACTCGATACACTTGATCGTTGTGAATGATCTCGAAGATGAGAAGGAAGGAAGCGCATAAATGTAGATATCGCGATGTAAATGTGTCGAGAGTCTTGCGGATAGAATAATTCTCGAAGCGAAAGCGGACATCGGCGAGTTTGACACGGAGGAGCTGCCGATGTGTGTGCGGTCAGGACGACGCGAGAGACGGAAAGAGAGCATCGAATCGCGGCTACACGTCGGACGGGGATTTGGGAATCGTGCCAGGTCGACTTATCCCGTTCTCCGGGCCGTGTGCGCGTTATATATCCCGTCCGTATGCTCCTCTCGGTGTCCCACTTCCGGTAGGCTCGGCAGCCTATATACGAGTCTCTTTCATGCAGGCCCATCGTAGCAAAAGAAACAAATAAAACCAGCACAATGGACGTACGAAAAGTTGTGACGAAAATGCACTGAAAATAAAATTTTGTTACAAAAGATCGATATTTTGTTGGATACGTTCAACTAAACGTTTTTTTTTTCGAAAAATCACGAAAATTTTGTCATTCCAGCAAAAACCATTCGGGAAAATCTTTTTGGTAAGTAAATTTTTGTCATTCCAATGGTAAATTTAGCTGACAGTTCCGTTACAATGAAAAATATTGTCGAAATAACGAAAATTTTGAAATCATCCCAAAATATTTAGTTGGCCGTATTCAACAAAATATCGACGTTTTTTGACACAATTGAATTCTCAGTGTGTGTTCAAAAATTTCGCAACGTTTCGCAATAACATGCAGGCAATGTGAATTTTCCAAAATTGGCCCCATTTATGAGCGCGAGTTACCGGAATTGGTAAAAAAATTATAAAGTTATCGTTCCAGGATCGATTATAAAAATGATGAATAAAAAATATAAATTTAATCGCAGATTGGGGAATCGCATCGAGACTCGCTGGTTGTCAGCGGCGCGAGTACGAAAATCGACGAGTTAGCGCTCGAATATTTATGACGTTGAAGTGTCCATCGTTGGAATGCAACGAATTTCATTGATTTAGTGACAAAACTCTTTACAAAAATGAACAATATGTCATTGCAATGATAAAACGTTCGATTTTTGCGGCCCAGCAAGTATATAAACTCGAAAGATTTCGATGTTTTATAAAATTAAACAAATTATCAATGAAAATTAATATTTTTCGGTGCATTCCAACGTTGCAAACTTCAGCCTCATTTGTTTATGACGTTGAAGTTTGCGTCGTTGGGATGCAACGAAATTCATTGATTTAGTGACAAAACTCTTTACAAAAATGAACAATATGTCATTGCAATGATAAAACGTTCGATTTTTGCGGCCCAGCAAGTATATAAACTCGAAAGATTTCGATGTTTTATAAAATTAAACAAATTATCAATAAAAATACATATTTTTCGTTGCATTCCAACGTTGCAAACTTCAGCCTCATCAATATTTCTGAATCGATAATAAGATAGGGTCGAGACTGGTGGTAAGGTGCGAGGTTGTTGGGTAAAAAGGAAGGTCGGGGGTATTTCCCCGAGGGTTTTTCTAAATGTCGACTCTTTGATGCCTGACAAAGTATGCGCAAAGTCGTTGGCTTAGAATGGGGGGGAGCAGCTCGTTATTGCGTTAGCATAGACGGACTGAGCCGGTAATAACGAGAGCCGAGCACAAGATAAGAGGATGAATATTATGCGTACAAAAGGGAATGGGAGTTGAAACGAGGATCGTGCAACAAGTCTTTACGGGCAGCTCGATCTGCAGCGAATTACAGTTGCTCTTGTTGCCCGCGCCTACGCGAGGTGTCTGCAATGACGTCACTGCGGAGTCTCTACCTGCTGATGGGACAGTGACGCACGTTGTTTGTCGAGAACGACGTCACACACAAGCAAAATAAAGTCTCGCTGTATACGCCTCGCCGACTCATCGATGACGTATACAGAGGCAGGAGACGAAACGATTTTCCCCACGAGATTTTTCATCGCCTCACGAGACGAGCCTCCGGAATCGCGTCAAAACGTCTTTCCAAATGAAAAACACGAGACGAGGCGATGAGGGGGAGTAACGAAATAAAAAGACGATGGAAATATTTTCGTTTACCAGAAAAATTTAGTGAATTAACTAGAAAAATTGCAACGAGTGCATCAATTATCAAAATTTTGATGAATCTGGAATTTGGATCGTTGGAAGGCAACGAAAATCTTTTTTATCTTTAATAATAATTTATTCATTATTAATTATATTATGATTTATTATTTTTTATATAATTAAATAATTATTGATTAGTAATTAAATAATCATAATAATTTGATAATGATTTCATTATTCGAATGCAGAACGTAATGACGATGATGAAACGGCTCGAAAATTTTGCATATCATTAAGAATCGATCGAATCATCAATAAAATCGAAGATTTTTCGTTGCAATCCAACGATGCGAACTTCCGTATCATATAAAAAAGGAAATCCCTTCTATCGTAAATTTGTCCAATTAGTAATTCTCAAGAGCCACCGAATTATCGGGAGGCGTGAAGAATTTTGAAGAATCCTCAAACCAATGAAAAAGTAAATGAATCTCAGATTAGCTATAAAGGGTTTTTATATTAATTGAGAGAAAATCGTTTCAGCAACGACGCCGGGACGTACGAAAGACTCATCGTGGTCCTCGTGGCGTTTACGAAATGAACAAAACCCTCGACGAAGACAGCAGACGCGTTTCCAATGAATATGCATCGATTAAAGAAACAAAATAATTGAGAATCCTCGCGAATCGCAATTCGATCGACGTCGAATTAATTGAGCGTAACGATCGATGCAATTTTGTCAAAAAAAAAAAACGTCGATATTTTGTTTTCGTACAGCGAACTAAATATTTTGGGATAATTTCAAAATGTTCGTTATTTCGACAATATTTTTCATTTGTAACGGAACTGTCAGCAAAATTTACGATTGGAATGACAAAAATTTACTTCCCGAAAAGATTTTCCAGAATTTTTTTTGCTGGAATGACAAAATTTTCGTGATTTTTCGAAAAAAACGTTAAAAAATTGTTTATTGGGGGAGTTTGCGAGGGTTTAGGAAAAAGGTATCGCGAAGTGATTACTGGATTCGTTAGTACAGTTGGAATTGATATTTTGTATGGGGTTTCGCGCGCGCGAGTGTACGAGACCGAGCAACACTGTGTTGTTTCCTTTTTGTGCGAGTGTTGTATGCTGCTGCGGTACAAGGGGTTCGTCTATTGATTTCTTAGCGAGAGGGTGAGTCTCGAGCGAAGGGAGCAAAAATATAAGGAGTGAAGAGGGAGAATGGAAGAGAGTAGAGAAAAAGAGAAAGAGAGAGAGAGAGAGAGAGAGGAGGATTAAGTTTTGCCGTTTCTGTAGGACCCTCGGCCTCCCCGCGACGACGAGGAGCTTCGCGCGGCGGAATCACCGCGCCGCCCACAAAGACAGAAAATTAATGCGCGTTGCTCCCCCGAGCAGGCAAAAGCAGCAGCAAATAAAAGAAACAACGAGAGAGCGAGAAGAAAGATTGACAATAAAAATAATGAGCAAGTAGGTAAGAATTTGTGGCCACGCTAAAACTCGCCAAAACCCTAGTCCCCGATAAATTACTTTGCTATACATATAAACTCGGAAGTGATGCATTGATATGCGTGTGTACGTTAACCAAGATAAGGAAACACCTGCTGGATCCGAGTCTACGTGAACAACGCAAAAACAACACAAGAAAAAACTTATATATCCGCGTATTAACGAATGACTTACTGTTACGACAAGCTGAATAGCAAACCCCACGCGTTCCTATATATTTGAAGGAAAAAAACTGACCAACGGCCACTATTATTTCATGTGTACGAACGACGAGAAATTATTGTTTCCTGTTGAGTGAGTAAGAATAATAAAATTGATTGAGTGTCTCAGACTCGCGATTTAATCATTTTTACTCTCCTGTCCCTAAATTCATCTTGTTGCCCTAACAACATGCAGATGCACACACGATGACGTTCGAGTCCAGCGAAAAATATCGATTTTGAAAACCATGACAATTTTTCTACCGATTTTGTGCTTAGATCGTTAAAAAATATCGTTTCATTGTCCTGACTATAAATATTCAATCTTGAGATCTGCTCCAGATAAAACGCCATTTCGTTGCATTCCAACTATGCAAACTTTAGCATCGTGCACACATGACGTTGCAGCTGATACGAGGAACGTGATCGATTTTCTAGAGTAAAGAAATCTTCGCGAGTAACGGAACAAAAAAAGTTTTGGAATTACCGTCCATAAGAAAAAGATCCAGTCGAGTTTTTCAAGAGGTTACAGAGAACAAGGAAAACGATATTTGCATTGGTAATTTCATGAATTTAATGACACTCAAGTTTGCAACGTTCAGATGCAACGAAAATTACGTTTTTCTATTAATTGTTTGTTTCAATGACAAAAACCATGCAAATTTTCGGGCTCATTTTGTCTTTGGGTCCTCAAAAAAATCGTTTCATTGTCTTAACAAAATATTGAATAACAATCACGAGCTCTGCTTAAGGAAAAACCGAATTTCGTTCAACGATGCAAACTTCAACGTCATTGATGATTGATAGAAAAAATGAAGAAGAAACGCGCTAGAAAAAACTGAAGGGAAAAATGAAAATGAGAGTGGAAAAGTGGGGGATTATTTATGGTTGGTTGACTGGTGCACGAGCGTTAGCCACACCGTCGCGATATACGAGAGACTCGAGGATAAGCTTTATACGTTTTATCCTGCTCCCCATTGTACACCGTTCCTTTCCTTCTCGTACAGGATATGCATTACTATATACGATGGTGTCGAAAGTATCGACACGTGTGACCGAGGCAAATCCTCCCCTTATGGGTCCAGAGAGCCTTCTCGGAGTCTCTCGCGCGGTCTTGCCAATATAATAGCACAAGAGGAAACTGAGATGGTTTCACATCGACACTCATTCACATAAAACATCGAAATCTTTCGAGTTTATATTCTTGCTGGGCTGCAAAAATCGATCGTTTTATCATTGCAATGACATATTTTTCATTTTTGTAAAGAGTTTTGTCACTAAATCAATGAAATTCGTTGCATCCCAACGATGCAAACTTCAACGTCATAAACAAATGAGGCTGAAGTTTGCAACGTTGGAATGCAACGAAAAATATGAATTTTTATTGATAATTTGTTGAATTTTATAAAACATCGAAATCTTTCGAGTTTATATACTTGCTGAGCCGCAAAAATCGATCGTTTGATCATTGCAATGACACATTGTCAATTTTTGTAAAGAGTTTTCTCACTAAATCAATGAATTTCGTTGCATTTTTCAACGATGCAAACTTCAACGTCATAAAATTTTGTATTTTGCCAAAATTTTCTTATTCTGGCTGCTCATTCCGGAGAAACTATTTGGTGCTGTAGAGACAAACAGCCTTTGGCTCATGGCGTGAATTTCCATTATGAACAAAGCCTGATTAATGGTAATCGAATATTTTGTAATTAAATAATGTCATAGCAGAGCCAACTGCTGCGGCTGGTCCTGGTAGATCGAACGGAGCAATGGTAATGGCGAGTCGCGTTAGTAAATGTACCAGCGGCTAGTACTATCGACTTGCACTCCGAGCAGCATCTTGTTTCTCTTTCCATCTCTCTTTCTCTCGTTCTCTATGATATTCCCCCGTTCTCGTTCTCTCGCGAGAGTTCTCCGGCGATGGAACACATCAGGCTCTCACAGACACGATGCAGAGCGAGAGGGAGATTGGAAAAGAACAAAAGACAGATAGAGAGCGAGGAGGAGAAGGAAAACTTGAACGAGCAGATCAAACGACGAGCGCGCAATCCCTGAATCCTCGAGCGTGACACACCAACGCCCAGCAGCTTTCTACTAAACTCGACTGGGCTTCTCGATCATGGCACTGAAGTTTGCAACGTTGCGGTGCAACGAAAAATACGTTTTTCTATCAATTAATTGTTTCAACAACAAAAACCATGAAAATTTTCGTCCTCATTTTGTCTTTGGCTCCTGTAAAAATCGTTTTATTGTCTTAACTAAATATTGAATAAGAATCGCGAGCTCTGCTCAAGGAAAAACCGAATTTCGTTGCATTCCAACGATGCAAACTTCGTCATCGTCGAAAAATACGTTTTTCTCTTAATTTTTCATTAAATTTTCAAAATACTAATAATTTTCCTGCCGATTTTGAGCTTGGATCTGGGAAAAATATCGTTTTAATGTGGTGAATAAGAATCTTGAGATCTGCTCAAGAAAAAACCGTGACGCAGGTGAGAGAGTGAAATTTATCGAAAAAACGCGATACGTTCGTATCTTTTTGGAAATTTAAAATCGTTAAGGGGGTCGCGCTCGATTCGTTGGATCGGAACATGCTGCAGAATTTCCCATGGAAATTAGATGCGACGGTATTTGGAGCATCTGATCCGGCGTGGAGCTGCGATGGGCGAGCCTTGTCCTTGTGTCGCGCCGCGAAGCTTGTCTGCATTTCTGCTCCGATTGATTAATCGCATAAACAGTGCGTAATAATACGCAATCATGAAACAGCTTCGTCAATACGACGATCATGCTCGATTGGAGATTCAACAAAAGACTCGCACGTAAGCGACAGAAAACTTGGTCGTACGCACGGACCAAAGAATTTCGAATTTCCCTGTAGCGTCATAAACACCTAAAGAAACGTAAAAGCCTCATTTTTTACGACACTGAAGTTCGCAACGTTGGAATCCAACGAAAAATACAATTTTCTATTCATTTTTTGTGAAAATTTCAAAAACCATGACAATTTTCATACCGATTTTGTGTCTGGAATAAAAATTCTCCATTTCAATTTAACGGTGACATTTGGCGATACGTAACGACAACAAATTTCATGCACATTCGCAGTTCATTAAAGGCTCGAAATGTCTTGAAAAAAAAAATTCTTTTCGAACCCGAAATCGATGATAATTTCAAAAAATCACATTGTTGGAGTTTGCATCGTCAAATTGCAACGAAATTTTGTTTTTTCTTGCCAAATTGAGATTCTGATTGAAAATTGTCATGTTTTTTGAAAAATCAACAAAAAATGAATTTAACAAAAGTAAAATTCCAAATTTGCAAACTTCAGTGTAATAAAAAATCAACCTGAACGAAAAATACGTTTTTGTTTTTCTAAAACCATCGTTTCATTGGCTTGAGCTCTGTTGGCGAAAAAAAAAGCAGAATTTCGTTGCATTCCAACGATGCAAACTCAACATCGTTCATTTTTTCTCCAATTAATTCAACCTGGAAATGAAATTTCTCAAGAAAAATGATCGACCGACTTTTGCATCGTTGGAATTCAACGAAATTCAGTTTTTCCTCGGCCAGATCTCGAAATTCTTATCAAATATTTAATGAGAACGATAAAACGATATTTTTTGAGGATCCAAAAACAAAATCCCGTCGAAAATCGTTCAATTATTAAAAATTAAACGAACAATTGATAGAAAAAGTATTTTTAGTTGGATAAAATGTCGTGGCGACTTTACTAATGGGCCGTGAACCACGAAACCGATTTGCCCACGATCGTTTGTTGGTCAAACGGATGAAAAACGATAATTTGGTCAAAAAATGATATCAAAGTAGGACAAAAATGAAATTAGCTCGTGATTACCAATTTGATGAGAATGTCTTGCAAGATATTCTGAATATGATACAGCGTGCAACGTCGCGTTGCGCCATCTCTTCATAATAACTATGATTCCTCGAGCCGGAGGCTAGAATCAAAGACACTTTGTACCTCGATGCGCGCGTAACATCACCAACAACCATAATGGCTATTATCCCACAGGGAATTTGTCGTTACACCTTGTATTTTTCCGTCTATAAAGATTGTGAAATTGAAAAACGCCATTTCGGCCACGATTTCGATTCTACGTCTCGTGGTAATTTCAATTTCACGCGCAGGACGATTCGTCAAAGTCGTCCCGCGCGTCAAATTGTCAAACGGCGAGCCTTTAATTGTAAAAAAATGTCGCGACAAATCTTGTTTTTTTTTTTGGCACTCCGCAGGACCAGAATTGGCCGGAAAAATGTGGGAAAAATTGAAATTGTCCGGAAAAATGTGGGAAAAATTGAATTTGTCCGGAAAAATGTGGAAAAAATTGAAATTGTCCGGAAAAATGTGGGAAAAATTGAATTTGTCCGGAAAAATGTGGAAAAAATGGAAATTGTCCGGAAAAATGTGGGAAAAATTGGAATTGTCCGGAAAAATGTGGGAAAAATTGAAATTGTCCGGAAAAATGTGGGAAAAATTGAAATTGTCCGGAAAAATGTGGGAAATATTGAAATTGTCCGGAAAAATGTGAAAAAAAATTCAAAACGATCATCGAATCTTCCGGACGCGAGGAAACGTGGAAAACAGAGAAAAAAAAATCAAGAACGAAGCGAGAACCTCGCGTAACCGTTGGAGAGGCGGGAGAGAGTCGCGGGGGCATGGAAAAAGAAAAGAAAGAAACGTTTTGTGCGACGATGCTCGTTGGCTTGCACATACGTGCATGTGCGGAGAGCCTGCACACCGTGCTATGGATATATTTAGCGAGTACGGCATTTCTCGACCCACATATACTCACGAGGAGAACGAATGCCACGTATGCACGACGGTTCATCCCATTCGAGCTGCAGGGAAAAACCATGAGCGCGAGAAAGAAAAACGAGCGCGCCAGCGTGAGCGACACCGGCCGATTTCAAATGAATCCTTAACGGGGGCCAAAACGATTTTCGAACCTTAGAACTTTAGAGCGAACTAGAACGAAATTCTGTCCAATCGACGTTCATGAACTTTGCGTATTTCACACGAATAATTATCGAAGTTTTTCCCTTGAGCAGATCTCGAGATTCTTATTCAATATTTGGTCGGGACATAATAAAACGATCTTTCTGTCATGACTCTGAAGTTTGCAACGTTGAGATTCAACGAAAAACATTTTTTCTATTGATTATTTATTGAATTTTGAAAATCCTGGCAATTTTTTGAGTCGTTTGAGTTTTTTGGTCACAAGAGAGAATCGTTTTATTGGCCGGACCAAATATTGAATAATAATTATTGGCTCTAATAATTATTGGAAAAATTGTGACAATTCTCGTACCGATTTTCTATTTGGATCGGAAAAAAATGGTTTTATCGTCCTGAGACCGCGAGCATTGAATAAGAATCTCGAGAAATAACAGAAAAGTTCACAATTTTCAAGTTTGCATCGTCGAAATGCACCGCGAAATTCTGTTTTTTCTTCAGCCAAAGCTCAAGATTCGATATTTAGTCAAGACGATAAAATAGGACGACAAAATCAGTCCGAAAATTGTCATGTTTTTTGAAATTGAACAAACGATCAATAGAAAAAGAATTTCTCGTTGAATCTCATCGTTCCGAACTCCAGTATCGTAGAAATTTGATGACTCTGAAGTTTGCAACGTTGAGATTCAACGAAAAACATTTTTTCTATTGATTATTTATTGAATTTTGAAAATCCTGGCAATTTTTTGAGTCGTTTGAGTTTTTTGATCGCAAGAGAGAATCGTTTTATTGGCCGGACCAAATATTCAATAATAATCATTGGCTCTGCTGAAGGAATAACAGAATTTCGTTGCATTCCAACGATGCAAACTTCAGGATCATCTTTTTGTCATGGTTTTTCAAATTGAACAAAACAATCAACTGATTACACTTCCGTGTAATCGCCGGGAGATTCCGGATTTCCGGGGACAGTTTCGACGATCTGTTTCATAAACTTTCCTGATTCATTGACTATTCCCAGGCGATCATCATCAATCTCAAGACTCAACACTGATCAGAGCACGAGCGGAAATTCTTTCAATGGCATAATCCGCGCAGCTACTTATTAATTACCAGAGCCGCATCGAGTAATCCGCGTATGCACAGGAGGAGGAAAGCGGAGCAAGAGCGAGAGAAAGAGAGTGACGATCGTGGGGGAGCATCAGAAGGAAGCAACGTGGCCTAGAGGGGAAGATGAGCCGCGTGACAATAAATGCACGTGACAGAAGGTCATAATAATCGCGAGTGTTTCATACGCAGAGCGTTGAAGCAGCGTGAAGAGTTGAACGGAACGAGAAGCCCAAAAGACCAAAATGATTGGCAACTCCATGATAATACGCCATTAAAATGCGCTTTACGCTGGCGGCCGAACAAATTCGCATGGAAAACTTTTGCCTGACAGTTCCAGAGGCAAATTTGAATTAAAGCGGCGCTGAAAAAATCTAATAAAAACGGTTACTACTTTATCAGTAGCGGTTAAAACCGAAAACGTCAATAATTATGAATCGATGGAGATAAAAGGACGCGCGAAGGGGCTTGATAAAAAAAAATTCACACTCGATTTTACTCCAACAGTCAAAAAGTCAATTTTCCGACTATTTTTCCAACAATCCAGAAAATCGAGACGAGAGATAAGCCAAAAATATCGATGCGCATCTGCATCGTGTACGTGAGACTGCAGATACGCGAATCGACAGACGCAGAGTGATAAATTGCTCGCGGTAGGAAGAACGCAAGGCGATAGAGAATCGCAGCCATCTGGCGAGAACACGGTCAAGTGCAATCCCCGAAGATGCACATGGAGCTGACTGCGAGTCGCTTAATCGGTTACCCGTGATGATTCGAATGAAAACTCGCCGAGAAAACGTGTGAAAATGAGGCGAATGTTTCTTGCCGATAAAAATTGAACAACAACGAGGATCTCGAGTGCGCAGCGTCCTGAAGGCAGTTTCAAAACGGATTTGAAGTTTGCAATGTTGAAGTCTAATGACGGTGACGTTTGCATCGTTGGAATGCAACGAAATTCATTTTTTTTTTCACCAAAGCTCATAATTATCATTCAATATTCGTCTCGGCTAATGAAACGATCGTCTCTCCAGTCCCAAAACCTCAATCTCGATGAAAAATAGCCAAGACTTTCAAAATTCACTAAACAATCAACAGAAACAATATTTCTCGTTGAATCTCAACGTTGCAAACTTCAGAGTCATTGAAATCCAACGAATTTCTGTTTCCAACGAAACGATTTTTTTTTTAGGATCCAAAATCAAAATCAGTACGAAAATTTCCACGCTTTTTGAAATCGAAATTGAAATACGAAATTTCAAATTTGAAAATTTGAAAAAAAATACGAAAAAGAAAAATGAAATTTGAAATACGAAAAATATTATTTCGTTGGTTCGCAACAATTAAATTTTGTCGAAAAACTTTTCAGGATTTCAAGATTTTCGTAATTTTGACAATATTTTTCATGCCTAACTGGACCGTCAGAAAATTTCTCGCTGCAATGACAACATTTTTGTAATTTAAAAAAAAAAAAAAAGTTATTTAACAAAATGTCGAGTTTTTCCAACAAAATTAAATTTTCAGTGGAGTTTGCGTGGCCCAAAGATCGGGCAACGGTGAAAAATCGTAAAGGCAAATTCACAATGGGATTTTGTATTAAAATAAATCATTAAACGCCCTTTGGAGTGGGTGAAGCGTCAACATGGATATTCCGCGTATGTGTACATAGAGAGGACGTCTCGGCGCGGTTCATTGGCCAGGCAACTTGTCGCCTTGAAGGCAATCGTATGCCCGCGGAGAAAGAGTAAGAAAGAGCGACAAAGAGCATCAGCAGCAGCAGCAGCAACACATTTGTGCTCTGTGCGCGCTCTTGCAAACTCGCGCCACGGCACTTTTCGCATTCCAATGGAGACTTGGTCGCAATACGAGTATATAAACGTATGACTTTTTGCGTATGTGCGTGTACGTGCGTGCGTATCCGCTGCTGGTACAGACGTTATTTTATTAAGGTGCAAACATATACATGTTTATCTTACGAGTATGCAAAGCACCTTTCTTGTATATTAAACATGCAAGTTGGTGCTTTATATGTGCGATGGATTTCCCATGGTAATTGCTCATGTTTAGCAAAGCATGTGATCTAAAAATTAAGCACGCGATAAAGCTCCCGAGAAACGTGTTGAACGAAAGAAAATAATTCAAGTTTGCATCGTTTGAATGCAACGAAATTCGGTTTTTCCTTGAGCAGAGCTCGTGATTCTTATTCAATTTTTTGTTGAGACAATTGAACGTTTTTTTTTAGGACCCAAAGACGAAATCAGCACGAAAATTTTCATGGTTTTTCATATTGAAACAAACAATCAATAGAAAAACGTTTTTTTCCGTTGCAAACTTCAGTGCCGTACAAAAACACAAATTTCCTCTGGAATTCTTCTCTCGAGATTCGATCAGTTGTTGGGAAAAGCAAAAAACTTGGATCCTGCAAGATGTAAATTTGTAAAAATGCGTTTTTCTATTAAATGTTTGTTAAATTTGAAAAACCATGACATTTTTCGTAGCGATTTTGGCTTTGGATCCTCGAAAAATATCGTTCAAGTGTCCTGACCAAAAATACTGAGATCCGATCAAGGAGAATCCGAATTTCGTTGCATTCCAACGATGCAAACTTGAGAATCATAAAAAATATCGTCCTGAGCAAATATTGAATAAGAATCTCGAGCTCTGCTCAAGAAAAATGTAATTTCATTGCGTTTCAACGCGATGCAAACTTCGAGAAAGTTGCACGAGGAGAAAAAAGGCGAGTCGTTGACGAATTATTTAGTACCGAGTGCAAGTGGCTAGTGAATGATTGAATGGTTGCTCGATAATAAAAATAAGGCGCGTTGAAATACGATTAATTGGAAATGTGAGCGGGCGCGAGTACGTGCGCGCAAGAAAGATAAGCGAGCGATGAGATTATTCAACGTGTGGCGAGGCTGGTCCATG
Source organism: Diadegma fenestrale (assembly GCA_037043255.1). Taxonomy (NCBI): domain Eukaryota; kingdom Metazoa; phylum Arthropoda; class Insecta; order Hymenoptera; family Ichneumonidae; genus Diadegma; species Diadegma fenestrale. The sequence goes on from CM073309.1 coordinate 22,914,360, forward strand.
TTTTTTTAATGCCCCAGAGTGATTGGTGCGTGCAAGAGTTTAATGTGGTGTAAGTGCACGCGCAAATACAAAAGCGTGTGAATGTGTAGTTTCTGTGTGTATAAAACGTAGTGCGTCGCCAAACGCGCTACTCGTTTCAACGTCGACGACGACGAGAGCACAGCAGAGCAGCAGAGAGAGGAAGGTTGATGCGGTGGCGACGACCCGTCGGCGTCACCGAACTTTCCTATCTTGCCCTCCTCTTTGCGTCTCGTTCTCCGTCTCTCTTAAACTTTCTCGCACGACAAAGTATACTGGCGGCAGCAACGACGGCGTCAACCTCGACGCGGGTGGTGCTGACGGAATAGAGCCGAGCGAATGAGAGAAAAAGAGGGTGAGAGAATGACAAGATAGCGCGAGGACATAACTGGCTATGGAGGCAAATAGTGTATCCGCCGGTGCTGCTGCTGCTGCTGCTGCTGCGCGAGGGCTTCGTTAATCGACTCACCTTCCCCGAATGACAATGAGCGGCTCTTCTGTCTCTATGTACGCAAATTTTCCCTATCGCTCTCCTTTTCTCGCTCGCTCGCTCTCTCTCTGGCTCTTTCGCAACGCCCAGCCAACGGAGACGACGAGGAAGAGAGAGAGCAGGGTTGGCTAGTCGCGTTTACAGAGCGGGAAAGGTTAAAATCGAAGGGACGGCGAGCAGGGTCGCGCGGCATGAAAGAGCAAAAAACGAATGTGGGACACGACCGGAGTAAATTAGGGTTAAAGTTACTGGCCGTCAACCAGCCAGTTCCTTCCACAAGCACAAAAAATAACTTTAATCGGGGTCTTTTTAACATTTTTCTGATGGTTAGTCTTTGAAAAATTTCATTTTCAACATTTAAACGCGTTTAAAGTCACGTTTCGTTCAAACGTTGCAAAAATCATGACGCTGAAGTTTGCAACGTTGGGCTGCAACGAAAAATACTTGCTCTATTAATTTTTCGTTGAATTCCAAAAACCCTGACGATTTTCATACCGATTTTGGGTTTTGATCCTAAAAAAAGATTGTTTTATTGTTCTGACCAAATATTTCATGAGAATCTCGAGATCTGCTCAAGAAAAAACGGAATTTCGTTGCACTCCAACGATTCAAACTTCAACATCGTCAAAAATCGAGTCGCAAAGGAAAAATATATTTAGGATTTTCTTTGCTGATACCCAGGAAGGCTGTGAGCCGGATTTTTTCAATAAACATCTCCAAGATTTTCATTTACACGCGTTTCGGTGGGAAAAGTTGAAAATCGAACTCTTGACCTCAGAAAACTTTTCTTTACGCCAAAAATTTGTTAGTTTTGGTGACGAAATTTCTAAAGACACTCGTTGACCCTTAATTAAGCATCAAAACTTTTTTTTTCAAGCCATCAAAAGATCTGGATCCATTTGCAATGATTGACATACAATTCGACACATTCGTTATTAGAAAAAAGATTATCGCGATGAAGATCAGTAATTGCGCGTGCATACGCGAGATCGATTCGCGAAGGGTCGTACGACCTTGACCCTTGTCCTGACCGAGTTTCCTCAACTGCGACACATTTGACCTAATTACGCCAAAATATCCATTAACTTGAAACTGCTGCGGTATATGAAATCAACAATTCAAAAAATAATAACGCGAGAATCTCAAGACAGAGGATTATTATTTTTCAACTACGTGTTCGATCGCAAGAATCGCGAGTTCCTGCTCCAAAGAGCAACGGAAAAGTTCTTGCCCGGCTACAAGATCGAAATTTCAAATCCCAATAAATTCTCATTGAAATTGATGATCCTGAAGTTTGCATCGTTGGAATGCAACGAAATTCTGTTATTTCTTCAGCAGAGCGAATTATTATTATTGAATATTTGGTCCGGCCAATAAAACGATTCTCTCTTGCGACCAAAAAACTCAATCGACTCGAAAAATTGCCACGATTTTCAAAATTCAGTAAATAATCGATAGAAAAAAACGTTTTTCGTTGAATCTCAACGTTGCAAACTTCAGAATCATTAGAAATTGAATAATTTGACTGCAGGATAAAAATATTGTGCAAAAGGACTTGATCGCGAGTATATTTGCCCGCGGGTGCCAAATCGCGTGTGGCGCTTCCGGGAGAATGTGAGAGTTCTCGCACGCGTTCGCGCCAGTGGTCGAAAGTTAGTCGGTGCATCCAACGAATCGAAATGGACTGACCTAACTCTCCAAGTCGCCCTCGACGAGTTTCGTGCCCAATCCTCATCGCGAATTCATGCAACCCGATGCGATCGTACACCACCACAAAATAACTTTTGTATTTACAAAATCTTGACATCAAAACTACGAATTTTCTCTAACGAAGAAAAATTTTCTGCCGTTCAAAATTTGAGACGTTTAATTTCCACTTTTCGCAACTTTTCCGCGTCTCCATCGTGCGAGTGGCAAAAACATATGTTTGCAATTTGCAAAAAGAAAATCCCAATTTTTTTTGCAACTCGATTTTTGATCAAATTCTCAACGTCAAAAAATGTTCTTTATAGGAGAAAACTTTTCATTCTGGTGCCCAGAAATTTTAGACAAAATTTTGAAAGAATCCTGAAAAAAATCGTTTTGTCCGATGTTCCCGAAGTTTGCATCGTTGAAATGCATCGAAAAAATACATTTTTCATTAATTATTTTGATAATTAATGCAACGATCCAATTTTTCTAGTAGATTCAGTTTTCAAATGGCAAAAATCACTGTCCCAATATTTTTGACAAACATTTTATAAAAATTGTCCCTTTTGCTGTAAATAATAATGATTTTTCGTTGCATTCGAACGATGCAAACTTCGAACACGATGCTGAAGTTTGCATCGTTGGAATGCAACGAAATTCGGTTTTTCCTTGAGCAGAGCTCGTGATTCTTATTCAGTATTTTGTTGGGACAATAAAACGAATTTTTTTAGGATCCAAAGACAAAATGAGCTCGAAAATTTTCATGGTTTTGGTTATTGGAACAAACTATTAATAGAAAAACGTATTTTTCGTTGCACCTCAACGTTGCAAACTTCAGTGCCATAACTTCGAGATCTCCTTAACTGGTGTATACACATATTCATGCGATTTTGCACGTGTGTGTGTGTAGAGAAGAGCAAAGTTACATACACGGGACTCTGGCGGAAACTTTCGCTCGGCGAGAGAGAGAGAGAGAGAGAGAGAGAGAGCGAGAGAGCGGGGAGGAAGCTTTTGGAGCTAAGAGTACGACGTAAACAAAACGAGCGTGCACGTGACGCCTTTATTGCGTCGCTTATTTCACAGTTACGAGGGGCTGAAGTCGCGGCTGTACGGGCTCAAATGTTTTCAGTCTAATGGAGCTTCTCCGTTGCCATTTATTCCTCCGTATTGTCTCTCGCACACCGCATACACAAAATTGATTCATCTCCTTGCAATTGAGTTATAAACGATGAATATCATTTCAACTTGAATAATATCGTTTCAATCGAATTTCATTGTAACTTTGTTCCCTCCGCCAACCTGGGCTTTTATTTCCTTAATATATTTACGATTGTCAAGTGTTTTGTCTTCGTTCATTCAAAATTATGACAATTTTCGTACGAAAAAATACGAAAAAATAGAAATTTTCGAGCTGATTTTGTCTTTGTATCCTGAAAAAATCGTTTTATTGCCTTAACAAAATATTGAACAAGAATCGCGAGCCCTGCTCAAGGAAAAACCGAATTTCGTTGCAGTCCAACGATGCAAACTTTGAAAGTGCAACGAAAAATACGTTTTTCTATTAATTGTTTGTTTCAATAACAAAAACCATGTAAATTTTCGTGCTGATTTTGTCTTTGGGTCCTAAAAAAATCGTTTTATTGTCTAAACAAAATATTGAACAAGAATCGCGAGCCCTGCTCAAGGAAAAACCGAATTTCGTTGCATTCCAACGATGCAAACTTGAGCATCGTTTTCATTATTTGTTTCTGTCGCTGCAACGATGCATTCGAGATCGGGTCATTGTCACGCGGTAGTCGCAGCTCGAGCGTTGGCCGACAACGACGCGAAAACGACGAGTTGAGAGAATTCCTGTGACTTGAGGAAATGACGACATTAAGAATAGAGTTTTTGATCATCACACGGCGTATGTACCGGTCGCACGCCAGTTCGGATCTCGTTTGCTTGTGGATAGATCGTGTGGCCTAGAGGCAAATGTTCTGGGCGTTGAAGGCGGACGCGGAGTGGCAGGCACGAACGCGCCACTCTTTCTTTCCATCTCGGCATCGTCCTCTCGCCCCGTCGTGCCCGCGTTTATCTGCCGCTGCCTGCTGCTCCGAGTATCGCGCTGCTGCGTTACTCAGGCCACGGTATTTCCGTCGGCGGCAAACCAAAATACCAACTCGTCCCGTGAATTTATTGTGGATGCCGCAGTCAAATTTAGCCAACTTTTCCAACCAACCGAAAACGACACAGAACGATCGGCTGCGGCGCGGAGACACGACGACGACGACGACGACGCATATCGCGTGCGCATCCGAGACATTTTCACAAACGATAAAAACGGATAAACTAATCAATTTTTTTGTTGACGAACGAAGCAGATGCGAGAGAGCGAATTGCCCATCGGCCAAACTGACAATTCGCACGATCCCATTATCGAATGCAACCCCAAACAAGTTGGAACGAAGACATTCAAGTTCGCAACGTTGGGGTACAACAGGAATAATTTTTCATATTCGTTGTTTGTTAAATTCCAAAAACCATGACAATTTTCGTACCGATTTCGTCTTTGGATCCTGCAAAAATATCGTTTTATCGTCCTGACCAATAATTCGCGCTCTGCTCAAGAAAAAATCGATTTTCGTTGCATTCCAACGATGCAAACTTCAAGATCGTTTGGAACGATCGGTTTTTCGTCCCGAAAACTATGTCGGCTCGAAAATTTTGGACGATTTTGAAATTTAACCAAATTGTCAATAAAAAACTTGAAAAAATATTGTCGTTTCATTCCGCAACGTCGTAAACTTTAGCGTCACTCGGTTTTCAGGATCCACAAACAAAATCGTGCCAAAAATTGTCTTAATTTTTTAAATTGAGCAAACGATCAATGAAAAAAACGGAAAAATTGCATCGTTGAGCAAAAAATCGATGATTTTGAAGTTTGCAACGTTGGAATGCAACGAAATTCCATTTTTTATTCACCAGAGCTCAGAATTATTATTCAATATTCGCTCTGGACGATAAAACGATTCTCTTTCGCGACCCAAAGATGGAATCGATACGAAAAACTGTCATGATGTTGAAAAATTAATAAATAATTGATGAAATAAATATTTTTCGTTGAATCTCAACGTTGCAAACTTCAGAGTCATAAAAATCGAGAGTCTCGAAGAATTTCAACAAAATGCCCCAAAAAAATCTCGACACACTAAGCAGCTGAGTCTTCTTTTCAATTTGAAATGCATTAAATGTATGATGCGGAAGTTTGCACCGAAAAATATTTCAATTTATCGATGATTCGTTCAATTTTCAATGTCATCCAAAATTTTCAAGCCAATTTGCTTTTCGGGTGGCAAAAATCGATCATTTTATCATCATAATTACATTCTGTGCTTGAATAATTGATTTCGCTCAAGATAAAAAAGAATTTCGTTGCATTCCAACGATGAAAACTTCAGAGTCATTCAAATGTTCAATCTTTTATGCTTGAAAACCGCGAGAAAGATACTGAACCGCGATGGGACTCGAATCCGTAATTAAATATCGGATTAAAAGTCAAAAAAATGATGGACTGTATAATAGAAATTGCACGCGTGCAGCGTGTAATCAAAGCATCATAACGGATAACGATAACGGCGGATGCGTAATGCGGGGGAATTTGTGATTGTGAAAGATCGTGCATGCGATTAGCAACTTGGATTTTCAATCGCCCAAGTAATTTCTCGTGCGTAACGATAACGCCGGAAAAAAAGGTAAATCATCGGCATTAAATAAATGGGAGAAAAGAGTATTTAATTACGGATGCATCGAGCATCAGGGCCGGGTCGCGGGAGCAGCAATCGCTATATAGTGCGTCGCGAAATTTATGTGTATACGCGAGAGAGTAAAAATCTGTGTGTACACGCGGTACACACGCGCATCTCTCCTTCTCTCGCTTTCTATAATCTCTGCTTGTTTCCTTGGCGCCCGAGACTTCCGAGAGATTCCCACGGACCTTTTGCCGCGCGGGATGCTGCGTACTCGCCCCGCGCGTTCAGCCAAACTAACGGTAACTCTTATGTATCCCCAGGATTGTGTGACGTCACGTACACACCAAGAGAATCGATCAGAACAGTTAACAGAGCATTCTCAAGGTGTGAGTGAGACTTCTGGCCCAGGAATTTATTTATCCGCGCGCAATACTCACGGATCAGGTGGCTCTTGCGTTTATGTTAATTAAATTATTACACGAAAGTGCATCACAACGTTGAGGTTCAGCGAAAAATTCGTTTTTTCCTCTCGACAAAACTACTCCGCTTAGGATTCTTCAATAATTTTGTATGAACATTTTCGACACCAAAAATAGGATAAAAATCGAAAAAATTTAAAAGCCCAAGCAGAATGTCTCGCACAAATGTCGAGAATTCCAACGATTCGTGAATCGACGCGCGCTTACGCGGCCTAATGACAACGACGAGTAGCAGCTGTAACGAAATTTGGAAGTGGAATATAAATATAACGCGATCATGGTCGTCGCGAGTGGCACGACGTCGCGATAACGAAACATATGCGTGACCTTGTTGTCAATTGCTGATTGTGTGTCTTGACTTTCGGTACGTCGTCGAGAATTTGTTGACTGACTCGAATACCGAAAAATTTATCAAATATTTGGATATTCTATACATTTTTCTGCTTCGGCTGATTATTTTCCAGTGATGTAAAAAAAAACGCCAAAACTACGTTCACGTGCAAAGAAAAAACTTTCACCAATTTTGGAGTTTGCATCGTTGGAATGAAACGAAATTTTGTTTTTTCTTGAGCAGAGCTCGAGATTTTTCTCCCGAATTCCATATCCTACGCATCAATTTGGCTTCTGAATAAAAATTCACCACACTGAAAATTCAATTTCGTCAAAAAACGTCGACATTTTGTCGAATACAGCCAACTAAATATTTTGGCATCATTTCAAAATTTTCGTTATTTTGACAATATTTTTCATTGTAACGGAACTGTCAGCAAAATTTACGATTGGAATGACCAAAATTTACTTTCCGAAAACGATTTTCCAGAATGTTTTTTGCTGGAATGACAAAATTTTCGTCATTTTTCGAAAAAAAACGTTTAGTTTAACGTTTCCAACAAAATATCGATCGTTTTCAACAAAATTTTCTTTTCAGTGCACGTCCCTTCGAACGATCTAGAAGTTTGCAACGTTGGAATGCAACGAATTTCTTTTTTTTTATCACACAGCTCGCGATTTGTATTAAATATTTGGTCAAGACAATGAAACGACGTTTTTTAGGATTCAAAGACAAAATCGGTACGAAAATTGTCATGATTGTCGAAATCGAACAAAGAAAAACGTAAAGCATGAAAAATTCCTGAAAGTTTGTTAAAAAATTAAATTTTTGACATTCCAATTCCGTGAGGAATGAAAAATATCGTGCAAAATAACGAAAATTTTGGAATTATCAAAAAATATCAAGTTCACAGTGTTCAACAAAGTATCGACGTCGTTTTTCACAAAATTCAATTCCCAGTGATACGAAAAAATAATTTCAAAGAAAAAGGAACAAGATTGACGCATTATCGACAAGCAAATCTTTCAGGCGCGGTTGGACCGCGAGAGCATCGACACGATATCGCGCTACGCCGTTGCATTTGCGTTACATCGCGATGGACATGCAGACACGCGTGCATAGCTTTTTTCTCGCTCGTTTTCTTGCACGTATCCGGTCCTGGTGCCGGAAAAGAAAGAGAAAGAGAGAGAGAGACTCGATTCCGCGATTGCGAGACTCGATTTTAAGTTTTTGTAGCCTGCAGGAAAGATTTTCTTGAGAATTTTTCATATTATTAAATCCCGATATTTTTCTTGCTTCGAATAAAGATATAAATGTGCGAACGAGGCCAGCACACACGCGTTCCTTGAACGCGACGATTCCAACTTCTCCTCTGCCGCGTTTCAGTCGTAACTTTCACCTGCGTACGATCGTTTATACATATACACATATAAACAAATATATAAGCCATACATGTGTATAAAACAAACGTGTATGAATGCCGAAAGGAACAGACGCGCGCACTTATTAGCTCGCATACGCCGCAGTCGCGTCTGCCAATGAGACTTGACGATAAAACCAATACATACTTTCGCGCCTGGTACAAATGTACATGAAACTCAAGTTCGCAAGGTTATCATACTCTCAACTTTACATCGTTGGAATAAAATGAATTTTTCCTTTTTTTATGGCATTATTTTGACAATTATCGACTCCGTTGCAATTTTTGTGCTCGATTCCGTTTTCAAATGTCAAACAAGCCTGTCCCGTGTCGTTGGCAAATACGTCGTGAAAATTTCACACGTTGCTGCGAAAAATCTTGGGGCTTCGTCGAGAAAAACGTTTTTTTTTTCTTCAACTTGATCAATTTCGTACCGATTTTGTCATTGGATCGAAAAAAATTATCGTTTTAGAGCTTGGACAAGAAAACAATGAATTTCGGTGCATCCCAACGATGCAAACTTCAGCATCGTATGGAATTTTGTCCAGCGACGAATGTTCGACGACGAAAACTTTTACTATTCATTCCAAATTCTATTCAATTTCAAAAACCATCAAAGTTTTCGTACCGATTTTGTCCTTGGGCGTGAAAAAAAAATCGTTTTATTGTCCTAACCAAAAATTGAATAAAAATCGCGAGCTGTGATTAAAAAAAACGAATTCGTTGCATTCCAACGATGCAAACTTCTAGATCGTTCGAAACGACATGGCGAATTTTTATTCAGAAGCCAAATTCATGCGAAGGATATGGAATTCTTTTAATTGTTTCCTCAATTTCAAAATTCGTCATATGATCGAGAAAAAACAGAAATTCGTTACATTCCAACGATGCAAACTTCAACATCGTTCCATTAATCCTTTTTTTATTTGTCGTAAATTGCTAAGATATTGTTTAAACATCGATTGAGCAATTGGTGTGAAAGGTGGCAGAGAAATGATTGGTTTGAAAATTTTATTTGATCGATGGTCGATATTGTTGGCGCGATATCTTGGCGCGCACATTTCGAGCCAGCAGCAAAGCAAAAAATAATAGTAACTCACTTGGTCGCGTGAATAATGTTGATCTTGCGGTGCGCGAGTACGAGAGTCGCGTGTTTGTACAGATACTGTAAATTATTAGGTGGAAAAAAGCATTTCGAGTGATAATCGAGCGTCGACCCGTGAGGAAAAATGAAATAATAGAAAAAGAGCGAGTGACGAACGAGGCGATGCGAGATTGTCAGAGTTTGGACGATTATGGAAATAGCGTGTGTAAAAAAAGGCGGGAAAACGCTGCTGACTCGAGGGATAACAACGAGATGAGACGCGAAGGTGGACAAACGAGATTAAACCAGAAAATCGCGAATATCGTTGTTGGCGCGGATGGCAAAGCGGCCAACGCGCGTTAAGAATGTTGTATGCAAAATTTCCTATCGATACAATTCCTTCAAATTCGCGCAATTTTAAAATCGAGATATTTATAAAAATCACAATTTTCAGAAGTTTCTCAAAAGAGCGCACGCGATGCTGAAATTCGCATCGTTCGAATGCAACGAAATTCCATTTTTTCGCGAGCAGATTTCAAGATTCTTATTAAATATTCAATTAAGACGATAAAACAATTTTTTTTGCATCCGAAGACGAAATCGGCACGAAAATTGTCAAGTTCACATTGAGTGTTTGGTCAATTTCAAAAACCATGACAATTTTCGTACCGATTTTGTCTCTGGATCTGGGAAAAAATATCGTTTTATGGTCCTGAGCAAATATTTCATAAGAATCGTGAGCTCTGCTGAAGGAAAACGAGAATTTCGTTGCATTCCAACGATCCAAACTTATGATGATGAATTTTGAATCATTTACTCTTTTTTTTGCTTCCATTCATTTCGCTCACGATCCTGAAGTTTGCATCGTTCGAAAGCAACGAAATTCAGTTTTTTCTCGACCAGATCTCGAAATTCTTATCATGCATTTGGTCAGGACGATAAAACGATATTTTTTTACGATCCAAAGACAAAATCGGTACGAAAATTGTCGTGGATTTTTAAAATTGACGAAATTCAACGATAAAAATTGCGACACGGTGAAGCGCGCGTGTGAAAAGTAACAATTTTCAACATAAAATATTCCCATTTCAAAAAAATCCATCGTAAAATTCGTTCCGTTCTTTTTGATCCATTTGTAAAAACTCTTTTTCCAAGGACTTGGGCTCGCAAAGCATTTTGTACGTAAGAAAAACTGGAAAGAAAAATGTATACTTTACCGCGTCGCCGTGAAACGTGCTTAAAAGAGAATTCTCGGCCAATATTTTCATTCGAAAAGCAACATAAGATGTAACATGTAAGATTTAGTTTGAACGTTGCGGACAACGGCGCAGCTCGTGCCAGCGGAGTTAGAAATCCATCGGTGAAAGTGTTGGCTGTAAGAGAACACACGAGCACTCGACACGGCATTCGGGCTAGCCTGAGCGAGTATTAGACGCGAGAATAAAGCAGTAGCACGAGCACATTTCGTGTACATACGCAACTACAAACATTATATCGATTATGGTGGTGGAGAATAATCGAGAACGACCTCTCGCGGCGTCAGGTATTCAGGAAATCTTCAGCGACTCCTCTCGAATCACGTACTCGTCGCGATTATCGATGCGAATACCAAAATCCAATTCGCTACGAATTTCAATGCAGCCAATTGCTTTTTTTCGCGCATGCCAAAAAACTCTCAAGCTCAAATAATAGAAAACAAGAATCACGAAGCGAGCGAAAAAAAAACTCCCAACTTTCCAATCGCGTTCATCATTTTTTTTTTTTCACTAAACCGAATTATTTTCGGGCCCGCGAGCAACTTTGATTGAAATTTAAATTTAAATTTAATAAAATTTTAAAAAAATATTAATTTTTGAATGAATTTTTGATATTGATTCAATATTCAAATCTTTTTAAAGTTTAAAAATCAATTTTAATATAATTTTTAAATTAGTGATAATCAAAATTTAAAAAAAAATAGAATTATTAATTTTTTTTTATTGTTAAATGTTTAATTTGATTTTTTCAATTTTAATTAAAAAATTTTTGTTTAAAAATTCCCAATTCATAATTTTTTGCATCCGTTCATCATTTTTTTTTTACTAAACCGAATTATTTTCGGGTCCGTGCGAGTAACTTTGATTGAAATTTGAAATTGAATAAAATTGAAAAAAAAATTAATTTTTGAATGAATTTTTAATATTGATTCAATATTCAAATCTTTTTGAAGTTTAAAAATCAATTTCAATATGATTTGAAAATTAATAATAATCAAAATTTAAAAAAAATAGAATTATTACGTTTTTTTTTTATTTTGAAATTTTTAATTTCATTTTTTTCTATTTTAATTTCAAAATTTTTGTTTAAAAATTCCCAATTCATAATTTTTCATTTTTTCAATTTACATATTTCGGGTAGGGAAATGAAAAAAAAAAAAAAACACAATGAAAACTCTGATTCTTGTTGCAGATCCGATCGTCGATAACGTTCGACGAAACCGAGACACATTTTTTGTGTACGAAGCTTGGAATGCGACAAAATTCTGTTTTTTTTAGCAAATCTCAAAAGATTCTCATCAAACAAAAATGAATAAATGCCGGGACGATAAAACGACATTTTTTGGGGATGCACAAACAAAATCAGTCCAGAAATTGTCATGGTTTTGAAATATAACAAAAAATGAATAGAAAAAGTATTTCTCGTTGGACCCGAACGTTGTAAACTTGAGTGCGAAGAATCGGATTCTCAGTTTCTTTGTCCCCCGGGACTGTTATCAAAGCGACGATGACAAGTTTCTAGAATATAATTACACAAGTATAACAAAGTAAAAGAATCGAAACATCGTTATCTTAGGCTCGTCGGTTGGACGGACTTTATCAGACTCAATTTCTTTTGTGTCCTCGCGCGAGAGAGAGAGAGCGAGAGAGAGAGAGAATTCTCCAAAACGAGCAAACTCTTATCTGCTGCATTCGAAGACAAAGATAGTGAATCAAACGAATCCGACTAAATTAGTATCGCGCGCGCGATACACGAGATTAACAACAAACTCAAGTTTCCAATGATAATTTCGAGGTAACGGGCCCGTGAATAAAAAATAAAAATAAAACAGGCGGAATGTATAATAAAAATCTCAACTTTGGCTGCAGTAGCGAGAACGCGTGAGAAATTCCCGAGCCAGAAGAGCCACAAAATGAAAACGATCGTATAAAACGAAATATTTCCGAAAAAGTTGGGAAATTTGTTCGCGGAGACTTTTTCTGCCTTTTGCCGCGACTTTTCTCCAATTTATTTTCCTTCTTTGCTCCTTTCAGGCGAGCACTTGTTATAAACGCGCGAAAATAAGCGCCCAGCGTTATAAAACGTTGTTTCGTTGGCTCAAACGGTCGCTGCTTCCAGTGTGCTCGCCGCAAACGTCGAGTTTTTTGCTCCAAGTGTCTGTCTCGCTTTTGGTACAGTCGAGACGTCAATGAGAGAAAAAAAGGCTCGAAAACTCGGGCGCGAGGGAGGAGGCGACAAATATAAGGGAGTCGCGGAGAATTCAAGAGAAAATTCGAGCGAGAGACGAGATTGGGGCGATCTCTTTTTGCGGCAAGCACAGTCGAGAGAGATTCTCACCCTGAAACCCCGTTCAATATGCACACGCGAATCATATATACGTTTACGTATAATTATATCGACGAAAAAAACGTCGAGACAAACGAGCCGGTGGGAAAGGCGTGCGGGCTCGTTAGTACAACGGCAAGAATAGCGTCGAATGCTTGACGCGAGTTGTGCATTACTGCAGGGCGCGCGGGGCGCGTTGACGACGCGACCATTTAATTTCTCGTTCATGACGATGTGCCATTACGCCATTAAAGAATCCCTGTTAACCCTCTCGCACTATATATCCCGCGGTCTCTTCCGCAGCCTCCCGCGATTCTATAGCATGATCGCGTTGCCTCCTGCCCAATTCAACGCGACTAAAGCGTAGTTAACGAGAGAAAAATAAATAAGAGCCCGGGAATCCTATCGAGAGCCACGACGAATAAACAAATTGCGGGCCAACAGAAAAAAAAAAACAAAAAAGGATTAAGTTTGCATCGTTGGAATGCAACGAAATTCTTTTTTTTTTTTATCTCGAAAATAAAACGATTTTTCTTCAAGATCCAAAAACAAAATCGATCGGAAAATCGTCATGGTTTTGAAAATTGAACAAACAATTAATAGAAAAAGAAAATTTTGTTGGAAAAGATCGATATTTTGTTGGATCCGTTAAACTAAACGTTTTTTTTCGAAAAATCACGAAAATTTTGTCATTCGAGCAAAAAACATTCTGGAAAATCGTTTTCGAAAAGTGAATTTTTGTCCTTCCAATCGTAAATTTTGCCGACAGTTCCGTTACAAATGAAAAATATTGTCGAAATAACGAAAATTTTGAAATTATCCCAAAATATTTAGTTGGCTGTATGAAAACAAAATATCGAAGTTTTTTGACAAAATTGAATTTTCAGTGCGTCGCGAACTTCAGTGTCATAAACAAAAAAACGTCCAGCCTTTCTCCACCGCGCCGCGTCGTTTTCAGTCCGCGAGAGATCTTTTGCGTCGCAGTTACCGCGCGAGCCCCATTAAAATTTTTATGACAATTTAATAACCGAGAAACAAAGTTTTCAATAAGCTGCTCGATCTTTTTCCTACAACGAGCTCTAGTTTATTCTCCATATGGAGAATCAATTGTCGCGCGGACAAGGTCGGAAATAATCTCGTGCTCGTTACACACGACAATGAAGTTTGCATCATTGGGATCCGATGAAAAATTCATTTTCCATTCATCATTTCGATAATTAACGGACTCGTAGCGATTTTTCAATCAAATTCAGTTTTCGAATGGCAATTTTGTTGACCGCCAATTCCTGATGCATGAAACACCGAAAAAACGTAATGACCGAATGCCGCAGGCATTTTTTCAATGCTCGAGTGTATCTCCGTGAAATACATACGCGAATGTACATAATTCAATGTAAAGATCCGAGTAAACGGGTAAAAAGCCTGGAGCGCGGAGCGATTTTCGTACAGACTTTGACCCTGTCCCACATTTATGTTATCCCTGCGCACGCTGCATGGGCACACGCACCTAATAACGCGAGTACGAGCTCGGACATACAACCGCAGAACTCGGACGTCACTAAAGCTGGCAAAGTTCGGCTCCAACGCCCATTTTTTCTTTGGATCCTCGAAAAATGTCGTTTTTATCCTCGTGACCAAAAATTGCATGGAAATTGCTCAAGAAAAAACGCAATTTAGAACAAAAAACTCATTTTTTTTTTTGCATTGCAGAGCATAACATTTTTAAATGTTATTTCTCGTTGACAACGGGACAGTTTTCTGACTGAATTTACTAGACAAATCGAAACGAGTCCATTAATTATCAAAATAGTGAGAAAAAAATTGAATTTTTCTGCTTGAACGCTGCATTTTCACGATGCTCAAATTTGGGTCGTTGAAATGCAACGAAATTCTGATTGTTCTTGACCAGATCTCGAGATTTTTATTGGATTTTCGGTCAGGACAAAAAAAACGATCGTTTTTCAGGATCTAAAGTGAAAATTTGTACGAAAATTGTAATGATTTTTAAAATTGAACAAATAATCAATATAAAAACGTATTTTTCGTTGGATCCCAACGTTGCGAGCGTCAGTGTCGTTTGACGACGTCAGAGTTGGCAAAAATGTGATTATTTTTTATTGCAGAGGACAAAATTTTGGTTCGAAGAGCGAATTTAATGGAAAACCGCCAACAAGTGCATTAAATATTGAAACGAAGAATGAAAAATTCATCTTTCGTTAGATTGCAACGAGGCCAACTTCAAGAAAAAGTTTGAATGTTTAGAGATTACGATGCTGGAGTTTGCATCGTTGGAATGCAACCAAATTCGGTTTTTCCTTGAGCAGAGCTCGTGATTCTTATTCAATATTTAATCAGGACAATAAAACGATCGTTTTTTACGATTTAAACACAAAATCGATACGAAAATTGTTGTTGTTTTCTGTGTAATTAATATTTTTCTGGAAACATTAAGCGATGCTGAAGTTTGCATCGTTGGAATGCAACGAAATTCGCTTTTTTCTTGAGCAGAGTTCGTGATTTTTATTCAATATTTCGTTAAGATAATAAAACGATTTTTTTTAGGACCCAAAGACAAAATTGGCTCGAAAATTTGTATGGTTTTTGTTATTGAAACAAACAATTAATAGAAAAACGTATTTTTCGTTGCAAACTTCAGTGCCATATAAATGATGACGGCGATTTTTCGTTGGATATGGAGAGGACAAGCGCGAAACGGGCTTTTATGGAAATAGTTGGGACGGGGCGACTCGTACATCACGAAACTGTGTGATTTTTCCGTTTCCAGGTGAGCAAGCGCGCGCGCGAGCTGAGCGAGGAATGCTCCTGGCTATGGAGGGAGGTCAAACGTCGACCCAGTAACGACAAGCTCCGTTATCGTTGGCCACTCTCTGAATCACCCTTTCTTATTTGCTTTTTCGAACGACGGACTAATCGACGCGAATTTCCAACTAGCACGAGAGAATTTCAAGCCGGAAAGCTCCAACGTATCATTTGGACGTTTAGACTCGCCACACACGCGCGCGCTGCCATTTTCTCAGGCTTTTGTAATCTTGGGTGGCCTCCGCGAGACACTCTCAACGACCGAGACTTCACCTTCTATTTTTTTCGCGCAGCTATAACGATCGCCGATCCTTGCCACGAACATGTCCGGATTCCTAGCGCAGCTGGGTGCGAGAAAAAACACACAACAGTCTCTCCGTGGACCGACCGCGAGAGTTTTGTGCTATGGGAACCGGAAGTGGCAATTTTAAATAGCGACAAACTTCGAATTCGCTTTTCGTTTCTGTTTTACCACGTTTTTCCCTTTTTTAAGCCGCAAAAATTGATCGTTTCATCATCGTCATTACATTCTGCATTTATTTAATGAGCCGTTGCATTCCAACGATGCAAAATTCATCATAATAAGTTTGCATCGTTGAAATGCACCAAAAATATATATTTTTTATTCATTATTTCGATAATTAATGCACTTGTTTCATTTTTCTAATTAAATCAAGTTTTCGAATGGTGAAAAATCATACAATCAACAAAATCAATTCAATAATTGAAAAATCATACGATGCTGAAGTTTGCATCGTTGGAATGCAACGAAATTCTGTTTTTTCTACAGCAGAGTTCATGATTCTTATGAAATATTTCCTCAGGACCATAAAACGATGTTTTTTCCACGATCCAAAGACAAAATCGGTACGAAAATTGTCAAGGTTTTTGAAATTGACAAACACTCGATGCGAACTTCAGTGTCATCTCTTTTCATGCCCCGAGGAACGGTCGCCAAGGTCGCGGAGAGAATTTGACGGACGAGAACACAGACCGAGTTGACGCGCGAATCGACGCCGATAATAATACGAATTTCTAAATAATTCTTACAACTCCTGCAGGTCCTAGTTGGAAAAAAAAAAAACAGTTATAATCTCGATACGAATCGAGCAGAGGCGAAGAAAAGAGAGAGGAGCATTCACTGTGAGCGACAGAGAGTTCTTGGAAAGTTTGATTTCGAGTATCGAGGTCGAGGGATCGAATGCTTCAGCAAAACGCGTTGCTGTACAAAGTGAGAGAGGAAAATAAAAAGAAAGAGAGAGAGAGAGTGAGAGAGAACGTTTCACTTTTCGAGATCGTACACACGACGAAATAAATGTGTATCCGTATGGTCGACGCGTATGATGTGTGAACGAGGTGAAAAGAGATTCGTCGATCGATCTGTTGCAGCACGTGGAGCGAGAAACGAAGAGAGGAAAAAATATGGGTAAAGGCCACTGGTTGTCTTGAGAAAGGTGGACCTCGCTCAAGCCCAGAAACTATAAAACCAACGTGCGCGCAAACCTCGCTTCGTTCCCGACCTTCCCTTTACCTCAATTTCCCATACTACCCAATTTTCCTATGAGGCTGAAGTTTGCAACGTTGGAATGCAACGAAAAATATGAATTTTTATTGATAATTTGTTTAATTTTATAAAACATTGAAATCTTCCGAGTTTATATACTCGCTGGGCCGCAAAAATCGATCGTTTTATCATTGCAATGACATATTGTTCATTTTTGTAAAAAGTTTGTCACTAAATCAATAAATTTCGTTGCATTCCAACGATGTAAACTTCAACGTCATAAACGAATGAGGCTGAAGTTTGCAACGTTGGAATGCAACGAAAAATATGAATTTTTATTGATAATTTGTTGAATTTTATAAAACATCGAAATCTTTCGAGTTTATATACTTGCTGGGCCGCAAAAATCGATCGTTTTATCATTGCAATGACATATTGTTCATTTTTGTAAAAAGTTTTGTCACTGAATCAATGAATTTCGTTGCATTCCAACGATGCAAACTTCAACGTCATATTTTCCTGCTAAATACAACGAAAAGTGCATTTTTTATTCATTATTTTCATAATTAATGCCACTGGATCTGATTTTTTTTACTAAATTCAGTTCTCGAATGGCAAAAAAAACTCTCCCGTTATCATTGCGAAATAATGTATGAAAATTTTGTGCTCTGCTATGAAAAAAATCATTAATTTTCGTTGCTTTCCGACGATGCGAACGTTTTTTTCGAAAAATCGCAAAAATGTAGTCATTGCAGTAAAAAATATTCTAGAAAGTCTCTCCGAAAACGAAAGTTCTGGAATTATTCAACAATATCGACGTTTTTTTCACAAAATTTAATTTCCAGTCCATCATCGTCGAATAAAAGATTTTTTTTGCGGATCCAAAGACAAAATCGTTACGAAAATTGTCACGGTTTTCGAAATTGAACAAACAATCAATAGGCACCGTATTTTTCGTTGTTTCGTTGAAGTTGCTGAAGGTCCATCAATTTAGTATTTCCGGTATAAAAAGTTTCACGCAACAGCAACGAGATGATTCGCCAAAACTTGGACGACCATAAAACACAGCGGATTATAAATCGTGTGAAATAAATGAGAATTTATGCTAATCGCTGCTAAAGGTGATACCAGGAAGGAATAAATCCAAAGATTTAATCATCGATTTTTAAAACGTTGGCAATCAAGAAATTTTTCGTTCCCGAGTTGCGATTACGTCATTCCCGAAATTCACCAAAGTTCCTTGCCAATTATTCAACCATTTTCCCTTTTCATTTAAATAAATAATCAATAATCAATTAATTGATCAATTAAATATAATTAATTAAATAATAATATAATAAAATAATCGTGAAACAATTCGAGAGGAACAAAAATATGGAGACAAATTTTCGACATTGTTCCAATTTTCCGAAAATTAAGGCAAAACTAGTCAAAGATGACGATGTTAAAATTCGCATCGTTGGAATTCAGCGAAAAATCGAAAAATTCAAAAATTGGGTCAATCTGACCCAAGTCGTTTATTAAATCGTTGAATTTCGCTAAATATTAATTTTTTTATATTCTTTTAATATTAAATCGTCCACATTTTATGACCCTCAATGGATTTTTCGATGAAAACGAAAATGGTTAATTATCAAAACAATGAATGAAAACTATATTTCTCCTCAAATTCCAACGATGCAAACTTCAATGTCATTGAAATTCTTTATTTATTTGCCAACTCTCGTAATTTATATTCATAATTAAATTGTGATCGATTAAAACGATCAGTTTTTGCCCCGAGAAAAATATGTCGAGCCGAAAAATTTGAATGATAGAAAAAAATAAAACAATAATCGATAAAAATGAAAATATTTTTCGTCCTGATTAAATATTTAATGAGAATCTCAAGATTTGCTCAAGAAAAAACGGAATTTCGTTGCATTCCAACGATGCAAACTACAAAATCGTAAAAATACGTTTCTCTGTTAATTGTTTGTTAAATTTAAAAAACCATGACAATTTTCGTACCGATTTTCTCGCTCGATCCTTAATGAAGATCGTTTTATTGTCCTGATGAAATATTTCATAAGAATTTTGATCTTTGCTCAAGAGAAAATCGAATTTCGTTGCATTCCAACGATGCAAATTTCAAGATCGTCAAACTTTGACGTGGTCAATCGAGGGCATTGCAGTGTGGACGATCGAGCTCAATTTTCGTGTAATTAAAAAAAAATGGTGACTGTTGCACAAATTTTCCGGGACACTGTTGTCCAGACGATGCTCAAGTTTGCATCGTTGGAATGCAACGAAATTCGGTTTTTCCTTAAGCAGAGCTCGTGATTCTTGTTCAATATTTTTTTAAGACAATAAAACGACTTTTTTAGGAGCCAAAGACAAAATGAGGACGAAAATTTGCATGGTTTTTGTTATTGAAACAAACAATTGATAGAAAAATGAATTTTTCGTTGCACCTCAACGTTGGCAACTTCAGTGCCATTTGTCCAGAGAGTGAAGAAATACTCGAGAGCTCTTGTGAAAGCGATAAGAGCTATCACAATGTTGCGAAACATTGATCGAGTCGGTTGACGCGATCGAGACAAAACAATTAGTCGAGAATAAAAATATAAAAAGAAAGACTGAAACGCACACATTGGTCGAGGAGCAAGCAACGATATTTTTCGCAAAGAAAGGCGCGCGATTCAACCGACTGAATAAACGTGTGCATGGCAAGAGTTTTACGTGTGCACGAACAAGGAACATCAGCCCCGCGCGCTCGATTCTTTCTCTGTAACCAGGTAACGTTGGGCTTCTCGTAAATTGCTTGTATATTATGCACGACAGAATGTAAACGCTCGTTGACGTCGTCAGGAATCTTGTAACGTAATAAGATTTTTCGCCAGCGCGACAAAGGAAAAAAATCACTCGGTCACGCGCGCTTTTCGTAATTGCACATTTTTTTTTTTTGCAAACAACAAAATCTACGAAAAGTGGCCCAAAAAGTTTGCAGCCATCGTCAAAATTTTTTGCTTCTACGATCAACACGATCGTTGCATTCCAACGATGCAAACTTGATCGTTTTGATTATTCGTTATTCAATGGGCAGCCCAGACCCAAGTGTCTCTACGGAGGGATAACGATGCGAATATTTTCGAGGCTCCAATCCGTTTGAACGCATTCGTTCGAACTCGTCCGAATACTATGCCAACGCGGCGCGCTCTTGTATATAGAGTCGCGTTCCTAAAAACATCGCAACACTCGATTGCGAGTAGCTGAACGACACACTGGCCTAGTGACTGGCCGACCCAGCCAGCGAGAGAACGAACGAGAGAGAAAAAGAGTCAGAAACTCAACGAGAAGTCTCAACTTTCGGACAAAAGTTTTACAGTTTTTTAGAAAAATAGTTTACGCGATTGCTCACTAACGGAAATTCCTCAACAATCAAGTGCGTTATAAAATATTTATTCACGTGTATCGCTTGCTTCCTGAACTCTGCAGGGCACAGGACATTCCATGAGAAAGGGACTGAGGCATAAAAACGCCAATCCCAAGTGGACTCGATGCAAGTGACAAAAAGTCTATAAGCCTGAAGTTTGCAACGTTGGAATGCACCGAAAAATATGAATTTTTATCGATAATTTGTTTAATTTTATAGAACATCGAAATCTTTCTTGCTGGGCCGGAAAAATGGATCGTCTTATCATTGCAATGACATATTGTTCATTTTTGTAAAGAGTTTTGTCACTAAATCAATGAAT
Source organism: Diadegma fenestrale (assembly GCA_037043255.1). Taxonomy (NCBI): domain Eukaryota; kingdom Metazoa; phylum Arthropoda; class Insecta; order Hymenoptera; family Ichneumonidae; genus Diadegma; species Diadegma fenestrale. The sequence goes on from CM073309.1 coordinate 22,935,245, forward strand.
TTCGTTGCATTCCAACGATGCAAACTTCAACGTCGTAAACAAATGAGGCTGAAGTTTGCAACGTTGGAATGCACCGAAAAATATGAATTTTTATCGATAATTTGTTTAATTTTATAAAACATCGAAATCTTTCGAGTTTTATACTTGCTGGGCCGCAAAAATCGAACGTTTTATCATTGCAATGACATATTGTTCATTTTTGTAAAGAGTTTTGTCACTAAATCAATGAATTTCGTTGCATTCCAACGATGCAAACTTCAACGTCATAAACGAATGAGGCTGAAGTTTGCAACGTTGGAATGCACCGAAAAATATGAATTTTTATCGATAATTTGTTTAATTTTATAAAACATCGAAATCTTTCGAGTTTTATACTTGCTGGGCCCCAAAAATCGATCGTTTTATCATTGTAATGACATATTGTTCATTTTTGCAAAGAGTTTTGTCACTAAATCAATGAATTTCGTTGCATTCCAACGATGCAAACTTCAACGTCATAAAAGTCTCGGAACGTGCTCGAGTTTTCGTCACGAAATCCAATGGAATTCATGCACGAGCAAAATCGCGTCAATTTTGACACCAAAAACACACGAATAAATGTTTTTCGAAGGCGAACGATCGTGTTGAATTTTGCATCGTTGGAATTCAACGAAATTCTCTTTTTTCTTGAGCACAGATCTCAAGCAATATTTGGTCAGGACGCTAAAACGTTTTTTAGGACCCAGAAACTTTGCGAGGAGAAAAAAAATTCGATTCCGATAAGAAAAAGCAAAAAATTCGAACGATCGGAAAACACAGACGTGACGAAAAATAAAAAAAAGTTGCTTTTTTTTTTGGACGCTGATCCCGATGACATTTCCGAGCGTCGTCAAAAGAAATCAAGTAAAAAAAAACATTCGTATCGATATTTCTATTAATTGTTTGTTCAATTTTAAAAATCCACGACAATTTTCGTACCGATTTTGTCTTTAGATCGTAAAAAAAAATCGTTTTATCGTCCTGACCAAATGTTTGATAAGAATTTCGATATCTGGTCGAGGAAAAACTGAATTTCGTTGCTTTTCAACGATGCAAACTTCAGGATCGTGTGCGAAATGAATGGAAGCAAAAAAAAAGAGTAAATGATTCAAAATTCATCATCATAAGTTTGCATCGTTGGAATGCAACGAAATTCTCGTTTTTCTTCAGCAGAGCTCGCGATTCTTGTGAAATATTTGCTCAGGACGATAAAACAATATTTTTTCCAAGATCCAAAGACAAAATCGGTACGAAAATTGTCATGGTTTTTGAAATTGAACAAACACTCAATGTGAACTTGACAATTTTCGTGCCGATTTCGTCGTTGGATGCAAAAAAAATCGTTTTATCGTCTTAATTAAATATTTAGTATAAGAATCTCGAGATCTGGTCGAGGAAAAACTGAATTTCGTTGCTTTTCAACGATGCAAACTTCAGGATCGTGTGCGAAATGAATGAAAGCAAAAAAAAGAGTAAATAATTCAAAATTCATCGTCACAAGTTTGCATCGTTGGAATGCAACGAAATTCTGTTTTTTCTTCAACGATGCAAACGTGTGCGAAATGAATGAAAGCGGAAAAAGAAGAAATGGGATGAAAAACAAGGGACTCACCTCGATAATGTGCCCTTGAGCAGTGGATTTCTGTCGTCATAATATCCCGTCGACGAGGGCATCTTCAAGTAATCCAAGGATTTTGCACAGGGCACTTGGCACTTGCACTACGGCACTGCATCACTGTATACGCGAGAGCGATCTCTCTTATGTTTCTCCATTCACGTCGTCTCCTTGACGTATTTACCGCGGCGGTCACCACTTTTCATCGTCTTTCGTGTGATCGCGATTTCACCTACTTTTCCGACACGTTTTTCATCGATTTTCACACCTCACACAATAGAAAATGACGAGAAACGAAGCGAATCTTTTCCTCGTGGCACTTTGTACTTTTTCCACCAAAATATCGCGTATCGCGCGACGAAAAAACGAGTCAAAACCATAAAATCCCATGCACCGACTTTTTCCTTGAAAAATCGTGACGATAATTCACTTTTATTTAGCAAAAGTCACTGTGACGTCAGAGGATCGAGAGTGCAGCATTTATTCACGCGATTTTCGATCGCTCGCGATGTTTTCATTGAAAGTTTCTTCCAGCATTGACCAAACGTAACGACAACAACGCCAACTGTTGTCACGAGAAGCGATCACTCGTTTCTTTATTTCCATGAGCCTGATGACTCAAGCGTGTCAGATTATTTGAAAACAACAATTTTGTTTACTTTTTTCCCCAACAGTCTTTGCTATTTCTCTGTTTCCAACTTTCTTTCGGCATTTACGGAAGTCGCCGCGATTCAGTCAAAGTAAAAAGCTAAAACGCGTTGACACAGTCTTTCTTCACTTTCGCCTCTTCGCTCGTCTCTACGCAATCTTTCGTCTATTTTCTTTTCCCCCCCTTTCTCTCCGATCACTTGCTCGCGTATTTCCCAAGTCTTTTAATTTCTCATTGTCACACGCCACGACGATCCATCTTCATGCTAATTTTCCGTTTTCTAAACAAATCAAATTTTCACCAATCAAAGTGTCAACATTTTTTTTCTTCTCAATCGATGAAAATTCGTCTGAGGTCAAAAAAAATGTCGAACTCGTTGGAAATGAATGAAAAAACGCAAAGAAATCAAAATTTACGTTAATCGAGTGACTGAGCGGCCAAGGTCGTCACGAATTTTTCGGTTTTTTTATTCTCTTCGATAAAATAATTATTTTGCAATTAAATTCAATGAAAAGTTGTCCGAGGTCAATTAAAAAATCGAGTTAATTGGAAACTAATGAGAAGACGCATCGGGATTTTTCCTCGTTCGTTCGTGCCTTGATTTTTGAAAATGGATCGAACGACGTCGAACTAACTCGAAAAAAAATGAAAAATTCAAAAAAAAAAAAAAGAAATTGTTAACGACGTGGCGTAACGAAAATTTGTGAAAAAACGCAGAATTTTTGAAAATTCCACTGGAAATTCTCGATTTTTGGAAAATTTGCCCGAAATGTTTTCAATTACGACGATAAGACCGATCGAAATAAATGGCGGAGCTTGGATTATCGGAATGTCGATAAAATAAGGAGCAAAAAAAAAGGTTAATCTCGAGTTTGATAATGATCGACGAAATTCCAGATCCGCGTGACCTCAACGGCGAATAAAAAGTCATGCGGGCCAAGTGTGGCGGGCAAGTTGGAGAAAGCGCCGGAATAATGTGAAAAAACATCGCGAGCAATAACGAAAGGCAAAGCGCGCATTGTTGTGTTGGTGTGCGCGGGCGCGTAATCAGCGCCGCCTGGTTTGAGAACGCAGCACATTTGAACACCTATTACGTTTGTCCTGCGATATTATACGGACAACACAAGACACGCTGAGCCCGCGAGTCCGTGTGGGTGACACACGGAGCGAATAGTCTCGGTTCGATAACCCGTTATTAAAACTCCACTTTGAAAGAGTCTCTCGCGAGAGCATTCCCCACCCCCCGCGTGTCCGCGTTTACGGTTCCGGTCCGTTTGCGATTCAACTGCTGCTTGACACTGCTCGCTGTCCCGAGCGAATAAATGTCAAGCAAAAACTTAACGAAACCACGTAAAAATAATAATAAACCTCGAGCCGTTTATTCACAATACGAAAAATCATTTGAAACAAAAATAAATAACGTTCGCGACCAACGATGCTCCGAAATTCACGATAAAACCGCTCAATTCCGAGAAGCTCGACGAAACGCGACATGCGCGCCACGCACACAGACGCCGAGTTCAAACGAAAGCTCGACCGAATCCACCATTGCCAACGATCTAAATTTCAATCGCATATTCCTCACGTCCTACTCGTCGCATCTTTCTGCTTCGCGTTTCCACACGATAACAAGAATAACAAACTTATCCTTGGCAAAACTATGCAATTCTAATGAAAAAACATTCTTACATATCGCGTCGCGGAGAAAAACGAGACGATGAGCGTTCGCGCACACTCGAATCACTCGACGCACATAAATACGAAAAGTAAACAGAGAACGTATTTCCGAGGATTTTCCTAAACACTCACAATCCCTGTAGGCAAACACGACACAGAGACGCGTCGACGACCAACAACTACGTGTCGCGGAACGACGACCAACAACTACCGAATTACGCTCAAAGTAGGCCGATGATTCCGAGCAAACTCGATTCGAAAAGATACAAAAATGCCAACAACAGACGGTTCGAGCGAAAAGCAGAGTTTACACACCCGTTATACACTGATTATTGCGCGTGTACGTGTTTCTGTCTACACAAAATTATACACGTTTATGTTCGTGTAGAAAAATTTATGCATATGTGTATCGGTGTGCGCATATTGTTATTGAAGATTAAAAGGAACCCGCATCGCGCCACGACCACCTCTTTCCGGCGACTGACAGCGGCTCGTGTAGCGTTCAAGCACGTGCGATCTTGGCTTCGAGCATGGCCGCCGTTGTCGGCCCCTCCTCCCCTCCCCGAGCGTTTCTCCGCCCCCCTCCTTTCCCGCGCGCCTACCTACGATCCCTTCCGCGAGCGGACAGCGCCGACGACTCTCACGTCGTCGCACACACGTATATACACAACAACGATCAAGAGAACGCGCGTAAATAATCGTCGTTGTATTTCGCTTCTCGATGTAGCGAAAGGAGCAGAAAGAAAACAACAGGAAATCAAAACCACGAAAGATTTGTTAATCATTGAAAATTTAACGCGATTAAAACGTTTTTGCTTCGAGTAAAAATTCACAACGTCAACGCGAAAATTCTGAATTTTATCGCCAACTGCCTCGGCCATTTTTATTTACCGAAATCTCTTGCGCCTTTTATCTTATTTCGTTGACATAAAAATTTACATTAACCAAACGACTCAGCAGCCAAAATTGTCACGAATTTTAATTTTACAACGATAATTTTTCAGTTTTTTATTCTCTCCGATAAAATAATCATTTTGCAATCAAATTCAATGAAAAATCTTCCGAAGTTAATTAAAAAATCGAGCTGATTCGAAACTAATGAGAAAACGCGTCGCGATGAAGAAATAAAATGACCAACTCGTCAAATTTTTCCTCGTCATTTTGACCCCCGAAATTTTTAGTCCCCGAACCGTTCGGCATCGTCACGAATTCACAACGATTTTAAAAACTTCTTGGGTCATATCGACCCACTCAATAATTTTCAGTTATGCGCGACGAAATGTTTTTATTCTCTTCGGGGTTCGGATTCCGGGAAAAACGCTGCGAATCGCGATGGATTACCGAGAGATTTTTAAGTCGCATCTTTGCCATTTTCGGCGACAACAAAAATGACAATTTTTCAGTTTCATTTCGTGCTGATCAAATTTTTTCATTACCGTGCAGGAATTTGGGGAAAATTAATTTTGTTTTTGTTTTCTGTCAGGAACGCGCGTGAAAAATATTTGCGACTGAGAAACACGTCGAAAAATTGATGAAAATATTCCATGATCCGTAAATGAAGGATGACCTTCAAAATCGAATAAAACATTTACAATTTGTGCACATTCGACGTATCAACATCTGGTGTATTTTCTCATACGGAGTTAAATGGCGAGGAAAATCTGGGTGGAGGGAGCGCGAGTAGTAAACGACGACGACGACGACGACGACGAAAAAGTGAATCGAGGTCGCGGCGCGCGCGACACTGTAGAGTTCGTCAAGAATCAACACGTGTTTGATCTTTCGGTAAAAGCAGAAGAAAAAATAGCCCAAGTTTGTTCCCCTCTGAGTTGCTGCTGCAGTGACGCAGCGCGACGTCAGGTCGTCGTGCGAAAAGGACCGAAAAATGTTGGTTTTTCGTAGTGTTTACAATTCGGTATCGACACACATCGCGATCGTGTGAAAAAGGATAAAAAATGAGGGGTGAAAAGTAAAAAGTGATAAAATTTCGCAACAAAGGCTAAACCGCGAGTAAAAGGTTTTGCAAAGTAACAAAACTTACAGATGCATAATCTGTGGATGTTTGAGAAGTGCATTGGCTCACGATAAGGTGTAAATTGAGTATTACGAGATAACCTTTGAACGTGCATGTGCCTAACTCAATACCAGCGAGAAAGAGGGGGAGAGGGGTGGCTGCCAAGATTACTGGGTTACGACGTTTCATCCATATGGTTTGATAGGTGTTGATGTATAAACAGAGAGATTGTAAGGCCGGGGGAGGTTACGAGTGTGGAAAGAGAGCGCGGACGCGCATGCGCGAGCACGAGCGCAAGAGAACGAGATAAAGAGAGGGAGAAAAAAGTAGGAAAGTAAGAGTGTTGGCGAGCGCCAAGGACGTTCGCGAAGCGGGAATCACGATCGTACGATAAGACGGGACACCGAGGAGCCGCTAGGTGGCAACGATCCCCTACCGTTGCTGCAACCAACGCTCCTCGTCGTCGTTGTCGTCGTCGTCGTCGAGCCTCTCAACCCGTTCTCGCCTTCTCTCTCGTTTCTTTTTCCCTCCCGCCACTGCCCGGTGCTTCCCCCTACCGTTTCGACTCAGTGGCGCAGGCAGCGCTCGCGCTTTACCGGCCAAGCGCACCAAGTAGTCGCGCGCACCAGCCGCTCGGCTCCGCCACTGTGCTGCTCTCTCGCACAGCAGGTTCGAGGTGGAAATAACACCAACGAACCACCTCTTTACATTTGCCACTCGACTCCCAACAATCACCGAGTCTGACAGAGACCGAGATACAAAAACACCAGCAAAAAGAAACAGATTTCTCGATGGAAAATAATGGTACCGTAAGCGTTCCACTTCTCCAAGAAAACGCTCCGGAATGCGTGCGCGCACCTTTCTTGCCAAAGACGTACGCATCACGTCCTGCTTGCTGCGACACTTTAACCAATTTCTTTTACTCGCTTTACTCTTTTCCCGCTCCCCACGTGCCTCTACTCGCCCACCTGTTACCGTTTTTCCTCTCCCTCGAATCCCATCGGCAATGAAAACTCTACGAGCCAATTGTTGAGACTGGAAAACCGATTAAAAAATTTATCCATTACGGAATTTCTTCCATAACCTCAAACTCTATTCTGACGTACTGAAAATGTTGCAAAAAATCTTTTTTCTAATTGTTACACGTTTTGAAAGTGCGTTAGACTCGGAGAAAACTTGGCAAACGTGTAATAAAATGTTATAATAACGACCTCGCGTAATCGCATCGTGTATAAATTCGCTTTTAGCATCGGAAAAGTATTGCAGTACGTAATTTATCAATTCCTCGTGTTCGAAAAGCTTTGTTTTCAGGATTTTTTAGTTTTTATCGTCCCTGGAAACAAATCCAGGCCACTCTGAGTCCCGCGAACTTTTTCGCACTTCGTTCTCCCGTTTTTTTTGCTCATCATTCTATCGCAGTCTACGCACGTGATCCTGCATCAAAAAACGAAAAGAATGAGGCCCAAGTTGAAATCTTTTCGTTAAATTTTACCGGAAATGTGAATTTTTCAAAATTGCAAAAAAAAATGGACCCAAAAACTGCTGGTAATACGGATTTCAAAGTTTTTCGTCATCATTTGCTGTTGTGCCGAAAATGGACATGAAAATCGAACGATTATCACTGATTAAAAATCGAGCAGATCCGCACGAAAACAGTGAGTTTGTGACGCGTGTAAAGTCACCTTGAAAAACTTGTAAAAAGAGGCAGGACCGACGCGGGCCTCTTGAAAAACGAAATCCAACGGTAAATGTTGGTTTTTATCAATTGATTATTATTCCACAAGGAAAAAATGGAACAGAGGGGGGAGATTGTTAAATACGAAGGACGTTTCGATTCGCTTAAATGCTGGATCGTTATCGATCACAGTCAAGCAAATAATTAGTTTAAACAACTGGAAAAACATTTCACGACAAAGTTTTATTCTTGATTCGTCATAAAAACGCGAATCCGATCGTGATTCGTATGGATCGTCGATTTTAAGTCGTAAAGAGACATTTTTCTTGCGAATTTATTTCATGCTCGTCCCGAATGACCTTGAACAGTTAAATTTCCGCGAAAATATACCGAAATCATAAAAGCCCGAAGCGACAATATTTACTTTCGTAATTTTATCCAAGTTTCCGAAATTTTTGGTCGTATTCCGGTGAAAACGCATTTTTTGGTTATTTTTGTAAAGACTTTTTTTCGTGAGTGATTTGGCAAAATTTCACGGCATTTTTTGACGAAAAGAAAATTTAAATACTGCAAAATTCGTTGCCATTGAATGCCATCGTTGGGGTCACATTGACCCAGTGTGCACTCGCGGGGTTAAAATGCCCGAGAACGCTCGAGTTGCTCGCTGAGTGACACCCACGATGCCACGTGTAAATATATGTTACGCACGCATACATAACCATTTGCCATACCGCTTTGAGTTTTCGTCGCTCCACCCTTCGATTCTATTTTGAATCCCCTCGACTGGAGACGCGTATTATCGTCGACGTGTTTGCGTTTATATTTAACCGAGAGCCACGAACTTCGATAATAATAAACTCGATATGCACTTGGGGGCTCTAAACGCGACAATAACTTTTGAAACGTTGAACCCCAAACGTGTAGAAATTCAACTTGATCGAGTAAACGAATGTGTATTCACGGAGCACGCTGTAACGACGTGCAGCATCAGTATCTTCGGGCTACTCGAATATTTGTCAGGGGAGTCGACAAATTTTCGATAAAACGCGGTTAAATCATGAGACGCGAAGAATAATGGAAAGACGCGAGAAGATAAAAAAGGGGGACAGAGAGAGGGCGATGGAACGAAATCAAGTTTTGTCAGCTGAAGCGATACGCGCTTAGAAAAGGATTGTTGTTATTATTCGAGCCACTTCGTCCCGCCCACCAGTGAAATTGCCGCTTCCAAAGATTCTAGACTCAACAACTTCACGTCGCGAGCGCTGTTCGCCCTCCCGCGCCCTCCCGCGGCCAACGCTCGCTCTCCCCATCCTCTCTCTCTTTTTTTCGCAGCTTTCGTGGCTTTGGTCGTCGACGCACAATCGAGCGAATCGCGTTCGCGCTCACTCGACCAAACGAGACGTCAAGCTTTTTTTTTTACCTTTTTTTGGCTTTTTCGATCGAAAGAATAACGAGAATCTCTTTCTTACCTCTCGCACACTTGTCTTGGATCTTTCTCTCTTCGTTATTTCGATTTTTACTGCCACTTTCAATGCTCGCAATGGGGCCTGCTGCTGTGTACACGCGTCAACGCCTTTGTTGCATGCGATTGCCGGGGGTCGAAGGTGGACAGTGAGAGGACACCGCAAAGATATTTCATTCAATCAACACGAACACACTGCGAACATGTATTAAATTAGAAAAACAAAAAAGACTGCACCGCGTGATCATCGCATTCGTGATTCAAATAAAAATCGAGATCGACTTGAATCGAAGTGAAAATCAATCAAGAATCATTGAATTGTAATGGGAATTATGGCGTTTGACGAAAAACCAGAGTCACGAGATCTCCGCGAATGCGCTAAAGAAACCCCCGATTTTCTACGTCGTCGCGCATTACCGCGCAAACGGAGCGCGCGCGCCCCCCGCGACTGCTCACGGCCATGTAAACATATATATCGTATTTTTTCATCAGTTAAATTTTCTGCCACCCCCCGCGCCCCTCAGGAGAAAGAACAAAAATCTCACTTGCGCAATAACAGAGAAAAAAAAATGCAGAGTCAGACAAGTCCGCGTATCTCGCGGCAATTAACAAAACAATAACTCTCGAAAGACGCGCTGACGCGAATGTCGCTCCGCATCGTCACTCGTCTCTGAATCCATTAAAGAATTTCGTACCAAAACAAGTGTAATCGCTTTCCGAAAATTATTTTGTTCTCGACACGCATCACGACGAGACTAAATTTAGTTTGAAATTGCAGCGTCCTCGCCGTTCAAACTGGATCGACAGTGTTTACAAACAAACGAGAGTTCCGTAGACTTGAAACTCGTACATTAATGTGCGGCGCCCCGTCATTATCGACGCTTTTTCGACTAATTAGCTTTTATTTCGATCCTTTGTCGGGTATACCGTTTCAAGGACGTTTAGAGGGCGAATTGAGTGCCGCTGCTCGCACTACAATGAATGCTGCATCATTCGTTTCGAATAAATTTCATGTTTTCAAACGATTCACAGACGGAAATGCGAGAAATCAAGTTTCACCACGTTACAGATCAAAACCGCATCGGCTCGACAGCAAGAAGCCGAATTATTTGTCGATTTATTTGAAAAAAGTTCAACAAAGAACTGCGACCGCGATCCGTGAAAAAGAAACGACGTTTCATAAAAATGGCGAAAAAAGAGAAACCTATTGATACGATATATCAATATTCGCTTGACGAAACGTACAAGGTCTGCGCCGGAGACCGGACGATCCGGAGAGACCTTGGCGCGACGTTGATCGTTTCGCCGGATCGAGTGGGTTTATGATCTTTTAATATCAACGACGTTTAGGGTGCGATAGAAACTACATTAATGTGTGTGTGCGCGAGTGGGGACATGAATGTGTTGCATTGGACAGGGGAGAGCTCGACGTTCGTTGTGCGAGGAAAGGTTTTGGGTTTTAAAGCCACATTCGAAATTTTGTGTATACCTTTTCACGCGTTATTTATCATTTTTCCTTGAGCAGCATAAATATATTTGCAAACATGCTTTTTTCAAGTCGTTCCGTCACGTGGTACGAAACGGTTTCAACGACGGACTTGGCTATATAGACGCGAGTGGACAGCCGCGGCGGGACTGATCGAGGCGCTCCAGCCACAGGTGTCATCAGTCCGAGCTCGCCCCCCACCACTCCGCCTCCCTCATTGACCAGAACTCGCGCGCGCTCTGCCCCCCCCGCCCCCCTCGTCGCTCTTTTTCTTTCTCTCTGACGTCTCGCTCGCCTGCGCACGCGAAACTACGACGCGCTTCACAACCCAACCATATGTTCTTATCAAAAGACGCGCGCTCACGTTCCCTTTACTCGGCTGATACCGGCGCGAGATCGTCCTTTAGGGAAAGCGACGAAAAAATCGAGCGTCTTTGTCGAAAAGCGTAGAAAACCAAGAAAAACCGCGTCGTCCGCAAAACTCGGCCCACCCCATACGTAATCTTAGCCCATAATTTTATTAACTCGTATTTTTTTTCTTGAAAAACCAATTCGCGTATTTGCAGGCTAAAAATTGTGTTTCATTGACATTTCGATACTCGACCAAATAAATTCAGCCGTTTCGAAAATCAAAACTTGCAAATTGAATATAATTTGCAATTTTTGATTTTCTCCATCCAAACGCATGTAAATTGAAATCACGTTTCGTTAAAAAGTTGCAAAAAAAACATTTATTTAGGATTTTTTTTTGCCGATAGCCAGAAAGCTCTGAGCCAAAATTTTCAAGAGAAATCCCAAACACATTTTCTAGAAACTTATAAACGAAACGCGACTTGATGGACGCGTTTAGATGGAAAAAGTTAAAAATTGCAAATCAAGTATTTCAGATTGTTGACGTGAAAAAATTTCCAATTTCGTCATACGTCGTTAATCGTCAAAATAATGAGTAAGAAAAAATGGATTTAGCGTTGAATTGCAACGATGCAAACTAGAGTGTGAGATTTTTAGTTTCTTGAGTGTACAACATGAATTCGTTCGGTAGTAATTCAAATAGATATTTATTCAAAAACCAGTGTATTTCATGACAAAACATATAACGCGTATCAGCAGATGCAGCGTATTTTTAAATTCAACGTGCACATTGTTCACTCACACTCTTCTATCTTACCCCTCGTCTTTTTATACCGTCAGAGTTAAATTTTTTAATAATATAATAATATTTAATCTTGCTATCATTTTTCTCTCGGTTACTGCCTCTTGAAAATCTCACCCGTTACGTCTATTACATTGTAATTCGTATATGTGTCATAATAATCATTTTCATTATATATTTATATAAATACATACATATATATTATAATAATGTATATATATGTAGATTTATAAATATATATATATATAGAATTTTTCGTCTATCGTAATATCTCTGCCTCCCACCACGTTGCTGCACGCGCACATCATCGAGTTACACAACCGCCTCGCACACATGGGGGTACGTGATATGGGCGAGTTTGCCGATAGCAACGACTCATTTGCTAATTACATTTTTCGTTCCAATTTCTTTCCATTTTTGCTCTTCACCCATCGCTTCTATTATGCCTTTTTCCGCGTACGTATTTTCTCACATTTCCGCAACTTCTGTCTTGCCCTTAAAAAGACGTTCGCGTGTCAATGAGCGAAAAATGTCAAATGGAGCGAATGAGCCTCGTGCACACACACTGAGGCGCCCTCGTTGTCCATTTTTTCCTCCGTACGTTCGATTTTCGAAAAAAAAAAATGATTGCAACGACCAATCGATTTATTTCTCCCGATGTTGAAATTTACAAAGTGGATTATTACACTATACAAAATTAGCATCGATCGTCGCCGCTCCTCGCATCTTTCTCCAACTTTTGTAAGCGCTTCGCTCTTGATTCTCGCTGAACGTTACATACAAACGTTTTCTTCTCGTTCTCCTATAGCTTTCCCATGCTATGCTTTCTCGATCTCTTGTACCTCGAGGCAGGGACTTACTCAACGAAATTATTAAATCTATCAAACAAAAATAAAAATAAAAAATATCAACTATTCTATCGCCGCGAATGGACGGCTCGGGTGATGCCATTTTTCTGCAACTTTTTCGCGTACCATGAAAAAGTTGTGCCGCGCAAATTCTTGCCGAATTATTTTTTCGAAAATTTCTGTACCACGAAAAAACAATTATCGCCCGATAACGAAAAACGCAGATTCACGTTTTTCTCAAATTACCTTGAAATTTTGAGAAAAATACAATTTTCGCCTTCTTCTCTGGTAAAATGCCAACTCTCGCGAGTAAAACGTCGATGGGGATTTTTACCGACCGAGCCCGTGATGAATCGCGAATTTACTGAAATTCAGTATTTTCGCAGCTTTTATTTCTATTTCTGGCAAAAAAAATTTCCCAGGTTTGGCGACCGACTAAAAATTCAATTTTTCAACCAATTAATAGCCCGAAAATGATTGAACGTAATTCGTCAAAAATAATCCCCCCATCTCGAGCAGGAAAAAAATGATTCAAGAATTCAACTTTACAGCTCGCTCGTCCTCATTCGATTTCGTCAATCATCGATGGTTTTTTTTCCTTTTCCTTGACAATGGAAAAAGTAGCAAGAAATTTCGTAATTCCATTCGATCAGGCAATCCAAACGGAATGTCGTTTTCGTTGTTTTTTCGGCACCCGAAAAAGCTCTAATCGATTATCCATTCGCGGTTAACTTCCCCCTCCTCCCCCTTCTTGTGTATATCGAGGCTTCAGAGTAGGATCTTAAGGCATGAGAGATAAGGATGAGTCTTGCTAAAAGAACTTTCCACGTGCATTTCGGTCGATTTTTGTTGAAAAAAGCCATTTTCTCACTATAACTAAAATCCGCGTCTCAAACAATTCACTTTCGCGAAGCAGTATCGTAAGGCACAATCTCAAAAATGTCCCGAAACCCGCGCCTTTGACGCGAGCTCGTTATATCGTCGAGGATTTTTTTGTTTTCTTCATTTTTTTTCAGTTTTTCCGCCTGTTGACCGACGACCCCGCATTAGGAATGCTGTATCGATGATATATTTATATATATGTACGTCTATATACGTTGAAATGAAAAAAAGCGACAAGGAAAAGATTTTTGGTCGTAAAACTCGATTAAAGGCTCGAAAAATGGGCCAGCGCATCGTGATTTCGCTGAAAGTCCTTCGAGGACTAAAAAGACGTTCGAGCGATGGTCGCACAAGGACCAAAATGTCCCTGACAATTATTAGCGATGCTGAAGAAAAATCGCTCGCATCGAGTCTGCGATTCAAATTACTTGAGTAATTAATAAAAAGAAAATAAAAACCGAAAGTGACAGTGAAAAGTTCAGCTCACGAGGACGATCCGAACTCTCAGCCAAAGGTAAAGTTGTAAGTAAAAAAATGTAATAATCGTGTGGAGGGCGGGAAAGTCGGTGACTCGAGCGTTTTAAAGTCGAACGATAGAAAAGGGAAATTGTTTTTTTTCGTCCAATTTATTTTCCCATCGCCTCCCTCTTTCTCTTTTTCCATTTTTGTGTGTTTTTTTTTCTCTTTTTTCTTACTCGCGGCTTTGACATCGTCCTTCGTTATCATTATTTTCAATAACTTCTCCTGTTTTTCGCTAAATCTTTATATTATTTATTCTCCCTAGTTTATACGTTCTTGGTGACGCAAACGGTCGAGGAGCGGGGAGAACAACGTCAGATATTGCAATAAATATCTTATAGCAAAAGCCCGTTCGATTATTAGCCCCGGTTAGAACCTGGCCCTGATGTAAACTGCCGAGGCGTCGTGTTCACCGTATCCCAAACGTTTCGCGTGCTTGTAAACCTCGTTCGCTGCTGCCGCAAGCGGCAACGGTTGTTCAAGCTGATCGCTCATTCCCAACGACAGTCTCAAATCTTTCTGCATATGCTGCAGCGGTAATTGCGTCGGAAAACCTCCTTCGATTATTGCTGCAACCATAAAACACATTCCGTAAGAATTATCCACTTTGTACACGAGAATCTTTCGATAAATTCCAAAAATTACAACTTCAGTTGCGAAAAATCTTGAATAAAACTTGTCGTGGATATTTCTTATGGAAAAAAGTGGAAAAAACTGATTGATCGAATTTGTTGAAAATATTTAGACTCTTACCTCGCCCTTTGTCGAGAATCGCTGGACAAGCCAACGACGTGAGTTCGAGGACTTCGAGCACGTCTTTTTGTTGTAGCCCGGCACGATCCGCGAGAGCCATGCTTTCCGCCAGACCGGCGAGGGTCACGCCAGCCATTAATTGAAGCACAAGATTCATTTTTGTAGCATTGCCTACTTCCCCGAGATAAAAGCTGTTTTTACCCATCGCCTCGAAGCACGATTGACAATCGTCGAAGAGCGACCTATCACCGGCTGCTAAAATAACCAGAGTTCCTTCTTGTGCATGAGTCTTGCTCCCCTGAACCTGAGCCTCGAGGTAACGTCCACCTTTCGCGTTTATCGCCTCGGCAATGTCTTGCGATGTCTCTGCGTCGATTCCCGTCATTTCTACGTAACCCTTGTCCGATGATATTTCCGTCAAAACTCCACAATTTCCAAACACCATCTGCAATAATCGTCCTCAGTTCATTAATCCTATTTTCATTTTTTTTTCCCCGAACGGTGACAAAAATCTCGATAAAAATGCATTTTTTAATATTTTTTTATAAACATTTTTGGTGCTAAATTATTCACATTTTATGGATAAAATTGAATGCCAAACAATCGACGACGAAAAATTGTTCGGGTCAAAATGACCCAGTGTGTACTCGACGGGTCAAAGAAACAAAAAACAGTTTTTTTCAAATTGCTTTTCAACAAAATTTCCATTCCAACGGAACTTGAAGCTCTCGCTTCGCTACAAAACAAATTTGGAAAAGTCTCACTCACGTCTTTCGTTGCCTGAGGGTCAGCCACGCAAGAAAATGTTATATCGGCAGCGAGCACCACATCGGACGGTGTCATCCCTTGCTCCGCACCGGCTTTCACGAAATCGGTACACTGTAACGAGACAAAAACGAATTATTAACAAAATGCGCTTTTATTCAGGGATCTTGAAGAAATTTCAAATTTTCTGAGCCTGAAATAATGGGCGACGAACTCCCGAGATTAATTTGCAACCAGAATTCATTTTAAAAAAATTTTCCTCGTTACATTTTAGCAAATTCGAATAATTTACCGACCGATGGTAACAAAATTGGCAAACTGTGAATTTTCGTAAAGAATTTCGCACTCGATCATTTTTTCTGTATTTGCTTTCTCTGAAAGCGCAGAAACTTAAGGATTTTCCAATGATCTGCATTTTTATACGCTGGATAACAAAGTTTTCTCGAAAAATTCCGTTTAGCAAGGCTCGGAAATGTTTCTCCCCGCTGCTCAGCATTTCAGCGCCATCTTGCGATTGCCGATGGAACAAACGGCTCAACTAAACGATAAAACGAGAGATGGCGCCACATCGAGATTCGATAATGCCGCGCCATGCGTCCGCTTCGTCTCGTCACGTATCGTCCGATGGCCGTTAGCAGCTCCGACATGAAACGAACGGCGGGGAGACTGTATAGCACATTCGCCACATCAGCAATGGACGCCATGATACGATCGAGGCTTGGCTTACAATTTTCATTTTTTTCTTTCAGACCAATATTCAAAACTTATCGAGTAGCTCAATGAACTGCCTTTCGCGACAGCCAAATATGACGAAGCAATTAGCTAATGAGTCTAGAAAGTCAAGTTTCGAGTATTTGAAGCGTGGCTCGATAGAAAAATGAAAGTTGTTGGTGAATTATTCGAGAAATTTCTCAATCCGTCGAGACAGACGACTCGGAGCGTAAAATGGCGAACCCAGAAAAATCACGAGCCAATTGAATTCCTCGCGTCTGGTTTACTAATTTTTCAATCGTCAGCCTTTTCAGTTTAATTATCTTCGCGTCTGTCGTATGTAAAGCGAAAATACGAAACAGCTGCAAGCGACTAAAAAAACATGGCGTCATAATGACGAAATGTCAGATTCTGTCGCACTCTGGACTTCTGCGCCACTCCCCCGATCGAACGAGAGCGGATATTGGAGTGGCGATTGTGAAGGTGCAATTTTTTTGTCAAGCTTTTGTGCACCTATGCAGCAGCAGCAGCAACGACCGTCGTCGCTGTTTGGCCTCGATTTCAAACACAGAAATAACGTTCTCGTGAAAATGGCAACACGCTCATTCGTCAGAATGATCCGTCAACATGCAAAGACAATCGTCAATTTTCTTGCGCTGATGAAAAAGATTCATCATGCGATCTATTCGTAAACAACTGACATTAAAAATCGTTTGCGTTACTCAACAGCCGCACGAAAGCTCTGTCGACGAATACGAAGCGGCGACAAGGGAGAAAAGACAAGTTAGGGGCATTGCTCGCGATCTGTTGGGGTCTCGCGTTGGTCAAATGACTCGCTACTTCCACGAGAAACCGGAACAACTTGCCACCGTAAAATCGCCTTAGCAACAGGCCAGTTTATTGCGTCGAGCTCGTCGCGTTTCCAACATTCACAAAACAATCGATTGCTCGTTCGAAATAATAAAACAAACTAAAAGCAGAAAATTACGTAAATGCATCGAAAATAATCGCACGACACGCATAAATTCCCCAAACGAATGACTCGGCGGAAAAGATTCTCGCGTTGACACGACAAACACCGAGTTGTCTCGACGATGAAAACTTGTCCAACTAGCTCTCATTAAAAAAATGATCCAAGCAAAAATAAACAAGTGGAATTTCTCGACAGGATGTGAGAATAAAGAGCGTGACGAACTCGAGCAGCAAAATATGGCTCGCAAACTTTCAGCTCTTTTCTCCCTACGTGGAAACTTGCGCGCGCAAGTCTCAGCTCGAATTAAATACGTTCGGAAGGAATTGCGTGAAGTAGAAAAAATAAATAACAATTGTGGAGTCATTCGAGAAAGCGAACGGAAGTGCAGGGCAGCAGCAGCTTTTATTCCCCAACCGTACACTCGAGCGAAAGATACAAGATTGCCATATGCTCGTGCGTGTACGCTCAATACACGAGAAACGCGAGGAACGTTAAACACACACACGCACGCTTTACGGTGTCCGATAACATGGCGCCGTTGCCACATCCTCCTTCTTGTCGAGCGTTCGCTAAGGATATGGATGTAACAGACGTTTTTTCTCCACACTCGACTCGCTGACTATCGAGACACGAAGGCACGTCAGTTACGCACACATTTTCGCGAGAATTCATTGGCCCGGTAACGCGTCACGGCGACGATACCGGCGAAGAAAAAGAATTTTGGAATTTATTTTTAAAAAATGTATTTTTCGTCTCGCTTTTCTTATCGATGCGCGCGCTCCCGTAATCGATATCTCGGATGACCTTGGCAAAGCACTTTTTCACAGAGTCCCATTCCAATTTCGTATTTCTCGGCGCGAGAGCCCGCAACGGAGAGTTGAAAATATTTCCAATATTCGAAAAAAATGCAGGAAAATTCAGTCTTGGCTGTAAATCCTGCCAATTATATCGATCGAGGAATTTTCTACGAATTCGTGGAATTTTTTGACATTTTCGTAAAATCGCCATTCGCATGTCAACGCGATTTGTTTGCTCGGCCGAAATCTCACTCTGCGCTGATAAATCACCACTCGAGATTATTCAATCTCTGAATTGCGACATTCGATATAAATGTTTTCCTCAAAATCGTCTTTTCGAACGCACATTTTACAATGCACCCGCGATAAAAACAACAAATTCGAGAGAACAACGTGCAAAGTACATTCTTCGCAACATTTTGCACGCTCTCATGAAACGTATTTGGACATTTTATTCTAATCTTCCGCCTTCCTGGCGTCGTTCGCGCCAAACATACCGAATTGAGTCATCGCACCTGAAGTTTGCATTAGCGTTTGGACTCGGTACGCACGAATAGAATTTTTTCTCCGTATCGAGAGAATCTCTCGAGACGAGAAATGAATTTTTTATCAATTACCATTTTTTTTGCTCAAGTTCGTTCGAATTTTGACCGCAATGAAAAAATTACGTGGTTTTCTTTTTTTTGCTTCCGGCTGACTCGAGTTAATAACGAAATTCAGTTTTTTTTTTACCAGAACTCAAGATTCTTATTCAATATTTGATCAGGACGATGAAACAATTTTTTGTTCACTTCCAAAGACAAAATCGGTACGAAAATTGTCACGATTTTTGAAATTGAACAAAAAATTATTTGAAAAACGTATTTTTCGTTTTTTCTTGACTAGATCTCGAGATTCTTATCCAATATTTGATCAGGACGATAAAACAATTTTCTGTTCACTTCCAAAGACAAAATCAGTTCGAAAATCATCTGGATTTTTGAAATTGAACAAAAAATTATTTGAAAAACGTATTTTTCGTTTTTTCTTGACCAGATCTCAAAATTCTTATCCAATATTTGATCAGGACGATAAAACAATTTTCTGTTCACTTCCAAAGACAAAATCGGTTCGAAAATCATCTGGATTTTTGAAATTGAACAAAAAATTATTAGAAAAACGTATTTTTCGTTTTTTCTTGACCAGATCTCGAGATTCTTATCCAATATTTGGTCGGGACGATAAAACAATTTGCTGTTCAGCTTCAAGGAGAAAATCGGTACAAAAATTGCCACGATTTATGAAATTGAACAAAAAATTATTTGCGAAACGTATTTTTCGTTGGAAACTCGAGTGGCGTAGTTAACAAACGTAATTGATTGTCATTAGAGTGTGTACAGACGGATCGTGATCAAGAGGCATGGTTGAGAGTGCATGAGTGTCGACGAACTATATATTCATGTAGCGTGGTCAATGTAAATGGTCTCTCTTTTGTGGCGTAACAAAAAGAGCGAGTAATTGAGGTATAACAACATTAATTCGTTATGTAGGTTAGGAATGCGCGTGAGGATCGCTAGCCCGAGAGTAAATGGACGTCACAATACGAAAATTAGTAGGGAATTAAATGCCACGTGCAAATGGAGACGATTCGAGGAGGCCTCGCGACGTGCTCTACCTTGCGATTCGTAGACGCGTTTTCCAGGCTCAATTGAGAGCACTTTGAACGTTTCGCGATTTGAATAGAAAATCCGGAAGATTGACTTGATCGAATAACAAGACTCTGTGTTATCCGTTGCTCGAAGCTTCGAATCGGTGCTCATGGAAAATCGGCTCGCAATTCTCAACGAGCTCTACAGAGTCGTTTTTTTTTTCCTCCGAGCCTTTTGTGCGGCTTCGGTACTCGATGGGTTCGGAACTACGCGATATCAGGGACACATGAAACACGCTCGTGACTCGGCCTTCGACGAAACATTTCCCGAGTCTTTAAGGCTTCTCGCGAACGTGCTAATCGCTTCGAAATAAACGATACTTTTCCGCTCGGAGTCATCGTAAACAAAGGAAAACAAACGTGTCACTGGCAAATCTATTTTTTCGCTGAAATCCTTCGATTAATCATAAAAAATGAATGATTCCTTGACAATTATTGAAAAATTGAATTCTCGACTCATTGCAGCGTCAATTGTCTCGATATTTTCGTCGTGCTCAACTCTCCGGTTTCCGGCTCAACGCTAACGTGCTAACGAGACGTTTATGCCGACGTGCAAATGCATATCGACCTCATGGAGGTCGCGCGAGTCCGATGAACGTGCGCAAGAGGCCATTATTTCAGGCCGGAAAAACCTATGGACGTCAGAATTGAGCAGACGACCGAGAAAATTGCACTATTTATAGCCCCGCGCTGGTTATTAAAAAAAAAAAACTTGTAAAATTCAAACTCGTTTGGACTACGAACTGCCGGGAATCGAGCGAGTTTATCCGCCGCTCAAAGTGCATCGAAACGTATTTTTAACCCTCATTTTTTATCCTCCTGCAAGTTTGTCTCGCCGCGCTCCGATTCATTCGGTTTGGAAAGAATTTCCATTCATTAATTTGACAGACAATCGCTCGACAACAAATCAAAGGTCGAAATCGCTCTCGTCTGTAAAACGATTTTTTTTTTTTGAGGATCCGAAGAGAAAATTGCAACGAAAATTTGCATTTTTTTCAAAATTGAATCAAACAATTGAAAAAAAATTTTTTTTCGTTGCTAAATTGTCCGTCATCGCGCAAAGTCAAGAGAAACTTTGAAAATGGTGGTATCGAGCGATCAATGAAAATTCACCAAGTGCATCCGATGCAGCGCGTTGCACGCGCGCATCGCCGAGGAGGATGAAGAAGCAGCGGTAAATTTTGTTTCGCGCATGCTACGCGGAAAACTCGCTACATATCGTGCGACCTTCAACGACCTATAGAAGACGACCCTGAATATTTCACTCGTCTTTCTTTCCTATTCGCGCTTCACACAGACTGCAGTGCCCGCGAGATACACGCACACGTATGCGAGATTAAATAATACGCGGCCAACTTTGTGCAGAAAATTATGCGACAGGGGCGAATGCCGCGTAAATTTCTGCTAAAAATTTCATGGTTCATCAAAATTTTCATTTCCTCCGAAAAAACTGAAGAAACTGCACTGAAAATTCAATTTTATTAAAAAACGTAAATATTTTGGGGTAATTCCAAAATTTTCGTTATTTCGACAATATTTTTCATTCGTAACGGAACTGTCAGCAAGATTTACGATTGGAAGGACAAAAATTCACTTTTCGAAAAGATTTTCTGGAATGTTCTTTGCTGAAATGACAAAGTTTTCGTGATTTTTCGAAAAAAAAACGTTTAGTTGAACGTTTCCAACAAAATATCCATCTTTTTCAACAAAATTTTATTTCCAGTGTGAAGAAATTTTGGGCTAAAATCGAGGAGATCGATTTTATTTTTCATCAGGTCGGAATTTCGACGTCAGAAAAAGACGTGAAGAAAATTTTCTGATGACTCGAAAATGCATTTCTTATCGGGTTTTGTTTTTTCTCTCGTTTTTTTATTACTGTTTTTTACGAGGACAGTGTGGAGCGAAAAAATTTCTCGGTGTTGGCAAAGTCGGTTGGTTTATTCGCTCGTGAAGTGACTGAGCCGCCCACGAGAGGAAGCTCGAAGGCGTGGAATAGCGCGAGATAAGTTCGCTTACATATCCCCTCCCGAAGCACAACGCCCATTCGTCGGAGCAGACTCGAGCACGTTCGCAAATAGCAGAAATTATTATTGTCGCGTAAAGATTATTTCAATCGTATTAAGAAACATTATACGTATTCCGTTGACCGATATGCGTATTGATTTCGGTCAAGCTCGTGTTTGAAGGGTCACAGTGACGTGACAATCGTTAGAATGACAAAGAATAGCATTGACGTTCGATCAATGCGGAAGAAGAAAATCCAAAACAACTGTTTTAAAGTTTGCATCGTTGGAATGCAACGAAATTCACGTTTTTCTCGAGCTGAGCTCGTCATTTCTATTCAAAATTAATCCAGGAGAATGAAACCATTTTTTTTCTAGGATCCAACACACAAAATCACTGGATTCAATGACTCTGAGGTTTGCATCGTTGGAATGCAACGAAATGCATTTTTATCTTTGACAAAAATCGTTATTCAAATACGGAATTTAATTACGATGAAAAAATGACCAATTTTTGCCATTCAAAAGGCATATCAGCTCGAAAAATTTGGATGACATTGAAAATTAAACGAATCTTCAGTAAACTTCAATATTTTTCGATGCATTCGGACACCGAAACTAACAATTTTCGCCTATGAAGAAAAATGTTCTGTCTTTGAGAATTCGCGATATTTAGTTAACAATTTTCAACTTTTCCCATCTAAATGCGTTTCGAGTCGCGTTTCGTTCACAAGTCGCAATAAAATGAGTTTTGAGGATTTTTCTCCAAAAATTTCGGTCATAGCTTGCAAAAAAGCAAAAAAAATCGTCAACACATTTTTTTTTTCAACTTTTGAACGAAACGTGACGCGATTTTACACGCGTTTGGATGAGGAAAATGAAAAATTGCAAATAAAATATCTCAAATTTTTTCGTCGGAGAAAATTGTTAGTTTCGTAAAGAAAATTTATACAAAATTTTGAAAGAACGTTCAGTTGGTTTTTTTTTAATTTTTCTCGATTCTCATCGACTGCAGTTTGTAATATGTATTTTTAAATCGTTACGATATTTTATGGGGTTTTTCATTGAATATTGAGACCGAGGACGAATGAGATTGTTCGGAGCGAGATCCGGAGCTCGAAAACCATGATCTAGGGACTGGAGAGATCGAGAACCCAAAAAAGTTGGACCGAGAGAGAAGAAAACAGTGAAATTGTACGAGGAAGCTGGAAAAGGAGGAAAAAAAAGAGTTGGGGATGAAAAGAGGAAAAAGTGTTTACCGAGCCGCGAGAGATAGTGGAGGAAGAACAAAGATGGAGTCGCGGAGGGTTGAGCGAGTGAAAGGAAACGGTGGAGTGGGAATGGGAAGAGGGAGGAGGGAGACGAGATGGGCGGCGAGAGAGAAAGGGAGAGAAAGAGGCAAAGTTGTAAATAGAAGAGGAGAGCGAGAGAGATCGGGGCTCCCGAGGTATCTGCCAGCAGCAACGGCCTTTATTTATCCCGGTGCAATGTTGCCAGTCCACTGTCGGTGACCCGGGCTCCGCTGCCGGGTTCGATCAATATTCCCCGAGCTGACAACGCTGTACTTTGCCCAGCTGATCTACGACACTATTTTATCTCTCTCACTCGCTCTTTCTCTCGTAAACGTTTCTCAGACATCTCCCAGCTCGTTTCGTCGGCTCTACAGGAGCGAGAAAGGCGCCCGGAGTCTTGATACGATTTTGCACCACACGAAGCCTTTCCCGTTGTTCATCGAGACCACCAACGAGATCTCTCTCTCTCACGAGCTTTTCTCATAACTCGCCGCAACAACTTTCGACCGAGCACGCTAATAAATTTTGTATTCCTCCTCAAAATTCGCTAAAACGCTCCAAATTCCTCGATCCAATTATTTCTCAATAACCAAAAATAACGAGTTCGTTTCCACTGGAAATTATTGAAAATTAATTTCGTCTCTTTGCGCGTAGTCATCGATTTTCTGGGCACGAGCGAAACTCCGGCGCTCCATATCCAAAAATTATTCATTGTGTTTTTTCTCGTTTTTTTGCCTCCACTTGCAGAAACGTTGGGAAGAGAAAACAAAAAAGGGACAAGAGACATCAACTTGTTGCCGAGATAGTCAGAGTTGAGCTTCCCGGGATTTGACATCGACGACGATGTTTCGTGGCTGTATTTAAAGGATTAGGGTTCTCGCACGTGTCGAACGACGTTGCAGATTATCGATGAATTAGACCGACGTTTGGGCAACTGCCAAAATCGAACGAGCGTGAAAACAAGTTAACGATTTTTATCCTCTCCCAATTATTGTTTGTCTTTTCGTTAATTATTTCTCTTTTCGGTTTTGTTATCATTTCTTGCTCGATCTTCAATACAGGCAGAACGAAACTGATCCACATATTTCTCAAGATATTTCTCGGCCGTCGTGAACTCTCGACGATCCGCCAATCTCTCCCCTTTGAAATAATACCCCGACGGTTTTGGTCTCAGACGAGACTCATTGTCTCGGCGATCGCAGCCATTGTTTGTAACTCGCGTGGGAAAGAGATCTTTCTCTCTTTCCCCCTCTCTCTCTCCCTCCTCCTTCATCCATTTTCGTCCCGGCCTTTCGTCGAGCCTTTTAATTCAAAGGGCAAAAGCGCTGCCTTACATTGTCCATGTAAAAGCAATAATAGAACCACCGGATTCACACTCTGTACAGCCGCGAGTTGTGATCAATATTATTTATAAAAAGCTCGAGACTTGCAGCTCCGCCAAAGTGCGCGCTTGATTGGATTTTTTTTGTTCAATATTTATTGAAACGCTAATAATATCATTAAATAGCAAAGTTGAAATGTTTTTCGATCAAAATCTTCAGACTTTTATTTTCTAAAATCGCTATAATTTTTTTTTTTTCATTAATTGACACTCCAGCTCATTCTCTTCGTTTTCCAATTTATATTTGAATTGGTAATTGGCGATTTTTTATTTATTATCAATTTTTAGTTGCTTGCGAAGTTTGAAAGTGGAAAATACGATGAAAAATGTGATTTTTTCATTCGGGCACTGGAGCTCGATGAAATAATGATCGAGACGAATTTGACGCGGAATGACGAAACGGTATCGAGTGGAAATTTAGCACGCGGCTTCGGAGGAGACGAGGGGAAGAGAAAAAGATGAATCGCCGAGCCCACCGCACGTACAACAGTTTCGTTCTTTCTCCCTGACCATGACCAACCGTCAGCGGAAACGCGATTCCCGGCAACCTCGAGACGTGACCCGGAGAATAGTCCAAGGCGAGAGACCGAGGGAGAAGAAGCGAGAACAAGTGGCGACGAAAGGGGATGAAATTCGTTGGATTCGTTTTCCTATACGACCTGCACGCGCCCTTTACTTTTCTCCTATACCGAGACAAGGACATCAAGTTATTTGGTTTTACTGTGCGTGCAGCCTAACGGGACACTCCTACGTCCTGCGACCTTGCCAACTTTATGTAAAAGGACACAATTAATCGAAAGTACACGTCGAACTATTTTATTTTCTCATTATTCTGTCGAGTAACGAATTTCTACTTTTCACTGCTTTTCCGATGGAGTTTCATCCGGACGGAAATTCCTCGGAGGATTCTGTGCAGAAAAGCAGAAAAAAATAGAGCGAAAGTTGGTCGAGAACAGGAACAAAAAGGCTGGAAAGATGAAACGAAACTTTTGCCTTCTCGTTGAATGGATGAGAGTGGGCGAGCGAATATACTTCACTTCCGGTCACGGAAATGTCTCTCTCATCAAGCTCCGACGAGTCTTTGATGACACGCTCAATAGAACTAAATTCTTCAACTTTTTCGCCGAGACTCTCCACACGAGCCTCGAAGCAACAAATTCCAACCGGATAACAACGTCATTTTTTTTTGTCATTGACACAATTGTGTAAACAAAATATTTGGATTGTTAATTTTGAAAATATTCATCGAGAACACACTGTACCAATTTTTCTTGCATCGACTCCCACGATTATTCGTTCGGAAAAAAAAGAATTTTTCAAAACTGAAAATTAACGTTTTTTTTTTTTATTTTGCCGTCGAGTTTCTTGCTCGTTGGCTCACAAATTTATACTCGCAAAAATAGCAATTATTGCGTGTTATTGACGTTGGACATGGGGTCGTTGCGTTTTATTGGCCCTTGGAAGGAAAATGAGGCGAGCTCGAGGTCGCGATTCGCTCGAAATTGACGCTTGGGTCGTTGGAGAATAAAGTTCGTTTCTCGTCAACAGAGCTCAGCCTCGTAACGGCATACATTGCCAGTACAAACATTAATTTGCCTCACAAATGAAAAGAAAATATCATCGCACGTGGTATCTGTCGGGGGAACGTGTCGCAAGTTCTTGTACGAAAGAGAATTTCGAATGTTCGATTTCAAAACTTTTAGCACAGAAAAAATGTTTTTTTTCTCATTCGTAATCTCGATTTTCAAATAGTCACGGAATTCTTATCAATGGGCATCAATTTTGGACTCTGCCCAAGAGCCAGAAGGTAAATTTCCATTTTTTATAATTGATGAGACAAAATGAATAAGAAAAATTTTACCAACTGCCTTTTTTTTCAATGGATCGCGCTATCATGTTTTTTTTTTCTCAAATTATTACGTGAGTAAAATTCTACCGTAAAATTGTGTGTTTTCACGCAAAAACCACTGAACAAATTTCGATTAATCTTTCACAGAAATGAAGCTAATCAATCAGAATAGATTTGAGACTTTTTTGGGAACCCGAACCAAAAAAACGAATTTTTCGTCACATTTTGCACTTTTAAAATTCGCGAGCAACTAAAAAACGATAAAAAATCGAAAATCGATAAATACCGATTCAAAGATCATTCGAAAACGAAGAGAATGAGCGGCAGCCCAAGTGCCAGTTTGGAAAAAAAAAAGTTATAGCGATTTCTGGGAAAATGAAATTTTGAAGACCGAAAAAAAAAAAAAATTTCACGTTTTTATATCGAGCTAGTCGGCACGGCGGGGAATTAAATTATTTGGTAATTACACCGAGTGGATTAGCTCGTGGCATTTCCCTTGAAGCTCAAGATACTGAAGTTTAATTTTCAATGTCATCAAAATTTTTCGAGCTGATGCTTTTTGAATGGGAAAAATTCATCATTTTATGATCGTAATTACATTCTGCATTTGAATAATTATTTTCGGCAAAGATAAAAACGAATTTCGTTGCATTCCAACGATCCAAGCTTCAGAGTCATCATATCTTGAGCTCCTGGTGGATGAAGAATGTGTCGGCGAGTCTCTGGGGTATTTATAGGTAGAAACGCGAGAGGGTCATGTATGTACAGAGAGGATCGTCCCACGTAGCGAGTGACCGAGTTTGTAATCGATAGCCAATAACGAGCTCGTCCTTCTATGTACAAAAACGATGCTCGATATGCGGGTTCGTGGAGAAAGGACAAGCGTGATTCACACAGAGCGAGTTCTATTTGGCATGTGGAGAAAAATGGCGAGGAATTATCGGTTGCCTTGTCGATTCGACGTCGTTTGGAAAATTTCTCAGTTTCTTCGTAGCAAAAAAAAAAGTGAATTTCAAAAATTCCGATGCTTTTCCTCAGTCTCGAGAATCGGGAGAATTCAACGTTGGCTAATTCTGCTCCGAACGTCGTCGCGGGCCAGACGAAAGTAAAAGTGAGCTCGTTCGCTATTTTTATTCAGATTCAACATTTTTTTTCATCATGCAGGATTTACTCAATGAAAGTTTCTTCGCGAAAGGTTCAAGTCGTGCTTATAGAGCGATTGACCGAGGCTTTTGGCGAGACAACGCGATGTTCGGCCTCGACCCAGCCGCAAGGTAACAGCTGCCCGTCCGCGGTCGGCTCTCGCAGGGAACAAAGCGCCGCACAACTCGCAGGTTTTATAGCGGCGTGCGGTTCGAGCGATTGTGAGAAATCGTCGACGAGGATGAGGCCACGAATAAAATCCATATTGTCAGAGACAGAGACATTGTTGCTCGTGGCGTTCGACAAAATAACCAAAAGAATTCGACAAATTTCGGATTATTCAGCTCCATTGACGCTCCTGTGGCTCATGCTGCGACGATCAAAATCTCGTCGTGTAAAAATTCTAATTTGAGCTTCGGTCGAACGATTTCTCGAGACAAATATGACTCTGCATTATTTTTATCGCTAAACAAATTTTCCTCGATCGATCCATCGAAAAAACGTCAAATTGTAAAACTTGGTTGCAGGCGAAAGATACGATTTTATTGCGTTATCCGCGTATCTCGCGCGAGTAGTGAAAAAATTTGCAGGCTTTTTCAAGGGTCTCCTCGCAACGATTCAATAAAAGTCTCGTAGTCTCTTTGGACCAAGACGAAGCTCTCCCCTCCACACTCGAGTACATAACACTATCATTGTCCTGGAGATTACGGATAGACATTTATGAATCTTTTCGTTCACGTATCAGAGCACGAGAGAGCGAGAGGAAAAAAATTGTGCCAAGATAACGAGAAAATTGCTGACTAATAATTTCGTTCAAAAACGTACGTTTTTCATTAAGAAATTAACAAATAACTACACTGAAAATAAAATTTTGTTGAAAAAGATTGATATTTTTTTGGATACGTTCAACTAAACGTTTTTTTTTTCGAAAAATCACGAAAATTTTGTCATTCCAGCAAAAAAACATTCTGGAAAATCTTTTCGGAAAGCAAATTTTTGTCCTTCCAATCGTAAATTTTGCCGACAGTTCCGTTACAAATGAAAAATAATGTCGAAATAACGCAAATTTTGAAATTATCCCAAAATATTTAGTTGGCTGTATTCAACGAAATATCGACGTTTTTTGACAAAATTGAATTTTCAGTGTATATAGATGGTAAAAATGATGAATGAAAAATAGAATTTTTCATGGCACTGAAATTTGCAACGTTGAGGTGCAACGAAAAATGCGTTTTTCTATTAATTGTTTGTTCCAATAACAAAAACCACGAAAATTTTCGTCCTGATTTTGTCTTTGGATCCTAAAAATATCGTTTTAGTGTCCAAACAAAATATTGAATAAGAATCACGAGCTCTGCTCAAGAAAAAACCGAATTTCGTTGCATTCCAACGATGCAAACTTCGGCATTGTAATTTTTCGTCCTAACGATCGAAACTCATTGACTGGATTCGGTCTAAACGTTTTGTTTCTTTCACGAATAACCTCTTTCGATATCGGGCCAAAAAAACAAAAAAGTTTCGGTGAATATTCGCTGTCAAGCGTAAAAGTGACTTCCGTGACATTTCCAGGACGTAAAAATATCGATTTCGTAAATAAAACTGAAATATTGGCTTTCTCAAACATTCGCGAAGACCCGGAAGGAGATTTTGCTGTGAAAATGAGAAGCGAGAATATTTTTTGCTTCTTGAGAGTATAAAAATTGGTAAACGTTGTCGACCTCCGTGGTATTGAAATTAATGAAAAAATATTGAGGTTTTGGGGGTTCCAGATAATCGCGGGGATTCCTTGCGGGAGCTCTGAGCGTGCACTGAGAAGAAAATTTTGTTGAAAAAGATGGATATTTTGTTGGATACGTTAAACTAAACGTTTATTTCGAAAAATCACGAAAATTTAGTCATTCCAGCGAAAAACATTCTGGAAAATCTTTTCGGAAAGTAAATTTTTGTCATTCCGATCGTAAATTTAGCTGACAGTTGCGTTACAATGAAAAATATTGTCGAAATGACGAAAATTTTGAAATGATGCCAAAATATTTAGTTGGCCGTATTCAACAATCGAAGTTTTTTGACAAAATTGAATTTTCAGTGTGGGTTTTTCGAGGACTTTGCCATTCTTGTTTTTTCTCGCTCGGAATATCTCTCGGTCTCGCTTTCCCCTGGCGATTTAGCTGCCAGCGATATTTTGCTGCTGTGGCTCGGTCGAGGAAACGAGCGAGCGGAGAGAGCTTTGCCATGTGCGCGCGCGCGCGCGCCTTCTCGCCCGCGGGATTCGGCGGCGTTGTCAGAGCGCGCCTGTGCAACTCGTCGGACGAGGAGACTGCGGCGTTGCCAATCGGCGATGTAGACTCGGAGGGGTGAGAGAAATAAAGAAAGAGCGAGAGAGACACGAGCCACGAGGAGGCCGGGTTGCTCCGACATTAGCCAGTCAGTTTTTGTGTCTGCTGCGTGGCAGATACACGCCAGTAAATTCGCGTTACCCCACGAGCCACGCGCTGTGTGCAACGTCCGATCGTTTGTTTCTCTCTCTCTTGAGAGAGAGCGAGAGAGAGAGAGAGAGAGAGGGCAAGAGAGAGCCCGAGACTCTGCGAGACCGTTGGTGTCATCTGAGAAAACAAGCGAAGCTCGACACAATAAATAATTTCGCGAGCGAGTATCAAAAAATAAAAATCTCTCCCGACAAACTTCAGGCCGATCCTCCAAAAGTTTGAATCGCCGATTCCGTCCGAGTCGGAAAATTCGCAAGTGTTTGCAACGTATCGATTTTGTGAATTAACAGCCAAAGCTCGAGCCGAAAAAACAAACGAAAAAACGTTAAACCTCGGAAAATTCAACTGTCGCGTTTAAAACTCACGTGTAATCAACGAATAATCATCCACTATGCGTTCTCCGCAAGCAAATGTCGAAACCGACGAATATCCTCGAGGACGAAGTGAATATTTGGCGAACGGTTAACACCTCCGTAGAAAATCAATCCGCCCTTTTGATTTTCTCGTTAAACTCGTCAATTCGACGGGTCTTAGCTCAATTTAATAACTCGATGAAATACCCAAGTGTTTAGCGCTGATCAAGATTATTTGCGAATTTTCATTGTTGGCCGCGGAGGGGAAAGTTGGATCGATGAGCTCGCCGAGATAAGACACGAAGAAAAAAACGTGATTACAAAGAGAGGAGACGAAAAAACATCGAGGGACCGGCGGCGAGTGGTCTCGAAGGCCATTGGGAAATGGGTGATTGGTCGTGCACAAAAATCAAACGCAATCGGGTTTCATGTATAATCAGGGATGATGTTAAAAATATTGTACGGATCGCCGGGATGCTCCGTAACGATCTTTGGCGTGTTGAATATTTTGGTTTGGATGGTTTTGCTCGGTGTCGAGGCGAGCGAGGCAGCAGCGGCAGCGTCATCGAGTCCATCGCAAGAAAACAATCGTCATCAAGATGTTTACGGGGAAAGGAGAGAAGAGAGCAACCAAGATCCGATAAAAGATTGTCCGAACGGTTGTCGTTGCGAGGGTCAAAGTTTTTATTGCGAGGAGCGAAGTTTCCTGGGATTGGGAATACCATCGGAAGCTCGAGACGTTGTGCTGCGTCAAGTTGGCGCTGGTACATTGCCAATAACGAGCCTCGAGTCGTCGAAACGTTTGAGGAGTCTGGCATGGATATCGAGCGGCATAGAACGTGTGGAATCGGGAGCATTTCGTTCAACGGCCTTTCTCGAAACGTTGAATTTAGGTGACAATCGTTTAGTCCGATTGCCCGAGGACGCATTCAGTCCTTTGCGTCGTTTGAGACATTTGAATTTAACCAACAATTTAATAGTTAGTTTGCCATGTTCCTTGTTCATCGGGCTAGACTCGCTCGAGGAATTGTCAGTCGGTGGTAATCGTTTGAGCGTTTTACCGTACCAAGCATTTTCCTCCCTAAAATCGCTCAACCGTCTCGACTTGTCGAGAAATTTTCTGGTCTCATTGCCGGATCATTCGTTCAAGCCGAATCGCGAGTTGCAATCGCTCCGATTATCAAAAAATCGATTAACCAAATTGCCCGGTCGGTTGTTGGCTGGTTTGCAAAAATTAAAACGCCTCGAATTGGCTGACAACGCTATCGACACTTTGCCACGTGGTTTGTTCGGCGAATTAGGAAAACTCGAGTATCTCGATCTCGCTGGTAATCCAATCGTCAATTTAACCAGCGGAGTATTCAACGGTCTTTCTAGTCTCGGTTGGCTCAGTCTTGCGAGGACCAAGATATTAGAGATAAACAGTCAACTGTGGAGGCCGGTAGTGAGCACATTGAGGACTCTGATACTCGACGAGACAAAAATCGAGAGCCTGTCGAACGAGGCGCTCTGGGGTCTCTCGCGTTTGGAGACACTAATAATAAAAGAGACCCCCTTACGAGGAATCGGTTCTCGAACACTAGAACAAACCCCGCACCTCATAAATCTCGATCTTCGTAACAACGATCTTGCCTTTTTACCGGCAAATTTGGCTCATTTAACGCGCTTGACGCAATTGCAATTGCAGGGTAATCCATGGGCGTGCGATTGTCGAATGTTTTGGTTCGTCAAATGGGCCGAAAGTCATGCACATCGTACAGCATTCGACAGCGGATTGAAATGTGGCCACGAGACCGCGACAGTCGACACTCTCCAAGCACTCAGATACTTAAACTGTACAGCACCTTCCCTCACATACATTTCCGGTGAATCCCAGCTGCATCCTTTGCTGGGCGACGTTTTACTCGAGTGTGAATTCAACGGTAATCCGGCCCCGTCATTGACCTGGGTCACCCCCAGTCTCCAGATATTCCATTGGAACCCGGACCCTTCGTTTCCCGACATATTTCATCGTCACCCGGAAATCCACACCGATCATTTCGTACCGTCATCAGGATCTTTGCCCAAAGAGCCTACCTCGCGCCAATTAAATCGAATTCGTTTGCTCGACAATGGATCGTTGCTCATTACCGGTTTGACCAGACAGGATGTTGGACGTTACAAGTGTTTCGCAATAAATCCAATCGACAATGCAACGACTAATATCTACCTCAGAATGGATCCGATTACTTATCATCGTATTAAACTCTATAGTTTGGCTGTCGGAGCTGCGAGCGCAACGGGATTCCTCCTGCTCACGCTTTTCGTACAATTCCTTCGTTACCTCATCGGCAAGTGAGTATACGAAAAAAAAACGTTGCTGTACGTCATTCGGTGTCCGCAAAGAACAAACCACCAAACGAGCAAAAAAAAAAAACGTTCAAGCAGCGTCAGAAATTCGCTCGATGTCGCATGCAATTCTTTCATTATTTTTCTAGTCACCCCCCTCCATCGAAACATCGCTTTTTATCGTGTCACTGAAGCGCGCAACCTTCGAATCTAACGAAAAATACTTTTTCCATTAACCCTAGAACGCTTTTTCACTTCGTTCTCTCGTTTTTTTTTCACGGTTTTACCGAATTTTTCAAAATTATGGTCATTTTTGACTCCGGATGACCGGAATAGGTGAAAAAAACCAGAAAAGATGATCGTTCTAGGGTTAATCGTCTGTTCGGATCTAAAAGAGAAATATTTAATAAGATCATGAGATCTGGTGCAGATGAAATGACGTTGAAGTTTGCATCGTTGGAATCCAACGAAATTATGACGCTAAAGTTTGCAACGTTGGAACGCAACGAATAATATTTATTTTTATCCATGATTTTTTCGATCGTTTTATCATCGTGATTTAAATCTGCATTTTTATAATGAGCTTTGCCGAAGAAACGAAAGAATTTCGCGTTCCATTGCAACGATGCAAACTTCAACGTCGTACGAAATTCATTGATTCAGTGACAAAACTCTTTACAAAAATGTACAATGTCATTACAATGATAAAACGATCGAACTCGAAAGATTTCGATGTTTTTCGAAAATGGATATTTTTCGTTGCATTCCAACGTTGCAAACTTCAGCCCCATGCAGAAGAATGACGCAGAATTTCGTAAATTTCAAACGATGCAAACTTCAAGATGGTTTTTTTCTGGAGCTTCCTAAATCATCAATTCCCATTTGTCCCCATCCCCCCTGTTAATTGTCTTGGTAATTGCATTTGGATATATTTTGATATATGTGAGAATAGTTTGAAAAGTGAGGATAAATAATTTGCTCATGTGAATTTCTTTACTCTCTATTCCGTTTAATGCTGCTGTCTACTCTCGTCGAAACCAACGGTCGAAAATGACCCTCGTGGGGGCTTGATGCTCTGGCTTCACACGGTGTATATGCAAACACAAACACCTGACGATGGGGAAACGCGGGGCAGTAGGATCCTTCCCAAGAACGATAACAAAAGCCACCATCACTCGTCCCTATAGCACCAATACATCTTCATCATCAATCTCCTCATTAACAAAAAAAACTAAAAACATTATCGTAGGTGCGGCTGTGGCAGATGCTGTTTATGCTGCAGACGGGTTGGGGTCACGCCACGTGCCAAGCAGGTCTATCAGATGTTGGACAACATCGAAACCTACAAGAGCCAACAGCTCGAACGTCTTCGGGAAAATTATACTCAGCAGGTACACCGCATCAAGGACAATTGTGCCGAACAAGTCGAATGGATACGCGACAGTTATGAGGGACAAATGAGACACATCAGAGACATCCGGGATTATGGGACGAACCATCTTACATCGCTCCGCGATCAATACTACGATCAGGTGAATTTCAACCTCAATTATACACCAGAAAAAGCCTGCAAACCTTGAAAATAACGTTTGTCGTTATTCTCGACTCGAATTGGCAGAGTATGATCGAATGTTTTGTGTGTTTTTCACAGGTCAAAAGAGTCCGAGACTATTCGACTTCGCAGTTGAATTGGGTGCGCGAAAATTACGTCTTCCAGAGAAACAAGATTCGTAAATTCAGCGCCCATCAGGTTCTACGTTTGCGAGAGAGTTACAAATATCAACAGCAAACTCTCAACAAGGTTTTGGAGAATTTGCCAAATTTGTATTTCGACAATTGTCGAAGTGGATCCTGCGGCAAGAGCGACTCCGCGGTATTCGATCCCAAGGATTTGAGCTCCGCTGGTCTGGACACGTATTTCAAAGCGGCATTCAGCGGCATCAACGGCTGTGCAAACAGCATGGAAGATTTAAACAGCGAGTATTACACACCGACAGATTTCTCGGGCACGAGTCCTCACGCTCTCGGTTTCATCGACGGTATTCACATCAACTACATCGAGGATGGTCCACCGCCTCCGCTCGATCCTCCGTTGGGACCGAACTGTGCTGTGCTCCGAAGGATCCGAGAGTTCCACAGTAACTCGACGATCGGAAAGAGCGACGAGTCCATAGGCCCGATCTACCGTGGCGTAAGCGCCGAAATAGTTGCGGCCCAGGGTCCTTCCTCGAGCCCGGAAGTCCTCGGACTTTTAGGCCCGAGTACAAGTTTGCCGGATTTGCCTCACGAGACTCGTCTCTAATTGGCCTAATCCTTAGAGCACGGAAAATCGCGCGAATTCATCATCGGGGACTCGACGTTCTTACGAGAATGAAAATCCTGCTGATTCCTCTAGACTCTGTATTTCCAATTATGTGATTGGTGCGTGGTGAAGTAAAAAAGATAAAACGAGTGTTTACATCGGTCGGAGTTGCTCGCTATTTGCGCTCAATGGAAAACCGAGTGTGTACGAGAAATTCAGAACGACGAAAACAATAAAAACAAAATTCTCCGTGAAAAACTGACAGTGCGATGGACTGAATTTTTCTTTTCTCGATATCGATTTTCTTCAACAACTTTCGTGTGCGTGTGAATGTGTGTGTCTGAGTAGTCGCATCTTCCAACAACTCGAATAAACCACGTGAGAATTTCTTCTGTTTCTCGTTTTGGTCCCGGCGAACTCTTGATCGAGTCAAACGGGATTACGTGGTGGAAATTTGGCCTCGACACCGATCGCAGCTCGACGAGCCAACCGAAGCAAAGGAAATATATTCTCAATTTCTATAACCAAACTTATCGGACGTTTGTATTGCAACACGAGCCAATGTTATTTCACGATTCGAGTCTTTGTTATGCCTAGGCGTCAATTTAAATGAGGTCAAACAATTCCTAACTAATTACACATGTAAATAAGAGACTGTCTGTGGGAGTAGCGCCGAGACGTATCAATCCTGCGTCTCGTACGACCGAGGTACGAGGACATTCATCACTTCCTTTTCACCATAAATCAAATCAAGAAAAAAAACGTAAACAGCCATTTTTTACGATGGTGAAGTTTGCATCGTTCGAATGCAACGAAATTCCGTTTTTTTAATGAGCAGATCTCGAGATTCTCATTAAATATTTGGTCAGGACAATAAAACAATATTTTTTTAGCATCATAACCCAAAATCAGTACGAAAATCGTCATGGTTTTTGAAATTCAACGAAAAATTAATAGAGCAAGCATTTTTCGTTGCAGCCCGACGTTGCAAACTTCAACGTCTTCATTTTTTTGCCTCAAATTTTCGATCATCTCATGATAATTTTTTAATTTTCTTTTTTTTTTCAAGTACGCGAAAAGTGTGGAAAAGTATTTGGTGTTGAAATAATCCTCGTATCTCCCTTTGAGCTCATGGCAATGGGGAAAGTTATAGAATTCAAATATCGCTTAAGTAACAATGGGAATAATAAAAGAAGAAAAAGAGAGAGTTTGTTGCGTGTTTGTCGATCGACTGGTCATTGAAGAGGAAACAAAAAAACGAGGAGCTGCTTTTTTTGTTTATTTATTGAAGCTCGAAGCTTCCCTCGCTGATTATGATGAATCGGGACGCAGAGCAAAGCGGCGAAGGGAAATGATATTATTCAGTGACAGAGATTTTAATATTATTTTAGAGTAAATGAAGCAAACTCATACGCTTACGCGGTGACGCGACTTAAAAAGCAAGTTTCAAGGTAGTGAGAAAAATTCTGTGATCTCTTGGGCGTGTCGCATCGAGATTCTATTGGGACGATTATTCTCGCGTGAGATTGCGAGTGGAAAACACACAGGATTTAAGAAAAATCGATGCATTTGCCCCGGAGAAACTAAAATGGAGCTTTTTTCTTCTTTTTTTTTCACTATCGAGTAAAACTCGATCAACTGGAAATGGAAAACGAAGATAAACGTTTTAATATTAATGGGATATTGAGTCTATTGTTGAGCCTGGGTATAACGCGCAATTTCATTGTATAATGTTGTAGTTTCGAGAAGAGAAGAAATAAAGAAGAAAATGCTCAAACGCTCGAACCTTTTGAGCCTGGCTGGATTCGAAGCGACTAGTTTAGTTACGAACGACTGTATAGAAAATGGTGCAATTTTGTGATCGATCGGCCGCGTGCCTTGTACGAAGTCGAACGTACCCAAATAAATGGAAAGGGATCGCGTGAAAGGATTCTGTATAATTATTTTTCTTTCTCTCTTTTTTCATAATCAACACGAGTTAATAAAACAAAAAACAATACACGACGTTTGGAAATGTAAAGAAAATTTTAACCGGAAATGTGCACCCTGTCGAACGCATATTAATCACAAATAAATAATATACGTGTAATTAAAAAACCAAAAAAAAAAAAAAAACGAATCGATATATTTCGGCAAAGTCAAATTGATTGTTCTCCACTTTTTTTTTGTCCAAGCTCAACTTTGTTCACCAAACAATTTGAACGTTCGAATTCGTCGATCTGTATATACGAATCCTTTATTTATGGGATTTACCCAAAAACCATAGAAATCAGTGTCAACGAAATCTCCATCGTTGATACACAACGAAAACTTTTTGTTGCAATATTTTTCAACAATTTTCACTCGGATACACGACTTTGAAATCATTCAAACGATACGAAATCGCAGCTTTTACCGTTTCAAGAAAATTAACCAAATCGGCATTGACTTCTGCTTGAAAATTCGACAAAATCAAACAATTACGATGCCCCGAACGTTTCTAACGATCGAGTTGACGAATTCTCGCCTTTTTAACGCGTGCACACTCGAAACGGTTGGATATAGAGCAAATATGTAAAGGACCAAAGTTGTAGAGCGTCAAATTTCCTATGAAAAAGGTCCTTAACAATTTTTTCTATCTTCCCTACTGGAGCCCTCACAGCCGTTTGAAAAACAGTTCACGTTTCGGCAAATCTTGAATCGTCATTTCGGTCGAGTTCCTGATTCGACAGAACAAAAGTGCCGAAGACTTTATTGAAGAAAAATCGATGCTCTTGAAAATCGGTCCTATCCATTTTCGTCCTATTATCAAGCGTTTCGACGATGTGCACGATAAAAGACCGAGGCGACTGGATGAAGCAGACAAATCCGAGTCCATGATTAGAAATCTGGTCCGGAAGTCAAACCGACATCGTCAACTCACCCAACGACTCTCGTCTATATACGTATATGTAAAAGCGTCTACGTCTGTGGTTACACAAAATTTCGTTGATAAAAATCGTAAATAAACGGAACGATCGATTCTCGTCTGTGGCGACTGGGGAAAACTTTTTATTATCACAAAATTACTTTATTTAGAAATCTTGGAAAAATTTTTATCAACAATTTTCTCTTATGAACATTTTCTGACGTGCAGAATTTGAGACAATCCAATTTTCAACCTTTCACGTCTAAACGCGTATAAATTTAAATCGCGTCTCGTTTACGAGTTGCGAAAAAAATGTGTTGAGGATTTTCTTCAAAAATTTCGGCCCATGGCCATTTTTGCCAATCTGCAAAAAAAATCTTAACCACATGTTTCTCTTTCGCAACTTTTTAACGAAACGTGACTCGAATTTTCACGAGTCTAGACGGGGAAAATAAAAAATAGGAAATTAAATGTCTCAAATTGTCTAAACGTCAGAAAATTGTTCATCTCAGGATAAAAAGAATGTTTATAAAAAATGTTGAAAGAATCCTAAACAAAGTCGATGGATTTCATTTTTTTGAATCGTCGGTGCTTCATCGCGATGCGCGACTCCATTTTTTTTGCCAACAGCTGGTGGATTTTTTGCGAGAATGAAAAAAGGCTCGCACATGTCGATAAGTTGACGGAATCGTGAGGATAATAATAGAATGTTGAGCGTACGGGTGAAGCCGTTACACTTTATAGGGAACGCAAAACATCGCAATTGGGAAGAAGAAAAAACGGTTTTGGTGTGGCGGCGATCGTTCAAGAAATGTTTATATTCGCAGAATCTCGTTGGTTGCAATTTGCTTACTAAAAATAACGACGAATCATCAGCGCGAAGGGAATATTTAAAATAATGTTGCAACTGACTTGCGAATGGACTTGACTTCCGGTATGGCAAATTCGTGCATCCGACTGTGCGGGGAACCTCCAATAACAATATTCAGTTTTAATCGTCTCTATATTTTCGTAAAACCAACACTCCGAGATGTTCGAAAAGCAGAAAATCATTAAATTGTTTGTTGGAATGTCAAACGAACGATGTAAAAGAGAGAATTCTTCCGACTATTGTGTTACACGAATAAAGTTAATTTTGGCAACAGAATCGACACTTTGTTATCGTCACGTTCCCACTTTTCCATTTTTTTGTACTTTCTTAACCAAAGAAAAAGAAAAATTGCACTGGAAAGAAAATTTTGTTGAAAAAGATGGATATTTTGTTGGATACGTTAAACTAAACGTTTTTTTCGAAAAATCACGAAAATTTTGTCATTCCAGCAAAAAAACATTCTGGAACATCTTTTCGGAAAGTAAATTTTTGTCATTCCAATCGTAAATTTTGCTGACAGTTCCGTTACAATGAAAAATATTGTCGAAATAACGAAAATTTTGAAATCATCCCAAAATATTTAGTTCGCCGTATTCAACGAAATATCGACGTTTTTTGACAAAATTGAATTTTCAGTGTACAGACAACTCGGAATCTTTTGAGCTTCTCAGGCTTTCCGGACCAAAATCCACATCAAACCCAAAGGTTTATTGAATTTAATGGCACCTCGTAAACTTCGTCACTCTGCTTCAAACATGGAAATCCCCGATAATAAAGCTTCTCACCTCAATTTCATTTCCTCATTAAATTCCTTCAATTATCCTCAACTCTTTATGACTCTGAAGTTCGCATCGTTGGAATGCCACGAAATTCATTTTTATTTTCGAAAAAAATAATTATTCAAATGCAGAATGTAATTACGATGATAAAATGATCAATTTTTGCCATTCAAAAAGCATATCGGCTCGAAAAATTAGGATCACATTAAAAATTGAACGAATCTCCAATAAAATTAAATATTTTTCGATGCATTCCAACGTTGCAAACTTCAGTCAACTCTTTTCTCTCCTTTTCCTACTTCCGGCCGTAATTCAAATAATTTCAAACCATAAAATCCTCCGGACACTTCCGAACCTCCCGACGAACTGATCCTTGGAATAAAAAACACGAAAACACCTTTGCAAAGTAATTATCTCAGAAAAGGCTCGATAATTCCTCCGAAAAATCGTTTCCTTAAGAAAATCTGATCATTTCCGATTTGCGTTTCTTCGACGCGTTATCCGCGCGTCGGGAATTCGGTCGAAACGACGAATCACGTTACGAACCGAAGAAAAACGAGGCAAAACTCGGAAAATAAAAAAAAAAAACGTTCAAAATTGAATTTTTCGTGTAAAAGAGAAAAACGTCATGAATTTTCCGATTGAAAAAGGTTTCCGGCTGCGGCATAATCGTCCAAACGAACTCTCGC
The DNA here is from genome assembly GCA_037043255.1 of Diadegma fenestrale. Lineage (NCBI taxonomy): Eukaryota > Metazoa > Arthropoda > Insecta > Hymenoptera > Ichneumonidae > Diadegma > Diadegma fenestrale. Next base: position 22,975,292 of record CM073309.1, read on the forward strand.
GACTCTGCGTGAAAGTTAAGCGTCATAGATGACGTCAACGCAAACCAGAGACTCGGCTTACGCGTCACGAACATTACGCTCGCGATACGAGAATTTTTTTGGGTGAATTTCGCTCTTTCCGTATCGATTATCATTAAAAAACAAAAATAAAAATAAATTTTTATTCGTCGCCCAGCGCAGCTCCTCGTTCTACAGATTCGAAACTGTTTTCCTGCATTTTTTCCGATTTTTTCAACTAATTCACGGACAGTGAAAAACCGCTGGACGCCCCAGACCCATGTGTGTCTGGGGAGACTCAATTCTTTGCTTTTTATGTGAATTTTTTCGAGTAAAGAAAAAAGGATTTCGAACGCATTTGCTGCGAGAGAGAAAGCAACGAATGGAGGCTCGCGGCAATCAAGAAGAGAAACTCTTATCACAACTCGCACGACCGATCTCTTATCGCTCAGTCTCAGGCATCAAGCTCCGACACTCGGCGAGTTTGTTTAGCGTGCACTCGAGTAAAACATCAAAAATCGATCACGCTCCATTTGTCTGTGATCCGGAGAGGGACGTGCATTTTTTTAAATTATTTCTCTACCAAATGAAATCGTCGGTTGGTTTTTTCTTTACGATAAATTCTCCAAAAACTGTTCAATCGCGAGGAATCAAGTTACTGAATATGCCGTGGTCAGCAGCGCCCGTTTCGCTGACGAACCGAACCAGCAGCAAAACTTTTCTTTCCAATTCAATCGAAACCCGAGCTTCGAGCCTTCGGAATCGAACGCAAATTTTATTCCCATTTCGGATCAACTGTTTTGTAAGTAATTTTTTTTTTCAAGTCTTAGTAATTCACGATTTTCCCCTGCAAATTGTTTTTCCATCATATTTTTCAAAATTATTCGAATCCTCGAACAACGAACCGTTTAATTGGAAAAAATTGCTGAAATTGATTGAAATTCAATTTTGAACAATTTGCAAAATAGAAAATTACGTTTCCATCACATTTTTCGAAATTATTCGAATTTTCAAATCATAAACGGCGAAAATTTGGGAGAAAAAGAAATTCTGGTTTCCGAAATTCCTGCTTGACACAATTATTCGTTGTAATTTTTGTATGAAGAAATGTTTTGACTGGAAAAACGCGATCAGTTCGTAAGACCGTCACGATTTTTCAGAAATATTTTTGCAATTTAATTCTTTTTTGTACATACCTTTTCTTGAGTTCTGTTCCATACGATTACGCTGTGGCCGCTGTTGATGAGGTTCTTGACGATGCCACTGCCCATTATTCCCAGACCCAGGAAACCGAACTTCAGAGTCGAAGGAAGAATATTTTTCTCTTTCAAAGTCTGCGACAGTGTCTCCACGTCCAGAGGCGGCGTGACCTTCGTTACATGAGAAAAAAACATGTTCATAAATATCTAAAAATGTACAAAACATCGTGGCATTCGATGGTTTACGTTGTTGACATTTTTCTGGACTCTTCCCGTTGGAGCCCAACGAGAAAAACGTTTTTCTATTGATTGTTTGTGCAATTTTAAAAACCATAACAATTTCCCATGGAGCTCGAGTTCGCAACGTTGAAATGCAACGAAAAATATTTATTTTATTTTCTTTAATTTTATGAATCATCCAAATTTTTGGAACTTGGAACTTCATTTCCATGAAGAACTTTGCCATAAAAAAGACGGATTTACACTGAAAATTCAATTTCGTCAAGAAACGTCGATATTTTGTTGAATGCAGCCAACGAAATATTTTGGGATGATTTCAAAATTTTCGTTATTTCGACAATATTTTTCATTGTAACGGAACTGTCAGCAAAATTTACGATTGGAATGACAAAAATTTACTTTCCGAAAACGATTTTCCCGAATGTTTTTTGCTGAGATGACAAAATTTTCGTCATTTTTCGAAAAAACGTTTAGTTTAACGTATCCAACAAAATATCGATGTTTTTCAACAAAATTTTCTTTTCGGTGTAATGTTTCAATTTGCAAGGCAAACCTTCGCAAACGCCATAAACTGTGACAACCCAACACATTGAAATCAACGAAAGTGTCAGAATCGGCAGATTTTAGTTTTCGATCGCTTGAGGTCGATTTTAGAATTACAGTTTAGAATTTATTTAGAAAAAGATCGAGTCAAATTTCCAAGAGGCTACAGAGAACCAGAAAAATGATATTCGCATTGGTAATTTCATGGATTTAACATCGATTTTATACATTTTATTGTATTTTACAATAAAAACTTTGATTTCTCCTGAGAATTGCAAGAATTTATTGTAAAATAGAACGAAAACTGAGATTTATCGTAAAACTCAATGCAAAATGCACGAAACTTTTCTGGATCTCTGTAGCCCCTTGAAAATCTGATCGGATCGTTTTCAAATCACAATCGACTATACAGTACCAAATTTCATTAAATTATGAACGGCGATTCTAAAACCGACTTGCAAAATCATGAAATTTTCATGTGAAAAGGGTTTTCGTTTTTTTCGCCGAGTATTGTAATTGTGAAGAGCGATCGTGCCCATTAATACGGAATGGAGTGAGTAACGCCCCGGGAATAGTCGCGGAGCAGGTCAAATGGCGCGGTAAATTTTGAAAAAGAAAAAACAAACACTCGATAATTTCGTCCTATCATTATTATTCAGAATTAATCGATCGCGGATTTTTGTCAGCTCTTTATCTTATCGCACAAAACTCCAAAATTTCATCACTCAACAAACGTCCGTTGGAACGCGTGAAAAATAAATTGAGGTTGAAAAAATAAGACGCGGGATCAGAAAAAGTTGCAATTCGAGTTTTGACAACGAAGCTCCTGAAATAAATCGCGTGCGAATGGACCGGGCGAACCGAACGAATCAGTGCCATCGGTAAAGAAATGTTGCAGTCAACTCGACCGTACTAAATCCTCCGAATGAGAACCCCTGCAACGCGCTCGCAAGATAGTAACGTTTCACCGTCATCCGGCTCATGAAACGTGAAATTTTAAGCTCACAATGTCGCATTTTTCGAGAGTCATGGAGTCCAGAAAAAATGCAGCGTTATTTTTATTTTTTACACACAATTGAACAAAAAAACAAACAAACCGTCGCGTTTGTCCAATTTTTGTTCAAAATAATATTCAAAAATGTCGTTTGTCCCGATAGAACAAAATTTTTTTTTGAAACTGACGAAAAAACGATTGTTGAATCGTAAAATTTGTTTCTACCGTTTGAAAAATCGGGCCGACTGGATTTTGATTGTGATAAATGTGGAGATTTCTGTGCACGATTTTCTCACGGTAGAGATGCCAAAAAACCTTTAAATTAATGTTTGAAACGGTACGCGATAAGGCCGACTGATAAGCGTATCACAGCATCAGTTTTAAAAAGTAACAAAAACGTCTGTCAAAGTTCTACGCAACGTTTTGTAATTGTAAGTAAAAATTAGACTGAAAAATAATGGGACAAATTGATAGAAAATGAGGAAAAGGGGCGAGTCTGCATTCAGGAGCGCCAAAAGTCATGGAGCTCGGAAATTCGCACGAATATTTGCCCAGAAACATGAAAAATTTTCCGTATTATTGGAAAATTAATGGACAAAAAAACTGATTGAAAGAGAAAAATTGTAATCGGCGATCGCGACTCTTTGCATGAAGAAAAAATTAAATTTGGCGCTTTGGCGCAATCAAGAACAAATTTTTTAATGAGTTTTTGCAGGATTTTCCGGCTCTCGATTCGAATGCTCGTGTTTGACAAAAACTATGGACGATGTTTGCTGAGGAAAACTTTTATTTTCGGAGGCTTTTTCGAGACTTACGGGTCTGGCGATATTGGCTGGTCTATTGAGAAGAGTCGATCCTGATTTTCTTGGGGGACTGGTGTGGTTGAGAGCAGGACTCATGCTGCCCACGCGGTTGCTGTTGCTCGTGCTCGATTCCCGTCTTTGCTTTTTAGCTGGACGACGAGCGGAATCAGCGCCACCGCTGCTCTCCAGTCTTTTGGCCTTTGGAGTTTCCTGCTCATGAGAAAATTCCAATTACATTCTTTCAAGGGCTGCTAAACTCTCGTCGCTTCGTGCCCAAGTCTTTGAACAATAATGAACCGATTTGACTGGTGGCTTTGATAAAAAACGATCAACAATCTCCCAACGAATGAATTTTAATCCATAATCAAAATTTTTAAACTCAATTAATTTTCCTTTATCGTAAAAATTAATTATTTCCTAGATTTCCAACCGCCCACAGCGGTTTTTAATCATTCGATCAAGTTTCTCCTTTCAATTCACGTATCTCCAATTTTTTTCAACGTTCCAACAATCTTTTCAATCGATTTACTGACCTTTCTGGGTTTCGGCGTCTTTGGGCTCTTTTTCTCTGCGTTTATAGAATCTTCCTTGAGACGGTCGAAAAGAGAGTCAGGATCAATCCCGTCGTCCATCACCTGCGACAATATTTCCCCATAAAATAGTTTGTTCCGCAATGCATCGCACTTTCTGACTTATTTACTAAAATATCGAGGACACTCTACCTCTCCTTTGGTGATGTACTCCTCGATCGCTTCCACGGCGTCTTTGAACGTCGTCGACTTGCTCGACTTGACGAGTTTTTCCTTGTATTCTTGATAAGGCTTGAGGCTCGTCTCTTCGATCCAAGCGCTGAAAATTGTCGTTTTCATCGTTTAGTTTACTCTCCGCCCATTTTTTTCACATTCTTTTTCCGTTAATTACTCGACTGGAGAAAAACACTTACTAGTTGTTGGATCCAAAGAAGAATATACATTGCATCGGACCTTTCTTTGTGTTCGGCTTCTTCAAGTCTTTGGCGTGGGAAACCTTGGGACCCGAGGCATTCGATTAGTTTATTTTCATCCCTAAATATTCAACTTAATTCTTCGTCGTCGTTTCACGACGTAAAAGCGTCCAAAATTGCAATAAAACGAAAAAACCCTCGCGGATTGTTAAGCGAACAAAAAAAACTTGTTAATCGTGGAAAAACGGACGAGCAAAAATTGTGCACAAATTCTTGAAATATTAACGGAGAAATTTTCTTTCGCAAAATTCCAAATTCACTACTTCGGCCCGTCACGGCTGGCCCGGACGGATTAAACCGTTCAGGTATGCGTTTACGATTATTGCGGCAATTTTCTGCTCGATCCTCTTAATGGAATTCCCACGATCAAGGATTCAGGTCAATTTTGTGAAATTTCTATTCGCCAGTTTGAAAAACTGAAATTTTGGGATCGAGAGCTTTTGGATACGATTTCAAGCTCGATGGAGCGTAAATTGTAAAATCAAAGCATAAATAAAAGTTTTTGCATAACTGGAGTATCGAGAGCATTTGCTATTTTGATAAAATGTCGTAATCAAAGTTTCGGAAGTAAAAGCGAAATAATAAAATTCGCAGCTTTGAATTTGGCGTTGCAGGGCGATGTATAAAAATTTTGAATGCGTGAGAAAAAAGGGATGCGGCGGTCGGGAAGGGATTTGTTGATATATTCGGATTTCATAACCTCGTACAATGTTTTCCCGCGTACGAAGTCAGCAGATCGGGAAAGCATATCCATTTAGGTTATATTTTAATTGGCAAGTTGCGCGCGAATTTCGATTCGAAATGGAATATTTGAGCGATGAAATAACGTGGGATCGCGAAAGAAACGAATTGATGGAGTAAAAACGTAAATAGAAAAGGGTAAATAGGGTTAAAGCGGTGAATGAAAAAGTCCCGCCAAAACGTATGGCGGGAGAACGCTACCGATGGCGGAGCCGTACGACAGACACGTTAAAAGCGCGGATGATGAACCGTTATACAGGGAGAACTGGAAATAACTTACCCGGCCGGGCCACGGTGAGAATCCCTTCATTTTAGCCCTGAAAAACACACACAACGAAAGAAATTTCAATAATTTATTTGTAATAAACACAGTGATCGATGTATTAACGCGTTAAAATCGATACACACCATACAAGATCGCCCAGTTTGTATTCCTCGCGTGTCTCAGACATTTTGGCGACAGTACGTTCTTCGCTAACGCACGGCAAGCGACTGACTGACGATACCGACGAGCTGCGGCTGCGGCGCCGAGCAGCAAGCGTCGTTTGTGTACGACCGCGTGATCCAAAACACTCACTCCCACTACTTGAAGTCACTACGCTCGTCAACCGCTGCCGCTTCTTACCCCACAAATTCTGCAATGCGCCCCAATAATTCACCAAGCTCATAACTTCCAATCTTTACACTCTGATGACTGTAAACTATCGTCTTGATGATTCTGCGGCTATCCAACTAATGCCAATGGAAAAGATGAGAAATGTGACGAAACTCTATTTCCGGATGCGTTCAAAACTCCGTCGACCTAGACAACATGCCGAATTTCCAACTTCCATATTTATTCTCATCCCCACCACTCGGTTTTCTCAAACTTTTCAGCATTTCGACACATCAGTTTCAATAGTTTTCACAATATTCTATTTATTCGATAATTTCGAGCTGAATTTATGCATTTTCAAGATTCACGCACACATTGCATTCACTCAATGCATTTTTTTAATCCTATCGTACACGCGAATATAATAATTTTGTTTGTAGTTTTTTTGAATTACAATGATGCAGTATTTTTATTGAATATCGACAAAATACTGTACAAAATTACCGTGACTTATAAAATGGCAATTACTTTTGCCAAGAAAAATAAAATTACTCGAAATTTGAGCGGTCTGCGGAATTGAGAAAAAGCTAGCATTGCCCGCCGCTTTGCGTCCAGTGAAACCAAAATAAAGAAACGAAAAAAGCAGGCGAGATTACACAGCGGCGTGGCTCTAGACATCGATGAAACTTTGACGTCGCAGCAATTTAACCAGCTGTCAGCCATCGATTGTGTGTGAAAAGTGTCGTAGCTGGATTGACGAGCAGGAACTAAATTAATTTTGCATTAATCGGTCGAAGAGAGTATTTATCGAGGTGATGAGACGTTTGGCTGAACAAACGGAAACAAATTCGGAGGATAGTGACGAAAATATGGTGCGTAATTGCCAGAAATTCGAGCTTCGATGTTTCTTGTTCGTATTGAACTTTTCCCGACTATAATTTCAATGAAAACATTTTACACCTTCGTAATTGTCATCCCGATCGCCTTGAAAAACTTGATTCCCGCGATTCACCTCCCGAATTTCTCCATTGCCGAGCGTTTCCTAAATCTTGCCGATTTTGCCATTGCAATTCCGCACTTTCCGCGCCCATCTATTTTAAAATTAATGACCATCCATAACATTAATCGTTGCACACGACCTCCCTCCTTAATTCCGAGGTTTGTTATCGTTCCATTGCCACTCGTGAGTCGCTTACCATCGTAATCCTCGCTCCCGCATCTCCGTGTAAACTCTTTGTTATTGTTCGACCTTTCGTTGCATTTTATTCCGCAAATTCTTGCTCCATGCTTTGCTAAAATCCTCCCGACGTCCTTGATATCGTTTTATCATAATTATCGTCCCGCTATAGGCTCAAATAAACAACGGCATGAGTAACAGTGCGTCCGGCCCGCCGATCGTCATGGCGCTTACCGTTGCTCTGCCCGAAATGGAAGACAGTTTACCCGGTCATTCCGGAGCGTCCAACATGAATCCAAATTCTACGGCTCAAGCAATGGTAACCGCAGCAAAATTACAAATATTAGCCCCCTCGAGTACGCACTGGGTCGTTTTGACCCGAAACATTTTTTTGTCTCCGATCGTTTGGCTTTCAACTGCAACAAACGTTTTTGCTTTGCATTTTCGTTGTCGTCGGAAAATAAATTCCGGATCATGAAAAAACAACAACAAATCGCCGGCAAAACGCCTCGGGTCAGATCGACCCGATGTGCGCTCATGGGAATGCAACGAAATCTGATTATTTTTTATGCCAGAGCACAAAATTTCTGGGGCCATGGAAAAACTGAATTTGCCAGAAAAATTGAAAAAAGCTAATTGATTATCGAAATAACTAACGAACAATACGTTTTCCTCGGATTCCAACGACACGCGATTCAGTTTCATCGACCTCGAAGAGTTATAAATAATTTTACTGTAGCGATTTCTTATTTTATGCGAACAACCATCAGAGTTTCATTGTTGGTCCAAAAATAAAAAGCCGTCGTTATGGCAATGCCATTTCTGGAGCTCTGTATATTATTGTCTGTCTTTGTCACTGATTACATAAGTTTTTGCATCTCAACGCGGTGATATAACCAGAAACATTATTAGCATATTCCAGCTTTATACATTGTTGGAATATTTGCTCTTAATACGATCGTGGCAAGAGAATTTGTTCAAAAAACATGACGTTGAAGTTTGCATCGTAGAAATGCAACGAAATTCCATTTTTTCTTCACCAGAGCTCACAATTTTTATCCAATATTTGGACCGGACGATAAAACGATCGTTCTCGAGTCCCAAAAAGTAAAATCGAGACGAAAAATCGCCATGATTTCCAAAATTCAATAAATAATTGATAAAAACAATATTTTTCGTTGAATCTCAACGTTGCAAACGTCAGTGTCATGATTTTTACGATGCTGAAGTTTGCATCGTTGGAATGCAACGAAATTCGGTTTTTTCTTGAGCAGAGCTCGTGATTCTTATTCAATATTTTGTTAGGACAACAAAACCATTTTTTTTAGGATCCGAAGACAAAATCAGCACGTAAATTTTCATGGTTTTTGTTATTGAAACAGAAAATTAGTAGAAAAACGCATTTTTCGTTGCATCTCAACGTTGCGAACTTAAGTGCCATCAAAAACCGATATTCGAGTTTGAGTCAATGGGATGCAACGAATTTCACGATTTCGATAATTAGTTTTCTGCAAAATAGCTCCCGAAATCGGGGAGAATTTAATTACAAATAATATTCGTTGATAATTCGATGCAAATATACAAAATGGAAAAAAAAACGAAAAATATAAGAAAAAGACAAAAATCTATGCTCAAGAGAATTTTTTCGGGTAATCTTGAGTGATTCTTATTTTATTTTATTTTTTCAAATACTTCTAAATGGCTTTTTAATTGGAAAATAATTGGTCGCCCGCTTGGCTCCGTTTGCTTTACCTTTTGGCTGTTTTCAGCAGATGCACAATGTCGAGTTGCCGCCGCCCAAGCCAGACTTTTCGGCCCCACCGCCGTACGAGGTGGCCACCAAATTGCCGAGTTACGAAGAGGTGCAGCGAGAAAAGACGCTGCAAGGGGAGCCGATGCCGCAGCCACAGATTCATCTGGTAATAGATGCTCGATCGGAAGCTGCGAGAATGTTGCTTCGTCGTTATGTCTTTACTATGTAATAATTTGTGACAGCCAACAGGAGGAATCAGGGGTCAGCAGCCACTAACAATTTTGGCGATCGATACGGAAGCAACGGACGGAGATCCCGAGAGTGCATTGTTAGGCACAGACTTTATATTCTTCACTGCTTTTCTGCGTAAGAAAAATCTTCCTCGTGTCTCCAAAGCCCAAAGAAACCCAAAAAAACCCACTAAATTTATGATGTTGAAGTTTGCATCGTTGGAATGCAACGAAATTCAGTTTTTTCTTCACCAAAGCTCATAATTATAATACAATATTTTGAAAATTCACTAAACAATCAATCGAAACAATATTTTTCGATGAATCTCGACGTTGCAAACTTCAGAGTCGCCTAAATTTCATTTTTTCTCTTATTCCACTTTCGCAGTTGCCTTCTTTTTCAACTGGATTGGATTTCTGTTGCTCATGTGTTTCTGTCACACGATCGCTTCGAGATACGGAGCGCTCGCCGGCTTCGGACTTTCCCTCACTAAATGGACGCTCATTGTTAAACATTCCACGGATTTGGCTTCCCGCGAAAACTCATGGTTATGGTGGTTGATTATGGCATTTGGTACGTTCTCACATCACAAACCTATTTCATTGAATAAAACCCTTCGAGTGCGTGTCGGGTCAATTTGACCCAGAGCTTTTTTTTCCAAACCGCCGAATTCCGCTAAATACAAATATTTTTGTTGGCAAAAAAGTTTTTCGTGTCAAATTGACCATAATTTACGGTTCCGAATCGAATTTTGGACCAATATCGATAACGAAAAATCGGTCGGGTCTATATGACCCAGTGTGTACTCGAAGGGTCAATCAAATCATTTCCAACACTGAAAACAAAATTTTGTTGAAAAAGATGGATATTTTGTTGGATACGTTAAACTAAACGTTTTTTTCGAAAAATCACGAAACTTTTGTCATTCCAGCAAAAAACATTCTGAAAAATCTTTTCGGGAAGTAAATTTTTGTCATTCCAATCGTAAATTTTGCTGACAGTTCCGTTACAATGAAAAATATTGTCGAAATAACGAAAATTTTGAAATCATCCCAAAATATTTAGTTTGCCGTATTCAACAAAATATCGACGTTTTTTTGACAAAATTGAATTTTCAGTGAACAAAAACTAATTTTCATTTTATAACTTTTTTGCTTTTGCAGGTGTTCTCATTTGCATACGCGCGATTATTCAATACTTGACCATCAAACGCGGCTGGAAACTTTTGTCCGGTAGTGCTCAAGAGCGTCTGCTCTTTTTCTACTGAAATTCGAACCTCAAATTTCATCGAATCCAACAACTAATGAAAATTCAATTTTGCTCTAAAGCGTCTGGCATTTCAATCGCGGGGGAGGCTCTTATTTGCACCATATTATAAGCAAACAAAAACCACCCCTTAAACGAAACAAACATTATTCTACATTAGATCGTTTAGTGTAGGGGCTCGTCGAATTTAAAAAAAAAAAACGACGGAGGAGCGAGGGCGAGAGGCAAGCAAAAAAAAATATTTTACAACTTAAGAAGGTCGGTTACTTACGCCAAAGTTGTTGAAATATTGTCAAATTTCATTGCAACATTCGCCGAAGACTCTTTTTTCAAAATATCCTTATTTCACGAAATTTATTCTCGTGCCTACAAATTCTTTTCGAAATTGAACAGCCGAAACGTATTTTTCACGATTTATTTCATTTTTTATTCTTTATTATTCCTGTACCACGATTCTGACAGAAATTTACTCAGAAATTCCCACTAAATCGATGCTGAATCACTCAAAACAAATGGAATCTCATTTTAGCAACTTCGTAGTCATTTTGAATCTGAAATTGGCCGAAAAATGTCAAAATTTGGTTAAAAAGGTAAAAATTTACCAAAAAATGTCAAAATTTCGTAAAAAATGTCAAAGATTCTGGAATTTCCAATAACGCATGAATGAAAAATCATCATAATTTACGATATTATTTCGACTCCATAAAATTTAACGAAAAAATGTGAATTTTCGCCAATTATGAATATTTCAAAAGCAACTTTGACGTTTGAAATGCTCGAGGAACTTTGCTCGAGTTGAAAAAAAATCCTTGAACGAGCTGCCGAGATTTGCAGCTTTTTTATTAATTTTGTAGACATTTTTGGAATCGAATCGAAAGTTCTAAATTTCGCTGTTTTTGGGAAAATATTTTTGAATATTAACAAACGTTTTTTATTTAAAAAAATTTTTCCTTTTCGTCGCGGAATATTCTCCGCAACTTTTGATTTTGTATTCGAAAAAATTTCCTGATTCTCGCGAATAACCAAACGGACGAAATTGTGGAAAAAAAAAGAAAAAACTAAAAATCTTTGATTCGTTGCGGAGCTTCGGTCGATGGGCCATTGAAATTTGACAAAACTTTGACTATTTTCGTTGGAGTAAACAGCTTGCTTAAGAGCAATTATGATTGAGGATTTAGCTGGAATAATTTGGTCACGTGGGGACGAAATGATTGGTTGAGCGAGAATTGAAAAATTGGCGAGAGCAAAACTCCCTTAAAGCACGTTTAGCACTGTGTCTCACTGCGTGTGATAATAAATAATAAAAAAGAGCTGACCGCGCTTTAGGCAATGGCGATCGATGTCAGGCGGTGACGATCGCCGTTTATTTTCGCTTCTTTATCTCGATAAATGAAAAACCAATCAACTCATTAATAGAAAGAACGAAAAAATTATGATGTTTGCCTTGAAAGGCGCTCGTCGCGTGATCGCAGGCAGAAAATTGTAATTCTCCTGCGATTAGTGAAATTTTGGTCCTTGAAACGTTGCGAATGAAACTTTAAACGCCATTCGCACGACGCTCCCGTTATTCCAAGAGTATTAAAACACTAACGAGCAATTTTGTCATGGCACTGAAGTTTGCAGCGTTGAGGTGCAACGAAAAATTCGTTTTTTCGTCTTAACAAAATATTGAACGAGAATCACGAGCTCCGCTCGAGGAAAAACCGAATTTCGTTGCATTCCAACGATGCAAACTTTAGCTCCGTAATTTTGTCATTAGAAACGTATGAAAAATGTACGATATATTGGTTAGCGCACTAGAGGGATTTATTTTCGAGACTATACCGAGGTGATACAATTTATATTGATAATATGGGCCCTCATTAAAAACGCTTCTTTTTACCATTTAATTTATACATGTATACAGAATTTATAGAACGCATAAGTTGCATTATCTCTATCGAAGATAATAAATATATATGTATATATATGTACGAAGCAAGCACGTTATTGCTCGTGTTGTAACGGTAACGCAGTTTGCATTAACATGATTAATCAGTAGAACAAAATCAAGCAAAACAGTCGAGACTAAATTATTGTTACACTATATTGTCTATTATTAAAGAGTAACAAGAGCGACGGTTTTTAAATCCACGTACGTCAGCGTACGTAGAAATTTATCTCAACCTTTTAATTAAACATTTTCGACGACCCACGAATTTCATTACAACACAGAATACAAACGACATTTCATTCTGTTTTAGCACACGTCCGTCCGTCGATCCATTTTTCCTCTCATAATTACAACAACAAACTTTCCAGTTCCGTTTTTCTCTTATACACTAATTGCCCAATCAAAAAACGACGAAAAACTGAATGGAAATTGAGCTTTCGAGCTCTGGAAGGCTGGACAATGAGAATTTTGTTTATTATTCATCGGAGCTAATAAAAAAACATGTGTGTAAGGATCGTGTCCAATTTAACTCTATATTCGTCTCAAGAAAACTTTCTTCTGGAAAAAAAGTATTAAATTTCGAATGACAGCGTAGATTTTGAAGGATCGAATCTAATTGATAATTTTCATCGAAATTTTATCGTTTAACGAGTATTGTACCAACATTTTTTAATGATTGATTTCATGATATTAAAATATACCCTCAATCATCGATATAAACGTCTCTCGAAAACTCTCTCTTTATCTTTAATCTCCAAAATGCGTCGTGATTCAACTCGACTCGATATAATTCGTCGTAAACTGTAAAAATGTTGAAAAATCTTGACTCTGAGGTTTGCAACGTTAAGATTCAACGAAAAATACGTTTTTCTATTAATTGTTTGTTTCAATAACAAAAACCATGCAAATTTTCGTGCTGATTTTGTTTTTGCGTCCTAAAAAACCGTTTTATTGCCTTAACAAAATATTGAATAAGAATCACGAGCTTCTGCTCAAGGAAGAAACCGAATTTCGTTGCATTCCAACGATGCAAACTTCAGCATCGTAAAAATCACGACTCTGAAGTCTGCAACGTTGAAATTCAACGAAAAATATTGTTTTTATGAATTATTTAGTGAATTTTGGAAATCATGGCGATTTTTCGTCTCGATTTTACTTTTTGGGACTCGAGAACGATCGTTTTATCGTCCGGTCCAAATATTGGATAACAATTGTGAACTCTGGTGAAGGAAAAACGGAATTTCGTTGCATTTCAACGATGCAAACTTCAACATCATAAAAAATCGACACCGACATGTAAAATTCGAGACAAAATTATGAAAAATTATCAAAGTTGTCGACTACTTGCGGTTGGCCCCAGGCTCGATTGATCCTGCATTAAAAAACGAAAAAAACGAACCCAAGTCGACCCTTTTTCCATACATTTCACCGGAGATATGAATTTTTAGAAATTGGCGCCATTTTATCGAGGGTTAAAAGGAAATAATAATGAACGCGAAATCGCTGGTCGAAAGAAACCGAAACGAAATCAATTACAAAACAATTACTGCTGAGCTTTATGTCAATTGCTTTTCGTTCCAATCTTCAAAGTGCTTGTCGCTACAGCATTCCAGTATATCTGTATACACAAGTTTTATGTGTACAGACGTACCGAAGCGTATACCCGCGTTTATTTTATATTTATTAACGCCAATATATCTATATGTGCCTAATTTATGTACACACACGCGAGTGGATAGTGAAATACGTAGTAGTTTAGTAAAGTGATCCATCACTTTGATGCGATGACGATAAAACGCTCGTCTAAATTGTCTCTCATTGTGTATATCGCCTCGAGATTGCGGCCAGTTGGTCGACAAACGAAACGTTTAGTTGGGGCATTTGATTAAAAAAAAGTTTCAACACCATTAAAAATTTTTGGAAGCATTTTTTTTTTATTTCTATTAATTTTGGTACACGAAAATTAGGCATTTTTTTAATTATCTACGCTCGTCGACTGTAGGCCAGGAGAGAAAATCGCGAGGGGAGAAGACCGCGTGGTAGCAGACGACACGATGCTTTTTCCCCACATCATCGCTGAAATTATATTGCCGCGTATAGAGGTTAGCGTCGTCCGTAAAGGAGCCAGCGAGCGCGAGAGAAGCGGAGAAAAAGAAGGATAAACGTCGGCAAACCGGAAGATCACAGTCTGTCTGGCAACCCTGCCCCGGGGGTTATTAAATATATATACAAAAATAATTGACGAGTATATAGATCGGACGAGTAAACAGTAGATTTTTCTCACGGGGGAAAAAGCTTGGGGAACGAAATTTGAAATCGGAAAAACACAGACACGATATCGAGGGAGTGAAATTCGCGGGAAGAAAAATCGTCTCGCGGGCGGGAAGAGAGGTTATCTGGTTATCACGAGACACGAGAGGGAGCGAGAGAGAGAGAGAGAGAGAGACAGATTCGAGACTGTCGCTCCCCCTCGCGCAGTGATTGATCCTCGAGTAAACAGGTGCATTTCGATCGGACGCTGATTAGTTGGCGTTGTTGCGGTGTATCTTCGAGTCGATCATTACGTCTCATCGGTCAAATGTGAATTTCTACGCGTTTCAACGTATTTACATGCGGTGCAGTGTGTGTATTTATGCGCACAATGCTCAGCCGCATGTTATTTCGACGAGAAATTTTCTCTCTTGTGTTATAAATCCAAGAAACACGTTTTTTTTTTTTTTTCGTAAGCGCGTACATCAAAATTCATTATTGTCCGATATCCTCATTTGTTTTGGTTCGTTGTTCCTTTCAACAATCCCGTTCGCGCTCATCGTTCGTGACGCCCCATCCTGGGTCAAGTTATGAGTGTTTACAACGCGTCTTCGACGGCCTCCGGGGTGGCCGTCGTTACGCCCGAAGGTGCCGACGACTGGGTCGAATTTTGCGACAGACACGCCCGCGCCTCAGCTTCCGACTTTGCCAAGGCTTTCTGTACCTACGTCAGTCTCAATCTACCCGAAAGCGCACGGGCCACTCTATCCCATCGAGACTTTTTACGAAAATTCATCGACACCTTTTGCGAACATTTCGAGAGCGAATATTTACGACGCAGCGCCAGGTTTGTTCTCGCACTTGCCCCCTTTTTGTCTCGTCATCTTTCACATGTCATTTCGTCTTTTTTCTTTTTTATCCCCCGATCGAACCGAGAAACACGAAAAATTCGCACATTTCAATAAATCTTTTTGCCTCTTCTATGTTTTACGATTTCGTACTTTTTATTTTCATGTTTCAAAACTCGAAATTTTTATTTTTACCAAAAAACGTCGCTCTCCCTCGTTCGAGCATAGGAAAATGTGAAAAATTCGTCTTTTTGTGGCCTCAACTCGTTTTGCGACACAAAAACTCTATCGGCTCGAAAAAATTGGGTTTAATTAGAAAATTTTCAAAATCATCAATGAAAATGAATATTTTTCGTTGCGTTCCAACGTTGCAAACGTGAGGGTCGCCAAAAATGATGACGACAAAGTTTACAACGTCGGGATCCCATGGGAAATACTTTTTCCGTCAATTTTTTGTTAAATTTCAAAAATTATAGAAATTTTTGTACCGATTTTGTCTTTTGATCCCAAAAAAAGGTCGAAAGGTCGAAAAAACAGAATTTTGTTGTAAAAAATGGCAAAACCGTGATTTTATCTTTATTCAATTTTTTTTTCAAGTTTTTGTTTCCACTCGTTCGATTTGCCTCATGGATAATACGACTTTACAGATCTCCCTCGTTCCACGATACGAGAAACCCGGCGTCCGTTGACCGAGACAGTTTGAATTCCAACGTCCAAAACAATCGAGTACCGGTGCGAGCTTCGTCGCACGAAGAATTCAGCGATTATTCGGAGCACGATGGAGAAACTGTGTCGCCCAAGCCGGTACACAAACCATTTTTCAGGCGACTCTCGTTCAAGGGACTCAAGAAGGGCAAAGGCTTTTTCCATAAGCAACAGAGCGACGAAGTCGAGTTGTCGCAGTCGGAGCACCGAAAGGACAAACACTCGAAGGCGAAATTGTCAAAGATCGTTGTGGAGTGCAGAAAAGAGGGAATTGTGAATTCGTTGATGGGGGAGAATGCGGACGGTACGCAAAAGTGGGAGAAATCGAGACTGGCGCTTATAAAAGCGATCGGCGGTTACATGCTGGAATTTTATTCGCCACCGAAAGCGGTAAAGCCGCGCGACGGTGTTTTTTGTTCAGCGATTACCGAGGCCCGAGAAACTACCGCGTTAGAAATGCCCGATCATGAAAATACGTTCGTCCTCAAAACCCAAAACGCTGAATTCGTCATCGAAGCTCACGATTCAAACGACATGCGATCCTGGCTCGCTACCATCAAATACTGCATGAGATTGATCCATCAAAATCCTATGAATTCAGGCTCCGTTGGCAACGACGTTACCAACGAATCTGGCGCTCATGCGACTAACGTCGATGGCGATCGATTGAGAGCCAATTCCGCGAGCAAAAGCTCACGCAACGCTCACGATCATCCCGACGATCTCACCAATCCTCCCGAATTACCCCCCAGACTCCGAACCCGGAGCAATAGCAATCTTGAATTGTGCTCGTCGCAGCAAGAGATCGAACAATGTACGTGTCCAATTTATATTGAGAAAAATCGTATTTTCGAGGAAAAAAAAACTTGAACGCACATTTCGTTCACGAATAATCGTTAAAACGATTTTTTTCAACTTTTCGTCAAAAATCACAGCAAAATCTCGCGAAATTTGCATTCAGAGGACATTTTTTTGCTTCTACGTTTTGCCCGTGACGTCACATTTGCTTTTGTTTCTTTGCAGTAGCAGCGAACGAAGGGGAATTGGATCTGTCTACGAGTTTAAGGGAGTACGCCTGGTTCCACGGGACTTTACCGCGATCTGATGCGGCGCAACTCGTTTTGCACAACGCCGCTAACGGACACGGAGTTTTTCTCGTCAGACAAAGTGAAACGAGGAAAGGAGAGTTCGTTCTGACGTTTAATTTCCAAGGAAGAGCCAAGGTGAGATTTCGAGCCTCGGAAAACAAAAATTCATCACGAAAGTACGTCAAAATAGGAAAAAGCTGACGAGAGAAATTTTTACACTCAAAATCACAGAATTTTTGTTTTTTTTTTTTGCCAATTAATTTTGTGATTCGCGCGGAAATTGCGATTTTTCGGGCGGATTCAGTTTTTTAATGGCAAAGAATCTCGTTGAGGACTAACAGACAAAAACTAGAGGAAATTTTGGCTCAAATTGTTGAAAAAATTGCGATTTTTCGTTGCCTTCCAACGATGCAAACTCGAACGCCGATTTGCCTGGATATTGAGAGATTTTTGAGAAAGAAAATGATTGGAAAGCGAATTCGATGGGTTTTTTTTTCCTGAGATATAAAGATAATTGGACCGTTTAGCATCTGCGAATGACGCTGAACGATCAAGGCCACTGCCGGGTGCAGCATCTCTGTTTTCCGGCGATATTGGACATGCTGGATCATTTTCGTCAGAACGCGATACCCCTCGAGTCCGGTGGGACGGCGGACGTGATGCTGACCGAGTTTGTGGTGGCAAGCCAGACGAGAGTGGCGCATCATACTGTGGCGAGCGCCAACGCTCAACAACTGCAAGAGCGGAGGCCAGCGGCTGCCCCGGAGCCCAGAGAAGTAAGAGTCAGCAGCGGAAGTCTCACTCCTCTCGAGTGAGCGCGAGTGGCCAACTCCCCACAGTCTGAAGTCTGAACTGCAGACAGTGAGTAGATAAACAAGCTAAAGCGAAATGAGAGTCCCCTTTTTTCAATGAAAAACAAAAAACAGCGATAAACGTGACATGTAAACGAGAAAAAAAGCATTTGGACGTGATGAAACGTCGAGCGACGTTTTTTTTTCCTTTTTTTCATATTTTTTTTCTGGAACGCAGCTTGCGAGCTGTTCTCTCATTGATTATCCAAGAAATTGCTATACGAAACGTTGGACCGTGGGTGAAGGGGCTCGCTTTCACACAAAACGTTCCCTCAACTTTCCGACGACAATTTCTCTCACCACGAATCATTTTTTTCTACTTTTTCCTTCTCACTCTCAAAGTCTCTTGACCTTCCGTTTATTTATCGTTTTTTTTTTACTCTCGATCTTCCTCTATCGTCCTCCCGAAGGAGACACGAAACAGACGGTTCAAAAATCGTCCTTTCCCCTGTACTCTCGAATAATTTTCATTCAATTCGATCGTTCGACCGATTATCCAGGTTCAGACGTACGGAGGCTCCATCAGGATCAGGGCCGAGTCCTTGGAACCCTTGGCACAGCAAAACAACAACGCCCCCGATCAAGCAACCACCTCCAGCGGGAGAGCCGTACAAAACGCTTACAGCTTCCTCTGACGCTGGATTCGCAGCACTTTACCCTCTGGTTATCGACTCGTCAGCCCCCCGGATTGAGTCTCGACTTTCCACGCTTCGTTCGTACTGCTCAAACAGTGCGCAAGTCTTCCGATCATTGTGTCCGACTAAAACCAACCAACGACTTTCAAGTTTTCTCTGCTGGACGATCAAACGAAATCTTTTTTCTTTCGTTTCATTCAATTTTTTAAATATCGAGTGCGATTTTCTTGAGGAATCTCAAGTTTTCAAAACTTGACTCACAATTCGCTATTGACGAATTACTTTGCACATAGAGAGTCCAAAATTTGTTGCTTGTTTTTCGTTTTTTTTTTCCAAAACTCTTGGAATTGAAAAAATTTGGAATTCTCGTTGATGTCAACCGTGGAAACTCGAACGTCATGGTTTTTTTTTTCGCGGGCTAGACGCATAATCCGGATTCAGATCTGACATTGCTCGGTTCCTTAAAGAAGTTTGAATAGAATCAAATTTTGTATTTATTTTTTATTTTTTTTCGAAGGAAGCAACCCTCATGTTGCAGACGACGATGGGCACTTTGAGAAGTTTTGAAAATTGTACTGAAAAGCATTTTTTACGAGATCAATTTAATGGCGAGTATTCTAGAATTTTTACAGATTTTTTTTCTCTCCAAGGACGTGTGAGATACAAGTGGCAGAACGAAACAAACCCATATGATGCGAGGTGCCATAAAGAATGGCATGATCCGCGGAGGGTTAATGCGTTTTAGCGTCAAATCGAATAATTATTTGATAATCTTCGAATTGGCCAAGTACAAATTTAATTATATCCGAAATTTGGAGCGTCAATGTTGCCTTCGTCGCACGCATCGTTTGAATAAGTATTCGTCGAATAATCGCGACGAAAAACAATGAAATTGGATTTAAATGCAAAGTGGTACTGTGCCATGGGTGGTTGGATCTGAGAAATTGATAAGCGGAATAATTCAATGGCAAAGAAAGTGAGAAAGAAAAAAAGTGCATGTTCCGTATCGAGAGAACGGTGTCGCTGTCGCCTTGTCAAGTACCGGAAGCTTATTATCGTATACGAGCCCAATTTACCCTCTAAGCTTTGTAATAATTTTCCAGCGCCTTTTTCTCGTTTCTGAAATCCTCGTGATTCACGAGTATTTCCAATCGAGAATGGAAATCGACAGAAAAAATGCGAGTACAAGCTCACGGAATATCGAAAGAGCCATGATTTTTTTTTAAATTCAAAATGGATCGAGGTTTTGCACAAATTAGATATTCGCCTGACGATCCAAATGCAAAGGGAATCATGAAACTGTGTAAATATCGATACTAAAAAAACAAAAATAGCAGGCACGATATCGCTGTCCGGGGATTCTTTTGATCAGTCTTTTTATTCGGGAGAAATTGTTCCCACTGAATGAATGTACGTTTATCGAAATTCCTGAATATTCAGGATCATGCCACTCCGAGAACTGAGTTCTTCGTTACAAACGAATGCAGAATTATCTGCATTTTTAAATAAGACTGGACACAACCGATTTTTCAGGTTTGCAACTGTACTAGACACTTTTAGCGAAATGTACTCATGAGATTCTCAAGGAAAGTCAAAAACGAGCCGCATTTCCTTTTTATATGGGGGTTTTTTTTCGACTCTCGGTTTTAAGGGAAAAATGAGTTTGTATCGGTGTGGAGAATGGAAATTAATTGGCACGACGTTCCGAAATTGTCAAGCGTTTGCGTGCACGTGTGTTTTTTTTTTTTCATAAATACTCCGTCACGTTGGCTCATTTTTCGTTATTATTCGGTATGGAGCTTTTTTTTGCCATTGTCGCTTGGACGAGTGAGAAGCGATAAAATATAATGCATCGGTTTCATTTCGCTATCGAATCGAGTCAACGAAACTTTGTGTCTTCAATTTCGTTTGCTCGCTAGTCCTTACTTTCCTATACGACGTTCGATTTTTTTCGTACAATGTTTTTTTACACAGCTCGAATGATCGGCAAAGTTCAGAAGGTCAATTTTCATGCGAACCGCATTTTCTTGGTCTCACAATGTAAATACTCCAAACGTGTGTCTCGTTTTTTTCTTATTGTTTAGTTCTCTAAACAAATTATTATTATTTGCGTGTGAAAATGTTTGAAACTCGATCCGTCAACGAATTATTGATGAAAAAAATCTGAAAAAATTCGTGGCCAACCTTCGAACCGTAATCTTTCCCGTTTTTAATGATTTTTTGTTTTTTCATCATCAAAAATGCGCTTCACGGGTCGAGGGTCAAAAAATAGTCACAACTTTTTTCATTGTCGAATAAATTTTGTGGTTTTGAATGGAAAACGTGTGCATGGGCTTGGAGATCGAAAAACGAGCGTTTGTGTATGTTTTATCGTGTAACGGCCGCTAAAATCATTGTTGAATGGACTCGACGAGTTTTTTCGCGGAGTTCTTGCGAGAAGGGAAGAAATTTGCGGAAAATCGTGAATACAAAGTAAATTCTGGTTTTTTCTTCGTCAAAAATCGTCACGATTTTAATTCGAAACGAAAAGAAAATGAAAAAATGCCAATTCCTTCACGCACTTCGCAAAAAACTCGAAATTATTGTTGTACGTTTTGTGTCTGAGAGAAAGAAAATAATCGAAAGGAGAAAACGTTTTGAAAATCCGACCACAGTGTACTCGAGCTTCGCGTCGTTCTTAATCGCTGAAATTCAATTTCGCTGAAATCGCTGAAAAGAAAATTTTGTTGAAAAAGGTGGATATTTTGTTGGATACGTCCAACTAAACGTTTTTTCGAAAAGTCACGAAAATTTTGTCATTCCAGCTAAAAACATTCTGGAAAATCGTTTTCGGAAAGTCAATTTTTGTCATTCCAATCGTAAATTTTGCCGACAGTTCCGTTACAATGAAAAATATTGTCGGAATACGAAAATTTTGAAATCATCTTAAAATATTTAGTTCGCTGTATGAAAACAAAATATCGACGTTTTTTTGACAAAATTGAATTTTCAGTGTGTGTTCCGTGAAACTCTCCTTGAGACGGAATATCGCAATTCCGTGATATTCCAGCGGAATTAAATACGTGAGAATTCATGTACAGTAACTATCTAGTCTAAATAAATAATAAGCCTTGAAAAAATCACTTTGCAATTGGTACGATTATTATTCACTTAAATATGTTGACAATTATTTGAATTATTATCGCAGCTTTAACCGTCCTCGTCGATCACCGGCGATATCTGCAATTTAAATAATTCTCAGTTTTTATCTGCCACCGAAACTTTGACCTTCGCTCCGCACACTCATTTTTACTGACTCATTGCTCTCGGTGAAAAAAGAATTTCAAAAATTGTTTCTTCGTGTTGATTCGAACGCGAGAAAACACGAAAAAAATCTTGCTTTTCCTTTTCGTTATCGAGTTACAGACATTTTTACGATTTTCTACAACGTTGAAGTTTGCAGCGTTGGAATGCAACGAAATTCCGTTTCTTCTTGAGCCAGAGATCACGATTCTTATTGAATATTTGGTCGGTAATTTGATTTTGTACTTGTACATGAAGAAAAAAACGATTTTTTGCTGAAAAGCAAATTTTTCACGAGCTCAGGCCGATCGGCGATCCTTGAAATGCAACGAAATTCAATAAAATGATTTTTTTTAGGATCCAACGAGAAAATCGGCACGAAAATTTTCAAGGCTTTTGGAAAATTCATGTTTCCGGTTAAATTGACCGAGAAAGTTTCAATCTGGGCGCGTAAAACGATGAAAAACGATGATTAAAATGAAAATCGTGATTTTCGTGGGGCGCCAACGTTGCGACCTTCAGTCTCATGGTTTTTTTTATTTATTTATTTGGATCATTTTCTTACGTAATATTCCACGTAGCAGAGCGTTCCCCTGTCGCTTTTGACCATATATTGAAAAGACAACAATCCATATTCGTCAGTCCGGACCGAGACTTTGGATGCGCAACTTAGCGCTTTCATGGCCGGTCTGATGTGGACAAATTTGTAACCGAATGTCGATGGTCCCTTGCAATTGAAATAACTGACCAAATCACTGTCGTGCGGCAATTCTATTCGACACAGACCGCCCAAACCGTGTGTGCTTATCCTAAAATAAGGAGGCTCGGGCGACAGATGCAACTAAGAATAAAAAATAACCTCGAATCAGTCGCCAATCGGCGATGCAAACTTCGTTGCATCGTTGAAATGCAACGAAATTCTTTTTTTCCTGTCACGAAGCTCATTATTAAAATGCAGAAAATGCAAAATTTGGACAATTTTGAAAATTCAACAAATCGTCAATAAAAAGAAATATTTTTCGATGGATTGCAACGTTGCGAACTTCAGATTCATGGCGTAACGTCGAATCGATGAAAAAATGTCAACAGGATACAGGAAGAAAAAAAAAAGATAAATTTTTCCTGATAAATCGAAAAAGAATTTAAAAGTTCTCGAGGAACAAATTCTAATCAAATTTTATATAAATAAAATGCATAATGATGCATTTTTCCTCATAAAACGAAAAAGAATTGAAAAGTTCTCGAGGAACAAATTCTAATTAAATTTTATATAAATAAAATGCATAATGATGCATTTTTCCTCATACAACGAAAAAGAATTGAAAAGTTCTCGAGGAACAAATTCTAATTAAATTTTATATAAATAAAATGCATAATGATGCATTTTTCCTCATACAACGAAAAAGAATTGAAAAGTTCTCGAGGAACAAATTCTAATTAAATTTTATATAAATAAAATGCATAATGATGCATTTTTCCTCATACAACGAAAAAGAATTGAAAAGTTCTCGAGGAACAAATTCTTATTCAATTTTATATAAATAAAATGCATAATGATGAATTTTTCCTCATAAAACGAAAAAGAATTGAAAAGTTCTCGAGGAACAAATTCTAATTAAATTTTATATAAATTAAAATTCATAATGATGAATTTTTCCTCATACAACGAAAAAAAATTGAAAAGTTCTCGAGGAACAAATTCTAATTAAATTTGATACAAATTGTATATAAATAAAAATGCATAATGATGCATTTTTCTTCATAAAACGAAAAAGAATTGAAAAGTTCTCGAGGAACAAATTCTAGATTTTCTATGAATTTTAGGGAGCTCGCATTTGAGTTAATTACGTTATTTTCAATAATCGTTCCGAGTTCTCGTGGTTTTAAAATGTTTTTTTTTTTTTTTACCTCCATGACCTCGCTCGTGGGATCGACTTCGTTCAAAAAATCTCGTAACAATTCAGTCTGTAACACGACTTTGTTGTACACGGACTCTGGATCCAAATGGAAATCTATGAGTTCGTCAGGTTGTTGAGTTTTCAACGAACAATCGGTAACCGCGCCGTCCTCGACGATCAAAATTGATACGGGATGACCGATGCCCTGAGAAAAAACGTTTCAATTTTTCTGTTCAAACTTTTCAACCAACATTTTCATACTCCTCGTGCCAATCAACATGTTTTTTTACTTTGTAAAATAACTGGAGAGCGACGCTCGTTCCTTGGGATGATAAACTGCTCCAAAACATTCCTAAACATTCCACCAGAATCACTAAATTTATTTTAAATCTCACGTCCTCCTGCAGATTGTACTCTTCGAATACTCCGCTAGGAATGTAGCAACTGCCTTGCATACATTTAGAGTCTTCCACTGTGACCCTCAGACCCGTATCTGTGGCTGAACACGTCGCCTCCTAAATTTCATTGAAAATGGCACTGAAGTTTGCAACGTTGAGGTGCAACGAAACGCAACGTTTTTCTATTGTTTGTTTCATTAACAAAAACCATGCAAATTTTCGAGCTAATTTTGTCTTTGGATCCTAAAAAAAGTCGTTTTATTGTCTCAACAAAATATTTAATAAGAATCACGAGCTCTGCTCAAGGAAAAACCGAATTTCGTTGCATTCCAACGATCCAAACTTCAGCATCGTCATTAAAATCCTCAATTTTTAAATCTTCGAGGACTGCACTCTGGCAGTCTGGAAAGGTCGCTTTAATCTTTTAAATTTCTACAACGTACCCCAATCAATAATGAATAAGAAAAATAATTTGAATTATTCAATTATTTTGCTCGAATTTTACATTTTCTTCCATTGACTCTTATTCATTTCTTTAGGACGATGTTGAAGGTTCCACCGTTGGAATGCAACGAAATTCGCTTTTTCCTTCATCAAAGCTCATGATTCTTATGAAATATTTCGTCCGGACAATAAAACCATCTTATTTTCAAATCCAAACCCAAAATCAGTACGAAAATTGTCACGGTTTTTTAAATTGAACAAAAAATCAATAGAAAAAGTATTTTTCGGTGGATCCCAACGTTGCAAACTTCGGTGTCATCCTTTTAGTTATTTTATTTATTTCGATAAGTGGCGAGTGAAAGTTTGTGGAAATTTTGGAGAAAACCGGATGAAAATTTGGCAAGTTTACCGGCTTAAAGTTGACCGATCTCAGCAGCTGAACAAAAGTTTTCAGATTGCCAAGTTTAGCCGCAAAGACATAATCATTGGAAAGTTGGCTCATTGCGTTGCTCAGAAAATTGATAGAGCAGCAGGCTTTTCAATTGTTCTCGCGATATCAATTTGATCGCCAACTTTTTCGGATCTACCGTCGCCAACCAGGCGGCGAGAACATGTTTGCAAGTCAACTCCGAATGTTCTCCGAGGACTTGGTATCTGCGAATAAAAATGACAAAACGTCACAACGGCAAGCTCGAACAATCCGTGGGAAATCTGATTTGCGGACGCTTTGCTGCGGAGAAAAAATTATTTAGTCACAATTTTCATTTTCCTTGCGACGTGACGGTCGAAATTTTTTTTTAATACTGCGATTTCGTTAATTTTGTGACAAAGCATCGCGATTTTGCATTTTTGGAGAAATTCTTTGGGAATTTGCGAATTCTGTCATTTTCAAAAGTCCCTGCGACAAATCGTTTCGAAACCGAAATTTATTTTTTGAATATCAAAAAAAAATCCTTTTTTCGTGAATTTTCGTTTTCTCTGCGACGTGACAGTTGAAATTTTTCTTAAATACTGCGATTTCGTTTATTTTGTGACAACGTATCGGGATTTTGCATCTTCGGAGAGCAACAGAATTTGCGAATTCTGTCAAAAGTCCCTGCGACAAATCGTTTCGTGACTTGTTTTTCGGGAATTTTCGTTTTCGAATGTGTCGATCAGATTGAAATGTAAAAACTTTGGGATTTGACTGTTGCACCGAAATGATGAAAATCTCGATAACATGCTTGGAAAATAATTTTGTTTATGGAGACCTGAACGCAGGACAGGGGCAAAAATTGATTTCGGGATAAACCATGTAAGCTTCACCGGAATGGCCTTGAACCTGAAGCAGCCAACGAGCAGAGTGTGTCTCGTCTAAAGTTGCGGTTTGTTCGGCTTTCGCAGCTGAGATCTGAGTGACAGAATGTGATTCGTAGAGTTCTAAAGCTCTTTCGAAAACGCCACCAAACACATCGAACAATTTCAAAAGATTTTCATCAGAGACTGCAAAAGAACGCGACGCTGTAAAATTGTCGTTATTACGCGGAGACACTCGATGTGTTTATTTGAAAAGGAAAACACATACATTTGCCCTCTGCTAAAAAATCAACAGCTGATTCCTCGAGCACGAGTTTGGCGAGACGATGAACCGTCGAATCGAATTTTCCTTCTTTCGCGTTTGGAATCGTTGTCGCTTCGGATTGATTCATGAAAACTAATTTTTCAAAGCCTCAATAATAACACCCGATTATTTACGACTCGCGATATTACTTTTGAACCGTTTGCCCGGGCGTTTTATAAATCGCCGTGAAACTAACACTCCACGAAAGATCGCAAGGTCGACTGAGCAGAAAGACAAAACTCAAGTCAAAGTTCCTCAAAGCTCCGTCGCAGTGGCGCCTCTGGGCAATTCCCATTGTTTATTTTTCCACAACGCTCAGAGGTCATTCAGTACTGCACGGTCCGACAATGTTTTGTTCAGTCGTGTACAATTTCTTTAGGCAATTCATTCCGAAAATATGCCCCCGACTCGATCCCCTCTGCACACGTAGCGTATAAAAAACCATATTTAGGACGCGTTTGCGAGAGCCTAACGATCATCAGGTGGTAATAAATGTCCAAACACAGTCAAGGTCATTCGCCCGGACAATGTCGGATGTCCGAGAGCCCGACTTCCGGCAAGTGCAAGTGTTTTATTCTCCGTTAATTCTCGGGCTGACTTGGAATTGTACATAAAATATGAGAATAAAAATCGAGATGCGTGTTATTTGAGAAAAAAACGTTTATTTTAAAAAGTGAGTTAATAAAAAATGACAACAATTCTTCACTTGAAGATCTCGCCATATGGAGAAAAGCTTACGGTAAGTTGCATCGGCACATGGGCCATTTTTCGATAAATTTTTGAGCGATATTGGGGTGACATTTTTTTTTAACGGCTTTTTATTCGTTGCTGAAAACATGGCGTCGCGATATATAAACGCGTCGTAAAATTCGAACAGTCATGATTTACGCTGCATTTATCAGTGAAAATCTGCGCATGTTTTTCAGGTTAATTATTATAAGTATCAAGTGCGTCATTTGAATTCCAAAGCGGTTATGAACTTTTTTCGGAATTCTTTTATCAAATAAGTGAGGAAATTAGCTGTTGAATATTGGCCGATCGCGCCGACTAGTGCAGTTCTGGCGCGACCGTAGGCCGAGGAGAATAGCAAAGAATAAGATCGCGCGGTTCGATAACGAGCGAACGTAAACAAACAACATTGAGCCCGAATCGAGTTTTCCTAAAGAAAGACAAAGTTTGTCAAGTTTATATTTAATCGACCATGAAAATCATCAATTTCGGCTTCATTTTATTCGGCTTGGCTTTACGGTTGGGTTTCGAAGGCTGCCACTGTTACAGAATTCTCGGTGTTTTTCCCTTCAATGGCAAAAGTCACTTTGTCATGTTCGAAGCTCTCATGAAAGGCTTAGCCCGCAAAGGCCATCAGGTTGACGTCATTAGCACGTTTCCCCAAAAAAATCCTATTTCCAATTACACAGACATTATTCAACTCCCGCCCGTCATACCGAGCTTGTATGACAATATGACCTACGAAACAGGAGATTATCTCCGAGAAAATATCATTAATTGGGTCTTCACGCACCTCGGTAACGATTTGTGCGCTGGACTTCGATACCCTCCGTTGCAACGGCTCATTAAAAATCCTCCGACAGCTCCACCGTACGATTTGTTCATAACAGAGGTAAGTTCGTCCTCAATATGACGCTGAAGTTTGCAACGTTGGGCTATGCAACGAAAAATCCTTGCTTTATTAATTTATCCTTGAATTTGAAAAACCATGACAATTTTCGATGAGGCTGAAGTTTGCAACGTTGGAATGCAACGAAAAATGTGTATTTTTATTGATGATTTGTTTGATTTTATAAAACATCGAAATCTTTCGAGTTTATATACTTGCTAGGCCGCAAAAATCGATCGTTTTATCATTGCAATGACATATTGTTCATTTTTGTAAAGAGTTTTGTCACTAAATCAATGAATTTCGTTGCATTCCAACGATGCAAACTTCAACGTCATAAATAAATGAGGCTGAAGTTTGCAACGTTGGAATGCACCGAAAAATATGAATTTTTATTGATAATTTGTTTAATTTTATAAAACATCGAAATCTTTCGAGGTTATATACTTGCTGGGCCGCAAAAATCGATCGTTTTATCATTGCAATGACATATTGTTCATTTTTGTAAAGAGTTTTGTCACTAAATCAATGAATTTCGTTGCACTCCAACGATGCTAACTTCAACGTCATAAACAAATGAGGCTCAAGTTTGCAACGTTGGAATGCACCGAAAAATATGAATTTTTATTGATAATTTGTTTAATTTTATAAAACATCGAAATCTTTCGAGTTTATATACTTGCTGGGCCGCAAAAATCGATCGTTTTATCATTGCAATGACATATTGTTCATTTTTGAAAAGAGTTTTACCACTAAATTAATGCATTTCGTTGCATTTCAACGATGCAAACTTCAACGTCATGATTTTCGTACCGATTTTGGCTTTTGATCCTAAAAAAATATTGTTTCATTGTCCTGACCAAATATTTAATGAGAATCTCGAGATCTGCTCATGGAAAAATGGAATTTCGTTGTGAATTCCAACGATGCAAACTTTAACATCGTGTCCTTAATAAATACTCAGCATTTTCCGACGATTTTCACTCATCGGTTATTTGCATCGTTTGCATCGTTGATATGCAACGAAATTCTTTCTCTTTCGTTGACAAAGTTGATTATTCAAATGCAGAATGTACTTACGATAATGAAGTTCAAAATCCTTAACTTGAAATTCAAATTATAACCCTCCATAGACACACATGGGTCTGGGATGCCCAGCTCATTTAGCGAACGGCGTGAACCCTCGTTTACGATCGAGATCGTCATCAAATAACAATAATTAAAAGTTGCAAAAAAGAAAGCGTTCGGACAATTTTCCGAAAAACTAAATTTTTCGTCAAATTCGAAAATTCATGAAATTTGAACCGTTCGATCGATATTTACCAAAGTATTTCCAATATTTCGATACTTCGATGTTTTCCAGGTGGTCCTTTTGCGAAAAACGGGTCAAATTTTTTTTTAATTTTTAAAGAATTTAAAAAATTTTTTTGAAAGATGTATTTTTTGTTGCATTTCAAAGTTGCGAACTGAGAATACAGCAAAGTTTTCCAGAGTGAAGCTGCATAAAGAAAATCAATTTTCTGTTGAGCAAACGAATGCGAGATGAGTCGACAATTCGATTCTTCGTGAATGACGTTGAAGTTTGCATCGTTGGAATGCAACGAAATTCGCTTTTTCTTTGCCAAATCTCATAATTTATTATAAGAATTTATTTGTGACCATAAATGATTCGGAAGTTTGCATCGTTGGAATGCAACGAATTTCTTTTCTATATTTGGCAAAAATATTTATTTAAATTGAGAATTCAATTACGATGATAAAATGATCGATTTTTTTTTGCCACCCGAAAACATATCGGCTCGAAAAATTTGGATGACATTGAAAATTGAACAAATAAACAATAAAATAAAATATTTTTCGTTGCATTCCAACGTTGCCAACTTCAGCATCATTCTTCGTGATTGCGTCTATGGTGAAATTTGTTCAGTTTGCAGCCGCCCATTGCTACCTCGCGATCGGTCCTCTCTTGGGAGTCCCCACCGTCGGGCTCATGTCTATCACTTATTCTTGGAATCATCGAATGATCGGGAATCCACTTAATCTGGCTTTCATGCATCGTTTCTCTCTCGTCCCCGAGAAACCGATGGACTTTTGGACGAGGTTGCACAATGCAGTTTTGTTGGATTCCATTGACCTCTACTTCCCGTACGTTGTGAGTGCTCCCCAGAACGCAATTCTCAAGGAATGCTTCGGCGAGGATGCACCTTCGATCGATGCAGTCGAGAGAAACATTGCTCTCGTTCTGTCCAATTATCACCGCTCTTTGCAAGGTAGTATTCCCATCACTACTGCCCTGATCGCAGTTGGTGGACTGCACGTCCAGGAGGATCAATCGCAGATACTTGAGGTAATTAACCCTCCGGGGATCATATGATTTTTTATCGCATCCTGAATCGTGTATATGGATTTGAGAAACGCGATGAAAACGCTAAAGAAAAATTACGTAGATAAATTCGCATTTGTTTGTAACGAAGAACTCAGTTCTCGGAGTGGCATGATCCTGAATATTTAGGAATTTTGGATAAACGTCCATTCATTCAGTGGAAACAATTTCTCCCGAATAAAAAGACTGATCAAAAGAATCCCCGGACAGCGATATCGTGCCTGCTATTTTTTTTTTTTAGTATCGATATTTACACAGTTTCATGATTCCCTTTGCATTTGGATCGTCAGGCGAATATCTAATTTGTGCAAATCGTCGATCGATTTTCAATTTAAAAAAAAATCATGGCTCTTTCGATATTCCGTGAGCTTGTACTCGCATTTTTTCTGTCGATTTCCATTCTCGATTGGAAATACTCGTGAATCACGGGGATTTCAGAAACGAGAAAAAGGCGCTGGAAAATTATTACGAAGCTTAGAGGGTAAATTGGGCTCGTATACGATTATAAGCTTCCAGTACTTGACAAGGCGACAGCGACACCGTTTTCTCGATACGGAACATCCACTTTTTTCTTTCTCACTTTCCTTGCCATTGAATTATTCCGCTTATCAATTTCTCAGATTCAACCACCCATGGCAAAGTACCACTTTGCATTTAGATCCAATTTCATTGTTTTTCGTCGAGATTATTTGACGAATACTTATTCAAACGATGCGAGCGACGAAGGCAACATTGACGCTCCAAATTTCGGATATAATTAAATTTGTACTTGGCCAATTCGAAAATTATCAAATAATTGTTCGATTTGACGCTAAAACGCATTAACCCTCCGCGGATCATGCCATTTTTTATGGCACCTCGCATCATATGGGTTTATTTCGTTCTGCCACTTGTATCTCATCTGTTTGGTGAAAAAAAATTATTAGCGTCCCTTCGGATACTGAGCTTTGTTAAATAAAAAGGATTTCGCTGCATTTCAACAATGCGAACTTCGTCTTCTGGTATTATTTATAATCGGATATTCCGATCGTTTTCGCTAGAAAGATTTTCATGCCTGGCTGAACGAGAGCACCGATGGTTTCATATATTTCACGTTTGGTTCGATGCTGCAAATCGAGACGTTTCCAGAACATGTGATCCGGATATTTTATAGATGTTTCGAAAAAATCTCGCCGATAAGGATAGCGATGAAAATTGCAAAACCAGAGCTACTGCCATCGGGTATGCCCAAAAATATTCGCACGTTCAAGTGGGCACCGCAGTTGAAAGTTCTTCGTGAGTCCAACGCAAAACACTTAATAATTGTTCAATTTCAAAAACCATGACAATTTTCGTACCGATTTTGTCTTTGGATCCTAAAAAATCATTTTTTTGAATTTCGTTGCATTTCAATGATCCTCCTCCATAATTACACTTTTTTTTTCTTGTCCCCTGGCATCAAGAGCATAAAAATGTCAAAGCCTTCATAACCCATGGAGGACTGATGGGGACTCAAGAAGCGGTATACTGCGCAGTGCCCTTGATCGCTATTCCATCCTTTGGGGATCAATTCGAAAATGCTGAAATGATTGTGAAGAAAAAAATCGGTATAGCTTTGAATGTTGACGACATTACGGAGGAGATTCTCGACAACGCTTTAAGGACAATTCTGTCCAATCCAATTTACAAGTGAGTTCGTCATGGTCATATTTTCCAAATCGGAAGCCAAAACTATACGAAATTGAAGTTTGCATCGTTAAAAATGCAACGAAATTCATTCATTTTGTGACAAAATCATTGCAATGATAAAACGATCGATTTTTGGGGCCCAGCAAGTATATAAACTCGAAAGATTTCGATGTTTTATAAAATTAAACAAATTTTGTTGAAAAAGATGGATATTTTGTTGGATACGTTAAACTAAACGTTTTTTTTTCGAAAAATGACGAAAATTTTGTCATTCGAGCAAAAAACATTCTGGAAAATCTTTTCGGAAAGTAAATTTTTGTCATTCCAATCGTAAATTTTTCTGACAGTTCCGTTACAATGAAAAATATTGTCGAAATAACAAAAATTTTGAAATTATCCCAAAATATTTAGTTGGCTGTATTCAACAAAATATCGACGTTTTTTGACAAAATTGAATTTTCAGTGTATTTTTCGTTGCATTCCAACGTTGCAAACTTCAGCCTCATGAAACTATTCGTCGTGGCCACATCTCGATTCAATGAGAGTAATTCTCGAATAAAATGTTAAATTCAAATCATTCCTTAGAGAAAACATGCTCGAATTATCGGCCGAGTTTATGGACCGGCCGATGTCCGTGATGGACGAGGCCATATGGTGGGTCGAATATGTGGCAAGACGCGGGGATCGGGACATTCGGTCGCCTGCTCTCGATTTGTATTGGTGGCAAGTCGACTTGCTGGACGTTTACGCGACAATCTTCATAATTATAATTCTTCTCTTATTTTTAATAATTATCTCGATCCGGTGGATCCTCAAAAAATTGTTCATCGTTGCTAAGCACAGCGAAGCTATGACGTCATAAGAACATTATTGTATGATCAAAATGCATTTTTGTTGATATTGTACGCATTTTTCTCGTTACATTTAAAAAAAAAAAAACATCACACATGGAGTAAGTTGTATTTTTTTCCCCAACTGTCTTTTTAAATATAAAAATTGCTACAGCGAGATCGCGTTCGGCCAATTTTCGCGCAGAATTCAATCGATTCTACTAAATCGACAATTGTAATAAAAAATCACAATGTTGAAGTTTGCATCGTTGGAATGCGACGAAATTCAGTTTTTTTTTCAGCATAGCTCGCGATTTTTATTCAATTTTTGATCAGAACGATAAAACGCAATTTTCTTAGGATCCGAACGCAAAATCGGTACGAAAACTTTTCAAGGTGCGTTTGAAATTAAACAGACGGCTGAAAGAAAAAGCGATCGATAAACTTGAAATTGGATTTTTGATCGTCTTGGGTCACGTGACCATTTCGTAAAGCATTTTCCCACTAATTCGTTTAGTTTTTTCAAACAATTTCCGAATAAACGTTCGAATTCGCGATGCACCAACAAATTCCGAATCAAAATCGAGATTTGAACAATAGGATTTGATAAATATTCAAAAAATTGGGCTACTGTAACGCCTTCACGCGGTTTATTTGAAACGACTGACGAAAACCATTATCGAACAATATGAAATCAATCGATCAATAGCAAAAGCAAACAAAGATCGAAAAAAAACTATAAAGAATGGGAGAAAATAAATTCGTAAAAGTTCCGGCTACATAGTTTACTATTATACCGACGCGAGTACACGAAACATGATTATACCGGCTCGAATTCTCGTTTTTTTTTTTAGTCGTCTGTCACTTTTGTCAAAGTAAATTCGAATGATTTAACAACAACCAGCAAAGACGAATTTTCGAGGACAACTCGACCGTGGCGTTGATGGATTATAGACTTTTTGGCAGTCACGTGCAAGGAACAACGAATTAATTGTACGTACGCGAAAAGCGAATCGCCATTTATAGGTTATGTTTACCATCATCGCGAACATACACGAATCCCCGCAAATACACAAATCCCAGCGTTAGGAAAAAGTTTTCTCCCGTCTGACAAGTGCACGACTCGATTCTTACAGAAATCAAAATGTTCGATGTCAAAGCAGCTTTGAAAGAAGCTCGCAATCATTTGCGAGAGCATCGTTACGTCGAGGCAATGAAACAATGTCAAAAAATTCTGCAAGAAAAAAAAGACAATTACACAGCTCTCATTATGCTCGCAGCAGCGTTGCTCGAAATCGAAGAACACAAATCACAAACGCCGGTCGCTCTCAAAAAAGCTATCGACTTGAATCCGGCAAATCCGCTCGCCTGGCAAGGTCTCGTCGCGTATTACGAAAAAGAGCCTGACAATGCCGATGCCTGGATCTGGCTCGTACCTGCGTACTGCAAGCTTTTACAGCTAGACAGGTAAATTCCCAAAATCCGCATAATCCAGAGACCAAACTTGACCGATTCACAAAAACGAATCCGTAACTCCACTTTTCGCGGGTCAGCCCGTTGGGCCGTATCGGCAAACTTCTCGGTATAACGTACAGGCTAAAAGCAAAAAATACAATTTCTCACGATTCCGATAGTTTATCAATTATTATTATCAAATATTCAGATAATTACGGAATTATTAATGACTCTGAAGTTTGCAACGTTGAGATTCAACGAAAAACATTTTTTCTATCGATTATTTATTAGATTGTGAAAATCGCGGCAATTTTTCGAGTCGATTTAGTTTTTTGGTCGCAACAGAGAATCGTTTTATTGGCTCGACCAAATATTCAGTAATAATTATTCGCTCTGCTGAAGAAACAACAGAATTTCGTTGCATTTCAGCGTTGTAAACTTCAGGATCATAATTATCATCATTTTGGTTGATTATCAAATTATAATTATCATTAACTTTACGGTTAATTGCAGAATAATCATTATGATTGTATTTTTGGTTAATTGAATTATTTTTTGGATAATTATTAAATTATTCTGATCATTATGGTTCTTGTTAATTATTAAATTATTATATTTATCCTTAATTATGGAATCATCATGATTATTATATTTTTGGTTAATTATTGAATTATTTTTATTATTATTTTTTGGATAATTATTAAAATATTTTGATCATGATGGTTTTGGTTAATTGTTAAATTATCATATTTATGGTTAATTTTAGACTCATATGATTATTATATTTTTGGTTAATTATTGAATGATTTTTATCATTATTTTTTGGATAATTATTAAAATATTTTGATCATTATGGTTTTGATTAATTATTGAATTATTATATTTATGATTGGTTATGGAATCATCATGATTGTTATGTTTTTGGTTAATTATTGAATTATTTTCATTATTATTTTTCGGATAATTTTTAAAATGTTTTGATCATTATGGTTTTGGTTAATTATTGAATTATTTTTATTATTACGGTTTTGGATAATTATAAAGACACAATTATAGTGGGAGAATGCGATTTTCAGCCAATCGCCAAAGTTTAGTCACTACGCTACGGAAATTTCACGATTATCGGTGAGACTGAACGATGAGAAAACAGTGGAAGCCGTTTTTAAGACGCTGGTGGAGCTGAGAAACGAAATTAATGACGACAGAGCAAAATGCATAGAAATTTCGTTGATGAACTTGTTCATTAAGTTTCCAAAAATAGCTCAGGAACACAGCACTTTGTATGAAAAAGTTTTGTCTTCCGTTATCAAGGACGAGACTTGCAAAGATCGTCAAGAATACTTTCGGAAATATCTCAGGATACTCCACAAAAGGAACAAACTCGAAGCGCTCTTGGGAGTTGCTTTACAAATGTACCAACTCTTTCCAAAAGATCCCAATCCGTTAGGTAACGAAATTTGCTGCTCGGTCGATTAAAAAATTTGCCTTCGATTCGTCGCATCTTTTTTTTGTCCTTTTTTTCATTTTTATCTTCCAGAATGGATTTGTCGTGTCTATTCCGAACAAACAGTCCTCGAGGGAGCCTGCGAAGGCGTCGAAATCGAGGAAATACACAAAGCCCTGTTCGCCCTCGAGCCACAATCGCATTTGGCCACTTTCGCCAAAGGTATCCAACTCTGGCGCGACAACAATCTCATCGAATCCCGCGACATTCTCAACCGAGCTGTTACTCTGAATCCCAAACTTTTTCACGCTTGGATACTCCTCGGAGAAATCAATTTAAAACTCCACTGCTGGCTCGACGCCGAAAATTCAGCTCTCAATGCTCTTCAGCTTTGCGATCATCGTGAAATTGAGATTCGCCAAAGAATCGATTTCGTACTTATCGAGGCTTTGGCCAAAAGTGGTAACCGCAAAAAATGCTTTCAAGCTATCGAACAATGCCAAAAGGTACGAGCCGAAGCTGGAAATACGATTTTTAAGTTTGCATCCTTGAAATCCAACGAAATTCAAAGAGAAAATGGCGAAAATTTCATAATTTTTGGTTTCCAGTTGCTGGCGACGAAGGAATCGACCCGCGTCAAACTCGTTCTAGCCCGAGCGTACGTTCTTTTGGATGATTCGCGCGCCGAAGCCCTGCTCGAGGAGCTCGAACGAAAAGAAGAATCGCGAACCGAAGCGACGGTACTGCGCGGTCTGGGGCTTTTGGAACGAGGAAATTATGAAGAGGCGACCGATGTCGTCGGTTCCGCTCTCGAGACATCCGAAGCTTGGACCATTCTCGGCGAAATAAATTGGCTCACGAACAATTACGCTCACAGCGTGATGGCTTTCCTCAGAGGAATTCAAGCTGATCCCAATAATTTCCGCTGTTTCCTCTTCCTGGGACATTATTATCGGGAACGTGGCAACGACCTCGAAAAATCTCGCAAATGTTACCAAAAAGCTTTGCGCATCAATCCCAACTCGGACGAGGCAGGCGTCGGACTCAGTACGGCCTTCAGGCTCACGAAAAACACTGTAAGTTTACGCTCCTCTCCAAAAAACTACTTTTTCATCTTTTAACCTTTGACCCTCGAATTTTGACTGCCTTGCGCCAAAAGCGTAAAATCAAAAATGGCAAAAAAATATTTTTTAATCTTTAAACTTGATTTCACGAAAATCGCTACAACTTTTTGTTTTTTTTTTTTACAAACTGGCACTCCAGCCAAGGCTTTGAATTAGTAATTAGCGATTTTTCATTTATTCTCATTTTTTCGTTGCTTGTGAAACTCAAAAGTGGAAAATGTGACGAAAAATTTGATTTTTTGCTTCGGGTTCCCGAAAAAAATGAATTGTCCGGACGCAATACAGCCCCAAACGTAGTTTGATTGACGAGCTTTATTCCTGTGAAAGATTCATCAAAATTCATTCAGTGATTCTTGCCCGAAAAAGGCACAAACACAATTTTGCGGTAGAGTCTTTTGCAGATTTACAGATTGAAATTTTCTGGTTTAGGAAGCCAACATGCAGATGTTGCTACGAGTTACTACAACCGAAGGTGGTGGGCCCAAGTGGGCTTGGCTGCAATTAGGATTGCAGCAACTGGATCAAGGCGAAGTTAGCCAGGCGATAAAATCGTTGCGTTACGTTATCCGAGCGGACCCGAACGACAAGTAAAATCCAAATTACCAAAAAAACAACCGCAAACAATTCTGTCCCGTTTTCTGTGTCTCTTCCGCATGGAAAAAGTTTTCGCTGCCCCCCAACGAAGCAAACTCGAAATTTTAGAAAAATAGAATTTCAGGGAATTTAAATTGATTGAATAATTTTTAGTCACTGCTGGGAATCGCTGGCCGACGCTTATTTGGCACGGGGCGCTCATACGTCGGCTCTCAAGTCTTATCAGCGAGCTCTGGAGCTCAGTCCGGGATCTTTGTACCCGATGATTCAGTTGGCGAATATTAAAGTGGTTCGTGCAGCAAAGAATTGTAAATCGATCAAAAATCGAATAAAATCGATAAAACGATTACTCGTTTCGCAGGTTCTTGGCCAACACGAAGAAGCAAAAGCAGATTTTGCCGATGTTTTGATCCAGGAGCCTCGATATATTCCCGCGTTGAAAGGTCTCGCGGAAACTTGTCTCGGACTCGCGAGAGGAAACGCGCGCCAACAATTGCTCGGTCGCGCTCGGCGCAACGCTCAAAAAGCTGCGGACAGCCTGACCGATGCGATCGTCGAGAACAGCGAACTCTCCTGCATCTGGAAGTTGCTCGGCGATGCTTGCTACACTGTCGCAATACTTCCGGATAAATATTGTTATTTAGAAGTCGCACCGGGTCTCATGAAGTCCGAGAGCCAAGAGGATCGAATCGTCATAAAAAAGAGTCAATTATTCGTGTTGGCCTCGCGGTAAATACACGACATTACTGGCTCTCAATAAATTTTCTTACTAACCATTTTTCCAAAATCTCCAAACTTTGATTTCACTAAAATCGCTATAACTATTGTTTTTATTTTTTTAAACCCGCACTCGGCTCATTTTCTTCGTTTTCGAGTTGGCTTTGAATCGGTAATTAGCGATTTTTGATTTATCGTCATTTTTCGGTTGCTCGTGAACTTTGAAAGTGGAAAATACGATGAAAAATGAGATTTTTTGGTTTTTTGGAAACTTTGATTTCACTAAAATCGCTACAACTTTTTTTTTATTTTTTTAAACCGGCACTTCGCTCATTTTCTTCGTTTTCGAGTTGGCTTTGAATCGGTAATTAGCGATTTTTGATTTATCGTCATTTTTCAGTTGCTCGTGAACTTTGAAATGGAAAATGTTATGAAAAATGGGATTTTTTGGTTTTTTGGAAACTTTGATTTCACTAAAATCGCTGCAACAGTTTTTTTTTTTTTTTTTAACCGGCACTTCGCTCATTTTCTTCGTTTTCGAGTTGGCTTTGAATCGGTAATTAGCGATTTTTGATTTATCGTCATTTTTCAGTTGCTCGTGAACTTTGAAAGTGGAAAATACGATGAAAAATGAGATTTTTTGGTTCGGGTTCCCAAAAAAATATATTTTCGGAATGCCATACGGCCTGAAATCTATTCTGATGAGCTTTTTTTTCTGTGAAAGATTCACGAAAATCGGTTCAGTGATTTTTGCGTGAAAAAGGCACAAACTTGCCCTCGAAAACGACAGAAAATTCAACGATAAGGAAAATGATTTGATCCGAAGAAATAAAATTCATTTCCATCTTTCAGATGCTTCTGCCGAGCCCTGAATCTCTCAAAAGACTCGTCATTGCTGTGGCACGATCTCGCCTGTTGCTATTTATCGCAAATGAAATTAGACCCGAATGCGAATCGTCGTCAATTAGCGGAAAAGTGTCTCGCCGCTGCTAAACAAGCGATTAAGCTCTGTCCTTCTACGTGGGTCCACTGGAACATGCTGACAGCTGTTTGCATGACCGATGAAGTTAAAAACTACGCACTTGCTCAGCATTGCTGCGTTATGGCTATCGACAGGGAGCCGAACAACGCCATCGCGTGGACAAACCTCGGAACGCTCTACTTAAGTCTTGGTACGGACGCAATTAAATATTAACTTGCAGTTTTTCGGTTATTATACGAGCAAGTCACGTACGCACCAGACCCGAGTTGTCTTCGAGCCTAGACAACGTTTTTAGGCCTTCGATGCCTTGCTCGCGACCGTCGCGTCACTTTGACTCGTGTCTTGAATGTCCCATAAACTCAGCTCATCGAGATTCCGGCCCAGAGCTTGAAAAAAACGATGAAAATGAAATAATCATATAAAAATTTGGTTTTAGAAATTTTTTTTTTTTCAAAACGCAGGCGATCACTACAAAGCGAATGAGGCTTTTTCGCGAGCCCAACGCGTGGATCCCGAGTACCTTAATAGCTGGATTGGGCAAGCAATGATCGCCGAGGCTGTGGACAGAAAAGAAGCGATGGATCTTTATCGTCACGCTACGAGTCTCGGTTACCACAGCCAAGGGGCGATCGGTTACGCCCATTGGGTATTAACGACCCTTCTTGATCCAGAGGCCAAAGAAGACCCGCTCTATACTTATACGATCGAGAACATGCACGCGGTTGCAGTCGCCACGGACGCGATGACCTGGTACATCGGTATGGATAAACGAGGATGAAAAAAAAACATTTCCATTATAATCTCCGACTAAGAATAACACTTTTATATTTTATTATCTGTTGACCCGTAGAACGAGTTCCCAGAGACGCGTGTGGACATAATGCTCTTGGTTTGCTACTCGAGCGTAAGAGACTCGTGGCCCCAGCAGCTCGTGAGTTCCGAGAGGCCATAAGACTCGAAAAGGATGAAACCAAAAAGGATTTCCTCAGAATTAATCTCGCTCGGGTTCTCGTCCAATTAGGCGAGTACGAAAAATCGATCGAGGCTTGCAAGGAAATAAAAACTTCGAGCTTCAAATCCCACTGTCAACTTGCTCTCTCCTTGTTCAAAGGTTTGTCTCAGTCTCTCGTTACTCAACAATTCAAAAAGGATCCTTTAAACAATTTAAAAAAAAAGCACGAAATCTTCAAATTTCCAAAATCCTTTTTTGCCTTTTTCAAAGCCAAAATTTGAACCTTTGGCTCGTTCTCATTTCGTTTCATCCATTTGCGCAGTCATGAATCGCGTTTTTCATGTTGTTAAAATGATTTTTATGTCACTCGAGTTTGCAACGTTTGATTCCAACGAAAAATACATTTTCTACGTGATGTTGAAGTTTGCATCGTTGGAATGCAACGAAATTCGGTTCTTTATTGAGAATTTTTATTCAATATTTCGCCAGAACACTGAAACCATCTTTTTTTAGGATCCAGACCCAAAATCGATATGAAAATTGTCATGATTTTTGAAATTGAACAAAAAATGAATGGAAAATCGTATTTTTCGTTGGAGTCCAACGTTGCGTCAGGACAATAAAACGATCTTTTTTTAGGATCGCAAGCCAAAATCGGTACGAAAATCGTGATGGTTTTTGAAATTCAACGAAAAATTAATAGAGCAAGTATTTTGACAATTTTCGTACCGATTTTGTCTCCTGATCGTAAATGAAGATCGTTCCATCGTCCCGAGCTCTGTTCGCGTAAAAAGACGGAATTTAAATATTCAAAAAATCGAAACTCCAAAATCGTGTTATCCGCATGTTTCTCTTTAGCACGACGTTTCGAAGAGTCATACGCAGCTTACGAGGCAACGTTGAATTGGCTGGCGGATGCGGGTTCCGACAAGGCTCACGTTTTGTGCGCGATGGCTGCGATGGCCTACATGTTCCAGGGCGTCGACGATGTCAAGACGTTGCTCTTCCAATGCATACAAATACAACCGCCAACTGTTGCTGGTCTGCTTGCCGCAGCGGCTTTGGGCTTGCTCCACGATGATGCCAATCTTACTGGACTCGTTCTCCACGAACTCGAACCTCACAAAGACGAGCCTGAGAATCGCCATCATGTCGCCATACTCTCAGCTTATTCGCGTCTCGTTTATGGGGATCTCGACGGTGCTATACGGATTCTTTCCAAAGCTGTACATCGTCATCCCGGTAGGTCAAAAATTCGATAAGAAAATAAAACCCTCGCAATCAACTTGACGAAAATCTATTTTTACCGATAATTTGGTTAATTTGAAAAATTAATCAATTTTAATTAATTAATTAATTAAATTAATTAAAAAATTGATCAAATTTCATCAAATTTAATAAAAATTAATCAAATTAAAAAATTAATCAAAATAAAATTAATTAATTACATCGTTTAACTAATTAATTAATTAATCGAATCATTGGTAATGATGATTGATTAATTTTGATCAAATTTTTTATCTGATTAATTTTTATTAAATTTGATTAATTTTGAAAAAAAAAACCAAATTTTGTCGCAAATTTTCGTCAATATCACGAACGTGAATATCGAGCAATTTTTTGCTATGAAAATTTGCTCGTTTTACGGATTTTCATTTTTCTCACGCAGATGATATCGGAAGCTGGGTCGGCCTCGTGAAAATTCTTTTGCAATGTAATTCACGGGCGTTTGCGCATTGCGCTCAAAAAGCTATGCTCCTCGGACGCAAAACGTCGGCAGTTGGCGTGTCGCAAGTAGCATGCATTTCTTCCCTGGGCGATCTGACTGACGAAGTGAACGACGGGATGAGCGATTGCGAGAGAAAGGTCAAGGACAGTCCGAGAAGAGGATTGAGATCGGTCCAAAAAACGGTTTTCTCGTTCCCCGGCAATGTCGAGAGTTGGGCGAATTTCGTTGTCGCACTGTCTCCGGGGTAAATTTATAATTCGACCATAATTACTAAAATTGACTTCTCACTTTTTTTTTCACTCCAATTGTTTCTCCAGGCTAAAGGCAACCAACGCGACACCCAATGCCGCGTGGATCGCCCGTTTGATATCGATCGTCCGAGACCAATTCAAAACAACAACCAAACCGATGGACGAGTGGCTCTTGAAAAATGAAACCGAAGCGAAGGAAATCGCTTCCAAGATTCGCGCCCAGAGCAGCAAATATCCTGCCGCGACTCTCGTCGCTTAAATAACAATTTCCATATTTTTTTACCCTCAAGGTCACGCAATGTCGAGACTCGACTTCGTCCAATGATCGAAAACAAGACAAAAACACGAATTAAAACTCGAAAAATTAACGTTACACAATCCATATATTGTTCGTGTAATTATGAATTTTTGTGTCACCGGATTTATTAACATTTTCGTAAACGATACGAGATCGCAGCATCAATCGATTATTCTTCAT
The DNA here is from genome assembly GCA_037043255.1 of Diadegma fenestrale. NCBI lineage: Eukaryota > Metazoa > Arthropoda > Insecta > Hymenoptera > Ichneumonidae > Diadegma > Diadegma fenestrale. Next base: position 23,017,991 of record CM073309.1, read on the forward strand.
GACGCTTTACAGGTTTTTCACATTATCAAGTCGGCGTCGATCGTGACTAAATCAATTTAAACTTTTACACGAGATCCCGGAGTCCAGGTCTGCGCACGAACCTTGTAGCTCCTTCGGAACGCTGTCCGTACTGTCGATTCTGGCCGCCGGCCTCGCGCATCTCGTAGGCCGGTTTCATTTCGATTTCTGTGTTTATGTGATCGTCTAAAGTCTGCGAGGAAAAAAAAATACACAAGAATCAATAAACGGACTGATCGGGGATGAAAAATCGTAAGTTCTTGGAATTCTAAAATGAACATCAAAAATTACTGAGTTTTTTGGTACGATTTCGCAAAAAACGTCGAAATTTTGAAATTTTCTAAAGTCGTTTCCCGCTTCAACTTCCGCAAATTTCAACATTTCTCACTAATTAATTTTTTTATGAATAGAGTATTGCGATAAAAAGGTTGGCATTGAATTTGGAAATCATTGGTCGAACGGTTTAAATTTTATGATTTTTCAAACTTTTGGAAAATCTGAATTTTTTGCAAATTTTGTAAAATTATTGTGTATGTGGCTGCGCTTCCTCTTTACTTTGTAGTCAAGCTGTCGAAATCGAAAAAAAATGAACGATTATCGTGAATTTGCTAAAATCCCTTGGAGGGGCGACGATCTCATAAAAAATTTAGATAAAAATTCCATTTTGTGTGAATGATAATTACGTCTGGTTGCACCAAATTGCCGGTTTTTATTAATTCTAAGAGTTTCACGATTTCCGCATCAGGACCAAGGCCGGCTTTCTTGATGGCAGCTTCAACCGCTTCAATCTGAAACAAAAATTCATGGGAACGAGTGAAAAATGTTGCGTCACGTAATAAATTGTGGGATTTGAGATTTTTGGAGTAGATGAAAATTGTACCGTGTCTTTGAAGTACGTTTCTTTCCTGAGACTCGGGTCGTCCGTTTGCAGCGAGTGTCGGAAGAACGGAACGATATCGTAAAGTCTATCAATCTGCGCGAACGCCATTATCTTCAAACACCGGATCCCGATATAACGGGGTTTCCTAGCGCCTGTTAATATCTCGAGTGCGACGTGAGCTTGGCCTTGCGCCAATGCGAGAGCGCTCAGATGAATGAGAACCCTTCGAACTACCGGATATCCACGACGATTCAATTCGCACCAAAGGTCTAAAGCGTACTTCAGACTTTCTGGCGTATTCTGAAATCAACGATCAAAACTTTAGACGATTAATTCACCCGAACCCGCTCAGCTGAACTTTTTCCATTCCTTTCCGCAGTAATTTGGTTCCCCATGGATTTCGGCCCCGAAATTCAGGCTCGAAGTGTTAAAAAATAATATTTCAGGTCATTTTAAGCCTCCGGGGCACGCATTTTTATGGCGTCCCGGATCGTGTCGGTCTTTTTCGTCCTGCCTCGTATATCTCAGGCATTTGGACATGAAAAAATTAGAAAAAATTCCCGAATACTCTCGATTAATGGAATTTTGAGGTTTCATAGTTTTTATAGTCGTTGCGATTATTTTAGTCTCCAAGTCTTTGAGACATTTTTCGTGATTATATTCAGCGATTTTGGAAATTGCATCGTTGGAATGCAACGAAATTCTGTTTTGGCGCGCGATTCCGATTCGATATTTGATCAGCCCCGTAAACTCTACTATTTTGAGGATCCAGAGACAAAATCAGCACGAAAATCGTCCTGATTCTTCGAATTGAACGAACTTTGAATGGAAAAACTATTTTTCGGCACGAATCGATCGATATTGCTCGAGTAAAGTCTAAAAAAATGAAGATTTGACGCGATTTAAGATTTTTTTCGTCTCACCTCCCGGTAACAGCCTGCGGTAACGAGAATGAGAGCGTTTCTGGGATGCACTTGACCCTCCGGCAGTCGTTGTTGGACGACGTTGTAAACTTGTCGCATTGCGGCGTATTGTTTATTCTCGTAGAGCATATCGAGAAGAAGTTGATACGAAGTGAGTTGGTTGAAGAACATGGAAAATTCTGGGTTGTTGAAAAGTTCCAGAGCGCGTTGATAATCGTTGAGAGTGTAGAGAGCTCTCATGACGATGGGGCCAAAAGTGTAAGTGCCGAATCTTAAATCGCCGTTCTGACTGTTGAATTTCTTCAACATCTTCATGATGAGTTCGGTGTCTTGTGGAGTATTTTCGATCAGATGCAGCATCACTTTTAAATCCTCCGTAAAAATCATGCCCGTCGCTTCGTTCGCTACGTACGTTTCCATTTTATCACGGAATTCGTCCTCCAGATTGAGGAATTGATTTTTGTAGTGTTTGCGTGTGCTCAGATAAGCCGGCAGCCCTAAAGTCTGTTTGCTGAGCAACGTGCGTATTTCTGAATCGCCGCAAATCGTAAAAATTCAATTATTTTTCTTGTCATTTGTTATGTTAACCTTAAAACGGTGACCCGCGATCAAAAACAATCTCCGGCGACTTTTTCTCTCCGGTCGCCGGTTTTGAGCTAAATCGCTCTGGGCTCACGTGAATCTCCATTGAAAAACGAAAAAAATGAGCCCAAGTTGGACTCTTCGTTAATTTTTCACCGAGTTGTGAATTTTTTTCGATTTCGGTCATTTATGACCCTGGGTCACCGAAAAGGGTGAAAAAAAACAATAAAATCGATGTTCGGGGTTAATTATTTAGTTGAAGCATTTCCGAATTGTGAAATATTGAATTTTTATTGAATTAATAAGTTTTTACATCTAGATCGATTTTTATTGGCGGCTTATTCTGATTTTAATCGATTAATGTTGCTGAAGTTTTGATCGTACGGCGGTTCATTGAAAAAACAAAAGTAAATCGTTACAGAAATGTTTACGGGGAATTTTAACGCCTCGAAATACTTTCGTGGAGATAAAAGTTTTTTTAGGTTATGAAAAATGATATTTACGATTGAAGGCTACGTGACGAGTGACATTCTTGCTCAAAAGTCCTAAATTGAGCTTCATAAAGCATCTCACGCTTCCTGCCATTTTCCACAATTGTTAATGACTTTTTTACAATGAATAATTCGCGAATAAACTTTCCGGCAATTCGGAGGTTATGGAGTCTTGTGCTTTTGCCGTACGCACGATCCTCACGATTCTGGCTGGAGCCGGAAAAAAATTCCGAGATGTTGAAGATGGCGCCACGTAATTGGAAAATTTCTAAACATTCGGGAGTCGCGACGCCGGGGTCGGTCTACAATTTTTTTTCACCACCAACCGCCATGCAATTTGTTTTGTCGACGTGCTTATAAGCAGCTTCTTTGCCGGGGTTTATTATATCCGGCCATAATGTTTTTTATTCATTTATCATCATTCCTGCGTACACTATTCCGGGTTTTTACAATCCCTTCCCAACACCAAACCTGAACGGTAATCTGGGATAAAAACGACCCCGCAGACGACTGAATTTCCGCGCCCTTTCTTCCTTCGTTCTCTCGTTTTTCATCGTTTTCCCACATTTTCTACTAATTTTTTCTAAAAAAGCGAAAAGAAACGAAACAAAAACGTTGGCGCCTCCGGAAGAATTTTGAAAACGCGTACGTCTCTTGCAAAACTAATTGTGCAAAATGGCAACACCGCCGGATATGCGAAACGATCTCCGAGCGCGACACAAGGAAGTTTGAGAAATGAGGGTCGGAAAAATGTTTGTTCGTTTCTTACGAAAACTCGACCGTTGTGCGAAAAGAAAGCAAGAGCGTAGATGGCAGTTTTGTGCTTCGGAATATCCTGAATGGAAAAGGGTTAGAAATTACGAATTGGGCCGTTGTATTTTTGCGAAAGATTTTCATTCATACATTCTCGTATGTATATGGCAGCAGCCGGAGCAAAGGCCAAGTTCGCTGCAGGTGGCAACATAATCATTCGGTTCAAACAGCAAACTCGTGCCGAAAATATACGCGTCCCTGTCATCCTTTCGTTCAAGAAATCTGTGAATGTCCGACAACCCTTTCGTGTACGTGACCGGTAGTCAATTTACGATCTATTTTGATGCACATACTTATTCGAAATATACAGGTGAGTAAACAAAAATCCACGACAACTTTTCGAAATGTGTGTAGTGGAAAAGGGCGAAATCGTTTATTCAATCCCTTCTCACCGCGCACGGTCTCGCCGAGAGGCAAGGCGAGACTGTGAGTGAGAGAGACAGATGGCGACTCGATACAATGTGGAAATGGCGAGGGTGGGGGCAGGTTCCAAAGTAAAACACAATCGAGGGACACTCAGCGTGTGTCTCGTATTGTTCTCGAGTGAAACTCGCAAGCCTGTTGTCTCATAACCAAAAGACGAGGCTCCCAAACAAGGAGTTTGTTTTGTCCATAAATATATGGCCATTTTCGTGAAATAATACATCGCCCGGATCTATATTTACACTCAACATTTTGACCTGACGTTGCTTATTTTATTATTCACTGACTTTACAACCGGAGACTGAATCTTCTCGAGTTATTAGTCTGTGCGACGAGTGTCGACGCGTTCCGGCACTTTAGACGACAAACCCTTTGCACTGGCGATCGAGCAAACGATCGCGTCTGATTAATAGAAAATTTATAATTAAGGATTTTAAGGCCCAAATGGCAAACGATGAGAAACTCGTTATTGGACAATTAATTGAGTTTATTGACGAATTTCTTTTTGTATTTCCGTGAATTTGTTGTTTTGAATTATTTATTCTCCAGGTTTTTCGCCTTGCGGATTTTTACGGCGTTTTCTCGAAATATTTTTCCCCCAAATAGCCCGGTACACATTTTTTTCGGTTCCATTTTATTGCACGCATTTTTAAATTCGGTAGTTTGGAATTTTCGACACGCGGGTATCGAAGTCGAAAACTTGGTTTCCGGCATTTTTATTTTTATTAGTCGAACATTCAGGAAATCTCTTTATACCTATAAATATATGTCGTTAGACTGCAGAAAAAAAACTTGCGAGGCCTCGAAGCTGAATGAATGCGAAAATTGTTTATTTTCATGATTGAAAAGCGAAACGAAATTCGGGAAAATTGACGGGATTTCGTAAAACACCAAACGAGTAAGAAAATCTCAACGTTGCGATAAAGAGATCGCAACCTGGCCATCTGCGCGCATGTAAACAAAAATATGAGGAGAATGTTCCGCACTCGTGCTGTTTCCCATTACACGCGAGAAAAGGCCAGCAGCGTAAAGTACATGCGGGCGCGAGCAAGAATGCGGGGCGCGTCAGCAATTCCAGCGTCCGACGAGCAATTTTCGTCAATTTCAACCAACATTTTGCTTGTGGTAGTGAAAACTTTCATAGCACAAACAAAATGCGAAAAGGAATTTGGTTTCCGAAGCTTTATTTTGGATTTCGAGAACGCATCTAAAAAAAATCGATTTTTTAACGTTTTTCCACAAACAGACACGTACAACGTCGCGAGTTGCTCGAAAATGAGCTGCGAGCATTTATTTCGGTTCCAAAATCAAAAACAAACTTGTACAACGGATTTTTGTTCTCAATTCGAAAAAAACGAGATAAATCGGGACGATCGTCATTTAATTGGAAAGGATTGTAATTTATTCCCATTCATGCTCTCGCCAAGTTTCTTTTTCGTCCGCATCGTTCGTTCCCCCTGTTTGCCCTACATGCGCAGGTTTTATTCCACGATTGTAACTTCCGGTCATTTGCCCCGTTTATATCCTGCCGCGAGTACCTGCCGTGAATATAGGCGCGCACGGATACAGCCGCAAAAAGAGGGAGGCAGTTCACGCCCTGCAGTGAGTCACTTATAAGTAATGCCAGTCCGATAGCATCGAGAGTTAACGAGTGCGAAAGCAAAAAAACACTGCAGGCCGCCCAGAAAAGGGGATCTCATAATTATATGATGACGCTTCTCCGCAGGGGAATAAACTGCTCGAGTAAAGACGTTACCGCGTGTACATAACATGTACTGCTGCGATGTAATGGGAAAAAAAACGTCTCGCAAGCAGAGGGTACCGGCATACTTGACCACATGTTTGTAAATCGTTGTGAATAACAATAAAAACGCATTACTGCTGGAATTATTCATTGAAACAAATCTAAATGTTGGTTTTCAATTTTTCTCACATACAAAATGGTTCGCGAGCCCGAATTCATTCAAAAAAGTTGCTAAAAATTGACTAAGAACAAGATGATGCTCTAAATCCAAAATTCTCCGAGGTATTTTTTATGTCATGACCAAAATTTCGAAAAAAAATACGATCGATCTTTATTGAAACCAAGTTGAGCTTTTTCGACGTTACACAAAAGCGTAGGTACGCGATGTTTCTAGCGTTGAAAATTGCAACTTTTAACACGCGATCTTATGGAGAAAATTTTGCCTACACTGAAAATTCAATTTAGTCAAAAAAACCGTCGATATTTTGTTGAATACAGCGAACTAAATATTTTGGGATAATTTCAAAATTTCCGTTATTTCGACAATATTTTTCATTTGTAACGGAACTTTCAGCAAAATTTACGATTGGAATGACAAAAATTACTTTCCGAAAAGATTTTCCAGAATGTTTTTTGCTGAAATGACAAAATTTTAATGATTTTTCGAAAAAAACAACGAAATATCGATCTTTTTCAGGAAAATTATTTTTTCAGTGTACAACGTCCTAAAAATTACTCGGATGCATTTTTTTCCCATTTCTTTTGAATAATGCTAGAAAAGTCACGAGTCATTCGGCACGTAGTACGTGGAGACACTTAGCAATTGAGCTTGGTCACGGTGTCGTTAATTATTGAGTGACAATTGCTCATTACTGGGTCCTGAACATTTTTCAATTGAGCTGAAACGGTTGAAATGCTTGCTGGACGCGCAAGACACTGTTGGACTGGCTCCTCCGTATGGAAAGGTCAAGTATATGAGTGTCGCGACCGCTATAATGTGCGTGTCTTGAAATTTCTATGCGAAGGGTTTATAAGACGATGGGAATGGAATAAAAATGTGTAGCAATGGACGTTACAGTAACTGCGACGATATTTTTGTGGCCGCATTGAAAAATATGTAAAACGCGCGCGCGTTGTTATTCCGAACGCAGGCCTCGGGTCTACTTTTTCTATATCGTTTTTACAAGGAGCGTAATCCTCCAGACCGCCCGTCATTTCTTAAAGGGCTTTATTCCTGCGAGCGTGGGGATTAAAAGTCCGTGCGCCCAAACAACGACACACTTCCCTGACTCGTTAATCCCCCCTCTCTCTCTTTCATTCGTATATGACTTGCGCATCGCGGTCAATGCGCGAACTAACTCGACGAGGTTTTCTAGCGTTCGGTGATTCGCAGAGGCATTCAAGGTCTTGTCGGGGGAGCAGGCTCGACCGTGTCGAAAGACACTAAGGTCATTAAAGGAATTTGCCAAGCCGGCCGGAGTTACAGCCGCAAAGAAGCTGTCCTTTCTAACACCCCTTGGCTTTTGTACAAGGAATCGAAAACCGGGGGAAACCCCGCGAAAATTAAATCAACATTTAACCTAAAACTATCGAAAATATTTACAGGCTCAATAAAACCTTGCCATAATATTTTATTTCCAAGTTTCTCGTGTTTATGACTAAACGAGTCGATCATTATATTATGAAAATACAAGAGGCTTTCACACGAGCGAGCAAAGTTACATATATTTATCGTAAACATTTTGGCTCCTGCTTATTCTCTCTCAAATCAATAAGAAACGTTACGACTCGAAAAAAGGATTTTTCTCGATCACAATCAGCTGTACAAATCGGTCACGAGTGATGAGTGACGCGGTTTTTTGCCACGGAAACTCTTTTCCCGCGACACAAGAGTGGCGTTAATTTCTACATCGCTCCGCGCGGCGAGAATCGGGATAATCAGGTAAGAGGATTTGCCGCAATATCCCGAAAAGTCTCCGCATAATAAATTCAGCAATTTTGGACAGGTTCACAATTTGCGGAGTATCTGCGCCGTCATATTTTACGTAACTACGATTATTATTCAAGGACAAGGCCATTTTCGCTTAATTTTGCTTATAATCTTTGTTGTGCTTGGAGATTGTTGCGCCCGCGGAGAAAAGATCGACGGATGAACAAGATTTTGAAGGGTGCGTAGGCGTTTAAGACAGTCGAGAGGACGCGACGAGAGATAAAATCAAACGATGCGGATTAGCTCTGCTGGAGCGGCACCTGGTCGATTTTTCCGGTTTCCTAAATTAATCGCAATAAAACCCAACTCGGTCTCTGTCCTGTCCTTCCATTTCCCTAAATATATACCTGGTGTATACCCATTTGCGCATGTATATACACCTACAGCAGTGCGAATAGTCGCCTCGATCGATTTAGCAGGTGAACGGGCGAGGGGCAGGGGGCGCCACTTTGTTTTCTTTTCTCTCGTTCTCGCTTTCTCTGACCGTTGTTATTGCCGTCCTTTCCGTCTTCTATTATGCGGCGCGTCCCCAACGCCGAGAATACACGCACAATTTTCAACCCAGCTGTGCTAGTCTGCAGCGGAGCATTCGGTTATTCAGTTTCGGTACGAACGTTCTACGAGCAACACACAAGCGCGAAAGAACCAACGGACATAGACGCTGACGCCTCTGCGAGCTCGTTTCTTTCTATTTATCTAACCAACTGTCAATAATAAATCTCGGGGACAGTGTTACAAGTTTCAAAAACAATTGAAAGCGATTCAAACTATTCGGAATAACTTCGTGTCGGTTATTCCTCACAGTGATTTTCTCGTAATTCACCGGATTTTATTCCGCGGCCTTTTCTATATCGTAACGATCGTGCGCGAGTGAAATATCCTTCGGGAATTCTCGACATTTATCTTTTTGTAAATATTGACTGACAAGCCTTGCTGCTGCGCGTGTGTGTGTGCGATTGAGACTTCAGCATCTTTCGCAGAGACGAAAAATCAGTGCACGGGATAATCTCATCGCAAGCAATTCCCGTTTTTGTTTGGGTTTTCGCTCGAGGTTCATGTTAATGTTGCTGTAGTACTCTAAAGTGTTGTTTGAACGTTGATTCGAAATGTCATTCGCATCGTGACACAGGAACGGGCGGCTTTTGACGACTGGAAAAAAGGTACGATCGACTTTTCATCTTTCTCCATCTTTTCGTCCCTCTCGATTACGTTTGACAATTTCAATCTTTTCATTGACATTTCCAATCAATTCATAAGCTTTTCATTTTTTATATTTCATCCGCAAATACTTGTTTTTTATAAGACTCGGGGGCGTCTTTTCTCACTTCGCTGGTGGTAAAACATGGCGGCGGTGAATCTCATTGGTCAATGTTTGAACTTGAATATTCTCCGCCAACCTATATATATATATATATCGCTATAATTGAATAAACATCGCGATCGACACCTGCTGCTGTCAATATCTCGTGTTTTTCTTACTGCGTGCTCGACGCGTTTGCTAATTGTTTTGAAAATGCTGAGTCTTGGTCAATTAAGAATGAGGTTAGGGTCCGTTTCTAAATCGTTTAATAACGAGCTCGTCCCAGCGTTTTATCGCTCGTTCCTAAATACCATTCCGAAAGGACAACGATTAAAAATGAGAAAACAAAGATTTTCGTATAAGAAAAACATCGTAAAAAAAAACTTTAACGAGTTCCGAAGCCCGAAAAATGGTCGAAAATCGAACGAAAACTAATCGAGTCCCTTTTCTCGTGAATTTTTCATCAGAATTTCTAGAAATGGCAGGCGGAGACGCAGAACTTTGTGGTTTTTTGGACGCCAAATTACCGGGCGGTCGTTGCATGTCGCAGAGAGTGAAAAAACGCTCTCTCGCTCCCTGGAAAGTTTGGCGGAGACATTGGTGCTCCGTTCGCAAATTGGGCCCTGGTCTAGGCGTCGAAATTCAACTGGATTGCGGAATCAGTAACGGCGGAGGTTCCATCTTCTCTAACGAGCGGAAAAACTCTATTAAAGTCCCGTCGGACGCCATTCTCTGCAGAACCGAGTCGAGAACAAAACAATTCGCTTTCGGCATCTTTCCGCCTAAGGAACGAAAACCACTGCTCTACTTGTGCAGCACTTCCGAAAGCGACACCCAAAGGTGGATGGCTAATTTGCGACATCTCTTGAAGCCGAGGAAACACAGATTCTTGGAAGGCACTTTCAACATGTCCATGGTCGACAACACCCATTCGAGGGCAGCTGGACTAACCGGTAATTATTTTTCTACCATTTCCAAGTTTGCATCGTCGGAATGCAACCAAATGCTGTTTTTTCTTGAGATTCTCATTCAATATTTAATCAGGACAATAAAACGATTGTTTTTTACCATTTAAACACAAAATCGATACGATAATTGTTATTGTTTTCTAAATTGAACGAAAAATAAAGGGAACAAGTATTTTTCGTTGGATCTCAACGTTGCAAACTTCAGTGTCATATTTTTCTATTTAATCGATTAAATTCAAGATTATCCAAAAACTCATTGGCTGGAAATCTACGAGGATTGAGAAACGATGGTTTTTTTCGATCTTCAAAACCATGACAATTTTCGCACCGATTTTGTCTTTGGATCCTCGAAAAATATCGGGTCAGCATCCTGACAAAATATTCAGTCAAAATTACGAGCACTGCTCGTGAAACAAAATCAAAATTCCGGAAAAATAGAAAATCAGATTGTTTGGGTCCAAGGAAAACACTTTTCCTAATAATTGTTCAATTTTAAAGCCCATGACGATTTTTTGTACCGATTTTCGGTTGGGATCCCGGAAAAATATCTCGAGATCTGCTCAGGAAAATACGGAACTTTTTTTCCTTGAGTAGATCTCAAGATTTTCCTGCAATTCTTGGTCAGGACAATAAAACGATCTTTTTTTTCGATCCAAACCCAAAATCGGTAAGAAAATTGTCATGGTTATTGGAATTGAGCAAAGAATTAATGGGAAAAGTATTTTTCGTTGGACGTTGCGAAATTTTTGGTCCCATCGAAATCCTTGGAGTGCGACGACATTTTCGTTTTTTTTTTTAAATTAATTAACACGATAATTGGTGCAATAATTTCGAATTTTTTTCAAGTCGAATTGCAAGGATGAAACGTGCGAATTCGTTGTTTGCGTAATGTTGAAAAAGCAAGTAAAATTCGGGGGGAATGGAAAAGTCGGAAAATGAGTTTTGGCTCGATGGTTTGCAGGTCTCCACGGTGATCTCGTAGCGAGTCGCTCAGGAGTATTTATCAAGGACGTGAACACGGGTGACATAGTAGAGAATTTCGAGTGGCAAGAGATGAGTCAGTTCCATTTGTCAACATCGGGACGTCCCGAAGACGTGAAGCGTATATGCGTGATTCACACGACGAAGGAGTTTCGAACGGGGATTGGGGAGCTGCAAATTTTTTGTTTGAACGCGCCGAAGCTCCTGCAGGATTTGGTGACGCAAGGTCGTGGCCCAAAAGTGCGACACATGGCGCAGCGTCCGTTGAGCCTGAGCGAAGGTGATTTGAGGCTTTCCATACACAACGACGGAGAGTTTGGAAATTTTCCAGTTTTCAAGAGCAAAGTTGCTTCGAGTCTGATAAACGCCGGCCTGGGCATTTTATTGTCCTCGCGTTCGGGCAGCGAGGCCAAGCTCATTAACGACATGTCGGAAAATCATTGTTCGGAAAAAGGCAAATTGGCAAAAGTCCCGAGAAATTACACTCGCGCCGTTGACAACGTTTATCAACCGGAACCAGCGAGTACGCCGAACATCAGTTCGAGTCTCGAGGAGCTCGAGGAAGAATCGTCGCCGCGTCGAATTTCCAACATTTCCACAGCCTCGGGCATTTACGAAGAGATTATCGAGACCCAAGCGACCAATTCTTTCAACATTCGAATCCATTCCAACATTTACGAGGTGCCCAAAGATTTGCTCTTGAAAAACTCGAATTGCCGAGAAACTCCGCCGCCGCTACCGCCCAGAAAACGTTGCGCCTCGAATCCCACGAGAAACCGGAGTTTGAGCGACGACGGATTGGACTCGGAAGGTGGAACGAGGTCGGCCACACCCTGCACTCAGGAGGAGCGAAGCCCCGAAGACAAAGTGTCGCCGGGACATCAAGAAATTCTGGAAAACACCGATTACGTGCCAATGTCTCCGAGACTCAAGGACCTCGCGATGCAGTTGCAAACGACCGAACAAACCCAAGAGGAAGTTTACATGGTTATGAGATAAATCAACAATTATTATGACAATTTACAATCTCTCCAAACGACCTTGAAACCGAGGGAGTGTCTGCTGAAGGTCAAAGTCAAGAAATGCCGAGTAACCGGAACAATATTCCGAAAATCCTAGATTTATCCCCTCGGCGATGACTTTCAGCGACGCGCTAATTATTAATTAAGCTGTACCAACGACGATCTCATTAACTACCAAAAAATAATCAAAGCAACTGCTTACGATCCCAATGGCTGAAAACGCTCGTCGTCTCGAGACTTGGCATTGAAAATCCTCAAACGGAACTCAATGCTGCGCAATAAACAACTTATTTGGCAAACTTTCTGCAAATCAATCTAAACAATGCAAGACTTGAAGTTTTTCCTAATTTTCACTATTCTCGCCTGTTGTCAATGTTTTCGAGAATTTTAGGGCGCGCTTGGAATTTATTTTCATGCTAATACGAAAGACTGCGATCTCAGGAAGATTACAGAGTCCGAAAAGATTTTTTTGCTGGTAACGTAAGCCCATAACGAAAGAAAAATATTTATTAAGGATAAAAAAACTCGTCGATAATAAACTCACACTGGCGAACGCTCAAAAAAGTCCATTCTCAATCGCTGTTCAAGTTCGCATCGTTGGAACGCAACGACGAAAACTCATTATTTTTCGGAGCAGAGCACGAAATTCCTTTGCCATTTGTGAAAACTGAATCAACTAGAAATATTGCAACAAGTGCATCGATTTTTTGCAATAATTAACATAAAAATATGTGTTTTTCGTTCAGTTCCAACGATCGAAACGTACCTCGAGTAACTCAAAGTTCAAAAGACAATTTCATCGAGATTCAAAAACGAACAACGCGGCACGAATTAATTTCGATACAGCTGCAATGTCTTTTCAAAATCAGGTAATTCCGCTCTTCGAAGACTCCGTTGCTGGTCAATTTTCTATTTTCATACAACTCGACTTTATACTACTGAAGAAAAACTAAGTATTCCATGAAGAGTTTTTACACAGTTTTTCGAAATTAATATTGGCCCGTTATTCTACGACTCTGAGGCTAAGAAAACTTCGTAAAGAATGCGAAGGTATTGGTATCATAAAACGACTTTATTTTGGGGTCTTTTAAAACTTTGTATAAAACGTTCTCGGCACCAAAATTCGCAGCTTTTTCCCATAACGAAAATTGCTCTTTTTTCAACTTTTTTATTTTCTCCATCTATAAACGCGTGCGAAGTCACGTTTTGTTGAGAAACTGCAAAAAAAAAGTATTTGAGAATTTTTTTCCAAGACGAAATAAAAAAAAAAGTCCTGAACTCATTTTTTTGCAACTCATCGATGGGAAAAGTTAAAAATTGAAAGTGTTGCAAAAATTTTCTTCATACGATAAAATTGTTAGTTTTGCTGTCGAGAATTTTCATACAAAATTATTGAAGAACCCTGAATAAAATAATTACGTGATTGTAATACGTTAACGAAATGATTCTCTCTGTACACTTTTGAATGCGAACATTTCTCGTATCGACACAGCAATGACGTCCAGAAATCTCTAGATTAAGAAATTTAACGAACAATAATACAAATTTTATAATGATTCTGAAGTTTGCATCGTTGGAATGCAACGAAATTCTCTTTTATATTTGACAAAAATAATTATTCAAATGGGGAATTTAATTACGATGATAAAATGATCGATTTCTGCCACCCGAAAAGCATATCGGCTCGAAAAGTTTGGATGACATTGAAAATTGAACGAATCAACAATAAAATCAAATATTTTTCGTTGCATTCCAACGTTACAAACTTCAGCATCATAATTTTATAGCTCGACGATTAATGTACAAGACAAAAAGTATCATATCGAAAGATTAAGTGTAATTTTTAGTTTTCTGGCAAAATACAATCGTAGGCATAACTTTAATTAGCTCTCGCCAAATGTCTCTGTATCGCCTTCTGCCGTGTGCCTCCAGAATCCATTGACGAGGAGAAAGTAATCGATTGTTGATTTGAAAAGAAAATATAAAAATATAAAAATTCACGTAAATTCCAATTTACTGCTTTAGTGAGTTTCGCTCGTCTCAATTGTGTAAATAATTAGTCAACAAAAAACGTTGCTTAGTGTTTATTTCGAGTTGAATATTGTAAAAAACAATTTTTATCATATCAATCGATTTCTCTATTGATTGCTGCTTGAAGCATCGTTTTTATTCGATTTTAAGGCCTGAATTTGTTGAACTTTGTTGCGCCCAATTACTCGACAATATGCTGTTCGAATTTCCCTCCAAAAAATTCATATCCTGTCCGGATATTCGACGATTTCTCTTTAAATTGTAAAAGTCTCGTGTAAATTAGAATTCTAATATTTATTCGACATTAAAGTCCATCAACCGCACACATTGCACACACCGTACATTGCCAAGATCGAGTTGAACTAAATTGTGATAATACGTACGCGCCCGTCTCCGAAAAAAATCTTATTTAAACGATTTATAAATGTTAAGGCTGTTTATATTATACTGTTGGAGCGATGGGACGAAAAAAATGAAATTTGTGCTCCGGACGAAAGCTGCTTCGACTAAATGTAGCGAAAATTATGGCACTGAAGTTTGCAACGTTGAGATGCAACGAAAAATACGATTTCCCATTAATTTTTTGTTTCAATAACAAAAACCATGAAATTTTTCAAGCTGATTTTGTCTTTGGAACCTAAAAAAGTCGTTTTATTGTTCTAACAAAATATTCAATGAGAATCACGTGCTCTGCTCAAGGGAAAATCGAATTTCGTTGCATTTCAACAATGCAAACTTCAGCGTCGTAAAAATTACATTCTATCGTAATTATTATTTCCATGTAATCATTTCCTCCATATTATTTGTCGCCGCTTACAAATCATATCAAAGTTACGGTCTGCGTGATTATTTCATTAACCGATTTCTGTTGCGAAAAAAAAAAACAAGGGAAAACGATGTTGAAGTTTGCATCGTTGGAATGCAACGAAATTCCGTTTTTTCTCGAGCAAATCTCGAGATTCTCATGAAATATTTGGTCAGGACAATAAAACGATATTTTTTTAGGATCAAGAGCCAAAATTGGTACGGAAATCGTTATGGTTTTTGAAATTCAACGAAAAATTGATAGACCAAGTATTTTTCGTTGCAGCCCAACGTTGCAAACTTCAGCGTCGTAAGGGAAAGTTATCGAACGCCGCGTCGACTCGCAATGATAATCCAAGAATCCAGTGCTTTTTGTTATAAGAAAATATATGACGTTTATTAATGGCGAACAATATTTCTTTGTGTTTTTATTGCGATACAAAAATAAATACAATTTGAACAATTTTCTCTTTCATCGGCTTCCTCCCTCGGCAGGCCCTGAGTCCGGACGAAGAAAACGAAATATTCTGCAAATTTACTCGGGCCAGTTTTTTCTCTCGGGACTTTTGGACTCGGTGGCAGAAAAAAGACGTTGACTCGGTGTCCTCGCATCAATTGGTGTTTTTCTTGGCGTGTTTGCGCGTAAAATGTCGGGCTTTTGACTCAAATACGGTTTTGTTGAATTTACACTCTGCGGCAACGTCGGGCATCAACGGATCGTCCGGATTTGGATTTGCCAGCAAAAGTTGAATCGCTACGAGAATATTTTCCAGCGTTATCGTCGGCTTCCAACCCCCTTTTGGCGGCATCTTCAACAGGTCCATACAAATTCTTCCACTGGTGTCGATGTTCGGATGATAAATCGGAGTCACGAACTTCAGGCGTGGCGGCTCGAACGGATAAGAATTGTCGACTTCGAGTTGCAGCTCGAAAATTCCACCCTCGTAAGGACTTTTGTGAGGTCCGACTATACAAGCCATCATTATATTTATCTTGTCACTTTTTTGGTAACAAGAAATTCCCTCCGGAGGACTCGACATCAATTTTGCCATTTCTCGTTTTATTCTGTGGCTCACCATGTTTATTATCGAGTTTTCAGTTATTTCGTGCCACTCAATTTTATTCCGGCGCGAAAAGCTTCGTCAAGCGATTCACAAACGAATATCCCACAAGCGTCTCGAAGACGTGATCGCTTTCTCAAATCATATATTCACTTTTCCTGCGTTCCCGGCAAAAAGTTGCAACAAGTTTCGAACGTAAACAGCGTCGTCGCGGGAGCTCGAATCACATTCGTCACATAACCACACTCCTCGCAATTCGCTCACTGTTTTTTTTTTAATGTCGCCAATCGAGCAAGTTTTTTCTCATCGAGAATATTTACAACGATCATTCGTTTTCGCGTCCACGCACGCTTTTCTTAATAATCGTCAACGCGTCTACAATCTCGTTTGATTCCGTTGGAGCGAATGATTACGAAAAACACGCAACGGAGACTGGAGCAATGCAGTGGACACGGCGCGCAGATGCCGGCAGACTGAGCGCTACGCTAGCAGTTCTAGTTCTGAACACTGGCACTAGGTCGCCACGGTCGAAGCGGAGTGGGGGACACGGCATAAAAAAGTAAGTGGTGGGGGTGACGCAACATTCCGGCCCTGAAAAAGTTCTTTTTTCTGCCACTAGGATCGCATAGATCGGGAAAGTCCAAAATGTAATAAACAGCCCGCACACACATTCTCACTGCGGAGCACAGACACAAGATCTTGGCGATCACTGCGCCACCGTTTCTGGCCGGGATTTCATGGATGCATTTCAAGGCACGCGTATCCACTCCTATGCTTCTGTCTCCCTGCCAAAAACAATTTATATAACTACGGGCAGGACGCAGCTTTGTTAAAATTTTGAAATTTTGAAGATTATTATGAATTTTCGAACAACAATATGAAATCCATCGAGTTTTCCACCTGAAACTTCTCATTTTCTCGATATTCCGAAATCCTATTCACTCAAGATCGCGTCACGAGCAGCGAAGAATTTTCAAATAATAAAACTTTCGTTCGATAATTAAAATAACTCGTATGAATTGATTATTTCATTTTTTTATTTGGTGAAAAACTGGATAATCAACAATAGATTTTGTAAGAAACGGTCCCGCGTTTTTCGTAAGAAAATCCAGAAGGTGTGTAGCGCATTGTATACTTTTGTGAACGGTGCGAACGGACTATAGTAAAAAAATTGGTGGAGTGGGTGTGCTCGCTGGTTGCGAGTACAACAGTGCAGTCTCGTGGGTCAGTGCGGCGTGGAGCGTGGAGGATTGTAACGAAGCACTTGGGTGTAAATTATGAGTAACGTCAGTGGATGCAAGGAGTGGATTGAGTGCGCGTGGAGTGATTAATAAAAAAGTGTATTACAATTTATAAATCTCGATATTAATCTGCCTTTATTATTAACATAATAGTCAAGTGTTTCGAAAAGTTTCGACGAATAAAAAGTGAGATTTCTGGAGGGACGCGAGAGCGCTAGCGCTCCTCGACACAACAAGTGAGGTAAGCGACAGGTATTTTTGGGCGTTGACCGCGCGAGCAACAAATGCGATACACACGATCATGAATACACAAAAAGCGACGAGAGCTTGACTCATTGCGTTCGTCACTACGATCGACATTCAAATTATTCGATATTCCTAAAACTACGAGTTCAAGAGATATTTACGGGCTTATTATGGCTCGTTGAAAAGTGAGGTTGGGTCGAGCGACTGTTGCATTGGAAAACGGTCGAATTTATACAGTTCATTCGGAGCATGCGCCCCATCTCGTTATAAAATCCTTTTGATAAAATTTCCATCGTAAAAAATTGCCATTAAAACTAAAACTATTCATTGACGAAAAAAAAACGTTTCGTCGTTCGAAAATTCCAAAAATGACGAATATTAGCGCGAATTTCATTGTCGAAAAATTTGTTTACACGATCGAGTCAATTACAGAATATTCGTTGCACGATTTTTACGTTATGGACGTGAATAAATTTAATGTATAGGTAACAATGACACATCGGCAGTAATTGGAGGAGGATTTCCTAGATTCCCGTCACATTACTGTTGTGGCTTCCCCCAAGTTTGCCTAATTATGCCAATTAGTGCTGTTTCTATTTTGTATGATCAATCATAGAAATTATTTTCGTAAATATTTCTCAAAATCTCGTCGCATTCGTAATCTGAAATATTTTAATCGTAATATTCCTATTGAAATAATCCGTTTTAGCCTCGAAATTAGGTTAGAAATTCGAAATCGTGCGACTGTACGAAACTCGAAAAAAAAATTCAGGCGTTTCTGGAATTTTACAACCAAAAATTGTCGATAGAAATAAGAAAAATGATGAGAATTGATTAATAAATGGTTCGAAAAATATTTCTCGGTGGCGAATCGAGACTGTGCGATTTTTAAAGGGACAGAACATTTCCGGAATTATTTCTATGTTTTTTTTATATTTTATTCTACTGAATTCTCTTCGTAAACGATCAAAAATCAAGAAGAAATTCAAGAAATTTCACCGAGACGCCAGGAACACGACAATTTTTTTTTTTACACGTCGCTACGTGCGACGATCAACAGCGTTTTTCGTCGCGGTACAGCTGACTCGGTAGTGACACGTTGGGGTGGCATCAGAGTGTTTGGTCCGTTTCTGCGGCCGAGGTCGAGCAAAGTCGTTTTTTGGTTTCTCTAGGCGCTCGTAAGCGCGCCAAAAAAAAGAAACACAAAACGTTAGTAATCGGGAATGATAAAAAAAAACCAAAAAACGAGCTTAATAAAGAACCCAAAAAAAAACGAAAAACAAGAACGAACCCGATCGAAATTCAAAAAATGGAATTAAGAAATCCGAAAAATAAAAAATATCCAACCAAGAACAAACCCAAACAAAAAACTGAAACAAAAATTAACCCGAACAAAAAAAAAACAAAAACACGATGAAAATTGTATGAAAAATCGATGTAGAGGAGAAATCGAATGGAATTAATTCATTACGAACGCTTTTTGTCCACAAATGACGTCATAATGATAACGATGGTGGTTACCCTTAAAAAATCGGCCCGCTGTGTATGTATCATTCGTAATTGTCTGGGGGTCACGGTGGGTCGACACGATTCTCGATTCATCTACAGTACATTTTTAGTGCGTAGGCGGCGCGCGTGTTCGTCATGGCGCTGAAGCGGCCCGCAGGATTCAAACTTGATGTAACGTGTATAATAAAATCGTTTTTTTTATTTATTTTTATTTCTCTGCAGCGATCACCATGTGGCTTCTCATATTAGGACTGTTGATCGTTTCGAGCAATGGTCAGGTGCAGCAACAGCAAGAGAATCCCGACGGTACAACAAGGTCACCCTGGAATCGTTTCGACGAACGGGAATCCTCAAATCCCAATTATGGATTCCGAAACAGCGGAAACCAAAATGACAACATCATCCTCAAAGAAGCGTAAGTGTAAAATCGCATTTCTCACGCCGAATCGTTTGATCGTTCGCAATTTATGCGAGAAAAGGAAAAAAATAGCTCGCCAATTGTTTACATGAAAACTAAAAATATTGCGCGCTTTTTCACTTTTTTTTTTACACCGTTCTGTAGTCGGTTGAAAGTTCAAACCAGAAAAAAATGTTCAAAGTTAAGGGAAAGGGAATTTCTCTCATGGCACTGCAGCTTGCAACGTTGAGGTCCAACGAAAAATTCGTTTTTCTATTAATTGTTTGTTTCAATAACAAAAACCATGCAAATTTTCGTGCTCATTTTGTCTTTGGATCCTAAAAATAGTCGTTTTGTTGTCCTAACAAAATATTTAATGAGGATCACGAGCTCTGCTCAAGAAAAAACCGAATTTCGTCGCATTCCAACGATGCAAACTTCAGCATCGTTCTCTATTGCTCAAGTTTTCGTTTTTCGTTATTGCTCGGACGATGTTCTTTGCCGAGAATAAAATAATAATTTCATACGATTTTTTTTCTATTCAATATTTCGTCCGTACAGTTAAAGGATTTTTCTTCAGAATCTTAACACAAAATCGGTACGAAAATTGTCATGGTTTTTGAATGTGAACGAAAAATTGACGAAAAAAGTATTTTTCGTTGGAACGCAACGCTGCGAATGAGGCTGAAGTTTGCAACGTTAGAATGCAACGAAAAATATGTATTTTTATTGATAATTTGTTGAATTTCATAAAACATCGAAATCTTTCGAGTTTATATACTTGCTGGGCTGGAAAAATCGATCGTTTTATCATTGTAATGACATATTGTTCATTTTTGTAAAGAGTTTTGTCACTAAATCAATGAATTTCGGTGCATTCCAACGATGAAAACTTCGACGTCATCGCTACGAAATTTGTGCCACTCGGGTGACCTCTGGACCGCGTAAATTCGTCTCGTTGGATCTGCATCTCGTTTAAACGATTTTTAATCCCTTTTCCAAACCAGAACGTACTTCGTCGTGGCTTCGAGGATGGTGCGACCGGGCCAAGTGTACCGCGTAGCAGTCAACATTCTGCAAACGAGATTGCCGATGACTGTGCGAGCCACGATCCAGCACGACGGTGTGGAAATAGCGGCGGATCATCAAGAAGTTAAAGCGGGAATCCCCGAGACTCTAATGTTGAAAATGCCGGCGACGTCGACCAAGGGAGACTACAAACTTCGAGTCGAGGGTCTCTATAACAGTTTGACGGGCGGACAAGCATTTTTGAACGAGACGACACTGACCTTTTCGCAACGGTCCATGACGATTTTCATCCAGATGGACAAACCGGTTTATAAACAAGAAGAAACTGTCAGATTCCGAGCGATACCGATAAACACCGAGCTCAAAGCTTTCAACAATCCTATCGACGTTTTCATGCTCGATCCAAATCGAAGAATCATGCGTCGTTGGTTATCGCGTCAGAGTAATCTTGGCATGGTGTCTCTAAATTATCAGCTTTCCGATCAGCCAGTTTTTGGCAATTGGATAATCCAAGTAATCGCTCAAGGACAAGTAGAAGAGAAAAGTTTCCTCGTCGAGGAATATTACCAAACGCGCTTCGAAGTCAACGTCACAATGCCCGCGTTTTTCTTCGATACTGATCCGTACATTCACGGGATAGTCCAGGCGAATTATACTTCGGGAGCTCCAGTCCGTGGCAACTTGACGCTCAAAGCGAGTTTCCACTCGCTGGGTTATCGCTCCGGGAATTCGCAGTTGTCGAGCCAGGATCGTTACTTCAATTTCAACGAGTATTATCCGTCCTGGTTCAAGCGTCCCAACGAGTGGGAAGTCAAGCCAGTTTTACGTTTTTTCAACGGAACTTACAGGTTTCAGTATCCGATGCAAGAATTGCTGCAATTTTCGCCGAGCATCGAGGGGGTCGAAGTTCGAGTTACGGCGACGGTCGGCGAGCATTTTCTCGAAGAAATAATCGTCGGTTATTCGACCGCGAGGATTTACAACTCGACGATAAAGCTCCACTTCTTCGGAGGTTCGCCGCAAATTTTCAAGCCGGCAATGGCCTTCGCGCTCAATCTCGTCGCCTCGTTTCACGACGGCTCGACCTTGCGACCGTCGCAATTGAGAAACGCCCAGTTGGAAGTCCGCGCGGACATTGACATGCGAACTGGGGGACGAAGGAATTTGGACACCCAGTATCTTCGCGCCACCGACGACAACAGCGCCATCTGGTCCATGAAAGTCGACCTCAGAAAGCAACTGGGACTCGAGGACAATCCCCAAAAAGCTCAACAGATCTTGAACGACATTGCATCGATGAAAGTTTACGCTGTCTTGACGGACGGCGAGGGACATCGCAGCCAAGCTGAATTGTTGATGCTCGCTCATGAATCCCCCGACAACAGACACATCAAAGTCTCGACGTCGACGAAACATCCGTCCGTCGGTGAATATCTCATTCTCCACGTACAAACGAATTTCTACATCGATGCCTTCAATTATCTCGTCATGTCGAAAGGCACCGTCGTCCTATGCGGCCAAGACATAATGCAACGTAACGTGAGAACTTTCTCGATACCGTTGAGCCCTGAAATGGCTCCGGTAGCGACAGCGGTTGTCTATTACGTCGGCCACAAGGGCGAAGTGATTGCGGACTCGCTGACGATCCCAGTGAATGGAATATCGCGCAACAACTTCACGGTATACATAAACAACAAAAAGGCAAGAACTGGTGAAAAAGTCGAGGTTGCAATTTACGGAGAGCCCGGAGCTTACGTCGCGCTCTCCGGCGTCGATCGCGCCTTTTATAGCATGCAAGCCGGAAACGAAATGTCTTATTCAAACGTTATTTCTAAAATGGCCTATTTCGGGGAACAAACGAACGGGACTCATTCCCATTCGTGGCTTTACCACGACGGAAGTCCCGACGAAACTGTCTATTTCCCGTCCTCAACCTTCGGCATCGACGTCAATCGCACCTTCGAATACATCGGCTTAGTCGTTTTCACCGATGCCTTCATGTACCGCAAGCCCGAGCATTGCAATCGCACTCAAGGCTACGGCGAATGTCTCTCCGGCCGATGTTATCGACTGGAGAAACAATGCGACGGAGTTTTCGACTGCGAAGATGGAACCGACGAGGCGCGATGCTCGTTCGGCAATGCCACGGATCTCGCTCACTTCCGCAAACATCGATTCAACCGCATACAACGTCTCTACGAAAATGTCTGGCTCTGGAAAGACGTCAATATCGGGCCACACGGCCGACACATCTTCAATATCGATGTTCCGAGGCGACCCGCTCATTGGATGGTCACCGCTTACAGCATGAGTCCAACCATGGGTTACGGGATGTTGCCCAAAGCTCTGGAGTATACGGCGGTCCTGCCATTTTTCATTAACGTCGAAATGCCCACGCACAGTCGTCAAGGAGAACAAATCGGCATAAGAGTCTCAGTTTTTAATTATCAACGGAACAACATCGAAGCGACCGTCATTCTGAAAGGCTCGCCCGACTACAAGTTCGTCCATGTCGAAAACGACGGTCTCGTTCAATCGTACAATCCACGAACTTCCTTCGGCGAACATCAGTTCTTCATTTGGATTCCTGCACAAGATGCATCGATCGTTTATCTTCCCATCGTTCCTACCAGACTCGGAGAAATGAAAGTCACTATTCACGCGACTACCGTCATCGGTAGCGACAAAGTTGTCAAGAGCTTGGTCGTCGAAGCCGACGGCCTTCCTCAATACAGACATCAATCCATTCTCCTTGACCTTAGCAACAAGGGATACTTGTTCCAATTCATGCACGTCAACATAACCGAAACTCCGATTATTCCGTATACCGAGGAGCGTTACTACGTTTACGGTTCGAACAAGGCCACGATAAGTATCGTTGGTGACGTAGTCGGACCCATATTCCCCACGATGCCCGTCAATGCGACCAGTCTCATGAACCTCCCGATGGACTGCGCCGAACAAAACATGTTCAGCTTCGCCGCCAACATGTACACGACGCTCTACATGCGGCAAATCAATCAGCGCAACAGGACTCAAGAACGAGAGAGTTTTTATCACATGAACCGTGGTTACCAGAGACAATTGTCTTTCATGAAGGAGGACGGATCGTTTGGATTCTTCCGGAGCGATTGGAACCAATCGGATTCCTCGGTTTGGCTGACAGCATTTTGCGCTCGAATTTTCGAGGAGGCCAATTTTTACGAATGGGAAAATTATCTTTACATCGATCCTGACGTCATCACCAAGTCGATATCCTGGATCTTGCAACATCAGACTCCGGAAGGCAGTTTTTACGAAACTACTTGGCTCCCCGATCGCAAAGTCAATTACACAGCTTACAACGAGTACGACTTGATTCGCCATCGCAACATAAGCTTAACGGCTCACGTTCTCATTACTCTGGAGAACGTCAAAGATCTGACGAGTGGTCTGGGCTCCCAAGTCGCGTTGAGCTCCGCCAAGGCCGTCAAATGGCTCGAAATCAATTTGAAGCTTTTGGAAGAAAGGGGAACTTCCTTCGAAGTTGCTATTGTCGCTTACGCCCTTTTATTGGCCAAGTCCTCGTCCGCCGAACAAGCTTTCAACATCCTCTCGTTCCACGCCCGCCAGACCGGAGACTTGATGTACTGGGGACGAGAATCAGTTCCCTTGCCGCCTTACAAGCTCGAAAACAACAGACCATTCCTTTTGCCCCGACTGCCCTACACCTACGACTCGGAAAATATTCAAACGACCGCCTATGCTCTTCTCGTTCACGTCGCCCGACAAGAAGTCAAGATCGAACCGATCGTCAAGTGGCTCAACTCGCAGAGATTGACTGATGGCGGTTGGGCCTCCACGCAGGACAGTGTTTGGGCACTCAAAGCACTTATGGAGTACACCGTGAGATCGAGAATCAGGGACGTCAGCTCGTTGACCGTCACCATCGATGCTACCGCCATCAAAGGTTCCTCCAAAACGCTTTACGTCACTGACAAAAATATCGCCAAGCTCCAAAGCATTGAGGTAAGAAATCTTGACTTTTCTTCCTTTTTTTTTTTTGCATCCCTTGCACAATTTAGGAAAATCGCATTTTTTCGCCATTCCCATGTTCGTTATTAATCATTCAATTATCTTATTATGTGATTATTCAATTATTTAATTGTCTAATTTTTTAATGATTTATTGATTCAATTTTTCTATTTTTGAGTTAATTAATTATTTAGATAATTAATGACGTTCATTGTTTTGTTTATCGCATTTTTTCACCATTCCAATCTTCGTTATTAATTATTCAATTATCGAATTATGCAATTATTCAATCATTTAATTATTCAATTGTCTAATTTTTTGATTTCTTAATGATTTATTTATTCAATTTTTCTATTTTCGAGTTAATTAATTATTTAGATAATTAATGACGTTCATTGTTTTGTTTATCGCATTTTTTCGCCATTCCGATGTGCGTTATTAATTATTCAATTGTCTAATTATGTAATTATTCAATCATTTAATTATTTGATTGTCCAACTTTTTTATTTTTTACTGATTTATTTATTCAATTGTTCAAATTTGAGTTGATTAATTATTTAGATAATTAATGACGTTCATTGTTTTGTTTATCGCAGTTTTTCGCCATTCCGATGTTCGTTGTTAATTATTAAATTATCTAATTATGCAATTATTCAATCATTTAATTATTTGATTGTCCAATTTTTTGATTTTTTAATGATTTATTTATTCAATTGTTCAAATTTGAGTTGATTAATTATTTAGATAATTAATGACGTTCATTGTTTTGTTTATCGCATTTTTTCGCCATTCCGATGTTCGTTGTTAATTATTAAATTATCTAATTATGCAATTATTCAATCATTTAATTATTTGATTGTCCAATTTTTTGATTTTTTAATGATTTATTTATTCAATTGTTCAAATTTGAGTTAATTAATTATTTAGATAATTAATGACGTTCATTGTTTTGTTTATCGCATTTTTTCGCCATTCCGATGTGCGTTATTAATTATTCAATTGTCTAATTATGTAATTATTCAATCATTTAATTATTTGATTGTCCAATTTTTTGATTTTTTAATGATTTATTTATTCAATTGTTCAAATTTGAGTTAATTAATTATTTAGATAATTTATGACGTTTATCGTTTTGTTTATCGCATTTTTTCGCTATTCCGATGTGCGTTATTAATTATTCAATTGTCTAATTATGTAATTATTCAATCATTTAATTATTTGATTGTCCAATTTTTTAATTTTTTAATGATTTATCTATTCAATTTTTCGATTTTTGAGTTAATTAATTCTTTGGATAATTAATGACGTTTATTGTTTCGTTTATTATGTACATAATGAAAATCGAGTCGGAATAACGATCGTTTTTTCATCGTGTGTGTCAAAATGAACGGTCCTTGCATTGATGGGTTGGTTTGGCCCATTTCAAGTACATGGATCAATCGACACGAGCGCGAAATTGAATTTTTCATAGTAAAAAATTTCGATACCGCCGTTTGACCAATTTTGTACCTGATGAAAATTTGCAAAGACCACAAAAAAGAATGGACTCGAGGCTTTTATGCCGATTGGACGAACGACGTGTGGAAAAATCGTACTTTTTAAAATTCGCAGGTATTTCAAGTGGTTTTTGCGTAAATTTATCATTTCGAGCTCGTGAAAACTCTTGCACAGGCCATCTGACGGGAAGATCGCTCACTACTATTCCGCGTACCGGAATAGCTGGTCGCGTTGACGCAATTTTGATAGATTTTCGCCCTCTCGCGAGAAACGTCTGAACTCTTTTGGCGTTTATTCATTATTATCAATTGCGCAACGAAATAATTGACTTCCTGTTTCTACTCACGTAGTAGCGAATATCGATAAATTTCTCCCTCCTTCGATCCGTCATTTCCGGCGAATTGCGTCTGCGATTCCGCGCTTTTTTCGTCGCCAGTCGCCATTATCACTGCGTATTTCCGCGCCATCGTACGCGCACCGGCAAGAGAGTTTGTGCTACGAAAATATAAAATATTCTCGCAACGTTGAACGGCAAAGTCGAATTCAATCATGAGTTCCGTCTCTAAGAAACGCGCTAAGCGATCAAGCAAAAAATACCATTCGAAAACACTTTCCGAAATCGTGTCGGAATTCCAAAGGCTGAAAAAAAGGCTCAGAAGAAAATGCGAAGAAATCGAGCGACCTCGCAAACGCAAACGTTCGCCCTCGACGTCTAGCTCTACTTCGTCCAGCTATTCATCGGATTCGTCAACGTCCTCGACGTCCGGAACGTCCGACACCAGCGAATACAGCGTTTCCGAGACCTTCACGCCGCCGCCTCCGCTATCGAAATCGCGCCTTGCCCAAAAAGACTCAAATATGAGTCGTCGCGGTGCGACCAATAAATATCGCAACTCAAGTGCCGAACTTTCCCCAGAAGTTCCCGATCACGTCGAACCGATCGTAAAAAAAAGAAAAAGCGGCGGATCGATTCCGCCCGCGCAAACGAAACGCAAACCGCTTTCGGAACAAAATTCCGCAGCGAATTCGGCGGAAAAGACTTTGTCCAACAAAACGACGAGAACAAAAAAAGCCAAAGTGGAAGAATCTCGTGCAACGGAAAAAGGGGGAGAAACGAGCGACGCGGAGAATCGACCTGAGGACAAAACAAGTAAGTCGTTTCTCAAAAAAACGTCGAAACCAAACATCGTTCAAGGTGAGCAGTCAATGGGCAAAAAACCCATAGAAACTGTTCGAAAAAGTGACAGTTTTGGTCGACGAAATAAATCACATACGAAAAATCAGAAATTCGAAGATTCTGATTGCGCGATCGATCAAATTAGTCAGAGCGATTCCTCGAGAAAAGCCAAAGAATGTTGCAAAGACAAAAGCGTGGAGAACGAAATTCCTCACGTGGAAAAACGCGCCGAAAAACGAGCGATCGACAACGAAAAAATCCGTTCCTCAGAAAATCCCGTGTCAATCGAAAAATCCAACAAAACCGCTGACGAATCGACTCAAAAAATCGTGCTTGACAAATTTTCTCCCGATAAGACAAAACCGGAAGTCGCCCAAGTTCCCGCCGATTTACAAACCGAGAAAAATGATTACGAAGCAAAAATCGAACTTTTACACCATTTGTTCGGTTTTCCAAAAAACGCCAGCCAGGTCCTCAGCAAGACGAGGGAAGCCATCAAACACGCCGAAGAGTTTCTCGAGCTCATGGGCATGAACGCAGAAGCACTCGGCAGCCAAACGTCCCCCGTGACCTTGGATGTCGACAAAAATTTGCAAAATCGCG
The DNA here is from genome assembly GCA_037043255.1 of Diadegma fenestrale. Classification (NCBI taxonomy): domain Eukaryota; kingdom Metazoa; phylum Arthropoda; class Insecta; order Hymenoptera; family Ichneumonidae; genus Diadegma; species Diadegma fenestrale. The sequence goes on from CM073309.1 coordinate 23,045,735, forward strand.
ATACATCGCCGCCGAGCCCAGCCGACGAAGAAAAAGACGATGATTCGTCGTGCGACGAGGACGAGAATGCAGCGGAGACTCTCGGAGGTGAAATTATTTCCATTTTGAAAGCGTTGACCAACAACGACGCACCAGCTCGTCTGCTCAATCTATCAAAACAACAATCGCCCATGAAAACCGGGGAATTTGGGCCGGCGATCGCAGAAAGTCTCGTCGCCGAATGGTCCTCCATAATAATCGACAGTCTGGACGAATCCGTTGAGTCAGAAATACTCGACAAGCATTTGCCGCCTGAAAACTTCCCGCTGCTCCGTGTGCCGACTGTAAATCCTCAGCTGCGATCCGTCATGAACGAAACTGCCTGTGCCGCCGACCAGGAAAGAGTTTCGGACCAAAAACTGCTGGGATCAGGGATCTCGGCGATCGGCAGAGCCCTCACGATGTTACCGAGCAATTTCGTTGAGTTTCAACAAGGAAAGACAAAAAAATTGATCGATTTGCTCAAAGACGCAGGCAAAATTCTTGCCAAACTTTATCACATGAATTTTCGCAGGCGCAGGTCAGAAATTGTCCCAAAAATGGGGCAACTCATAGAATCCAATAACGAGAGAAATCTCATAGACGGATTCATATTCGGGGAGCAATTCGCAAACACCTGGAGAAATGCCCAGCTCTGCCAAAGTGTTTGCCGCACTGAGAATGAGAAAAACAGCGAAAAGGTGATTAAAAGAGGAAAAGCGAGTTTAGTCGACGTGGCTACGTCGCCGATGCCAAAAAAATCACAACCCAAGATCGACAAACCCAAAATTCTCAGCGTCCAGATTTTGCCAAAGCTAAAAACGACCTTGACGCAAGAAGTTCCCGCCGCAAAGCCCAAATGTAAGCCAATCATGGCCCATTCGACTCCGCGCTTCTCTGCCGGAGAATCTTCCATGATACAAGTGAGACTCGCCCACAGAACTCGCAAAGCACCAAACGCCGATACTCTCGCCAAGCCAGAGCCAAGAAATGTCGCTCCAAATCCCAAGAAAGACGATTCGATGCGGAAAAACCAAGGAACCGAGTACACGGCTCTCCAGAAAAAGAAAGACTTGGCCAAAGTGATAAGATTCCAAAAACGCATGGAAATTAAGAAACAACGATGTGCAAAGAATTCCAACAAATTGTGCGTCCCGCAGGCTTGGACCAACGTGATCAGATATTGCACGACCGAAGAGAGCGACTCTGAGGATACCGGCGAGGAAGACTGCAATTATTCCGAGGACGAGGACGTCGAAGCAGAGATCGAAGAGCCCGCCGCGGACAAACGCGATTGCAAAGAGACCGACAAGAATAAAATTCCGGAATACGTCGTGAGCGATTCTGAAGAAAGTGACGATAACGTTGCCCAAGGAAACAACGAAAATAATTCCAAAGCGACCGAGGAGCAAAGTTCCAAAGGAGACGAAGGAAACGAGTCCAAGGAAGATGATAAAAATCATTCCGAAGATGAGGAAAATAATTCCAAAGAGTACGAGAGCGAGGGGAATCATCCTGAAGAAAATGGAAAACGAGAACCCAAGCAGGAAAATAGTCGGGCTGAATCCAGTCAAGGAGAGGAAAACGATTCCAAAGAAGTCGAGGAAATGTCCATCGAGGAAGAAATCGATCCGAAAGACGAAGAAACACGTGAAAACGATAAAGATTTCGTCGTTTTAAAACACAAAAACTCCGCCGATCATTCCAAGTCGTCAAAGGACGCAAATTCTTCGCTGGAATCATCGAAGAATAAAAAGAACGCTAGCATTTCATCGTCCCGTGGTGAACGAGCTTCGAATTCGCAAGACGATCGCGACTCTTGTGAAGAACATAAAGACGAAGAAAAAATACATCCCCTGGAGAAAACCGAGTGGATTTCCTGCAATTCATCGTTGAACGACACACGGCTCTCTCAGACCCTCCAAAAATCGCAGAAAATCGTCTCGGAACCGTCATCCGCCAGCCAATCGAATATTCCCCAATCCTGGAAAACTATCGCGCCGCCCCACGAAATTCTTGCTAAAGTAATGCAAACGAGACTGCGATTGGGCAAAAAATTATTGCGGGGCCACGGCCACGAGAGCAGCCAAGAAACTCTCAACGTTTCCGGGCTGGAAAAATCGACGAACAACGTTCCCGAGGACGCCAGCGGACAAGTCCAGGAGCTCGAAAAACCTTGAGTGACTGTTCATCGCGATCGTCGTTGGGGAGCAAGAAAAAAGCTTGAAGAAAAAGTTCCTTTTCGATATTTATTTTCTAATTTTATTCACTCACACAAACATTCTTAAAGAATTTTCGTTCATCCTTCGCTTTATGCGTTTTCCAGTTTATTTTTTATTTTCTTTACGTTTTACGTCTCCAATGCATTCCTTTCCATGGAGACCAGAAAGAAATGTTTTCCTTGTTCGTTTCGCAACATACATTTATGTTTCATTATAAAAAAATATTCACCATGTTACGTTCGTTTATAAAAATACATTTATGTTTCGTTCATTTTTTCGTTCATTCTTTCATTTACCTCAACATATTTTCAGGATTAATCATTAAATCGTTAAGAACATACGATCGTTCATTTTGCACCAAAAGTTCTCGAGATCCCCACAAAAAATTGATTCACCTCGGCCAGTATTTCGGTTGTTCTCATTCATTGTTTGCAAGAATTCTTAGCGATCAATAAATCTTTTCTAATGATTAATGAAATAAAAAAATCTAGTCTTTAGATCGAACCGAGTTCAGGTAAGTTGAGCGTTGTTGCGAGATCGGAGCAATGGATTCTCTTGGCTCACCGGATAAATATTAATTAATGATTTATCGACTCATTTGTTGTTTGGGTTTGCTCCAGATTCCTGAAGCTTGGGGAACCGTTAAAGTCGATGCGAAAGGTGCGGGATACGCGATTTTACAAATGACTGTTCAATACAACGTCGACAAACCGAAATTCCAGACGCCTCCGCCTGTCAGGGCTTTCGATCTTTTTGTTCGGCCTAATTTCTATGGCAGGAATCAGTCCCACATCAACTACTTCAGTTGTCAACGGTAATTAATAACATAAAAAATGTTTTTCTCAAGTTTTTCGATCATTCGACTCAAGATTACGGAGTTTTGATGTTTTTTCTTCTTCTCTCGAACAGATGGACTAACGTCAACGAATCTGCACGCTCGGGAATGGCCGTACTGGACGTTACAATCCCAACTGGCTACATAATTCAACAACAAGTTCTCGACGCGTACATACGTTCCCGTCAAGTCAGAAATCTCCAGCGCGCACGTTTCCAGCCCCGAAAAGTTCTCTTCTACTTTGATTATCTCGACCAGGAAGAAACTTGCGTCAATTTCACCATCGAACGGTGGATGCCCGTGGCGAACATGTCGAGATATCTTCCCATCCGTGTTTACGACTATTACGCTCCAGGTGAGTGTCCTCGTGATATTTCCCATTAAAAAAAATCGAAAAAATACAGGAACGATGTTTTCATCGTTGAAATGCACCGGAATTTATTGATTTATTAAATATTTAGAAATCGGACGCAAAAATTGAACTAAACCGTTCGGAAGCGAGAAAATCTCCGACAATTTTTAGCCCCGAGTGCACACTGGGTCATTTCGACCCCAAAAATTTTCTGGCATCGATTTTTTTGCCATTTAATTTCCATTTTCGCCAAGTAATAAATTCAGCGCCTTAAAATTCGTCTAAAACCAAAAAAAACTGCATAAATATGCAGTTTTGCACATAAAATCGTCTACACAAAAAAACTGCATATTTATGCAGTTTTCGTCCACATTCACGGGGTCATTTTGACCCCAACAATTTTCTGGCACCGATTGCTTTGCCATTTAATTTCCATTTTCGCCAAGAAATAAATTCAGCGCCTTATAATTCGTCTACAACAAAAAAACTGCATAAATATGCAGTTTTTGCATATAAATTCGTCTACAATATATAAATTCGTCTACACCAAAAAATCTGCGTTTTTATGCAGTTTTCGGGGGCGTCAGTTTTCCGAACTTGGTCAATGAATGAGATGAATTTTGAAAGAATTGTTCAAAAGTTTCGTCGCTAACTCGGCTGATTTGTGTTTCTCAGAGCGATTCAACGAAACGATCTTCGATTCGTTATCGACGTACATCTTGAACATCTGCGAGGTTTGTGGGAGCTCGCAATGTCCATATTGTCACATTTACAACGCCGCAGCGTTCGTCGGGTCCTCAGCAAAGCTGGTCCTGCTGACGTCAATTTTGGTAACCGTAGCATATCAAATCGGGGCACGAGAACTCAATATTCATTAAAAAATGTAAATACGAGTATGAGATCGTTGCGCCTGCGCCATCGATCGGCCCAAAGATCACGAGAAAAGCAACTGGATCGCGAAAATCCAGAGCGACACGAGATTCGGAAGAAAATTCATAAAAAAATCATTTCTGCGGAATTGCACAATTTTTCGTTACAATTGATCGGAATTTTCGCAACTTATCGAGATTTATTAAGTTTATACGAATCCACAAACGACATAGTACAACCAACAGGATCTTTTATTTTTTATTCACCAAATATTCTCCAACGAGCATTCAAAAGCTTAAAAGTGAGGGTATCAAAAAGTTTACTCTGTTTTATCGTTAACTGCCACACGCAACCGACGAAATACGCGTCGGAGAGTTTTTTTTCTCATTTTCTACGAATATATAGATCTGATATATATTTAATTTTGAAATAATGCGCACTCGACTGCATTGTCGCTGTACAATAGATTTAATCGATGAGTGGCAATCTGTACATAGTTAGAGTGTTAAACGCTCATCAGGCAGCGTGAAAACTTGTCGGCAACTGTTGAAGTTTTTTTTTCGTGGGAACGATACGAAAAAATAGTTTTTACCGATTTCTATGGAGAGAAAATTTTCTGTGCGTTTGCCGAGAGATCGATCAATCACTCGCGTCCATTTTTTATATTTATCTACAGGATTTACGAGAAATACCAAGAATTATGAGCGTAAGAGCTTGACCAAGTGTGTCTTGCAACGATCCGTCCAATTTTTTCACCGCGAACGTCTATTTTTCTCGTATTTAAAGGAGCGGCGAAAAAAACACGCGAGTTACTGTTTACCATGAGTTTATATTCGGGATTATATTTCTATAGCAAATCCGTCATCCGCCAAAGACTTGCAATCGCAGCAATTCGTGGTGGCATTTTTTTTCTCTGTTCGTCCGCAGGTTGAACTCGTCAATGCTCTCTTTTGTCAGAGACTCGACTCGCGCATCAGTTATTGTTGCGAAGCAACAAATTTTTATGTTTACATTGGCCAAGCACCAAATTCTCTTCCGGAAAACACTGAATCGGCAATGAAAATTCATTCAACTCGAAATTTTAAACGTGCGTTCGAAACTCGTTGAATTTTTCGTGCCACGGCATTATTCAAATTAGCCCTAGAACGGTGACCGTTTTTTTTTTTACTTTTTCCGGTAATCCGGAGTCAAAAATGAGCCCAATTTTGAAAAATTCATATCTCCGATAAAATTTAACGAAAAGGCCTCATTTTTTTTGTGTTTTTAATGCAGAATCATGCGATTTATCGAATAATTCGGTAAAACGAGAAAAAACGGGGAAACGGAAGGAAAAAGGCGCGTGAGGTCGTTTTTGACCTCAATTTATTGTTCTAGGGTTTTAACGAGGTGATATTAAAAATGTTGCCACCAATTGTTTTGTTGGGAGAATTTCTATTGATGGATTTGTTGCTACGGTTTGTCCATTAAAATAAAGTTTAGTATTATAAAGAGAAAAGGTACAATCACGAATTCCGTCCATGAAAATTCGTCTATTATATACAAAAATACCAAGTCAAGCTAAATCCTTTTTATACATCGTAATATTTTATTTACATACGTCAAAACTAGTTTTTGTAAATGCCACGACCATCCTCGACGTATAACTTGCGCACAAAAACGAAGATTCGCTGGGTCAGCATTTTTACGAGCCCTTTTTTATTCACACTTTCGATTCGATTCGCACAAGCGTTTTATTAATCGTGCCTTAAACATTTGACCAATCGAATCTGATTATTAACCGTAAGTATAAAAAGGAATGTTGATTATGTAATTATTACCTTTTTTGTAAAACTTTTTATAAATAAAGCGTCGAAAAGTTGAAATTATTCTCGTCGCGTCTTCAAGTTTTTCTTTATCTTGTCCACCTGTACCGAAAACATGTATTTTGAATTTGAACTAATTGGCCTTGAGGGCTGAACGCGAAAAAGTGCATTCTCGGTCGTTTTGATCCGAATTATCTGTCATCGATTGTTGGCATTTCATGAGAACGAATGGATTTTTCGTCGAAAAATCAATTTAGGGCATAAATATCAAGAATGTCTGTTCAAAAATAAACGAAAATGCATTTTTAGCGGATTACGACGATTTGAAAAAAACTGTCGGTCTGCGATATTGACCCGCGACTCACGACGTTCAAGTTTGGCTCGTTGGAATCCAACGAAATTCAGTTTTTTCGTGAGCCAAGCTCAAAATTATTATTCAGTTTTCGCTCATTTTAGATTTTGCAAAATCAGTACGAAAATTGTCATGATTTTTGCAAATCAAAAAAACAAATTTAGGTGGAATTTCGCGAACTGCAGTGTCGGAATTTTTCGCTAGATGGCGTTGGCTTTGGTTTCCAGGGTTTCCAGTGGCCCCACCGTCATTCCCGGTCTTCATTGCGAATCGAGGCCGAAGCAAATAATCCTCGAGACGTAATATTTATTACCGTACGTCTTACAATGATACCAGAATCAGTAACTCGGTAACCTGTCGATTGCGATCGAGTTAAATCAACGTAAACATAACCCAACAAAGAAAGACAACGACGAGCTTCGAATTCTAAAAAAAAGGCTAAAATCCAATGATAAATCGAAAGCGGTTCAGTGTCGATGCCGCAACGTCAAATCAAGATTCTGCCAACAACAACAAAAGACCAAAAACTGCAATGGCCGAGCATTTTGAAAATAAACTGCACGACGAATTATCAAACGAAAAGGAGGACAACGGCGGGCTCCGAAGTCTCCAAAATCATCAGATCAATCCGGCCATGTCTCGGAAGCGGGTGAGTGACGATTTTTCCACGATAAATGCAGATTTTGGCACGAATAACAAAAAACTAAAACTGTCAATGAGCGATGAAGACATCGAGAAAAATTTGCACTGCACGCTCGCCTGGCAATGGGCGAATATCATGAAAGACGGTCTCTTGCAAACCGTCAAGAACGATTTACAGGCTGAATATTCTCCGACAGGCGACTACCAACTCCTCGCCCCTCCCAACGTCAACACAGACTTGAAATATTCTTTAAATCAACAATCTCTCCAGGCCGATCAAGGTTACGTTAACATTCAAGAACAAATAACGTGCGCGTTAGTCGGCATCGGCAAAATCATTGCGTCCGCTCTCACCTGCAACGACTCGCGACTTATCGACGCGGATATTCTCATTGACGTCGCTATGCTCCTCGGCAATATCCACCACGACATTTCCCTACAAAGACGTTCCAACATAATCTCCGCTTTCGATCTCCCGGGCATTAGCGACCTCAGCCAAGTCAATAAAACGCTGTTCGGCAGAAAACTCATAAAAATTATCAATTCCGCCAGAATCTTGCCGGATTGTCAAGCCGAGGACGACAAAAGTCAAATTCCGCTGATAGAGTCTGCGGTAAATGATTCAAAAAATGCTGAAAAAACCGTCAACAATTCCGCGTCGGGATCAGAAAACGTTGAAAAAACTGTTAACGATTCTGCGGCAAATGGATCGAAAAATATCGAGAATGAGGCAAACGCGTCCAATGTAAATGTTCAGGAAAAATCAAAAAGCGACGCGGAAGATTCGGCAAAGACGCCAAGTCCGGAAAACAAAGATTCTGAAACGAGTAAAACGATCGATAAAGAAAATAATAAAAACAGCCAAGAATCGAGCGAACGTGTTGAGCGTTCGGAACAAAATGAAATCTGTACGAAAAGTCTTGGAGCTGAATCAGTCAAAAAGGCGCAACTTCCTTCCGAAGCATCGGTCGCGGGAGAAAAAAACGTAAACGACGAAACATCGACGGCGGGAGCGAAAAGTACGGACAAGAATGTCGATACCCCGGAGAAAATCGTGGAACTCACACCAGCGGATAATACGCGCGCCGCCAATGCGCCAGAACAAGCAGTTTTGCCGGAAACGAGAACCGACGGAACGGAAAGCCAGAAAAATAACAAAGAATTGAGCACCGAAGCCACATGCACCAACGGAATTATCAATCCGGCCGAAATAAATGGACCAGACAAATCAAGAAGCAACGTTGATGCCGACAAAAATAACGAAACGGCAGACGTAATTCTTCTTGAAGTAAAAAACGCTTCCTTACGAGTAATCGAGGAAATGGATGTCGCTTTGAAGAAAAAACTCGAGGCTCTGCAAATGGATCACGCGTGTGTCAAGCCGGAAAACAAGGTATCGAAATTCGTTGAAAAAATCTTCATGATCTATCGATTTGAGGACCTTGTATCGCGACACTCAAATCTATATGTTCGTTTTCGGTTTGTCTTACACCCAAAATAGCTTGCGAATCCAAGGTCATTAAAAAAAGTTGTTACAAATCGCCTAAAGAACAAAATACTCTAAATTCAAGATTGTCTGAGCTAATTTGTATTTGTAATTACGGCCGATTCCCTTGAAAACGGTGCTGAAGTTTGCATCGTTGGAATGCAACGAAATTCGGTTTTTTATTGAGCATTTTCATTCAATATTTCGCCAGGACAATGAAACAATCTTTTTTTAGGATCCAGACACAAAATCGGTATGAAAATTGTAGTGGTTTTACGATACTAAAGTTCGCAACGTTGGAATCCAACGGAAAATACGATTTTCTATTAATTTTTTGTTCAATTTAAAAAATCATGACAATTTTCGTATCGATTTTGTGTCTGGATCCTAAAAAAAGATCGTTTCAGTGTCCTGGCGGAATGTTGAATAAAAATTCTCAATAAAGAACCGAATTTCGTTGCATTCCAACGATGCGACCTTCGGCATCGTCATGGTTTTTTAAATTGAACAAAAAATGAATAGAAAATCGTACTTTTCGTTGCATTCCAAATGTTCCTGAAGTTTGCATCGTTGGAATGCATCGAAAAAATATATTTTTCATTAATTATTTTGATAATTGATGCAACGCTCCGATTTTTCTAGTAGATTCAGTTTTTAAATGGCAAAAATCACTGTCCCATTATTTTTGACAAACGTTGTATCAAAATTGTCCCTTCTGCTGTAAATATTAAAGAGTTTTCGTTGCATTCGAACGATGCAAACTTCAGTATCGTTCCTCGAAAAACTAAATAAAGATTCTTCGATGTTGCATAAAAGCGAATGCGAAGTTTTGAGAGGCTTCACCTTTTAAAAATCGAAATATTTAATGTTGAAAATTGCAACTTTAAACACGCGCTCTTATGAGAAACTCGTGAAAATTGCGATTTTTATAAATAAATATCTCGACATATGCGAAATATGCAAAATTTTGCATTGAACGTCCTCAACGTTGAATTTTCGAGGTCCCCAAAAAACGCGAAACTTGGTCTACACACGAAAGTTCTCCGGAGGAGCTACAAAGCTGAAAAATCTTGTAACTTACATTTTATCAGGTTGCCAGAGCACCAGCGGTACCGCAGGGAGAGTTTCCAGGTTTCCAAGAAGCTTTCAGGCTCAGATCGCTCTCCCTTGGTTACTGCGAGCGTGCCGCGAAAACGATGTCTTACGCGCTAGCCAAATCGACGATGGCGCAATATCAACCGCCGATTCGTCTTTGGTGGAAATTTTGTAAGGATCATAACTACGACGTTTTCCAAGGGACGGAGCAGAACGTAACACAATTCTTCGCCGAGTACGATGACCTGATATCGTCGTCGGCAATTCTTGCTCGCTGGAGAACGGCACTGGGTAGATTTACGACGAGTGATTTGGGCAAGTCCGAAGCGATCGCGGATTATATCAACGGATACAAGTCGCTCAAGGGAGAAAAAGCCGAAAAAAAATAGTTGCAACTTGAAATTCTTTTTTTTTACCAAAAAAAGCATCGTTCGCAACAAAATTCGTTGCAAAAAGTCGTAGAGTTAAGAAATTTACATTATAATTCAAAAATAATTTGAATAATGCACAAAAGTATAAAAATTACGACACTCAAGTTTTTGCATCGTGGGAATGCAACGAATTTCGTTTTCTTCACCAATTAATTTCATAATTCCCGCAGTTTTTTTTCTCTTTTAATAAAAATCGACATTTTTCGTCGCCTTCGAACGATGCAAACGTCAAATTCGTATTAACGAATTTACTAAACTCGTAAATACGATTTCGAGCTTACGCGTGATTTATAATAAAATTTTGTCGACTATTGAATCGTCAAGCATTTCAAGAATCAAGAGGATTGGATGGGAAAAATAAAAGACAAGAATTTTATACTCTTTTAGTCATTTTATTATGAAACTCACACATTTCGTTACAATTTTGTGTTCTGATCTGTTCGTACAACAGTGATAATAAAAATGATGCTTAATAATAGTAATAATAATAATAACGACAATAACAATAGTAAATAATGATGAAAGATAGACTCGAACTGAAGTTTAATATATATAAATATATATATATTTGTAATATATATATAAAATCACATTTTGTCATAGAAGAATAAAATAAAAAAACGGAAAAACCAATAAAAGTCAATGATAAGTGAATCCGATTTGTCGAATGTCCGAAATAAAAATATCTATGAAATCACAAGTGTTTTTTTTTTTTATTTAAATAAAATTACTCTTATAGTATTTTTAAGTTTATAAAAGATTTTTAAAAAATCGGTTTTAGTAAATAACTCAACGAGAACTGAACACTTTGGTCCGAAATGATTTTTTATCGTTATTTAATGTTATTATTGTCGTTATTGATGTCGTTTTTATCGTTACTATTATTATTATTGTTGGACGAACAGAAAAATGTCTTAAAAACGAATTAACGTATTATTACTTTGTTTTTTGATTATTTTTTCTTTTGGTTTTTTTTTCTCCTTAATTTTACAACTTTTTTTTTCGTCAGGTTCCCCAACGTTCGCGTTTCGCTTATAGTTGGCGTCTCGTGCCGAACTATGGGCACGAAAGGACGTTTCACGCCCTCGGTTTGGGCCTCAACGATGTTTCATCGTTGCCCGCCGCTACGAATACCCGAATGCTCGGGAATTGTCGACCTGGCAGGGTCCTGGCTCTAACCCTACTCAATTTTTTGTTTTTTTTTTGTTGGGCACTTTGAACTATGCTCGTTGCCCAAATAGCGAATTGGTCGGACCAAAACCCCGGAACTTAAAAAACTAATGAATAAAATATTTGGCCATATTTTCGCACTTATAGATGTAAAAATTTGCGAAAAGTCAATTATTAAAATCGGATTAAAATGGCTATTGATTTTAGTCGTGGAACGAAAGGAATTATGTTTTGTCGGTTTCCTTTTTCAATAGAATGGCAAAGCCAAAAAATTATAGTCATGAATAGCGTGCGAACGGCCGTAAAAATTAATAAGATTTCTTCGAAATCGAAGAGTCGATAATAAAGATATAAAAATTAATGAAAATTGAATTTTAGTCGTAAAACGAAAGGAATCACATTTTGTCCGTTTCCTTTTTTTTTTTGTTATTGCGGTAAGACTCCAAAACTTAACGGATCAACTGAACCAACAGCCATATTTTCTTAGAGAAAATATGATAAACAAGATTTTCTTCGGAATTATGAAAAAATGGGATTTATCTTAGTCGCAGAGAGACAACGAGGCCCTGGGACCGTAGCAGTTCGAGCTTAACCTGACGTTTGCCTATCCCTTACTATTTTGTTTTACTCAATTGCACCAATTGAATAGCTTTTGAAATGAAGAATAAATCGTTTGACGAAGTGGACAAAAAATGATGTTAATACGACGTAATATTGATGAAAAGTTTTAAATCAACATGACGCGGTTGTTGCCGAAATCGATCACGGCTATTCTACCGTTCGGAGTGATTGCGATGCCGGATGGACGATCCATCTCTTCCGGACCGTCTCCGAACGTGCCGAATCTCCATTTGCAGTTGCCTCTCGAATCGAATATTTGAATTCTGTGATTTCGCGAATCTGACACTATTATGTTTCCCACGTCATCAACAATCACTCCCTGCGGTCTGTCCATTTGTCTTTCCCCACCTTTGTCGCAGTCGATCACTTGCGCGTTCAGGAAATTTGAATTTATCACGATCAAACGATGGTTGTTGAAGTCTGTCGCTACGACTTTACCTTCCGGATTGAACGCCACACTTCGCGGCGAGTCGAAAAATTTCCACATGCTCGGTATCGTCTCGAAACCATATTTTCTCAAAAATATTCCCTCCGCGCTGAACAACTGGACTCGGTGATTCCGTGTGTCCGAAACAACTATTTGGCACTCTGAATTCGTCGCGACGTCCCACGGATAATTAAATTGTCCGCAGCGAGAGCCTTTCTCACCAAATGCTTGCAGAAACGTTCCGTCTATCCTCAGAATCTGAAATATTCAACCAATTCAATGTTTTTATTCGAATTTATTCATTCAGCCAATTTCAACAATCTCCATTTTATAAAAATTCTTCGTCATTATACATTTTTCATCGCTCACTCAATTTTTTAAATAATTTCAATGGCACTGAAGTTTGCGGCATTGAGATCCAACAAAAAGACTTTTTCTATTCACCATTTATTAAATTCCAAAAAACCATGTCAAATTTCGTACCGATTTTGTCTTTGGATTTGAAAAAAAATCGTTTTATCGTCCTGAATTTAATTTAATTTGATATTTAACATTGATTTCATACGATTCATTGTAACTGTAATTTCTCCTGAGAATTGATGGAAATTCATTGTAAAATGCAATTAAAATTAAGATTCATCATAAAAGTCAATGTTGAATGAAACTACCAATGCGAATATCTTTTTGCCGGTTCTCTGTAGCCTCTTGAAAACTTGACTGGATCTTTTTCCCAATCGCTTCACGCTGAGTGATTTTTGTTACAATTTTCAACCCGTTTTAAGGCAGTACTGTCGGTTTTAAAATTACCGTTCGGAATTTAATAAAATTTAGCACAGCAGTAGATTTTGATAAGAAAAAAATCCAAACAAATTTTCAAGAGGCTACAGAGAACCATAGAAAAGATATTTGCATTGGTGATTTCATGAATTTAACATTGATTTCATACATTTCATTGTATTTTACAATGAAAACTGTAATTTCTCCTGAGAATTGATAGGAATTAATTGTAAAATGCAATGAAAATTGAGATTTATCATAAAACTCAATGTTAAATGAATGAAACTACCAATGCGAATATCTTTTTGCTGGTTCTCTGTAGCCTCTTGAAAACTTGACTGGATCTTTTTCTCAATCGCTTCACGCTGAGTGATTTTTGTTACAATTTTCCACCCGTTTTAAGGCAGTACTGTCGGTTTTGAAATTACCGTTCGGAATTTAATAAAATTTAGCACAGCAGTAGATTTTGATAAGAAAAAAATCCAGACTAATTTTCAAGAGGCTACAGAGAACCATAGAAAAGATATTTGCATTGGTGATTTCATGAATTTAACATTGATTTCATACATTTCATTGTATTTTACAGTGAAAACTGTAATCTCTCCTGAGAATTGATAAGAATTAATTGTAAAATGCAATGAAAATTGAGATTTATCATAAAACTCAATGTTAATTGAATGAAACTACCAATGCGAATATTTTTTCGCTGGTTCTCTGTGGACTCTTGAAAATTTGACTTGATCTTAAATGAATTAGTTTCGTAATACGCAACGTTGTTAAAAAATTTTTGCAAGCATTCCGTTGATTTCGCGGCGCGACAGATTCGTCGATTGAAAATGAGTAAAGAAATGAAAATTTAGATTTACCTGAATCCGGTGGTTATCTTTGTCAGCGACGACGATTCGTTTTCTACAATCGACAGTAATGCCAGCTGGTCTGTCGAATTGTCCGGGTGCACTGCCAAGAGATCCAAATTGTCTGATCAAGACGCCTCCTTGATTATAAACTTGTATGCGATTGTTGGATCGATCAGCAACGATTATGTGTCCGTCCTTGTCGCAAGCGAGTCCCCATGGTCGGCAAAGGTTGTCTCGGGGTTCGGAAGTGTTGCCAAAGGTCGCAACAGGTCCCGGTGTCAACATCAGCTGGTCTACGCTAACGCAGTAGTTGTTCAATGCGATTGGCCGTCCGCAAGGCGCTGGCTTGCGCTGTATCATATCGGAACATGTTTCCGCAACTATTTCGGCCTTATCTTTGCCTCCGTCGTTCACTCGGCCATCGCCGATCGATCCAGGATTTACCAACACAACCGAACCAAAATTTGAAATCGCGTCCATAGCGTCGTTGTCTAGTCCCGCGAATGAAATCCAACTCTCCGCGGCCGGCGGAAGATGATGGCGACTTCGAATGGCATGGAAAATCTAAAAATAAAATAAAGAAAATTAAATATTTTTAACACAATCCAATTTCTTTTCACGGACGTCTAAATATTTCATCCGCCAAACTTTTTGTTTGGCGGATGTTGTTTTTTTTTTTCAGAATACGAAAATCAAATGCCAAACGATCGGCGACGGAATAGAAAATATTCCATTTTTTTTCATCCAACGAAACTTGATTTTTCTGGGATTAGAAAAAAAGTGACAAAATTAATTGCAACTGATTTTTACCTCTGCCGAAGTCATGTCTTTTGTCTTCAGGAGTTCCAACGGGTTCGTGGCGTTGGCGGATGTTTCGAGAACTCCGGAGAGTTTTTCGATCGATTTGGTGAGTCTGACGATTCCATTCCTGAGGCTTTCGTCTCTGAACTTGAGAGAAGCGGATTTAGAGATGCGGGCGCTTTCGATTTTCTTCAACAGCTCTTGCTGGCGAGCTTCGAGGCCGCTGATAGCGCGATCAATTGTAATCATAACTTCGATGGAAGCTTCTTGGGCTTTTCGTTCGAGACGCGCCGAAGCAAGTTGCACTTCTTCCAAGTCGTCGCAAAGAATCTTCATGCTGGTTTTCGCGTCGCTCAACACTTGAGTCGCTCGAGTACCAGCTCCTTCGAGCATTTCTACCAGAAGCAAAGTCACGTGATCGTGATGAGTGTTCGTGCAGCATTCTTTGCAGAACACAGTGCTGCAAGTCTGGCACCAAAATGGCGGCAATTTGTGATGGATCTCGCAGAACCGTCGACGGCCTGTACGAATCGGCGTCGGCGCTGGCGTGCGCACTTCGTGCACGACCGGCGGTGAAGGGCTCGGCTTTTCGTACCCTGGGCCCGTAACGGGTCCGAAGTGATTGATGATGCTGGGCTCAGCGTAATTCTGTGCAAATAATCAAATTTTTCGTGAAATTTTACCGGAAATGTGAATTTTTCAAAATTCGGCTCATTTATGACGTGAATTTTGCGAAAAGCCGGAAAAGTTGCTTCAAAATCCAACGAAGATTTACCTGGCCGTTATTGTTGACAGAATTATTGTTCGCTCCGTTAGCCGAATCAGAATTAGAGCCAGATCCGGGTGTGGTTGCGACCTGGAGAAGAGCAGTCAGGGTGTTGGGGCTGAGGCCTCTTTGGGGATTCCCCGGAGGGAATGGAATTCCCCGAATCGGTGAAGGTAATGTCGGCGGCGGACTACCGTAATAGTAAGAATTTCCGCTCATCGGCGAAGACATTGTTCCGGGAGGACTTCCCCATGGCACCGAATTTCCGCTCATCGGTGGCGATAAAGTTCCCGGAGGAGTTGCGTAAGCGTTTGACATTCCACCTATCGGCGAATATGACGTTGGCGGTGGAGTTGCCCAAGAAGGTGGCGGAGGCTGTGAGTACCAGCCGCACGGCGAAACCCTGGGCGGAGTGCCCCATGAACTCGGCGGAGAGACGCTCTCCGATCGGGAATATCTCGATCTTGGCCGATCCCATGCGTAGGAAGGCGACTGCTGAAAATCAACCAAATTATTATAAATTCGTTCAATGGAGTTGAGTCAAAGATTCGATAGGTCACCAGCGGATTTTCCATGAGACCCCGTACACTGAAAATTCAATTTTGTCAAAAAACGTCGATATTTTGTTTTCATACAGCAAACTAAATATTTTGGGATAATTTCAAAATTTTCGTTACTTCGACAATATTTTTCATTGTAACGGAACTGTCAGCCAAATTTACGATTGGAATGACAAAAATTTACTTTCCGAAAACGATTTCCAGAATGTTTTTTGCTGAAATGACAAAATTTTCGTGATTTTTCGAAACAAACGTTTAGTTTAACGTATCCAACAAAATTTTATTTTCAGTGTAGAGTGTTGGGAGAGAAAAAAATGGAAAAAGAAATCACAAAACGACTTTATTGAGGTTTGTTTCAAAATTTTCTATAAACGTTTTTTTGCTGTGAAGAAAATTTTTCTGATTTTGAGATGATTAAATTTGCTATTTTTAATTTTCCCCATCTAAACGCGTATGAAATTCGAGGCACGTTTCGTTAAAAAGTTGCAAAAATCGAGTTGCGAAAAAAAATGTATTTAGGAATTTTTTGCGGAGAGCCAGAAAGTTTATGCGACGAAATTTTTCAAGATAAATCCTGAAACACAACTTCACACGCATTCAGATGGGAAAAGTTGACAATTGGAAATTAAATATCTCAAATTCTTGAGTTCAGGACATTTTTCTTCATGAGACCAAATTTTTAGTTTACCATTAAAAAATTCCGAATGGAGTAGAAAGAAAAAAATTTTGTTTTTAAATAAAATGAAATAAAATCATAAAAATGTCAACTCACACGCACAATTTTGTGCGACCGTTCAATGTTGAAGTTCGCAGAGTGAGGCCGACGCAGCGAAGGATTCTCGTACCGACCATAGCCACATTGCGTGCTATACGAGTAAGCACAATTCATAGTTGGGCTGTACTGAAGCCCACCAGTCTGTCAGTATTGTGGTCGAAGATTTTGACGATTTAACGATTTCCTGAAATCAATAAAACACTCATTAATCATTATCCCCTTAATTCACGAATTCCTATCAATTATACAATTCACGTTTTGACAACGATTCGAAAACATCAAATAAAATCGTTGTTTCGATATACACTCATGAATAATCACTCGACAAATTTCTCCAGCTACGAGGATTGGCTTGAGTTTAAAAAAAAAAAGAATAAAAAGCTAGAACAATAATAATAACAATGACTTGCACTCAAAAAATGTATTTTTTCGATACGAAACTAAAAATTCCCCGAACTTATTCTTAACAAAGTTAACGAATCCGTACACGTTCTTGTGAATTCTAAAAAAACCGTGGTCTCTTTTTTAATTTGTCAGGGTAACAGAATTTTTAAATTTTCAAATCCAGTATTGCAACTAAAAAAGTTTTTTTTTGATAGTTTATTCCATCGGTTTGAATTTTAAAGATTTTGGATTCAAAATGAATTCAGAGAAAATCTTTGAGCTGAGATTTTCGAATTACGGAATTTCGAAAACTCGATTTTCGCGGATCCTTCGTTATGATTTTAATTACTCATTAATTGTGTGTCGGATTTTTTGAGCTGGTCAAGTTTGTTTCGTTGGAATATTTGGTCGGGGCGATAAATCGATATTTTTTTAGGATCCAGAGGCGAAATCGGTACGAAAATTGTGACGATTTTTGCAATTCAACAAAAATTGTATTTTACGCAATTTTTTTCTCAAGCCTGCAATGAAAGAGCTCGCATTTGTTGAGAATAATGAAAAAAGGAGAATCGACGATGCTGTTTTGAAATTCGGGGATAGTTGAGGCTGTTTCTGGGGGCGTAAAAGCAACCACTGCGCATTTTCTGGGACTCTAGGTCAGAAAAGAGTGTGGGAGAAGGCAGGGCCCGACTCGGAAATGGGCCCAGAAAGATCGGGGTCCCAAAGGTCCCGGAGCGTTTACGGAGCCCTTGGAAATCAATAAGCAGTGGGAAAATCGTGACAAAGTGTGCGAGCAAGAAGGACAAAAATAGATAAAAAGGAGGAGAGAGCGAAGAGACGAGAGAGGAACGGAGAGAAAAAAAAAGAGAGGAAAAGATAAATGAGCCGAGGATTGCATTTTGGAGCGAGTTTTGCTTCAAATATTCAGAACTGTCGCTGCAGACTCTGCTGAGAATCATCCCAAATTTAAAATCTCGAGCTTACACGCTCTTGGGATGCTCCGCAAGACCATCGTCGCAGCATTTTCAAACGCACAATTTGGCTTCGCGATTTCGTTGCAAAACGCAAGTCCGAAAAATTCAATTCCAAGAAAAATAATGACCAAGCTAGACAAATTTGAAAACATCGCCTCCTAATCTCAAGTTCGTGCACTCAGTCTCATTCGGCATTCTCTTTCCAATATTTGTCTCTATTTATCTCGACTCATCATTCCCAGAGGCACTTTGCTACCCGCGTATCTCCCCATATCGCCGAACCGAGTTTCCCCCTTCGAACGTTGTAAAGAAAAATGTGAAAATTCCACAAACTTGTATTTTCTAGGATTTGGAGTAAAAGAAAAGAGATTTCTCGCAGTTCCGAGCAGAAAAAATGTTTTTCTTGAAAACGAAATTCGAGTCGGGATTCTCGCGGGGATTAAAACCAATTTTTCATGCAGTCATTCAAATAAAACGCAATCAAAATAAACAACGATTAATTATTCCGTAAAATGATTAGTTGGAAAATTTTAGGCCGAGACTATCAATTTTTTTTTATCTAGACCCACCGTCACCGAATGTTGCCCAAATAGACTGAAAATTCAATTTTGTCAAAAAACGTCGATATTTTGTTTTCATACAGCGAACTAAATATTTTGGGATAATTTCAAAATTTTCATTATTTCGACAACATTTTTCATTGTAACGGAACTTTCAGCAAAATTTACGATTGAAATGACAAAAATTTACTTTCCGAAAACGATTTTCCAGAATGTTTTTTGCTGAATTGACAAAATTTTCGTCACTTTTCGAAAAAACATTTAGTTGAACGTATCCAACAAAATATCCATCTTTTTCAACAAAATTCTCTTTTCAGTGTAATTGAATCAATTTTGAAATAAACATGAGATCAACAAAATCCCCAATAAACATATTTTTTTATTCCAACGCGTAATTGATTCGTAATCAAGTAGAATAGAGGACTCGGTCATAATTAATTCACCCTTTTCTACCAGATTTTTTTTGTTTTTTAATCATAATTGATTAATCGATTGATTATTAAAGAATTAATGAAAACTCGATGATTGAATACCCACAAGGGACATTTTTTATGAATTCAAAGAAAACATATTTCACGTGAATTGCTTTCTTCAGTAGCCAACAAAGTTAAAAGCTCATGTTAATTGAATAACCGATGCAAAGTCCTGCGGGAGGGCAGGAGGCAGAGCGGGGGACTAAGAACGAGAGAGAGAGAGAGAGAGAGGGAGAAGAGAGTTTCTGAGAATCATTTTGCGGAGTTGTAGGAAATTTACAAAGGTCCTGAGAGGGCTCAGTGTGTGTTATATAGACTCGAATGTAGCCTGTTCCCATACTAGATACACTACAAAAGGCTTTTCCACTGTCGATGGATCTTTTTCCAGGAAATTTCCACGAGGACCCCAGCGCTTTCCTCTCCCATAACTATGAGGCTTGTAGCCCAACAGGCTCGCTCGTCAGCCTGTTTGGGTCCTGCACATGCTTCGAGAGAGAGAAAGAGAGAGTTAAACCAAAGCAGAAGGTGAATTTTTAGTCGAAATATTTCAAGGCCTGGACAAAACCGCCATGATATTTATTTCGAGGCTTCCGGAGCTCAAAAAAAAAAACACACACTCAAAAGTAACAGAAACATCGATCATGGATCAGGAATTTCTGCTACTTCGCATTTCTTCCCTCAACAAAATTACCTTTTCCTTCCAGAAACTTCGATGCTTTAATTTTACTTTTCTGCCTACATTCTTGCCCCATTCATTCGAGACATTCATTGCAGATCCATTTTAATTCCTATCGTCACAATGGAATCGAAGCGATTTACTCAAGGAGGATCACAATAATGACCAGATAATCATTCAATCATAATATTCAATCCCTTAAGCTGAATCCTAGCACTTGCGGAGTTTCTCCGATATTCATTCGGACCTCTGTTTTGGTAACTTCTGTTTTGTCAACCTCTCTTTTCGTACCGCACTGAAAAGAAAATTTTGTTGAAAAAGATGGATATTTTGTTGGATGCGTTAAACTAAACGTTTTTTTTTCGAAAAATCACGGAAACTTTGTCATTTCAGCAAAAAACATTCTAGAAAATCTTTTCGAAAAGTGAATTTTTGTCCTTCCAATCGTAAATTTTGCTGACAGTTCCGTTACAATGAAAAATATTGTCGAAATAACGAAAATTTTGAAATTATCCCAAAATATTTAGTTGGCTGTATGAAAACAAAATATCGACGTTTTTTGACAAAATTGAATTTTCGATTCAATTCAAAAATCGAGGTCCAGCTAACCAAAATGAAAGGGACATTTAAAGAGACATTTAGAAAAACTGTGACAGAAAGTTATTCAGCTTAAAATCGATCATTTCGAACGGAATACAAAGAAAAAACGAATTTGATGTAAAAAAAATCGCAATATCGCAAGGAAATCGATTATTTTGGAAATTGCATTGTTGGAACGTGAGGAAATGACTAATTTTGCAAACAAGAGCGAAAAATCGATTCGGGACTTGAGAGAAATTCAAATTTACTGTAATATTTAGTGCATAATAAATAAATAAGTGAATTCCATCGTTTACCAACGTTGCGAACCTCAATTTCCGGTGAAACGACAAGTTTACCATTCAAAATCCACTTCGTTCAGATTTAACCTGACCTCCATTGGAGTAATTTTAGCGAATTGCCAGTCAAAGATGTGACAAAGATTTCTATGGAAAGATGATCAAGAAAGTGACGAGATTATATTTGAATCAAGAAAGAACTTGATGCAGATTTATAACGGTGTGACAAGAGGATATCGCGATTCATGTGACGAAAGTTTGAGAAAGCGCGAAGTATAGTTCGGTGTAAGGGAGGGTGAAAACGCACACATTAGCTCGAAAAGACAGACAGAGAGATGGTTCAACTACCCTCTCAGCAAGAAGAGCAATATCGTCATGGATACGACCAAGCTTCCGGGAGGGAAGACAAAATTATGAAGACAAAAACCATAAAAAATACCAAGATCGTAAAAAAAGGTTGAGTAAGAATTTCCTCCGTGAAAAATGGGCTCGTGAGATCTCCGTAAAGACTGAACGGCCGATAAATAAAATATTGACGTAGGCAAAAAGGACGAGCAAGGCTGTGGATCCTGCGAAAAGTCAAATTGACTAATAATCACTTGACGATTGCTCGGAAAATCACACTGAAAATTCAATTTTGTCAAAAAACGTCGATATTTTGTTTTCATACAGCGAACTAAATATTTTGGGATCATTTCAAAATTTTCGTTATTTCGACAATATTTTTCATTTGTAACGCAACTGTCAGCTAAATTTACGATTGGAATGACAAAAATTTACTTTCCGAAAACGATTTTCCAGAATGTTTTTTCCTGAAATGACAAAATTTTCGTGATTTTTCGAAAAAACGTTTAGTCGAACGTATCCAACAAAATATCCATCTTTTTCAACAAAATTTTCTTTTCAGTGCAATATCGTTCTCGTTTTCCCTTTTCCAATCCCTCAACCCTGCAACGTTGACCTAATTTTATTTACCGATTCCGATAATCTGGGGTCACAAATGAGTCCAATTTTGAAAAATTCATATCTCCAGTAAAATTCAATGAAAACGGACCAACTTGGGCTCATTCTTTTCGTTTTTTAATGCAGGATCACGTGAGCTTGGCGCAATTTTTCTTAAAGTGAAAACAATCGTCGGAAATGCTGTAAAACGATGAAATCGGAAGATCGAGGCGAGCAGGGGCGCGAAATTTAAAATTGCTCGGGGTCGTTTATGACCCCGAGCTGACCGTTCCAGGGTTAACGTTGAATTTCGCTTCCGGAGTTCAAGTTCACCTTCTCCGGGCTAATTGCTTTTTCTAAGGGCTATTAAGACGAATGGAAAAAAAGGGGAAAGCAATTTGTTCGAAAAATCCTAGCTGCAAGGACGATTTTATTCGAGCGCAATAAAGACACGACCAGGGAGAGCTCGAAACACCTACGCGACGCCTTTTCTACGTTCTGAACGTGATTTTCATTTCCCGCTCCCCATTAACCGTTTCCAGAGCGAGAAAATTCGTTCGAGGTGAAAAAAACTACGAAGGACGTTTCAAAATCAAACTTTGCTGTCGCAGGGTTCAAATTTTCATTCTCAACAGTGTTGAGCATTGTCGCTACAGTCCCAATCCAAGTGGCGAACTCTCATACGTAAACAAACTCAACATTCGCGCGACAAATTCCCGCGCAGCTTTCCAAAACGTGAACACACGATTTCGTTCTAATTAACATTTCCATAAAATTTCATGCTCAACAAAAACAACGAAACGAAATTTGTTACGATGCCGTTGAAGCGGAGCAGCGAGAATTTTTTTATACTCGCCGAACAATTGACACTAGGAAATCGAAACGATAAAAAATTTGATTTTCAACTGATCGAAATTTCGGATCTCGTGCGAATTTGCACTGGAAATCGAAGAAAACTCGAACCTCAAGAAAAATCGATTGAATTGTCGGGGGAATACTCTTCGTAATATTTTTTAGGGGAGGGCGAAAAAATCTCAGGAGAATGACGCAAAAGTTTGAACCATCTTCGTGCTCTTTAAAGCTCCAACTGGGAGAGTATCGAACTGTTTTCCTCGGCCGCTTTTCAAGGTAAAGCTTTCACTTTCGTTCGAGTCCAATGTCACGGGCAGCCCAAGTATATAAACTGGGCCGTATAATCGATGATTCTATATACCACGCGAAATTCGGTAAATACAGTAACGCGCCGATAACGGCACAAAATATAGACGATTTCGTCACGAAAGAGCTTTACAGTCAGCAAAAATCATCATTTTCATCATTTTCTCCGAAAAATCAAAAAGCTTTGCCCGAAATTTACACTGAACCAAGCAGGAAAAACTTAAATGGGTAAAAAAAAAAGAATTTTTTGTTTTCGTCCTCGATCTTTCGTCTCGAAATTTCTCGTGAGACCGGAAGTGTTCGTTACGTCACAAAACATTCGTCTCTATCGACGAATTGTTTTTTTTCCGTGCAAAAATCGTTTTTTCATCAAATTCGTGAAAAACATTATGCGATGGTGTGAAATTTGATGAAAATATTGAAATCGAGGCAACGATTCGAATTGACGAAATGACCATGTGTCAATCGCGATGTACAAATGTCAGAATGTGAAATTGGAGTATAAAATAATTTGGGCTCCATTTTCAAGGAGCCTGAGGACTGGCTAGGCCGTTAGAGGATTTTGAAATTAGTCCAACGCAGGAATAATTGGTAAAAACAATGATTATAATAATGATAAACAAATACCTCGATGATGGGGAATCTTCTTACGAGACAATGTCGTTGTCGGGTGTTTCGGCTTGTACACAACACGTGAACCGGTCGATTAAACGTAGTGGAACGTCCACAAAAGTCACAATAAACGAAAAGAAAACAAATCACAAGCAATGTTGGTTTTATCCTTCAGGATATTTTCAATAATATTAGTCACGAGTTTGTTATCGTCCGAATGCTTCTCAAGCATGTCATATAACGGTAATTACGATTATTATACACGATCGGTGTTTTTATATAGAGTTAAAAAAAAACAAAACAAATTAATAAATTAATTATAAAATGTCGTTTTTTTAAATTAAAATCCTCCCAATGTCTCTCATTTAAATTTCCTTGTTATCGATCCCACTAACTTCGATCCAGTTTTTTGGTCACCAGACTCTCTCAACAACAATGTTCCTCTGGCTCTTACGGACTCTCTAGCTAACAAGGTCGGGAGCGAACTGATGACTGCCCGTTTCGCTTTTCCACTGTCTCGTCACTCTCTCGCTCTGTCCCAAGTTCACTGTAATTCTCCCCACCACTCGCCCTCTTCATCCCTCTCTGTGCCAACTCACCCCACGTGACGTCCTACTCTTCTTTTCCACCCTTGCTCCCTCCTCCGCTCCTCTCCGACCTGCTCGCTCTTTCGCCGGACGCCTCGATCCCTCTTTCTCCCTCCTGGACACATTTTCTTCGCCCGGCCGGCTCATTACCGCTGGAGCTTGCGATTTTTCCTAGTCAATTGAATATTGTTACATTTATTTTTTTCGTATCAAAATTTTAGCCAATAAATGGCAAAGTCAAGGCAAATTTCACTGAAAATTCAATTTTGTCAAAAAACGTCGATATTTTGTTGAATACGGCCAACTAAATATTTTGGGATAATTTCAAAATTTTCGTTATTTCGACAATATTTTTCATTGTAACGGAACTGTCAGCTAAATTTACGATTGGAATGACAAAAATTTACTTTCCGAAAACGATTTTCCACAATGTTTTTTGCTGGAATGACAAAATTTTCGTCATTTTTCGAAAAAACGTTTAGTTTAACGTTTCCAACAAAATATCCATCTTTTTCAACAAAATTTTCTTTTTAGTGTTCAAATTTCATTCTTCGACGCACACGAAAATTGGGCAAAAACCATATCGACGAGAAAACACTCCATTTGGCAATTTAACCAAATTTGCCAACTTTCGAAATAATGCTCGCAACGATTCGGTCAAAAAACCGCTAAACCCTCGTTCGGTCTAGCCAGCCGACGTTTTATGTCTCGAAAACACCGATCCCCGCTCATAACTCCAAATTTATATTAACTTTGACCCCGAGAAATACAAATTATTGAATATTGTTATTTCGTCTGGTCCAGCGACTCTGGAAGTTCATTTGCAATTTTCCAAAGACGTTCGTCGTCATAAATTGCATTTATGAATTTTCAAATCGGTACGAAAAATAAAAATAATGCAAACAAATTGTCCGTTGCTCCGAATGCACGAATCGCGACAACTATTTTTGGAATAACGTCCAAGTCTCGGCTTATAAAATACAATTTTGCACATCCAATCGTAACATGGTCAATAACCGCGGATCCGACGTTTTTATCGTCGAATCCAGGCCACTCTTCGTATATCTCTCATTCTCTATTCCTTCTATACTCGCCGACTACCCTTGAACCCACTGTAGTTTCTTCCACCCTTTGGCTCCAAGGATAGACACAGCTCTCGCCTTCTCGCTCCAATCGACCACGTTTCTCTCTTTTTTTTAATACCGAAACCATTTTCTTTCAAATGCTCATTGAGACAGAGATTTCGATGCTACGAATAGGACAAAAATTCGCTATGGTGAAAAAAAAAGCAAAAACAAAGGCTTGAATTTTAAAAATGACTCAAAATCTAAAAATTACAAGAGAATCTTTGTGGAGGGTGAACAGCTGCGTCAGACTATTCTAATGAGTAGTCAATCGCAACGATAGTATCGGAAAATATTCATCTTGAATTTGAGTTAATTTGATACAGTAGTGGATTGTGATGAGCAAAAAGTGCAGTTAAATTTTCAAGAGGCTACAGAGAACCATAAAAAAGATATTCGCATTAGTAATTTCATGAATTTAACATCGATTTCATACATTTCATCGTATTTTACAATGAAAACTATGATTTTTCCCGAGAATTGATAAGAATTCATTGTAAAACGCAATGAAAATTGAGATTTATCATAAAACTCAATGTTGAATGAATGAAACTACCAATGCGAATATCTTTTTGCTGGTTCTCTGTAGCCTCTTGAAAATTTGACTGGATATTTTTCCCAATCGCTTCACGCTGAGTGATTTTTGTTACAATTTTCAACCCGTTTTAAGGCAGTACTGTCGGTTTTAAAATTACCGTTCGGAATTTGATAAAATTTGGCACAGCAGTAGATTTCGATGAGAAAAAAATCCAGACAAATTTTCAAGAGGCTACAGAGAACCATAAAAAAGCTATTCGCATTAGTAATTTCATGAATTTAACATCGATTTCATACATTTCATTGTATTTTACAATGAAAACTGTGATTTTTCCCGAGAATTGATAAGAATTCATTCCAAAATTCAATGAAAACTGAGATTCACCATAAAACTCAATGTTAAATGAATGAAACTACCAATACGAATGTCTTTTTTCTGGTTCTTTGTAGCCTCTTGAAAATTTGACTCAATAAATTTGATTGCAATACCATGCAGAAGTATTAGCAACGCATTTCTATTGTAAAATATCTCGTACAAGTTCATACTGGGTCAATTCGACCCGAGGCGTTTAGTATATGAATTTTGAGTTCGTTTTTTTTTTCAGTGACGTTTTGGTAGCAAATTATCCAAATTTTATGGTCCTAAACTTTGTTATTATTGCGGAAAACGGAAATGAAGGGCTAAACGATCGGTGACAAAAAGTTTTTCGAGTCAAAATGAGCCAGTGTGTACTCGAGGGGGTTTTCTGTACGTTAATTTCCGGTTCCCATGGAAATCGCAAGCTTTTCGCGATCTGCAGCGAATTATAATTATTTGCATCCGGAAGTCCTGAAACATTTGGATTCATGCGGGCATCTCGCCGAGTCCGGAAATATTCGAAAATGAATGATTTTCGGTATTTTGTGGCGATGGTCTCGTGCACACTCGCGCAAAAGAGTTTGGAGCCCGGGGGTGGGAATGAGCCGAGTTCTACAACGGTGCGGACGAAGGCGCAAGCGTAAACGCTCCTCGGAAAGCATGAATGGAGAGCCTTGCCTTGGGCGGGGGTTCACACAGTCGTTCAATGCCAGGACCACCGTATTTTAGCCTTGTCCACCCCCGTCCACCCCTCCTCCCAGTGACGCACCCCTCGCTCTCGTCATCCTGGCTATACTCGCGGCCGAAGGTGATTAAACCACCGCGCTACACACTATCTACTCTCTGGAATGTTTGCTCGTGTGCGTTGGCTATTTACTCAGTCCGCAAAGAGTCAAGCCCCGCGAATATAAGTCAAGATTGAGCCATTCTGACCCACTTAATAGACTGCAAAGAGCACACACTGAAAATTCAATTTTGTCAAAAAACGTCGATATTTTGTTTTCATACAGCCAACTAAATATTTTGGGATGGTTTCAAAATTTTCGTTATTTCGACAATATTTTTCATTGTAACCGAACTGTCAGCTAAATTTACGATTGGAATGACAAAAATTTACTTTCCGAAAACGATTTTCCACAATGTTTTTTGCTGGAATGACAAAATTTTCGTCATTTTTCGAAAAAACGTTTAGTTCAACGTATCCAACAAAATATTCATCTTTTTCAACAAAATTTAATTTTCAGTGCAGCAGTTTGTCATTAAGACGATGGATCGATCATCTGGAAATGAAAATCCTGCGTTGTCGTTTGACTCGTCGAAAAAAGGTCAGCGGATGCGTGACCGTGCGAAAAATCCGCGGACAGGGGTTGCTTTTGTAAATTGATCAAATCGTATCGAAAATGTTGAATTTTGAAAATTGCAGCTCTCGCACTCACGTGTAGCCTGGTCGTAAAACGTTAAATGACACTGCAAAGAAAATTTTGTTGAAAAAGATGGATATTTTGTTGGATACGTTAAACTAAACGTTTTTTCGAAAAATCAAGAAAATTTTGTCATTCCAGCAAAAAACATTCTGGAAAATCGTTTTCGGAAAGTAAATTTTTGTCATTCCAATCGTAAATTTTGCTGACAGTTCCGTTACAAATGAAAAATATTGTCGAAATAACGAAAATTTTGAAAATATCCCAAAATTTTTTTGACAAAATTTAATTTTCAGTGCATCGATTTCTCAAGTTTTGCATTTTTCTGATGGTGCTGAAAATCTTTTGGTAGCTGGTGAATGGAAAAATCGTCACAGGTGATTGGAACGTTGTGCGAAGAGTCGCCGGAAGGTAAAAATCGAAAGGACAAGGATCAGGGTATGTGTGTGGACACGCTGATGCTGCAAGCTTCGATCGTTACAGCGCGCTGAGGCGCCGGCGTCAATGTGCTGGCGTCAGAGCTTCGTTTATCCCACCACTGCGTGCCTCTTTCATTCCCAGTATCGTCATTCGAGTCTCCCTCTACCTGAACCCGTTCATTCCCCTCTTTAGCTATCGCGAATCTCCTTGCTCTCGCGTGTCTTTCCCCTCGCGGATTTCTCACCCGGAGAGACCGCGTCAAGCGCCTTTTCCCAGCACACCCGCAAACCACCCACTTTGCCGAGCATGATCCTACGTGCGTCGACATCCAAACGTCGCTCATTCATAAAGCTCTTTCCCCCTCCCCAGCCCCAACATTCCGCGATTTCCCTAGCCAAACTTGCTCTCGCGCGATCTCCCTTTAATTCCCACACAAATTCTCTCGCAATTTGGCTCGATTTTTGACTTTATGCGACGAAGCGGCGCGAGTCCAAGTAAAATTCGACCAAACAACTAAATTACGAAGACAAAAACCATAAAAAATATCAAGATCGTGAAAAAAGGTTGAGTAAGAATTTCCTTCGTAAAAAATGGGCTCGTGAGATCTCCGTAAAGACTGAACGGCCGATAAATAAAATATTGACGTAGGCAAAAACGACGAGAAAGGCTGTGGATCCTGCGAAAAGTCAAATTGACTAATAATCACTTGACGATTGCTCGGAAAATCACACTGAAAATTCAATTTTGTCAAAAAACGTCGATATTTTGTTTTCATACAGCGAACTAAATATTTTGGGATCATTTCAAAATTTTCGTTATTTCGACAATATTTTTCATTGTAACGGAACTGTCAGCAAAATTTACGATTGGAATGACAAAAATTTACTTTCCGAAAACGATTTTCCAGAATGTTTTTTACTGAAATGACAAAATTTTCGTCATTTTTCGAAAAAAACGTTTAGTTTAACGTATCTTATTAAACGTTTAGTTTAAATGTATAGAACGAAAAAGCATTGGGTCTGTGACGTCGGAGCTGCTAAACCGAAAACCTCATCTCGTTTGCAAAGGAATTTCGATTGGAGCACGCGTGTCTACTGGGATGCTGGGATATCGATCGATGCGACCTAGCCCGAAGGAAGCGTTGCGCCGGGGACACGAGTACGTTCAAGGTCAACCGAACGGAATCAAGTTCATAATCGTGGAGAGCAGGACTCGTGAGAGTCCTCGCGAGCAAGTTGCTCGACGTCACGCATCAATGGAGACGACGTCAATTACCAAAATTGTCGACGGTAACCAGGGGGTCAAAACTGACCCCAGGCTCAGATGATCCTGCATTAAAAAACGGAAAGAATGCGCCCAAGTTGAGTCTTTTTCGTTGAATTTTACCGGAGATATGAATTTTTCAAAATTCGGGTCATTTCTGAGCTCGATTCGTCGAAATAGGGGAAAAAATAAAAAGTTGTCGTTCTAGGGTTGTGATTGATTCGAATTAAATCGATAACGGAAATAAATTTGGGCAGGATTCGGTTTGGTCCTAGCCACTGCCCTCCGACCCCACCCAATGAGAATCCTTTTGCCTCGAAATCGCATGTTTTGGCATAAGAATCCCCGATCGATCGCGATTTGTTGAAATCCATGGGGATTTCACACGCGTCAATTCTTATGGGGTTTTCCAACGAGGGACCAACGCACCCGGCAAAAGTCTCGTTTCTCCGGGAGCAACGTTTGTTGCTGGTCAAAGAATCGGTCTCAGCCGGGATTTGTATTCATTTCATAGTTGAAGAGAATCGCATTCGTTTTATTTGTTCGAGTGCGCACAAAGTGAGGAGGATGCGCGAACGTAGGACGTGCGAGGGCTCAAGGGGAAGTTGACTGGCAATGGGGGACGTCGATGAACGAAACTCCCTCCCGCTCTCACCCCCAATACACACAACCCAAAGCGCAGATCTCATGAACCTGCTGTACTCACCCTCTTTCATTTTCGAACGTTCGGTCGTTGCGTGGGCGCTTTCAAGGTCAGTTCAAGAGCATCCAGCTACGTAGTACGACGCCTCCGTCGGGACGCCCACCGATAAAACGTAGGCGGTACATAGACCCACCGAACTATAGATATTCTTTCCATCAACTGCCCTACACTCGACTATACACTCTTTTATATGCTTACACGTGTTCATGGGACATTTCAACCCAAATCCTGCACTTCCAATCCTCCCATTTTCTTCATTCCATCTTTTATACTATTCTGTATTATTTCGCTATCGATTTATCCTCTCATTAAGCCTGCAACCTCGTAAGAGAGAAATTTCTTTGCCTGTCAATGTTTTTCATTCATCGATTTTCACCAACTTTCACAATTTTTTGCTATTCCTATTGAAAAACAAAAAAAAAAGTGAATTTAACATTGATTTCATACATTTCATCGTATTTACAATGGAAACTGTGATTTCTCCTGAAAATTGATAAGAATTCATTGCAAATGGCAATGAAAATTGAGATTTATTATAAAACTCGATGTTAAATGAATGAAACTACCAATGCGAATATTTTTTTGCTGGTTCTCTGTAGCCTCTTGAAAATTTGACTGCATATTTTTCTCAATCGCTTCACGCTGAGGGATTTTTGTTACAATTCTCAACCCGTTTTAAGGCAGTACTGTCGGTTTTCAAATTACCGTTCGGAATTTGATAAAATTTGGCACAGCAGGAGATTTCGATGAGAAAAAAATCCAGACAAGTTTTCAAGAGGCTACAGAGAATCATAAAAAAGATATTTGCATTGGTAATTTCATGAATTTAACATTGATTTCATACATTTCATTGTATTTTACAATGAAAACTGTGATTTCTCCTGAGAATTGTTAAGAATTCGTTGCAAAATGCAATGAAAATTGAGATTTATCATAAAACTCAATGTTAAATGAATGAAACTACCAATGCGAATATTTTTTCGCTGGTTCTCTGTAGCCTCTTGAAAATTTGACTGGATATTTTTCTCAATCGCTTCACGCTGAGAGATTTTTGTTACAATTCTCAACCCGTTTTAAGGCAGTACTGTCGGTTTTCAAATTACCGTTCGGAATTTGATAAAATTTGGCACAGCAGGAGATTTCGATGAGAAAAAAATCCAGACTAATTTTCAATAGGCTACAGAGAATCATAAAAAAGATATTTGCATTGGTAATTTCATGAATTTAACATTAATTACATACATTTCATCGTATTTACAATGAAAACTGTGATTTCTCCTGAAAATTGATAAGAATTCATTGTAAAATGCAACGAAAATTGAGATTTATTATAAAACTCAATGTTAAATGGATGAAACTACCAATGCGAATATCTTTTTGCTGGTTCTCTGTAGCCTCTTGAAAACTTGACTGGATATTTTTCTCAATCGCTTCACGCTGAGGGATTTTTGTTACAATTTCCAACTCGTTTTAAGGCAGTACTGTCGATTTTTAAATTACCGTTCGGAATTTGATAAAATTTGGCACAGCAGTAGATTTCGATAAGAAAAAAATCCAGACAAATTTTCAAGAGGCTACAGAGAACCATAAAAAAGATATTTGCATTGGTAATTTCATGAATTTAACATTGATTTCATACATTTCATTGTATTTTACAATGAAAACTGTGATTTCTCCTGAGAATTGAAAAGAATTCATTGCAAAATGCAATGAAAATTGAGATTTATTATAAAACTCAATGTTAAATGAATGAAACTACCAATACGAATATTTTTTTGCTGGTTCTCTGTATAGTCTCTTGAAAATTTGATTGAATCTTTTTCTCATCGTAATTCCCTACTATACAAAATTTTATTGGAATTCTGAACTTTAATTCTGAAACCGAGCGTAAGAAAAGCTTGTCGTTCTGTCGATTCGTAAACTCGGCAGCTTTGGGCGTAGAAAAATTTAAAAGTTTTCCAAGCCTGACGAGACCATCGCTAATTGATGCACCAAATAAATATCGTCATTAAAACTCAGTGACTCGAGCTGTTTACTTTTTAAAAACTCGGCGACGATCCTATCGAGGAATTAAATGAAATTCGTCAGTCTAAACCATTCGCTAATCACAATTAACGTGCCGAAGCTTTTCTCGTCTGGCGGGAAATGCATTCGGAAAGTTTCAACAGAGAAATTAGTCTAGAAAATCAAGAATTTTCGCTCCGAGTTCCAATTGGAAGGGAGAAAATAAAATGTTCACTTTTTTACGAAATTTTTTTTTTTTAATTTCGAAAAATCGACTCGATCGAAAATTTGACCAAGAGCAATAAACGAAAACGCGGGAGGCAGATGTTCGGGATCGCGGAAACATGATTTACGGTTTTCGTTACTAATGATGGGACAGTTTTACATTTTCCCGGCTCGGAACAATTGCTGCTGGAAAAGGATCGCAAGGGGTTTTCTGTTCTGTCATCGATTCGTGCCTTCACGGTCGTTTCTTCGCAGGTACTAAAATTCATTTTCGACACAAGATCCAAAATGTCCAATTGCAACTATTTTTTCCATGCAATTGCAAAAATATTCCAATCCTTTGGATTGCCATGGCAGCAAAGTGACGAAAATGATTTTTAATCCACGTCGAAAACGAAAATTTTCGTTTTCACGATTTTCCGATAAAAAAAAAAAAATAAACAAAAAAATATCGATTTTTCCTAAATTGCGAAGTCTCGAAAAAAAGTTTTCAGAGATTTTCGAAAAGTTGAACAATTTTCATCGCGCCTGGCAGATTTGCAGGAAATTTGTGAATTTTCCTCGAGTCTGGGAGCAAATTTAAATCGCTTTTGCTCGTGATTTTCAAAACGTACGCAAATGACTTGCGCAGTTTATTTCCTTGGCAAGATTCTATTGAATTTAGAGAACATTTTCATTGCTTAATCCGAATTATGGGGGTTCAGATAAAACTTAGGGTTGTTGCGGGAATAACCTGAATCTTTGGGCACCGAATGACGAAGGGTAATTATGAAAATACGAAAATTGTAGATCGTAACGAGCTCGGGACGTTGGCGAGGACAAAAGAATGAAAATTCAGCGAACCGCTGCAAAGGGACAGAATAATCCGTGAAGGGAATGGGATTCATCGAAAGCTGGGCATAGAGGTTTAGCCACAATGAGAGAGAACAACAATATTGGATGAGACTTGACGCGGGAATGCAGATTTGCTCGTTTCTCGGAAAAATATGTCGATCCAGGTCGGAAACTTACTCTGGCTTTTCCGTCTCTCTCTCTCTTTTTGCGTCTCGGTTCTCGAGCATATTCCGCGCACTAACGGATTTACTGCTTTGATGGTCGGGCACCGAAAAAAAACTCGTCGCGTAGTCAAATGACAAAGCAGAACGAAAATCTGTCATTTCTTTCGATCCCGTTGACGCCTCGTTTCGTCCTATTCGTTGGAGACTTTTTATTGCTCGATTTTTCCTCCTCTCTCTCTCCTGGCTCGAAATTTGGCAGTTTTGGCGTCGCCCACCTGCGGAATACGTAGAAATTTAAATTGTTTGGGCAATAAAACGATTTTCGTTCGCTTGGGAAAATTTGGCAAACGTTAATGAGATTTTAATGGGAAATTTTCGTCCGAATTTCTGTCTTATTTTTGCACGGAAAAAGTCTTTGAGGAAAAACGTTTGGAAACTTGAATTACGTCGACGTAAAATTATTGTTTTTCGATTTTTTCAACAGTCAACCACTTACACGTGTTTTTCTCGACAATCCTTGTCGCCGTCGTTGGCCACAAGGAAACGCACGAATATCCGTCCAACGGAAGAACCAGGTGCCGGGACCTTCCGCCGTTTCACTACGTTCTTATTGTTCTCTCGCTCATCCTGCCATCTCTCTCGTATTTTCCCGAGTTGTAAATAACCCAAAGAAGATAATGGGCTGTGTTATTCTTTCTAGGCTCAGGGGAAAGCTTTACTGAATTCTGGCTGACCGCGTGACTAGATTTTCTCGGCACTCCACAGTCCGAGAAACTCAGGTACAAGTTTTCTGCACGAAAAAATATCCTCGCGTTTCTCTTTCCCCGCGACAAATCGGTTCTCAAACATTTTTCATTCCCAAAAAGCTCAAGAAGTCTCGAAATTGCATAGAAAATAATTCACGTCCAATAATTATGCTCTGGATCAAATTTTCAAGACGAACTTTATCGGGAATTTATAAAAGTGAAGAAAAAAAAATTTTTCTCAACGAAATCATTTCGCGAAAATGTCTATTGAGTTTTAAATGGTTTCATGTTGTCTCGTTAAACCGAACTTCCGGTGCCTTCCAAACTTTTTTCCCCAGTTTCCTCAAGAAAAAATCATGCGGTCAGTGAGATCGAATTTCTTGAGTCGCTTTTCTCGCATGTTTTTTTTTTTGCCCATAAGAGACGTCGATCGTCAATGGGCAGTCCTTGACGCGCATGTGGACACGAGAACTCCGCTTTGGCGGAGTGATCCCTGTCGCTTTTGCAGTCTCTTTCCGACCCCCTGGTCGCTTGACCGAAATTCACTTGCCAAACAAAAATCTCCAGTTTGTTGCTTTTCTCAAATCCAAATTCGATAATCCCGAGGAAAAAAAAACAAAACGATCGATTTCTAATTGATTTTTCGAGAAATTTCCATTTTCCTTCCGACGGACAAACTGACTTTACAAAAAATATTCGAAAGACAGTAATTTTTGTATTATCATTATTTTTCATTATTTTCACGTTTTTTTCGGAATTTTTTCATTTCAAACGGTCGTCGAATCTCGTCGAGTGAGATTTAAATGGAAAAATCAAAAAAATAACTCGACGCTAACGAATATTTGACCGTCCGTAGACAATTAGCGTACCTCCCTAGACACACATGGGTCTGGGAGACCCTGCCGTTTTTTACTGTACTCGGAGTCGTTTAAAAAATCTGGAAAAAATCAGGAAAGTCGTTTTGGATCTGTAGAAAAAGGAGCTGCAATGAGTGATGGATAAAAATGATTTTTTATTGTTGTTTTTTAATCGTAATCGATGAGGAAAACGAGAAATTCACGCAATTCGCTTAATGGGCGCCTCAGACCCATGTGTGTCTACCGAGGATTGAAATAAATTTTCAGCTATTCGACAAGTATGAGAACCTCTGAAAAAAATGGTCTTGGGTGAAAGTGGCTGCAGATTTTACTGACAATTGGGTGCAATTCTACGATATTCAAGGACGGGCCCTAGTTTTATTGCGCCCTAAACCTTGGCACGTTGGCTGCACATTTTCTTGTGAGAATTATCGTAAAACATCGTTTTCTCGATGGTTTCTATTGTCTATGAGTTTATGTCGGCTGTGGATTTATTTTCCCAGTTTTTTCTTTCAAATTTCGGCTCGGCGTCGTATGGTCGGAGTGGAAGTTATAGAATTTGCAATTCGAAACATTTCCTTCCGAGCCCAAAATGCCATTTGTTTGCTCGAAAAAGTTTCAGTCTCCTTCGCCCTCGTTTCGTCACCGTAAATTTACTTTTACTTTCCGATTGCCGTAGTTTCGACCATTTCAGCACGAAAATTGCGCTTTAAAAATTATCATCTCAACGATTTTTAGCACCAAACGACACCGGCCAGGAAAAGGAAATCCAACGTTGCAATTTTTCTCTATGAACCTAAAGAAATTTGTGAATAATTTCAAGTTTTAACTCTACGAGTTCACGCATCCTGTAAGTGCATATTGGGTCAATCTGACCCAAGGCGTTTTTCAAATTGGGCCATTCCGGTAAATATGGACCTTTAAAATGAAATTATCCATTCAAAAATTATCGTTAAAAATTAAATGCCCGAATATTCGGTGACTGAAAATTTTTCGGGTCCAAACGACCCAGTGTGGGTGCATATTGGGTCAATCTGACCCAAGGCGTTTTTCAAACCGATCCATTCCGGTGAATATGCATTTTAAAAATGAAATTTCCCATATTTTATGGTCCTAAATATAATTTTTGACGAAAACGAAAATTAAATGCCAAAAAATGCGTAAAAAAAAAAGAATTGTCCGGGTCGAAACGACCCCGTATGGACACGAAGGGTTGAAGTTTGCCACTCCCGAGCAAATCGTATCGCCGAGTTTTTATTTAGGAAGAAAATAGCGAGGGCGAGAACTGTAAATGAGAAAACTCAAGTAACGGCCCGGATTAAAAACTGCGGAAGATTTTGTGTGAACCTGGCGAGTTAAAGGAAAAGAGACAAAGTTGAGAAATACAAGAATAACAAAAACTGCGTAGGGGGTGGACTTTGTGCTAAAAGGTGCGCGCAGGCATTACGTGCTCTTTGGAGAAGCGAGGGTATTAGGCGCGGTTCCTTCTGAGAAGGCCCAGCCGGCACAATCAGTCCCATCGGGCCTGGCCGCCACCATTCGCCCTGGGTTTTCACGTTTTTTCTAAGCCTCTTCGCTCTCTCTCTCCTCTCCTGCAATAAACAGACGTCAACATTGAGAAAGAGGCAACAAGAGAGAGAGAGAGAGAAAAAACGTTGAACCTTTTACGCCCAAGTTTCCCTTAAGCTCGAGCGGAAAAATACTGATTGCACGATTTCCAGAGTAGCAGGTACGCAACGAGTTTCTATTTCGTCATGCGATGCCATTTTCGCCTGCAAAGATCCTTTCTAAACACGCCAGTCGCTCCAAAAGTGGAAAACTCTCCGTATATTTGAAAAATTATGAAAAATACTTTATTTAAAAATTCATTATATCGGAACTTACAAAAATTCGCCCAACCCGGACGTTGTCACTTGTGTACGAATTATCGTTAAAACAAGCAATTCCATAAATATTACGCTCGAGTCTTGACATACTGAGAAATTCAAAAAATATTTAAATAGCTTGTCCCTTACGAACTTGATCAACAGATACGAATCGTATTCTTTCCTGTCACAATCACCAAACCGTTGTCCTGAAGAAGCTTCAACGAATCCTCGAACATTTCTCGGGTCACCAGCTGATCAGAACAGAAAATATTTGTTAAGGATGTAAAAATAAAATTCAAAAATACGCAAATATTTTTGCGAATCGAAAAAAAAAACAATTTTTACTCGAAATTTTAAAAAATATTTTAATATTTTACTCGAAATTTGTGATCTGCATCATTTTATTGTGTCGGACGGTTTCAAATTTCTGTGGATGCCAAAATAAT
Organism: Diadegma fenestrale; assembly: GCA_037043255.1. Classification (NCBI taxonomy): domain Eukaryota; kingdom Metazoa; phylum Arthropoda; class Insecta; order Hymenoptera; family Ichneumonidae; genus Diadegma; species Diadegma fenestrale. The sequence goes on from CM073309.1 coordinate 23,082,808, forward strand.
GAGAACCGGGGCAAAAAGTAAAATTTGGAAAAAAAAAACTGAAAAATACGCAAATATTTTCGCGTATCGAAAAAAAAAACAATTTTTACTCGAAATATTTTTTAATATTTTAATATTTTACTCGAAATTTGTAATCTGCATCATTTTATTGTGTCGGACGGTTTCAAATTTCCGTGGATGCCAAAATTAATGAGAACCGGGGCAAAAAGTAAAATTTTGAAAAAAAAAACTGAGAAAAACGCAAATATTTTCGCGTATCGGAAAAAAAACAATTTTTACTCGAAATATTTGAATATTTTAGTCGAAATTCGTAATCTGCATCATTTTATTATGTCGGACGGTTTGAAATTTCAAATCAGGCTGCCAAAATAATAAAAACCGAGGCAAAAAGTAAAATTTGGCAAAAAAATTTCGGTTTTTTGTTGTTGTTTATTCGATGTAAAGATTTTTGTGAAAAAGACTTACGGTTTGCGAATTTTCTTTCAGTTCCGCAAATATCTTTTGGTAACTGAGCGTTTGAACTTTGCCTTTGGAGTCTATGAGCTTTTTCAATATTTCGGTAAGTTCGGTTCGACGTTGTCGAGCAGCCGAAGACATTCCTGTCGTCAGAATGCTCACGTCGATTTTTCCGCTCAAAGGATCGATGGCGGATTGTTTGAGAGCTTCGCGATGTAGCCTGATGAATAAAATATTAAAAAATCAATATTTTTCCGTAGTCGATCGAGTAATAATCGAGGGAAAGGATTGAAAATTAAGAAAACCGAAATAATTGTTTGTTCAATTCAAAAAATCGTTACAATTTTCGTACCAATTTTGTCTTTTGATCCTGAAAAATAATCGTTTTATTGTCCTGACCAAATATTGAATAAAATCGCGAGCTCTGCTCAAGAAAAAAACAAAATTCCGTTGGATTTCTACGATGCCAATTTCGTCATGGTAAAAAGTGGTCGCGGAAAATTACCTGCAAGCTTCTTCGACGTCCTCGAGTTCGACGGTGTTGCTGAATCGGAGTTTTGCATGCGCCTCAGCAAGACGTATCAGCGACTCGAGCTGTCGGGGATACGCGGTTATTTGTCCTCGACCGCTACCGACACGCCGCATGTCCACATACGCGTGAACGAGTTTCTGCTGAGCGACTTCACTGAGAACAGGCCGAATGTGTTCTTTGGCGTATGCGATGTAATCCTTGAGGATACTCATGTCGACGAGATCGTCTTCCTCCTCGACAACGGTGTCGCAATACAGTTCGACCAAATGGCGGCCAAGACGGCGATCGAGAACTTCGTCGTTCGAATCGAGCATCAGAAATATGAGATCGAAACGCGACATCAACGTGTGCGGCAACATAACATTCTCGACCACCTTATTTATTGAAAATTCATTCATTTAATTATTTTAAATGCCCAGAAAAAAAGCGTTTTCGTCGTCGTTCGGGCTGAGGGAACATTTAAAAACGTTTTGGCCAACAATTTCAAGTCTCGGCTCCAAATTTCAACGGAATGTCAAAATTCAAACGTTTCTTCGAGTTTTACTTGCGATTCTCGATTCAACGCCGAGAAGAAGGCCGAGACGGCGTCAAATTTCAATCGAAATTATCGACGCTCTGGCAACGCAAATTGCACGTGAAATATAATTCGAAACGCGTGATACAAAAGAAACTCCGCGTGCGGAAAATGCCAATAATTCCCTAGCCACAATAAAAAGAAAAGCGTCGGAGTTCGCAACGTGGAAATGGGACAAAAATTTTTCCCTTTTTTCACAAATTGTTCAATTTTGAAAATCGTGCAAATTTCTCAAGCCAATTCGCTTTTCGGGTCGGAAAATTCGATCATTTTGTCGTCGAATTTCGTGCAACTTCGACGTCATATAAAAATAGCGAGTCACCGAATCTTAAACCGGCGATTTTGACGTGAAATTCGTGAAAAGAGATCGAGGCGTAATTTCGGAATTCCTAAAAAATTTGGAAATTCAGTCAAATGTGCGAAAACTCACAGTTTTGTTTTTGTTCCATTGGGATTCACATGGATTGGCCGCAGCCAAGATGCTCGTGCGAGCGTTCAATTGACAAATTATTCCAGCCTTGGCAATCGACAGAGTTTGTTGTTCCATGACTTCGTGGAGAACCGATCTCGTGTGCTCGTTCATTTTGTCAAACTCGTCAATGCAACAGATTCCATTATCGGCGAGAACGAGCGCTCCAGTTTGCAGCATCAATTGACGCGTTTCCGGATCCTTGGTGACGTATGCAGTCAGGCCCACGGCGCTCGAACCTGATTGGCCGGTCAATGAGCTTTATAAAACGTCGATTCATATTTTCACACGCAAGTAAAATTCTCTAACAAAATAAAGGAAAAAGCGTGGAAACAGGCAAAAGTCGAAATCTTTGTTTACTCGAAAAATGCCCCGAAATTATGTTTTTTCTTATTGAATTCCGGGTCAAGACGATAAAACTAAATTTTTTCTGGATCCAAACACAAAATTTTTCCAAAATTGTCCAGATTTTTTAAATTTAACACGAAGGGAATAAAAAAAATCATTTTCTTTCGCAATTGCTTCAAAATCAATAGAATTTTTTGTCTTTTTCATCATTGAAAAACTTTTTTGTTGAAAAAACAATTTTTTTTCTGGATCCAAACACGAAATTTTTCCAAAATTGTCTGGATTTTTTAAATTCAACACACAGTGAATAAAAAAAATAATTTTCTCTCGCAATTGCTTCAAAATTAATTGAATTTTTTGTCTTTTTTTCATCATGATTGAAAAAGTTGATTTTAGCACAAAATTTTTCTAAAATTGTCCAGATTTTTAAAATTTAACACACAGGGAATATAAAATTTAATTTTTTTCTCGCAATTGCTTCAAAATCAATTGATTTTTTGTCTTTTTTCATCATTGAAAAACTTTTTTGTTGAAAAAACAATTTTTTTTCTGGATCCAAACACGAAATTTTTCCAAAATTGTCTGGATTTTTTAAATTCAACACACAGTGAATAAAAAAAATAATTTTCTCTCGCAATTGCTTCAAAATTAATTGAATTTTTTGTCTTTTTTTCATCATGATTGAAAAACTGAATTTTAGCACAAAATTTTTCCAAAATTGTCGAGATTTTTAAAATTTGACACACAGGGAATATAAAATTTAATTTTTTTCTCGAAATTGCTTCAAAATCAATTGATTTTTTTGTCTTTTTTCCATCATTTAAAAACTTATTTGTCGGACTGAATTTTGATTTTTGATTTTTGATCGCTTATGTCGATGTTGAAAATAATTTGGTATCGTGAAAAATATTGGGAGTTTGAAAAAATCACCTTTTCCACTTGTGTACTGTGACCTTGGGACAAGGTTAAAGACAAACTGCAATAGTTGAGACTTGCTGGTGCCAGGATCGCCGCAAAGGAGGATATTGAGTTCCGATCTAAAGTGGGATCGTCCGAATGTGGTGTGAGTTTTCTTGGTGCCCCCGAAAAGTTGCAAGAGAATGCCTTTTTTGATGTCTTCATTTTCATAGATGCTCGGAGCGATGTTGCGCGCGAGTCTTTCATAAACGTCTTTCTTTTGAGAGAGTAATTTCAGGAGTTGGACGCGTTCGGGAGGAAAAGCGTGGTCTTTGCCTTCCTCCTGATCGTACAAGCGTTTCGAGTCTTGTTTACGAAAATGTACGACGTCGATGTGAGTTTTGTAAACGGCGCGGACGTTGGAAACTCGCGGATTGACTTGGAGCGGGAGCGCCCGGAAAATTCCGGTGACGGCGACCCGATCGCCCGGAGCAACGGCGTCGACAAGGTCATTGCGAGCGAAACATTGAACCGTGTGCGGTGTTTGACCAGCTGCCATGTCGTCCGGCGATTCTTGGAGCTTGATCATTTGCTGATCAGAGAAATGGCTGCGGTTGTGAATGAGGGAGAAACAATAATTGTTGTTGCAATGAGTGCAAACGGTTGGCTCGGCGATGCGGCCTCTGTCGATTTCGACCATCGTCGTGAACGAGCAAACGATGCATTTGAAAAATGCTTCCCGCATCTCCGGCAACACGTGCGATGTTCTCGTCACCATTCCCGTTATCGTGATCAGCTGATCGATGTCCTCGGGATTCAATTGCCGCATGTTTCGCGTTCCCGTCACATTGAACGGGCGAACTTGGATCTGATGGTCCAAAACTGCCGCTGGATACTTTTCGAAAAACATCTCGTTCGTCGCCATGTCCATCGTCGGAATAACTTCCTGGGGATACGCGATCAATTGACGACAAAGCTGCTCGTCAAACGCCTCCAAATGAGCGCAATTCACGTTCAAATAAGGCTCTTCCAGCGTATGAATCTCGTCCAATTTTTGCAAATACAGAGGCTCCGCCAAATTCATATTATCCGGCAATTCGTCGTTCTCTGCTTCCGGATCGATGAAACGATTCACAAAACGTTTGAACTGTTCTTTGCAGCGATTCACGACAACATTCGTGCCCCAAATCACCAGCTGCGGGCCCGCGTTTTCGCTTTCCGACGTCGCTGGAGCCTCGTTCGCTTCTTCCGCAATCTGTCGCGTCCATTAAACATTCATTTTTACAATCGACATCGTTTTCCATCAAATTTCAAGATTTTTCGACCGTCCGTCAATTTTTTTCTCTACTCACCGGCTCGCCCACGTTCACCTGGCGCACTCTCTTGTCCGAACGGATGTCCGATCTCTGTCTCACCGGAGTCCCGCGAATTCCGCTCCTGGGTGTCCGTATCGAACCCAAAGAACTCGGCGTTCCGTAATTCAACGGCGAGGACAAATCGATCTCGCTCATTCCGGCTTGCAAAGGGCTCGTTTGCAATATTCGGTTCGGCGACGACGCCGGCTGCGACGACGGCCCCTCCGAAGAGGCCGCGATCGTTTCCTGAGTTCGTCGGCTTCCCCATCTCAGCGGCGTGTCCGCACCGGCGGAACTGGCCGTTCCTTTTTGCGGAGTGCCTGTAGAAAATCGTGTTGTCAGCCGCACGGGGAAAAAGTGGGCGTGGAATGAATTTTTGACATTCCACGCGAAATATCGCGTCACCGAGAAAATATCGTTTTACGGTCTCGACAAAATATCGAATGAAAAAATGAGCGAGAACGAACGTTTTTTGTGATGGGAATTCGTGAGACATGAAAAGCGCGGATTTCGAGTATTTCGGTGAGGGAAAAAAGTCGCGAAGCAATAAACAATAATTGTTGAGTAATGACCTTGTTTGCTGGGAGTTGGAAGTTTGTTCGGCGTGCCGCGAATCGAGGAAACACGAGAACTCGGTGTTCGTTGTTGTCTCCTGGGCGTCAAGTTTCTCGTGGAATTATCGTCGTCCTGAGGAGGCGGTGTCCGCGGCGGTTTCATGGGACTGCTCATTTTTCAGCTTTTTTACGACACCAATTATTTTCGCACTCGAGTTTTTATGTGCGCTAATCGAAACAAGAATAATTCGACGTAATGTCCGGATACTTTGAAGAAGCGTGTGTCGTACGCAACGGCAGAGAAAACACTCGTTTCCCGCGTAAACTGTCTCTATCGCGAAATTGCGCAAGCGCCCGTTGGCCATCTCGTGGCGAGAAGCTGCGATCTCACGCGGTCCCATAAAAAGCGCGCGAAATTCAAAGCATCTCCAGCGCCCGAAACGCCAAGCGCGTGATGCATCGAAGAAAATGAAAAAAATAATAAAAATTAATGAACAAACGACGTTCCTTTTGTTTTTTTTCTTTTTTTTTTAATAATTCCTACTTTATTGTTCAAGGTTAATTACTATGTACAGAATATATATAATATTCATGATATCCTGATGATATTTTACAGAGCCCTGTCACGATAATCAACACTAGAGTAAATACATAAAAAACCAGCATGCCAAGAGTCATTTAGGCTTCCTATTTTGTGTTTTGTTCTGCCCCATTTGTTTCATAAGTTTTTTCCAATATCATCGCAGACTAATCTTTGCCCGTACCGAATTTCGACAACGTTTTCATTCGCTTGCGCCATAAACCGAAACGTACGATTAAATTAATTGTTATAATTTTATGCACGATGAAAGCGCTTAATTTTACGAAATTGAGTAGAAAAAAAAACGAAAAATGTAAAAATAATATTAAGACCAATTATTCATGAGATCAAATAGTTATAAAATATCATTTTTGGGGAGACAGGCAGAGGAGAGAGAAGTTACTTAGATCTACATGTAGAAAGTCGAATAATCACAAGTTTCGTAAAGCAACCATTTGCTGTCTTGTACGCGAGAAACAATAATATTAATAATATTAATAATAATAATAATGATAACATTCTCATTAGTTTTTTTCGATAAGATCCCTCAGCGACGAATCGCTGCCTATATCGCTACCGAATATAAAATTCATTGATCACTAAAACAATTCGCTTCCCCTCGTTTTGTGTTCCTTGGCCTCCCTCCGAGTCTCATTTACTTTTGTTTCTCTTCATTTATTCAATCAACGATGCAAATCTTACATGCACTTACGAGGGAAAAAACAGTCATCAAGAGATCCGACACTTTTTCCCTCATTTGCGCGATCGCGCCGATTTTTCTTCTCCAATCGCCGCCGATACTCTCTACATGTCCCTCTGGATGTTTTTTTGTGTGTGTGTGTGTCGGTTCCGGCGAGTACACAGATTCCGGGGAAGTCTAATGATTCTGAGTTCGACGTTCACCAATTAGATTTTCCAGCTTTCTTGCAGTGAATGGTGTGTTTAGCGATTTCTTTACTGGAGAAGGCCCCCCGTCGATGGACGGATCGACGTCCATCTCGTCGGATAACAGCCGCTTGCCCACGGCTTTGCGAGGGTCGACGGAAATCATCATTCGATTGATGGCCTCAAGATCCTGCATTTTCAGAGAAAAAAAACAACGAAATAATTCAAATTATTGAGATGATTTCGAAATCCTGACGTTTCTGGAGATTTACGCAAAAAAATTGGCTCTCGTCGTACGATCCGAGTGCATGTTATAGAATTTGCAATTCGAAACATTTCCTTACGAGCCCAAAATGCCATTTGATCGCTCGAAAAAGTTTCAGTCTCCTTCGCCCTCGTTTCGTCACCGTAACTTTTACTTTTACTTTCCGATTGCCGTAGTTTCGACCATTTCAGCACGAAAATTGCGCTTTAAAAATTATCATCTCAACGATTTTTAGCACCAAACGACACGGGCCAGAAAAAAGAAATTCAACGTTGCAATTTTTCTCTATGAACCTAAAGAAATTTGTGAATAATTTCAAGTTTTAACTCTACGAGTTCACGCATCCTGTAAGTGCATATTGGGTCAATCTGACCCAAGGCGTTTTCCAAACTGGGCTATTCCGGTAAATATGCATTTTTAATATAAAATTATCCATTCAAAAATCATCGTTAACAATTAAATGCCCGAATATTCGGTGACTGAAAATTTTTCGGGTCCAAACGACCCAGTGTGGGTGCATATCGGGTCAATCTGACCCAAGGCGTTTTTCAAACCGATCCATTCCGGTGAATATGCATTTTCAAAAATGAAATTTTCCATATTTTATAGTCTTAAATATAATTTTCGACAAAAAATCGGTAAAATAAAATAATAGTCCGGGTCAAAACGACCCAGTGTGTACTCGAAGGGTTCAAGTTGAAGAAAAAATCGGGTTTTGGCGTATTTTTTTTACCTTGGCAGGACTGCGACTGAAGCAATAAGTGAGTTGAGGTGCGGGCGAGGCCGTGATTGCTTTTGGATCGAGGGTTCGTGTCATGACGCTACTGGTGACGCGTCGAACGGGCGAATTGATGTTTGGTTGGTTTCTCGGTAAAGGACTGAGGGTGAGGCTGGTGACGGATCCACAACGCGAGAGTCCGAGTCGATTAGCGACTTCTTTGACAACGGGAACATAAACTTCGTTGTAAAATTTGATCAAATCGCCGCGTCTCTCGTCCCCGAAATTCTGTTCAGTTCCGGCCATATTTGAAGGCGTGGGAGGCGCAACATTTGCAGTGTTGTTGCCACCGTTTTCGTTTGCATTCGAGTCGTTATTTTGGGACGATGGATTCGCGTTGTTTTTGGGAGTTTTGCCGATATAAACCGAACGGTAAATGTGGGATTCGGCTTGCGGTTGAAATCTGTAATATCTCATGATCTCCGTAAACGTGTTGCGTTCGATGTCGGCTAATTTGCATATGACGTATATTGCACACATGAGAATTTGATCGAGATGACGATCTTTCATCAATTCCGTTCGGTCTTTTATCGAATATTCGAATATCGTCCAGATTTTTTTCTTCAAATCAGTTTCCGTGATAACAAGAGAATTGCAAAGATTTTGCATCCGGACGAAACCGAGCATGTAGAATTTGCGGAAAAACAGAGCGGCCGAGCCAGTTTTTCGTGGCCTCATGACCTCGCGATTGCCAGCTTGAGACGAATTTGCCGGCGAATTGGACGATCCTGGGGTCGCGTTCCCGGAGCCACGGTTCGAGTTCGATTGCTCGGGAAACGCGACCAGAATCCGCGAACTTGCCTCCAACGTCATTACTTTCGGTGAACACTTTTCCTTGAGGATGCTTTGTCCGCTGCTGCGATTGTCGTTGAAAAGACCCCGCTTGGCAGTCCCCGAAGCGGCCGGAGGCGATTGGAATCTGTGGAAACAAAAAGAAACGTGATTTTCCGATCCAAAATCGTGGGAAAAACATTGTCACGATTTTTTTTGCCGACAAACTTGAAATACCTTTCGGACGCAGAGGAAATCGGACTTTGCTGAACGTCGTGAGCGGTGCCGCGATCTATAGCGAGTCTTCTCAACGCCGGTTGCCCCGAAGCGCTCGAGTCGTCGGGATCGATCGTTCCCGGTAGAGAAACGTCCGCGCAGCTCGGAACGCCGCCCGGAGTCTGTTCTATAGCCTGCCAAAGGGGACTGTCGGACTTCCAGGCAAGAGACTCGAGAATTTTTTCCTCGATGTTGTTCAAATGCTTGACAACGTCGCGAGGCAATTGTTCCGCTCGCACAATGATCTCGATTACTTTGTAAAAGTAATAAGCCTCGACATTCAGCGATTGAAGTATCCATGGAAAAAGACGGTCATTGTTTTTGTAAGACCATATTACGATCTCCAGGCAACAGGCGAAAAGACATTGCAGGAACACTTCGTTCAACAGCAAATTCTGCAATAAATTCCCGGCATGATTCATCAATTTCGTGGTAAACTAATAAATATTATTGTTATTATTAAATGAAAACGGAAAATTAAATGAAAATCTTGAGCGCTGCTCGGGAACAAACAGAATTCCGTTGGATTTTATTTATTATTAATTATAATTTTACAAAATTATAATTAATAATAAATTAATCAATTTTAATTACTATTATTGCAAAATTATAATTAATAATTGATAGAATTCAACGGAATTCTGTTTGTTCCTGAGCAGCGTTCAAGATTTTCATTCAATTTTTCGTCTGGACAGTAAAAACGTTTTTTTTTACGATCCAAAGACAAAATCGGTACGAAAATTGTCAAGGTTTTTGAAATTGAATAAATAGCAAACGTTCGCGAACTTCCGTGTCTAGTTTTGAGTCCGATTTTTTGGCATTTAATGACAACGAGACTTTTGGCCTTGTTTGGTTCAATTTTGAACGAAATATATTAAATGATAAATTTTGAATGTTCGTTTTCGTCGATAAATAAATGATAAGCCATAAAATATGGACAATTTGATGCTGCAAAATGCACGTGTCCCAGAGTTGAACGATCTGAAAAACTTTTTGGGTCAGGTTGACCCAATTTGTACTTGCGCTGACCGGATAATTGATTTTTGTAACGAATAAAATGGCAAAAAAATGATAAGAAATTTACCGTGATATCGTAATTCGGTTTCATGCGTTTTTCTTCGATGAGAATGATCTCGAGTAACTTGTAAAACAAAGTTTGTCCAAGGACGAGTCGTTGTTTGCCAAAATCGAGGCAGGTCGAGTCGCCATCTTCGGGGTTTGGCGTATAAGTCAAGTAAAACGTTTTGCTCATTGCGGAGATTTTTCCGTCCACGAGAGCCTTCACATCTTGGGAACAATCGTTAAACATTTCCAAAAGGGCGTCGCTCGCCGAGGCCTGACGTCCAGCGAGCAGGGCCTGAAGGCGGATAACACTTTGTGTTGCGGTAGATAAACCGGGCGACGAATTCCCAATCTCCTTCGATTTCAAATATTTCCTTCCCGTCAATGGCGTCGGCGGAGCCAGATGTTGAATAGCCTTGAATCCAAAATCAAGAATCCCGTTGGAAAAACAATTCGAACCGACGCTCACGACGATTAAACCATTTTTTACTAATCCACGCTTCTTTATTTTTAAAAACAAAGTTCAAATTACGCAGTAAAACGTTGGAAACAATTTTCATCAATAATTTTCTAATCCTTTCGTTTTTTTTGAACATTTTTTAAAGAAATTTCGATATGCGTTCGAAACAACGAAATAAAACGATGGAAAAAATTTCAAAGCGATGCTCACGACAATTAATTAATGCGTTTGAAACGACGAAGCAATTCGGATGTTGCAAATCAACGGGTCAATACTCACGCTGAATTCTTCTCTCTTGAGTTGAAACTGTTCCCGTAAATCCCCGATGATGGGCATTTTCGTAGGCGAGCCAATATTGTCACTGGCATCGGCGCCTGAAAATAGGATTTTCCCAATTATTTCAGAACGACAGTTGCTTAATTATCTTTTTTTCTTAACCCAATAGCTCAGCGAGAACGGCTTGTGAGTGTTTCGCAAGCAGAACAAAAGCGAAGCGCGGACGAAACAAAAAAACATCGACAAACGATTGTCATCTCGTTCGTACGTTGAAAAACAGAAAAAAAACTCAGAATTCGATTGAAATGAAATTTCGGATGAATAATAAAGGGAAAAATTGATACGCACCCAAAAATATTCGCTCGTCGAAATCACCGACGCTCAGTACATGCTGCTCGTAAGCTCGGTTGATCGCTTTGTGATTCCCATCGAAAGTCGAGGCGTCGAGGATGCCAGAAAAGTTGGATTGGTCGCCGTGCAAAATTTTCTCATTAAAGAGTCGGTTTATGTGCTTTTTCAATGTATACTCCTTAATTACTTTCGCTTCGAAACCTATTGCTTGGTGGCGCTCGCACAAAAGATTCAGAATGCAATCTGGCGTTTTTGGGGGCACGAATGATTCATCGTTGAAATTAGGCGGTAGACCTGAATAACAAATGAATGAATGGTAGAGTTTCCTTTGAAAGGTTCTTCAGGTACATAAAGTCATTAAGACTTGGGACGATTAAAGTGTCCATAAAATTTCTGTCTCATTATGTGTCTCATTCAAATTTCTTTGGAGGTTTGCCAAGTCCTAATAATTATTAGACACTGGAGTTCGCAACGATGGAACAAAAAATACGTTTTTCTATTGACCGTTTGTTAAATCTCAAAAACCATGTGAATTTTCGTACCGATTTCGTCTTTGGATTCTAAAAAACGATTGTTTTATTGTCCTGACGAAATATTTCATAAAAATCTTGAAACTCAAGTTCGCAACGTCGAGGCCCAACGAGAAAAGGGTTTTTCTAACATTTGTTGGTTCAATTTAAAAAATCGTTTTTTTTTTTTTACAAACTGGCACTCCAGCTGCCGCTCATTATCCTCGTTTTCGAATGATATTTGAATTGGTATTTAGCGTTTTTTCATTTTCTATCGTTTTTTAGTTGCTTGCGAACTTTGAAAGTGGAAAATGTGACGAAAAATGCGATTTTTTGGTTCGGGTTGCTAAAAAAAAACAAATTATCGGAATGCAATACAGCCCAAAACCTATTCTGATTCATGAGCTTCGTTCTTGTGAAAGTTTCATCGAAATTGGTTCAGTGGTTTTTGCGTGAAAAGGGCACAAACACAATTTTGTAGTAGAATTTAATATTTCTAGAGATTTGGTCATGAGAATAAAACGATATTTTTTATGAGGATCCAAAGACAAATTCGGTACGAAAATTGTCATGTTTTTTCAAATTGACGATGCTGAAGTTTGCACCGTTGGAATGCAACGAAACTCGGTTTTTCCTTGAGCAGAGCTTGTGATTCTTATTCAATATTTCGTTAGGATAATGAAACGACTTTTTTTAGGATCCAAAGACAAAATGAGCCCGAAAATTTTCATGGTTTTTGTTATTGAAACAAACAATTGATAGAAAATCGTATTTTTCATTGCACCTCAACGTTGCAAACTTCAGTGCCATAAATTTCATAGAGTATTTGTCAAAGACAATAGGACAATATCGTTTGTGCCATTCGAAAACGGAATTTGATAGAAAAATTGCAACAAGTGCGTTAATTATTGAAATAATGAATGAAAAATAGATTTTTAGTTGGATTTCAACGATGCAAACTTTAAAGTCGTAAAAATAACGAGGACGAGCAGCGAGTCTATAGGAAAGTTGAAGGAAAATCGTCTTACCCGAGAACTTGGGATTGAGAAGATCTTTCCGATTAGCCATGAGTGCGTTGCTGTAGACAAGATCGCAGCATCCGATAAGGAGATGATAGGAATTAACGAGGTCGTCGGAAATGCCAGGAAATGCGCCTTTGACGCAAATAAACAAAGTCCAGCAGAATTCGAAAACTCTGGAGGGTGTGCAAGGCATTGGTTTATGGCGTCGTGAGCGAGCAGCTCGTGAATTATCGTCGTTTGGATTTTTGAATATGTCGATAAACATCGGCTGATATTTTTGAAATATCACCATCGAGACCGAAAAATTACGCTCGAGTTTGTCAATCTTGGTGCGGAAATCCTGCGGCATATTCGCCATGTCCGCCCATGATTTACATTTTGAAAAAAATTGGATCAACGACAGATTGCAAAGCCTGAGCAAACGCGTCAACGAAACGCAATTGCCCTCAATTGCATTGACACCCGTACGGCCAACCGTTGGCGTCGACGTGCTTCGACAAGCCACGTACAGAGCGCATCCTATCCAATGCAATTGATCACCCTGAAAATTCACAATTATTCATTTGAATATTAAAAAAAAATTAGTTGGAAAAAATTCCACATCACAAATGCATTTCATGACGTTGAAGTTTGCATCGTTGGAATGCAGCGAAATCCATTCATTTTGTGACAAAACTTTTCACAAAAATGTACAATTTTATTACAATGATAAAACGATCGATTTTTGCGACCCAGCAAGTATATAAACTCGAAAGATTTCCATGTTTTATAAAATTCAACAAATTATCAATAAAAATACTGATTTTTCGTTGCATTCCAACGTTGCAAACTTCAGGCTCATATGCATTTCATGCGATCGTCAAAAAGCATGAAACAAACTTCGTTTTTCTTCTTCTTTTTCGTTTTCTATTCCACAAAATTTCGTATTTATTCTGATAAAAAATTTGCTCAAAAAATCCCCACCGTTGACGATCGAATTTGATAAAAATCAATTTAATTTAATCAACAATTATTCCATGCTGGAAAATACGAAAAATGATTTTTTTTTTTTTTATGATTTTTGTTTGGGTTAATTAATTTCCTAATTTTCCGATAATATCGTCAATTTTTTATTTCACAGCTACAAGTTTGCCAATTTGTAATAATTTTACTGTCTCTAGCAAATTATTCATTAATTAACGTCTGTGATTGTCGGGAACTCTTTAAATGTTCAAATAATTTTGCAACAGTAAACCAAAACTGTGAACGAATGGAAATAATAAATTTTCGACTTTGTTGTTTTGCTTTCGTTTGTTCAGTCATCAAAAAGAAGCCGAGAAAATTGAATTCATTGATTCGACAATGTTTTAGTCAACAACGAATGATCCAGCTTGATGTCAAGCAGTTTGGGCCTTTGAATTTTTGGGTCGAAGCAGAAAATACAAGATGTTGAAGTTTGCATCACTGAAATGCAACGAAATTCGTTTTTTCTTGATCTCTCATTAATATCTCATTAAATGCCTACAATAAAACGATCTTACAACAGGATCCAAATGCAAAGCCAGTGAAAAAATTGTCCAGCTTTTTTAAATTGAACAAACAATCATCAGTTTCATCAAAATATTTTGTTTACTTCCTGTGCCAGCAAACTCTCAAAACAAATTTATTTTCTGGTCCCAGGGGAACAAGGAATCCTCAAATTGACCATTCCAAAACTTGATTTTGCAGAATTCATTAACAAATCTTGCCGATTCATTCCCACCCAAAGAGTCATAAACAATTGGCCCTGAAGTTGAACGCAAAATTCATTTTCCAGTCATTCTTCAATTTCAAAAATCCTGACAATTTTGTCTTTCGACCCTAAAAAATGATCGTTTTGTCATCCTGATCAGATATCGAATAAGAATCTTGAAATCAGCTCAAGAAAAAACGCAATTTCGTTGCCATCCAGCGATAAAAACTTCAAAATCGTTATCAACGAACAATTAATTTTCCCAACGCTATTTAAAAAAACTCCCAAACGATAAATTGAAAATTCAGAAAATTTCCATTCCTGCGTTCACCGTTTTTTGATATCGAGCCAAATTTTGCGATTGCTTCAGTTTTCCAATTTTTTTGAGAGCACGATTTTGATGTTACTCAATAAAAATTTTCCTCCGAATGGCAACGAAATTGGCCGATTTATTGAGAAAAATTAGATTAATTTGGTAAATCGTTGAAAATTAGTTAATAAAAATGAAAAATTTTGCAAGTCCAACGATTTGCTGCAGTATTAAGTGAACGAAACATTCAAAATCTCTCGTACTGAGATTTTTAGTCAATTTTATTTTTTCACTGCCCGCTGGACTCGTTTGTCGACTGGAAAATTGCGAAATTTTCGAGAATTTTCCTATTGCTTCAGCGCATTGTAGAAAAATACTCAAAACGCCAACTGTTGGCGATAAAAAATCGAAATTTTGAAAAACGCGTCAATAAATAACGATTTTTCGTGCACAATTTAATTGGCGAAAGAAATAGTTGAAAATACGAAAATAGAGAAAGTTGGAGGCTCGAGCAAGAATAAAGTTGGTGATGGGCACGATAAGGATAAAATAAAATGGTAAATCGGGCGAAAAAGATGGAACGGAGTGGGCAGGAAAATTGACGATGTATTGAAAGGCGCGGGAAAAGGCGATCGAGAGTTGGTTGAATTTAGATCGATGCGATCGAAATCGGAGTGAAAACAAAAATAAATGAAAGGAGAAAAAAGATTTGGATGTTTGCGAGAGTGGGAGAGAGCGGAATGGGGCAGAGGGAAAGAAAAGACGGAATTGAATGTATACAAGAGAACTAACCTCGAGAGTGTAATTTTGTCGAATGGTGGAATAAGAAATCCAGGCCTCGGAGGCTGCAGAAGCGTCCATATTGAGCTTCTGGCATAATTCCTGATGTCTGCTGTACGTGGAATCCTCAACGTCGTCCGATTGTCCCATGTTTCGTTTTTTTTCAGTCCGTATTTAAAACAACTTGTTGGTCGTTTGTATTTAAAACAGTCAGAATGACGTTGGTAAAAAACACACGCTCGAATCACTCAATAGATCAACGTCAACGTCGATTCTACGACTGTGAGAAAAACACTTTATTTTTCACGACGAGAAGAACGCGATTACCGAGGCTGGGGTGCGCCATACATGAGTGAGGAACACCACGGTCGTTGCTTTGGCGGGAAAAACACGCAGGGCAGCCATCTTTGCAACTTTGGCGGGAGAACAAGCTGAGCTGAAAATTTTTCCCTCGTAGCACATGCATTAACTAATCATTTTCCGGCTAAGTACATCGCGCCCGGCCGACTTTTCACGCTTTCCGCTAAAACTATTTTCTCACGTTACACTTTCATCCTCCCCCGCGAACAAACTAACGCGCAGAACTTTTGATTCACCTGCATAAACGTCAGTAATTTATATATCTATACATATATACAAAATCCCTTCGATTTCAGAACACTCGGACGACTCGTAGTGTCCAGCCTTACCGACTGGCTACGCGGACAGTATAATTGAGCTGCTTTATTTCGAGTTGCTGATCTCAACCCAAACTCTACCCCCATTGGTCGCGCGTTCACTTCCGTTTTCCGGTTTGCCTGGAAAATCCACGGGGAAAACTCAATCTTCAATAGGACTCAACTTTATCTTCGATTAATTTTCATCACAATAACTTTGATAGTATTGACGAGATTCTTTTATATTTATATCAATTAATATTTCCACTTTCTTCATCGCGCTAAATATTTGTTTTCTGGTGACGCCGCGCTGAGAATTTCTGTGCCGACCGTCGGTGTACAGCGTCCGACTGTACCGACGCAAATTTGGTTGACCTTGCGGGGGCGGCAACTCGAACAAGTTTTATTGTTTTTTGAATTTTGACTTCCGCTGTGAAGGGGTGAAACTTATCGAATGGAAAAACAGTAGAACGAATGTCTTGGGACAATTGACAAGTTTGCACACAGTGTCAATTTGCATGTCGGACATGTAAAAATACATCATTGAGAGAAAAAAAAAACATGAACAGGCGGCGCTCGTGTGCCGTGTACCGTGAAACCGTGAATAATAAACATCGAAATTCTTGTTGTAATAAAAAAACGTGATAAAATTCGATTCAACTAACGAAACGAAGCGCTTTTAGAAAAAAGTGGAAACTCCGTGTACGTCCAGACATTTTCACTGAATCTGCAAAGCTGTCAACACAAATTAATGAAAATTCGTCTGCTCCAGTTTAACCTCATTCGATGTTTATGATTCGCATAATTTCTCATAACAAAGTTACGTATCGTGATAAATAATTGAGACTCGTTTTACAACGTCGTACAGTTTTTTAAAAAGTTATCGTTCGATTTAAAAATCGGTGAAATTATGTCTTTACCTTCGAGAATACTTTTGAACCATAACCTCAAACGTTGTTTTGGCAAAACATCAGGAAACTTGGCAAAGTATGCCGGAAGAGAGGCGAGATTTTTCAAGAAGATGGTCCATGAAGACATCGGCAAAAGGTTTTTATCCTCATTTCGTTATCAACTTGTTAAAAAAATTATAAAATGAAATTTCACCGACTTGTGCAACATTCTCGTAAATTCGTTGACGATATTCTCGATCTACGCTGCTTTTCTTAATTCTCGTTGAGCATCACGTCGGTCTCGCCAACTAGCCGAACTTTTCGTGTGTTGTAGAAAATGGCACGTAAACAAAGAACGTTCGTCAAATCCTTTCGCGCCGAATAAATTAACGAGCAATCACGTGACTCGTAGAGTTAACGTTCTGAACACGCTTTTCATGGAGCACATTACCGAGCTGATGGCTTCCGGCGAAGCGTCTTCCGAGTTGCTCGGAAAGAGCATCGAAGTGAGTCACGTGAGAGTAACGCCAGATTTCAAATTAGTTCTCGTTTATTGGTTCTCCAAGCTGGAAGGTCAGCTTGCCGAGACAGAAAAAATGTTGGAAGATTGCGCGTTTGGCTTGCGTCACGAATTGACTCAATTGCGAGTAATCGGTCGCGTGCCGTTGATCAAATTTGTGCGTAACAAGCAACTCTCCGCTCTGGACGAGCTCCAAGAAAGGTTGAAAATTGCCGATTACGGGCAAGACTTTGAGCCCGTTTTGAAAACACCAACCGTTCCGAAACCGCAACTGACGCTCGTCACGAAATTATCGTCAGAAGTAAAAAAACAAATTGCCGACTTGGAACAAGAAGAGCGAACGGAAGAAGATTGTGACGAGTCGCTGTTCGATGTGAATCTGCCTCCGATGAGGCACGACGTTTTGGGTCTGGATCACCACGCGATTATGTCCAAGGTGAGAATGACACTGAAATTTACCACTTTTTTTCAATTTGAAATGGCACTGAAGTATTCAACGTTGAGGTGCAACGAAAAATACGATTTTCTATCAATTGTTTGTTTCAATAACAAAACCATGAAAATTTTCGGGCTCATTTTGTCTTTGGATCCTAAAAAAAGTCGTTTCATTATCCTAACGAAATATTGAATAAGAATCACGAGCTCTGCTCAAGGAAAAACCGAATTTCGTTGCATTCCAACGGTGCAAACTTCAGCATCGTCAATTTGAAAAAACATGACAATTTTCGTACCGAATTTGTCTTTGGATCCCCATAAAAAATATCGTTTTATTCTCATGACCAAATCTCTAGAAATATTAAATTCTACTACAAAATTGTGTTTGTGCCCTTTTCACGCAAAAACCACTGAACCAATTTCGATGAAACTTTCACAAGAACGAAGCTCATGAATCAGAATAGGTTTTGGGCTGTATTGCATTCCGATAATTTGTTTTTTTTAGCAACCCGAACCAAAAAATCGCATTTTTCGTCACATTTTCCACTTTCAAAGTTCGCAAGCAACTAAAAAACGATAAAAAATGAAAAATCGCTAAATACCAATTCAAAGATGATTCGAAAACGAGGATAATGAGCGGCAGCTGGAGTGCCAGTTTCTAAAAATAAAAAGTTGTAGCGATTTTGGTAAAATCAAAGTTTCAAAATTTCGACCAACATATTTCACTTTTCATACCCAAAAAATGTAATTTCTCTAACAATGACTTTCAGGTCAAGAGCGCATTGAAAACATCTCGCGATGGCGTGAAAAATCGTTTGGACAACGTCGTCACTTTCGCTCCCAGCGAAAAGCCTTGTGCGTTTGATCCGCAGGGATTCCAAAGAGCAAAAGAGGATTCCAAGGCGTTCACGGATTTCCTTCTCAAGCGTCAGCTGGAAGAAAAACGTAAAATGCGTCGCGAAAGACGCGATTTGGTTTCGTCATATTCTATGGACTCACAAACTGACAGCAACGACAATTACGACGATCAATTCGTCCGGGACGAGCCAGACGTCGACATTTTCGAGGATATCAAACTGGAGGACATAAAAAGGTTTGAGTGAGAAAATAAAAAACAAACTGTTGTAAATCGTAAATAAATAATTTCGACAAAAAATCAAAAAAACTTGAATAAATTCGTCTCTAAATTCCTTCCCTGTGAAAAACAATGGCCAAATTTTTTCTGCCAATCACCAAAAACACGAAATTGCAGTTTGCACCATTGGAATGCAACGAAATTCTGTTTTTTCGCGTTCACGATAAAAAGATGTCTATTTTTTTTGGGATCCAGAGCCAAAATCTGCAAGAAAATTCACATGGTTTTTAAAAATAAGCGAAAACTCTGAATTATCTCGCGATTAAATTTGGCGTTAATCGATTTATGAACAAATTTGTACTCAACAGTTTTTAATGTCGCTCAGCCAAAATAAAATGCAAATAAATACCTAAAATGAAAATAAGCGCCATTGGTACGATAATTTTTAATCTCAATTTCACTGACGAACGAGCGTCGCTCTTTAGTTTTATTTTCCTTATGCGTATTCTGCGTTTAATACTTGTGAAAGAGTGTCTCGGCCTCCTGTACGCCTGTGTATCATTAAACAATAACATATACAAAGTATATTTACACGTATTAAAAATGTATCAACTGTTGTTAGTTGTACATTTGAATACAATAAATAAAGCGTTTATTGCACATTTTTCTTAACCAATTTAGTCGAATCGACGATAAAAAATGGTTGGAAATTACACTGAAAATTCAATTTTGTCAAAAAACGTCGATATTTTGTTTTCTCATACAGCCAACTAAATATTTTGGGATAATTTCAAAATTTTCGTTATTTCGACAATATTTTTCATTTGTAACGAAACTGTCAGCAAAATTTATGATTGGAACGACGAAAATTCACTGTCCGGAAAGATTTTCCAGAATGTTTTTTCCTGGAATGACAAAATTTTCGTGATTTTTCGAAAAAAACGTTTAGTTTAACGTATCCAACAAAATATCCATCTTTTTTAACAAAATTTTATTTTCAGTGTATGATGCTGAAGTTTGCAACGTTGGAATGCAACGAAAAATATTTCATTTTATTGATGATTCGGTTAATTTTCAATGTTATTCAAAATTTTCGAGCTGACATGCTTTTTGGGTGGCAAAAATCAATCATTCGATCATCGTAATTACATTCTGCATTTGGATAATTATTTTGGCCAACGATAAAAACGAATTTCGCTGCATTCCAACGATGCAAACTTCAGAGTCATTGGAAATTCGGGATTTTTGTATCCCAAGAATTTCACTGATGAATTCCTCCGAGTAATCTTTATCGCTCTCGTTTCTCTTGATTCGTCAATATTTCCGAGCCGAGCGAGCCCGGAGGGACGGACGCGGTTTTTAAAAGCATCGAACCCTCTCGATCTACGGAGCTCGTGAGCTTCGAATTTTAATTACGATAATTAACTATACAAACTGCCAGACGAGTCGTGGGAGCGAGAGAAACTTCGAGTTGATTCAGAAAAGCTGTGCAAATGATTATTCAAAATGTAATCGATACGATTGTCGGGCGTGGAAAAAGTTTTTCTCCTTTTTTCCTGCCTCATTCTCGTCGCAATTCCTTGACTAAAGATCCAGGGAAGAATTGGAAATAATATTCGGCTAATTTCAACTGGATTTATCTTTCGGCTGGTTCTGCTCCTCGAGAAGCTCCGGCTCGGAGTCGACGGAATCGATCGGCAATACCGACACAACTTTTCCATTGTAGTCCTTCGTCGATGACTGTGTTCCTGACGCCGATGGACGCACGTTCGCCGACGTCAAATTTCGGATCTCGTCGCTCAGGCTACACGCGTCTCTTACGTGCTTATTGAATATCTCACTCTTGTCCGCGTAAACGTGATGTCCGGCTCCCGAAATTACCTGAACGAAAAAGTCAGCAGTCGGAATTTTTGTCCACATTGCACGCTTTTGCAAATTTGTAATCAATCTTGCCGAATAATATCGGAAATGCCATATTTTGGAGAAAAAAACGACATTCCTGGTGGTTTTTATTGAATTCTTATTTTTTATAGATTTTCGAATAAATATTTTCATACTTTTACTCTCTACGAATCAACGTTTTGAATATTTTTCATTTTTCAATCTATTCGGAGGGCAAGAAAAGCGAAATTTCTGTTTTTTTTTTTCTTTTATTTTGCAACATTGACTCGCTCCCTTGAGCTGCGAAAATCGAGCAAGTTTCTCGAGCTTTTCGATTCGGAAATATATGGATCAGAAAAATAAAAGGGCATGAATTTTTATTTTCTAGCAATTCGCGATCAATATTTTGTATTTTTCGATTTTTGGATTTACTTGGAGAACGAAAAATTCTAAAATTTCGTTTTAAACTCACTTTTTGCCACGATTTCATTTGGAAAACAATGGACAACGTCATGGAAATAATTGAACGGAGCTGTTCCTTGATTAATTAACAATACGTTGGCAAAAATGAATCAGAGGCAATCACTGAAAAGAAAATTTTGTTGAAAAAGATGGATATTTTGTTGGATACGTTAAACTAAACATTTTTTCGAAAAATGACGAAAATTTTGTCATTTCAGCAAAAAACATGCTGGAAAATCGTTTTCGGAAAGTAAATTTTTGTCATTCCAATCGTAAATTTTGCTGACAGTTCCGTTACAATGAAAAATATTGTCGAAATAACGAAAATTTTGAAATTATCCCAAAATATTTAGTTGGCTGTATTCAACAAAATATCGACGTTTTTTGACAAAATTGAATTTTCAGTGTGAGGGTGAAAAAGACTTACCTGAACATTGACGTAAGACGATGATCTCGTTTGTTTGATCGTCTCGCCGGCCGAGTTGTCAACCCACGACCGGCTGCCGTAGAGCAATGTGATAGGGATGTCCGGGCTCATTTTGTCCATGCGTTTGACAATAGGATTTTTAGCCCATCCAAAGCCTTGCATCATTGCGTGAAAAGCACTCTCCCCGCTAATTCACCGAAAGTGTTTCACATCGTGTTATGCTACGAACGTTATTACGACCAACGAATATTCATAAAAAGAAACGTGAACAGCCAATGCTCCAATGACACTGAAGTTTGCAACGTTGGGGTCCAACGAAAAATGCGTATTTCCATTAATTGTTTGTTTAATTCGAAAAACCATGACAATTTTCGTACCGAATTTGTCTTTGGATCCTCCCAAAAAATATCGTTTTATTCTCAAGACCGAATCTCTAGAAATATTAAATTCTACTACAAAATTGTGTTTGTGCCCTCTTCACGCAAGAACCACTGAACCAATTTCGATGAATCTTTCACAAGAACGAAGCTCATGAATCAGAATAAGTTTTGAGCTGTATTGAATTCCGATAATTTGTTTTTTTTAGCAACCCGAACCGAAAAATCGCGTTTTTCGTCACATTTTCCACTTTCAAAGTTCGCAAACAACTAAAAAACGATAAAAAATCTAAAATCGCTAAATACCAATTCACAGATCATTCAAAAACGAGGATAATGAGCGGCAGCCGGAGTGCCAGTTTGTTAAAATAAAAAGTTACAGCGATTTTTGTAAAATCAAAGTTTGAAGATTTTGAAGAAAAAAATTGAGCTTTTCGTATTGAGCAATTTTTTTATATGGTTTTCACAAGGAGCCGGTACTATTGAATAAAAATCTCAAGATCTGGTCCAGAAGAAACAGAATTTCATTGCATTCCAACGATGCAAACTTCAACATCGTCGCGGATCGAGGGTCGAACGTTGAAATATACTTACGTAGGAGTCTGAGCATTACACTGATGAATATACTGAGATACAACGTTGAGATCGTCCTTAAGGATAGGAGCGAATTTCTTCGCGATGTCCGGTCTCGTCGTTTCGATCAACCATTGGCCTGTCGAGCAGAAAAATGAAGAAAAAAGTGGGGCATGAAAATTTAAACGACACAACGTTTGCATCGTTGGAATGCAACGAAATTCATTGATTTAGTGACAAAACTCTTTACAAAAATGAACAATATGTCATTGCAATGATAAAACGATCGATTTTTGCGGCCCAGCAAGTATACAAACTCGAAACATTTCGATGTTTTACAAAATCAAACAAATTGTCAATAAAAATTCATATTTTTCATTAATTATTTCGATAATTAATGCACTCGTTCCAATTTTTCCATTTAATTCAGTTATTTTGGCCAAAAATCGTGTGGAAATTTGGTGCTTTGCTATAAAAAATAATCGGATTTCGTTGCACTCGAACGATGCGAGCTTCAAGATCGTTCAAACTTACCGAACGGTCCAGCCAGCCTGACAGCCCAGAGAGGGTTCAACGGTTGGATAACAAAGGCAATTGCTTTGACCCACAATGGGACGTTGGATCGAATTTTATCCGGAGACGGTTTCTCCGGAAAACCCCAAGGATCGGCAAGAATCAAGTGCTTCACTCTTTCCGGGTATTGAATGGCGTACGAGGCAGCGAGAAAGCCTCCCATCGAATGCCCCAGAAGAACAAACTTGTCCAGCTGCATCTCGCGCCTCCATTCCTCTACCGAACGGACCAGCTGTGCCTCAGCCTCTTGGGCCTCATTGCTAAAAGCTGGTCGACTGCTCCTCCCGAATCCTGCGAAATTAAATTCAATTTTATAGAGAATCAAACGAAAAATATTTTCCATTAATTCTTGTTTAACTTTCAAAAATCCTAGAAAAATTTCGTTTCATTGTCCTGCCTGAATATTGAACAAGAATCTTGAGATCTGCTCAAGAAAAAACGGAATTTTGTAAAATTTGGTTCGCTGATAAGCGAAAATAAAAAAAAAAACACAAAGATTTCTTCTTCGATCCCAATCGGAAATCGCACTCAATTTTATTTCCTTCTTATTTGGTCTGAAATTTTGCGAATTTTACGTGAAACCACCAAAACCGTTAGAGATTTTTGTTCGACTTTGTTGTCTCCATTTTTTTCACGATCAAGTTGGATCGTTGGATGCATTATCGGTGGATCTGGCCGAACAAAGGCAACTTCGCGCAATAACGAGCCAAGAAATCAAAGGTCGCTGCGTCATCTATCTTTAATCGTTGATGAATCATGCTTCGCTAACGAAATGGGCTTCGATATTCGGAAATCTCATCGTTACAAAGAACAATTGAGCGATCACAGAATCATGTGCAAACGATATGGGAAAAATCGTGGGAAAATGATTGAAAAACAATTGTCAATTTATCGTTCGCGGACGATTTCATCGCAACTTTTAAAGTTCGCTGAGAAACGACTTCGTTCCTCGATTATTAGCAACGAAACGGAAGCTTTTGCTTCGTTTTTTTTTTCGCAATCGGGCCGCGTCTAATAAAACGCAAATCTTTTTATTTAATTCCAATTCGACGATTCCCTTCGTCTGTCTTTTTTTTTTCATTGATTCTTCTGGCGGGACTGTCGAGCCGGAAATATTGCCAGGACGAAAAGTTTAGAGTTTAGAGCAACGGAAAATTTACCCAGGAGATCCATGGCATAAACAGGTCGATCGGCACTGAGATTGTCCAGATTGAGACACCAGAAAGCAACGCCAGCACCCAAACCATGGAGAAGAACTATCGGCGTTTTTGGCGATTCCTCGTTCAACGATATCGTCCATATTTTGTCGGAGGCGCCAACCACTGGTCCAATGTCAACGTACCATCCACGGTACGCAGTCCTGAGACCTGGAGATTAAAGAGTAAATAAATACGTGAGTTGACGACGTTGCTGATGTGTTTTCAAATTTGTTTTTTTTTTTTTCTTATTGATTTGGATCGAATTTTTCTATAGTTTCGTGGAAATTATTAACAACGATTTGTTGAGGTCGAACGAAAAATACAATTTCCTATTAATTATTTGTCCAATTTCAAAAACCATGGCGATTTTCGTACCGATTTTCGCTTTGGATCCTAAAAAAATATCCTTTTATTGTCCTGACTGAATATTGAATAAGAATCTTGAGATCCACTCAAGAAAAAACAGAATTTCGTTGCATTTCAACGATACCAACTTGAAAATCGTATTTTCCGTACTTTTTGTCAACTAATAGAATGAAATTTAGTGAATTTTGTTTCGCGAATGTTACGAGGAGTTAAAAGAGTCGTTGGAATAGTTAAGCACGTGGAAAATCCAAGGGATATGTCGTCGAGTCCAACGACATGAAATAATTCATCGAACGATATAGAAAAAACGATGAAATTTCGAAATTGAAGTTCGTGGATAATTTCCCGGGTAAAAAACGCACATTGTCGCGAAGAGAAAATAAAATTTCATATTTTATTCCGTGGAAATGAGACTTTGCACGATCAAGTATCGAAATTGCAATTTGTCCTCAATATTCATCGCTGACAACGTGGTTGTACAGAATTCACAAAAAATGAAGAAAAAACATAATTTCGTTGCATTCCAACGCTGCAAATTTCAAGATTTGCAACAAAATAAAGTTCAACGAAAGTTTAACAAACCCAGAGAAAAATTCAACGGATTTCATCAGAATTTTCATCGCGACAATCGATTAATTGCTCTAAGCCAGTAAATTTATCGATAAATTTCAAAATGGCGTTCAGCGACGAGAAATATTGAATAACAATCTTGAGATTTGCTCAAGAAAAGATCGAATTTCGTTGCATTCCAACGATTCAAACTTTAAAATCGTTGGCGAAGCCTTCGAAGAGCTTTTTTACAGTGAATGTGTTAATAATAGCCCGAGACGTAAAAGAACGATGACACTGTTCAATTGAAAACGACGAATGGAGTGAGCGAGGGAGACACGATAATAGTTGCAATGAATGACGTTCAAGTTTGCATCGTTGGAATGCAACGATATTCTTTTCTTTTATGCCAAAGCTCATAATTTATATTTAGAATTTACAAATCTAAATATTTCCTTCCAGTTTTTCTTGCATACCAAATGGTTCGCGATTTTTTATGTAATAATCAAAATTTCGAACAAATTTTACGTTCGATTTTTTGGAAAAACTGAATAAAACTTGTTCGATGTTGCATAAAAGCGTGTGCAAAGTTTTCAGAGGCTTCGCCATTTAAAAATCGAAATATTTCATGTTGAAAATTGCAACTTTCAACACGTGCTCTTATGAGAAACTACTGAAAATTGTGAGTTTTATAAATGAATATCTCGATTTGTACACGGTGCAGCCTCTTAGAATTGCGCGAGCTATTGAATATAAAAATTCTCTCTGTGCGGTGCAAATTTAGAGTAATTGTAACGATAAAAATTTTTTGTATACAACTTCCTCAATTGTGATGACTTTTTGCCCCCAGAAAAATATATCGGCCCGAAAAATTTGGATAATTTCAAAACCCAAACAAATCATCGACAAAAAAAAATATTTTTCGTTGCAATCCAACGATGCAACCTTCAACATCGTTGCAATGACGTGATTCCATAAAAAATCGCTGCAGATCACTCATTAAAAACGAAACGCAGGAACAACCGATCGATCGATTATTAGATTAATTTTAATTTCTCAACAAAATCGTTGTGTATCGTTGGGTAATAAAATTTATGAGTCGTGATGGATAATAATGCGGAAACTGATGATTAAGTCTTATCGAAATTTATTTTTATCTTGGCACAACGCTGCCGCGTTATCGTCAATGCGAGAAATCTCTGATCGCTTTTTTTTAATAAAAAAAAAAGGTGTGATTGAAAAATCGTCTCATTCGGATTAGAAGAAAAGGACGAAAAATC
Source organism: Diadegma fenestrale (assembly GCA_037043255.1). NCBI lineage: Eukaryota > Metazoa > Arthropoda > Insecta > Hymenoptera > Ichneumonidae > Diadegma > Diadegma fenestrale. Next base: position 23,109,292 of record CM073309.1, read on the forward strand.
GTGCAATTTTTCTTATTGTCTAGGGCGACGAAATTATTTGAAGAATCTTTTGAAAATTTGTGTGTCAATCGTCGTAGCCCCGTAGAAAAATGGAGGAAATTGAAAAAATGAGGATTGTCCCTGCACTTGAATGATTAAAATGCTTTGATACTAAAATTCTACTCACAGGATAGAATTTTTTTCTCAGCGGCTCTCAGCATAGTTGCTGAAGACGATGACCAGCTGAACCAGCCCCAGAACCAACTGCAAGCATTACAAAACAAACGTTTCGAATAAAACAGCGCAGATTGCAAATTGGTAAGTTGTAAATGCCACTGAAGTTCGCAACGTTGAGGTTCAACGCGAAAAATACGTTTTTTTATTAATTGTTTGTTCAATTTGAAAAATCATGACAATTTTCGTACCGATTTTGTCTTTGGATCCCCATAAAAAATATCGTTTTATTCTCATGACCAAATCTCTAGAAATATTAAATTCTACTACAAAATTGTGTTTGTGCCCTTTTCACGCAAAAACCACTGAACCAATTTTGACGAATCTTTCACAAGAACGAAGCTCATGAATCAGAATAGACTTTGGGCTGTATTGCATTCCGATAATTTGTTTTTTTTAGCAACCCGAACCAAAAAATCGCATTTTTCGTCACATTTTCCACTTTCAAAGTTCGCAAACAACTAAAAAACGATAAAAAATGAAAAATCGCTAAATACCAATTCAAAGATCATTCGAAAATGAGGATAATGAGCGGCAGCCGGAGTGCCAGTTTGTAAAAATAAAAAGTTACAGCGATTTTTGTAAAATCAAAGTTTGAAGATTATGATTTTAAAAAATTTAGCTTTTCTAAGCCTTTTAAACTTTTTGACATACTTTTTTCATATCATTTCCGTAGAAATGCCGCAGGCACGACTAATTGAATAAAAAAAATCATCAGACCTGTTGACGATTGTGTAAAAAATTGAGAAAACCAACGACCACCTTGATACACGAAACGAAAACATTTCTGATGTCTGACGTTCTCATGACTCTGAAGTTTGCATCGTTGGAATGCAACGAAATTCATTTTTATATTCGGCAAAAATAATTATTTAAATGATAAAATGATCGATTTTTGCCACCCAAAAAGCAAATCGGCTCGAAAAATTTCGATGACATTGAAAATTGAACGAATCGTTAATAAAATCAAATATTTTTCGTTGCATTCCAACGTTGCAAACTTCAGCATCATTGCGAATACGCATCCAACGCGCATATTGAGATAAAATCGCAAAGAGCAAAAAATCACAAGGATAAACGAACTGAAGCTCGTTCATGTGAACCGAACCGATCGAGGGGTTCGCGATTACAATGAAACTGTAAAAAAAAAAAAACAAAAAAAACAAACGATAAGAGTTCGCGTGACAAACTAGAGGAAAAACCGAGGCCGCTGGCGTGAATAACATCGAAAGAGGCGAAAACATTGAATGTTACAGCACGCCCAACAGGTAAGAATGAAAAATTGAAATAGAAAAAGGCCCCGCCGAAAATAGCGATCGAAATTCCATTTCTCGCGTGCCCGAAAGCTAAAAAAAAAAATCAAGTCAAAATAACAATAAAAAAAAAGAATCGAACTTTATGCAAATGCAGAGAATCATACATTCAATTGAATTCAACAAAGAAAAAGATTTTCACGATAGCAAAATCTGCCGATGGCAGAAAAAAGTTGCGCAAATTGTTGCAATTTTCTTAGAGAATAATAATTTGAAAAAAAAATGCCGAAAAATGGATGTTCGATGATAAAAATGTCGATCGAGGCACAAACAATCGCGAAGAAATTAAAAATAATCGTAAAGCAATCACAAAAGCAAAGGAAAAAAAAAATTGAAAAATGTTGCATTTTGAGAGAAAATGAGAAACGAAATGAAATAAAAAATCCGACAAAAAAACATTTTTCGCGATAGCAAAATCTGACGTTGGCAAAAAAAAGTTACACAAATTGTTGCAATTTTCTTAGAGAATTATAGTGTAAAAAAAAATCCCGAAAAATGGATTTTCGATGATAAAAATGTCGATCGAGGCACAAAAAATCGCGAAGAAAATAAAAATAATCGTAAAGCAATCACAAAAGTAGAAGGAAAAAAAAACGAATTGAAATAAATGTTGAATTTTGAGAGAAAATGCGGAAAAGAATTAAATAAACAATAACCTATCGCGAGTTCGTTCCATGTCACCGCATTTTCGGAAACTCAGCGTAAACAAACTCGAAAACTAAGAGAAAATATAAACGTCAGATCGTACGACGAACTCGCGCGGAATAAACAGGAAGAATGAGAAAAAAACTTTAAGCAAGCGACGCGCAAACACAACAACAACAAAAGTGCACAAGATTCACAAACTTTCTTGCGGGTCGAGCGAAATTTGATGCGCGCGAACGCGATCCCGAAAAGATGAGATTTCGTGACGTAACTCCGCGATCGAAATATAAACACGCGACCCGATGTATTGCAAAGCGCAATGAAAACTCAACGTCACTCGCGACCAAATTATACGCGACAAGGCCACCACGCATTTTGCCTGAATCGTCTTATATCTATATTTCAGCTCGTATTCATCAAATTCGTACATGTGTCCACGTCTCGTGGCGTTCCGGACGAGGAGTGGGGGAAGCAATGTGCGTTGAGAATGTGGAGAGGGAGAAAAACGGAGGTTATGAAAACGCGGCCGACCGAGCAAGTTGTAAAAGTTTGTGAAGCTGATGTTTGCAACGTTGAAATGCACCGAAAAACATGAATTTTAATCGACGATTTGTTCAATTTCCAAAATCATCCAAATTTTTTGAGACGAAATTTTGACTCGCAAAAATCTATCGTTTCGTTGCATTCCGACGATGCAAACTTTAACGTCATAAAAGTTTCAATTCCAGTCGAAATCGTTCACGAGGTTGGATCACGAAATCAAAATAATCAGAATTTGATTGAAATTGATGATGACATTTTTTGGAATCAACGAAACGCACATTTTTTCCACATTCCCCTTCAAGATCGTTTAAATTTCCACCATTTTTTTAGCTCCGCATTTGTCTCTTTTGCAAAACAGTTCAATAAACAAAAAAAGTTTCGACATTTTTCCAAATTCAGTGACAAAAAAATCTTGCACACGCGTGAACAAAAGTGACATCGTTTTCTCGTCAGCTGGCGAGACAAACACGAAGGCGTGAAAACTGGCGTTGAAAACCGGCTCAACAGCTGATCGTTCTCTGGCTAACGGCACGTCATGCGTAAATGTACGTTCGTGTAAACAGAAAATCGTCTTTCGCACGGTCAAAAATCACGCGTGAATCTTTGAATTACGAGAAAAAATCGAAATTACGAATTTTTTTTCCATGCGGAAAAAGCCTACGTCAAAAATCGAAACGAATTCATGAAATTTCGTCTTGTCGAGCGTGCAAAACTGCGGGAATTCGAAAGATTTTGTGTTTATCAAACTGAAGGCCAAAATCGTGTTGACACGTTTTTTTTTCACTTTAGTATAATCACGTGGACGCGTGGATTTTCATTTCAATTTTTGTATCGAAAGATCGTGCGAAAAGGTCGTTTCAATTCGTGTCTATAGATTTTGAGAATTGAGAATTATCAGGACGTGGTCGATCGATCGAACGTTTACGAGACTACGAGAAAAATTGTTAAAGTTGTGGAGAATATTTACCCGGTTGGTCTGGCCAACTCTAGCTCTGCCATTCGTCACTGTTGGCGTTTCCTCGTAACTGAATAATCGATTTAACTCGTAAATCTGTGTAAACACTGTTATAAACTTTGTGCGCGGTTCGTAATTCACTCGGAAGAATGTAGAGACGCGAAAACTCGACGACGCGTAGAGGACAAATTTGGAGAATCGAAGACACCAACTTTTCGTAAAAAATACAACGGAAAATCTATTGCTCGCCAAATTTCACGACCGATCGGTTTATCGGGAAGAAAAGGCAGTTAATGTGAATGGTGGAAATTTGTCGATAAAACAATAAAGGGAACGAGTAGCTCACGCACCAACTCCTCATACTTCTGTTATCTGTTCGTCACTGTTCGTCGTTGCGAGTTGCGTTGCTTAGCCATGCCATGATTTACAATCATCTGCTCGATGTTGCTGGAGATGCGCGCGCAACTTACACCCTGGCTCCATCTAACATTGTAGCTTTAATTTTTCTATCCCCCCCCCTCCCCCTTCGTCTATCACATGTGTAATGTATTAAATTATCCTAAGGATAAGATTGGCAACCCTGTAACGAATTTTAAGCGTTACCGAAGGACTCCGTCTAGTCAGTCGTTGATCGCCCGTTGCTCGTGCTGGTCCTTTCCACAGAGAACAAATTAGACTATATCATTATTATAATAAAGTAGTTCTTATCGCTCTTATATCTGCCTCTGTCTTATTCACCCCACTACATTACATTGGCGACGAGGATAAAAAGCGAGTAAAAAGTGACATGGAGTCACAGTAATAAATTAAATAAAATTATCGTGAAAACCTCACGAAAGAAAACGGATTTCTTTCGAAAGTCATGGCGACAAGAGAGGATTTGGACAAAAGGCAGCAATATCTCGAGTCAAAACATGCAGAACAGGAAAGTTTTAAAGAAAAACTTTTGGAGCAGCAAAAAATCCTGCAAGCCCAGCAAAAGGACCAAGTCAAGAAAAAGGAGCAATTCGACTTGGAACGACAACGGTTTGAGGAAGAACGACGGCAATTCGAGGCCTCAAGGTCGAGCGCTCGAACAACAACAATAACACCGACAGACCAGGTATCGAACGTAAATTTTTTTTCTACCATTGGTGCCTTATCGGAATTTCGTATCGGCGAAGATTGGGACATTTATCAAGAGCGTCTCAACCAATATTTAATAGCAAATAAAGTGGCTGAAGATCGTTGGGTAGCGGTTTTGATTACATTGGTGGGTCAAGAAGCGTATAAAGTTCTGAAAGACTTGTGCGATCCACATTTACCATCAACAAAACCGTTTGCCGAGCTATGCGAAATTCTAAGAAAACAATTTGCTCCGAGGGTCACGGCTTTCAAAGAAAGACGAGAGTTTTTCAACATGACACAAGGAGATTCGGAGTCGGTAAACCAATGGTATGCTCGAATAAAGAAAAAAGCGTCTAATTGCAAATTTGGGTCTTTGTTAGACGACAAAATCAAGGACGGATTTATAACTGGTCTGAAAAGTGGGCCTGTGTTGGACAAGGTGTTCGAACAGAGTCCAACCGCTACGCTATTTGAAATTCTCGAGGTAGCGAGAACGAAAGAGTCTTCCCTGGCGATTTCGTCGAGGTCAAGTTCGTCGGAATTGCACAAGATCCAGTCGAGAGATCCAAAGGGGCGAACGAGAAAAAGCTTCACATACAACAAGAAATCAACGGAAGAACTTCCACCACGACATCAAGCAGCGAGATCATCGAACAGTCGAGCCAAGGAGGCTGGCTCAGAATCGTCCTGCAACCACTGCGGCGGCGTGCGGCATAATTTTAAAACATGCAAGTATAAAGAATATAGATGTAAAATTTGTAGAAAAATGGGCCATTTGGCTAAAATTTGTCGCGAAAACGCCCAGTCGCATAATTTCATCGGTGTCGAGTCGGAAGAATCGTTCGAGATCTCCGATATGTTGAATCTCGGGATTAACAATAGCGAGACGACACACGATCTGGTAGAATTGATCGTCGAAAATAGTAAAATCAAATTTGAAATCGATTCCGGGGCGGGTAGATCGGTAATTCCTGAAAAAATTTACAGACGATTCCTTGATCACTGCGCTTTAGAAAAAACGTCAGCTCGGTTGAAAATGTACGACGGTACAGTGTTAGTTCCGAGTGGTCAAATTAACGTGAAAATAAGTAATAAAAAATGCACGGTGCAGAGTCAATTAATAGTCGTAAAAGAAGGCTGTAGACCACTCTTGGGCAGAGATTTGATGAAGCCATTGGGTTTTTATATTGCATCAATAAATTGCATCTCGACCGAGTCTGAAGTGAAGGAAATGGTCAAGCAATATACTGAACTTTTTGACGGAAAATTAGGAAAATATAAATACGAAAAAATCGAAATCAAACTGCAACAAGACGTAGCGCCAAAATTTTTCAAACCGAGGCCAGTGCCTCTCGCGCTAAAAAAACAACTCGATGAAGAACTAAAAAGACTAGAAAAAGAGGGAGTAATTTCTTTAAAAAGCGTAAATGCGTGGGGAACTCCTCTTGTACCGATCCTGAAGCCGGATGGTAAGATTCGAGTGTGCGCTGATTATAAATTGACGGTAAATCAACATGTCGAGGACATTCGATATCCATTTCCCCGAATCGAGGAGATTTTTGCCGCATTAAGCGGCGGGGAAAAGTTCACTAAATTAGACATGTCGTCAGCTTACAATCAGCTTGAGCTTACCGAAAATTCGAAAGACATTTTGGCATGGAGCACTCACCGAGGCGTTTATGCGATAAATAGATTGCCATTCGGTGTCAAATCAGCTTGCGCGATTTTTCAAAAAACGATCGAGAAAATTTTGCAAGGGGCAAAAGGCGTAGTTTCGTTTCTGGACGACATTATAGTGACAGGAAAAAATCGCGATGAACATTTGCAAAATTTAAAAGAGACATTTGAGCGGCTTTCGAAAGCGGGTTTAAAGTTAAATAAAGATAAATGCGTTTTCTTTCAATCCGAAGTCCGTTATTTGGGGCACATTTTAAACAAAGATGGGTTAAAGAAAAATCCCGAAAAAGTCGAGGCAATTGTAAACGCTCCAAAACCAACTAATATAAAAGAATTACAGGCCTTTATCGGAATGGTCAATTATTATGCAAAATTCGTGCCAAGATTCGCAGACATAATTTCGCCTCTTTACAATATGTTAAAAAACAAGGAGTTTAAGTGGTCAAGAGAGGGCGAACTTTCTTTCAATGAGATTAAAAAGAAAATGTCAAGCGAATGTTTCTTGACCCATTTCGATCCAAACTTGCCAATAAAATTGTCATGCGACGCCTCAAACGTGGGAATTGGGGCAGTGTTATCGCACATTCTTCCGGATGGAGCGGAAAAGCCCATAGCATTCGCGTCGAGAGTCTTGAGAGACTCGGAGAAAAATTATTCCGCTATTCATCGTGAGGCGTTGGCAATTTTTTGGGCCGCAAATAAATTTTTCCAATATTTGATCGGAAACGAATTTTTGCTATATTCCGATCACAAACCGCTACAAGCCTTGTTCGGGGAAAATAAAGGATTGCCACAGTTGGCTGCCGGCAGGCTCCAACGGTGGGCATTATTTTTGAGTGGTTTAAATTACAAATTTGCGTATGTGAAGGGCACAGAAAACGGTGGAGCCGACGGATTGTCGCGACTCCCGCTTCGAATTGGAAAAAGCGCAGATAACACAAATTTCGATTATTTTCACTTTATCGTAGAAGATCGCGTGCCAGTATCAGCCGATCAAATTCGCAGAGAAACAAATCGTGATATTGTTTTGAGTAAAGTATTCTTGTATACAAGAAACGGCTGGCCTGAAAATATCGACGACGACGAATTGAAACCGTATGCTCATAGAGCGAATGAAATTTATATCGAAAATGGAATCGTGATGTGGGGCTATAGAGCAATTATACCAAAAAAATTATGGCCAATTTTCTTAGACGAAATTCACAGCACGCATATTGGCATGGCCAAAATGAAAATGTTAGCGCGTCAATATTTTTGGTGGCCTAATCTCGACAAAAACATCGAAGAACATGTAAAAAATTGTAACGCTTGTATGTCGACGGCGAAGGCACCGCCGAAAGCAGCACTGATCAAATTTCGCGAAGCGGAAGCACCCTATGAGAGAATTCATATTGATTTTTTGGGGCCATTTCACGGGAAAAGTTATTTATTAATTATCGATGCGTACTCAAAGTGGCCGGAAATTTTTGAAATGAGCAAAACAGATTCTACTCACACAATTGAAAAGCTAAGGGAATGCTTCGCGAGATTTGGTCTGCCACAGATCATTTTTTCTGACAATGGTCGACAATTTACATCCGACGAATTTGCCAAGTTTTGCGAAATAAACGGCATTCTTCACCGAACGTCGGCGCCGTATCATCCGTCGACAAACGGACAAGCCGAAAATGCGATAGGCAATTTTAAACGAAGCATCACGAAGACATTAAACGAATGCGAGAGCAGGATTAAAATGACGACTATAATAAGTCGATATTTGTTGACTTATAGGAATATTCCACATTGTACGACCGGGGAAACTCCCGCGAAATTATTGTTAGGATACAACGTCAGAACGCGACTAGGATTTTTGAATAAAACAACAACTCAAAAAATGAGGAAAAAACAAATCGAACATTTTGGGGGGAAACGAGAAATCGAGTTTGAAAAAGGGGAAACAGTTTATGCTCGTAGTTACAAAAATCCAAGTAAGCCAACGTGGCAAAGAGCTGTAATAAAAAGAAAACTGGGAGAACGAAATTATTTATGTAATACAGAAGAAAATGTGGAATGGAAAAGGCACGTAGATCAGTTGAAAAAGGGAGGTTCGTTTTACGAAAAAGAGCTGTCAGAAACAAGTTCTGAAAATCAAATATTAGAACAATCAAAAATCGATCACAGTCTGCGAGAAGAGAGCGCAGATAATATACAAAATTCCGAGAAATTACCGAGTGAGTTAATCACAAGCGGAGAAGTTGAAGGAGAAATGAATCAACGTTTTGAGGACAATTTGCGTGATGAAAATCAGCAACAGTTGAGCGTTCCGGATATCGCAACAGATCTAGACACGTCAAAAAACGATACGAGAATCTCAGCGTCAAAAAACGATACGAAAATCTCAGCGTCAAAAAATGATACGAGAATCTCAGCGTCAAAAACGAATGTTAAACGCGACGAGAATTTAAATATCCATAGTAGACCAAAACGGGTAATTAAGCCTGTACAGCGATTGAACTTGTAAAACGAGATAAACTCATAAACGTTATAGAAAAAAAGTAAAACTTCGAAATACGATGTGAATTTATAAACGTTGTGTATACGGTAAAAAAACTCGGGATGAATAAACATCCACACGATAAAATCTAACTTGTGATCCGAATTTACGTGATATTTTAAAAATGTATATTGTAAATTTAAAAGCTCCGAAACATGTAAAAATCCACGAAAAATATTTAAAAATTGTTACGTTAAGTAAATGTGTGACACAAACTGGTCGAGGGGGAAATGTAATGTATTGAATTATCCTAAGGATAAGATTGGCAACCCTGTAACGAATTTTAAGCGTTACCGAAGGACTCCGTCTAGTCAGTCGTTGATCGCCCGTTGCTCGTGCTGGTCCTTTCCACAGAGAACAAATTAGACTATATCATTATTATAATAAAGTAGTTCTTATCGCTCTTATATCTGCCTCTGTCTTATTCACCCCACTACATTACAACATGTGTTTTCCTCCTGTCGTGTTTCGTACACGGCGTCCACGTAAATAAATGGCAAACGCGACTTGGCAGGACGCGATTAGGCGGGAAAATCTGCGTCGATAAACAAACTTTTTAGCAGGAGCCAGCGCGATTCAAAGGTAAAAAGTGCACGAGTCTTCCAGGGTCAAATTTTTCTTGGCCCGGGCAAAATTTTTAGCCGCGATATTTCTCCGATTTTCCATGTTCCGGCTTTCGGTAAAGTTTTCCTTGACACACACACAAAGTTTCTATTCGCTGATCATCGACGATAAAATTTGTAGGGGAATGAGAAACGATCGACCTTGTTTTGTTTCGGTGACACGGTCATCGTTGCGATGACATTTTGGAAAACTTTAAGTAGATTGTTATTTTGTATGACGCAGCAATGTTTGAGGCATTTATCCGTTGAAATATGTCATCAATAGAAATGACGTTGGGTGTTTGATTCAGCGACAGGCTCGATATTTTTGGAAAAATAAAAGCTACCCGTTGTTTTTTCGATGTCGCTTAAGCAGGTGGACCGGTTATTTTTCTCTAAATATCAAGGATTGCCAAAAAAAATGCGGATTCGCTTTCGTTATAGTTATTTCTCGCTGCAACTCACGCTGTAACAGGAGGGAATGCGAAATTTCTAATCAATAACAACAAACTTTTGTTTATTGAGATATGCGGCGAGTCTTTTTTATTGCGAGTCTCTCCAACCGACAATAATCATAACCCCGCGCATTGTTAATGATAAAAACTCGATTGGACATCGAGTTTCTGGAAAAATGTCATTGAACCGATTCGCTAAATGTCATTATTGGATTTGTATAATAATTTTGAAATAATTGGACCGCTCGACAACCGAGTTCGAATTCGCTGATTGCTCGCCATCCCTTGACATTGTCGGGGGCGGTAGACAATGTCAATAATATCGACGAACGGTAAGGCGAGCGGCGTGTTGACCGACCGACGCTCGAGCTGCTCTCTCGTCGCCGGTCGGCGCTCGACTGAACGGATCGCTCCCCGCCGCTCGGTTGCGTCCGCCGCGCCAGTTGGGCTCCCCCTCTCCAGGCCATCGCGCCAAGCTCTGTCAACAAGCCGAACTATTCCGTGAATTTCTTAATACGAAGCCGAAAGGAATATGAATTTTCAATTATAAATTCCCTTGGAGCACAACTATAAATAAATTGATTCAATCTGAACAAATTCATACGAATACGAATTAGTTTTATTGAAAATCGACGTGAAAATTAATTGAATAAATATGACAAAATAAGACAAAATACGACCGTGCGTGTCACACAAAACAAAAAGTTTACTGTTCAGAGTTTCACGCTTTTGTTGAGTTCGTGTCAACGCAACTACGACGTTTTGTCAGTAAATTTCGTGGATTATGAAACCGTTTCTCAAAAAATAACGAAATTGGAGTTTTAATTCGTAAAAAATAAACATTTTACGTTTTTTTTCTGCGTTTCCGTTTCGTTTTCGTTTCGATGAGCCAAAACAGAATGAAATTTATTATCAACTAAAAATTCATAAAAATTATGGATTGCCGTTGGATTTTATCGATCAATCGAGATATTCAAGATTTGTAGATAAATTTCGATTTATTGAGCATTTTTCACGTTCCATTGAAATGTTTGACGATCGTTGGCGACGATGTTGGCCTTTGAATGTGGCCCTAACGAGATAAACGACTTTGATCGCGCCTTATTGTTGCGCGAGGGAGATGAAATCGATTGAGCAGTGAAAGATAAAAATATTGCGAGGTCCGCAAAGTCTCGGCTGCGGCGTGTCTCGAAAATTTCTCGCATACAAATCATTTCGGGAGATTTTTATTGACACGAAGAAAACAACGTTTGTTTGGGATTTGTTTGGGGGGAAAATCGTGGCGGACTTTCCTTTGACATTTCCATCGAGAATTATGACGAAAAAATGTGGGCGATTCGGAGTCTCGACACAGGGAACTCGGAATCTTCGTATATAATGATAAAAATTCACATTTCGCGATGCAGTTGTCCATATTGCGAGTTTTCCAAACTGTCAAAAGAGCCACCTGTCTAATAACATGCACTCGTGCTTCCGGTAGCGGAATACGATCGTTTCCGGCGAGTATTGCGAGGGGATGGTACCCTGTGGCGTCCTCGGATAGTCGCCCTGGGGGGCGCGCGCGACCCCTTAAGCGTTGCACGCACCAATGCACACGCAGCACAAGCGTCCAAATACGCTGGGGCAACTCCATCGCCGCGCGGCCTCTCGCATCATCATCTTGTCGCGCGCGACCCAGAGGAAAACGATCAGCCCCCCTGCGCGCAAGCTTGCAAATCGATTTGTTATCGCGCGACACGCACTTTTGATTAGCGCGACCCGATAATAAACTTGGTCCTGTCCTCGACCTATGACTCGATTAATCGAGGCGTTAAAGTGCGACAAAATCGTCTACGCGATTGTTCTCTATAATTGACGATTGTATTCATTTCGTGAATTCTGTACAAACGCGTTGCCAGCGATGAATATTGCGGACAAATTGCAATTTCGATATTTCATTGAGTAATTGTGAAAATTGACGATAAATTTACTCGCGTTTAGAGTCATCAATCGATTGGCGCGATGAAAATTCTGATGAAATCCGTTGAATTTTTCTCTGGGTTTGTTAAACTTTCGTCCAACTTTATTTTGTTGCAAATCTTGAAATTTGCAGCGTTGGAATGCAACGAAATTGTGTTTTTTCTTCATTTTTTGTGAATTCTGTACAAACACGTTGTCAGCGATGAATATTGAGGACAAATTGCAATTTCGATACTTGATCGTGCAAAGTCTCATTTCCACGGAATAAAATATGAAATTTTATTTTCTCTTCGCGACAATGTGCGTTTTTTACCCGGGAAATTATCCACGAACTTCAATTTCGAAATTTCATCGTTTTTTCTCTATCGTTCGATGAATTATTTCATGTCGTTGGACTCGACGACATATCCCTTGGATTTTCCACGTGCTTAACTATTCCAACGACTCTTTTAACTCCTCGTAACATTCGCGAAACGAAATTCACTAAATTTCATTCTATTAGTTGACAAAAAGTACGGAAAATACGATTTTCAAGTTGGTATCGTTGAAATGCAACGAAATTCTGTTTTTTCTTGAGTGGATCTCAAGATTCTTATTCAATATATTCAGTCAGGACAATAAAAGGATATTTTTTTAGTATCCAACGAGAAAATCGGCACGAAAATTGTCATGGATTTTAAATTGAACAAATAATTCATGAGAAAACGACAATAATGTGCCAAATATTTTGAATATGGCAAAGAAAAATAGTTTTTTCTTCGGCTAATAACACGATGAGCCGTGTGGATCAAGCACGAAAAACCGCGCTCGTACGATATTCATACGTCATGTCACAGAAGGGTGTGAAATTCGGGGCCGGAGCGTGACGGGAGACTCTCGAGAGGAGAAATCGAGAGATGGTCCGTAAATCGATTTCACACTCGTGGTTATATATAGCGACGTGTATACAGTAAATTAATAGACACTTAGGGTTGAAAACGTATTTCCAATGGTTTTGTGCCAGGTTGTAATTCACAAAGGTTTCTGTCCATGTTGCGCGGGGGGTGTGATATGTTGCGAGACCAGGTGTTGGACACGGTGGATCCCTGACGGGGATGAACCGTGAAAAATTCCTTCAATTTAATCCTCCACCAGTATCTTGGCCCAGGATTAAATTTTCCATCCCCAAAATACACGAAAAAACGAGTTCCGTCTATTCCTCGGCAGGAACTTTGGTTTTTTATGGAAATCAAAACTCTCTCAAGTATTTTCCACCCTCAAAGTACACACTGAGTCAATTCGATCTCGAAATTCGACCATGTCACCAAATATTTCCCTTTTAATTTTCGTTCCCGTCGAAATATCAATTCGGGGTCGAAAAAATCATCCTCGAATAAAAAGATTCGAGTTTTCGTACGAATTCGATTTTTTAAATTGTTTTTTTTTTATCAAAATTTGATTATCCGAGCGCATATTTAAAAAATGCTCATACGACACCGGTGGAAAAATCGAAAAAGCACAAGGGACGAGGGCGAGGTTGCACATGGATTTAAATTCGATCGTCGAGTTCGGGAGAGGAGGCAAAAACTTGTATCGCACTTTATTCGAGGGGCTGGACTGATCCATTATTTTCATTCCGGATTACGAAATGCTTATCGGCATCGAACATCAACACGGAGTTTGCAGTGGCCAAATCTTTTTGTATACGCACATGGCAAAGTCTACGCGGGCTGCTGCGACGATCGCGTGACCTGGGTTTATCGTCTTTTTCATTCTCACTCGATTCGCTCTCTTACGCGTCCAGCATCATTTTTCTGGGCGCCCAATAATATCTCGGGGCGATTATATCTTTTTGGATTTCACGTCATCCACCTGGACCGAGAAAGCAAAATGGCCGGGAACACCAGCGCGGCTAAATATGTAGACATCGCGTGCGCAGGCAAACGAAATTCTACGTCGGATAGATTTATTTCACAGGCATTTCCGCTTTCCATTTCCCCTTGTCTATTACGGCTGTCCAAAACGCGTAATTCATCATCCCCCGAAAGGGAACCCTCCGAGGCTTCTTTTCGTAATTATACGGACGCTTAATGGCCTCGGTAATTGGCTTTTGTTTATATGTATCGCAAAATTCAACCGGATTACAACGAGAAAATTATTGCGACGGACGGATCCAAATTTTACTGGGTTTTTCTTCGCAACGTGGTTGAGACTTGGGCGGAACGAACTTGGGCGTTCATAACCAGGGGAAATGAACGAAAATTTTTTGAAAAATAAAGTTTAATTGCAAGTTTTTCTAGTCGCTGCGAGGGTAATTGTGAAAATTATCGATAAATTTACTCGTTTAGAGTAATTAATCGATTGGCGCGATGAAAATTCTGATGAAATTCGTTGATTTTTTCTCTCAGGGTTCGTTAAACTTTCGTCCAACTTTATTTTGTTGCAAATCTTGCAGTTTGCATCGTTGGAATGCAACGAAATTATGTTTTTTCTTCATTTTTTGGGAATTCTGTACAAACACGTTGTCAGCGATGAATATTGAGAACAAATTGCAATTTCGATACTTGATTGTGCAAAGTCTCATTTCCACGGAGTAAAATATGAAATTTTATTTTCTCTTCGCGACAATGTGCGTTTCTACGCGGGAAATTATCCACGATCTTCAATTTCGAAATTTCATCGTTTTTTCTCTATCGTTCGATGAATTATTTCATGTCGTTGGACTCGACGACATATCCCTTCGATTTTCCACGTGCTTAACTTTTCCAACGACTCTTTTAGCTCCTCGTAACATTCGCGAAACAAAATTCACTAAATTTTATTCTATTAGTTGACAAAAAGTACGGAAAATACGATTTTCAAGTTGGTATCGTTGAAATGCAACGGAATTCTGTTTTTTCTTGAGTGGATCTCAAGATTCTTATTCAATATTCAGTCAGGACGATAAAAGGATATTTTTTTAGGATCCAAAGCGAAAATCGGTACGAAAATCGTCCTGGATTTTTTAAATTGAACAAACAATTAATGAAAAAACGTATTTTCCGTTGAGCTCCTGAATATTAACAAAAATGTTGCTACTTGCCAAATTTTGCTAGCCTGAAACACTATTTTCCGCCCTGATTCCGTCTTTCTAATAGAGAAGATCGTACACAAAACAAATTCGTTAGCGCCGGAAAAATCATGGACGAATTTGTTGGCCACAGGAAGAAAAGGAAATAGCGAACGCGTGCGTGACACGTGCGACGGCCACGCAAACCGGGCAAGGGTTGCGTTGCGGGTTAACCGCCCCGCGGTGACATTTGGCCGGTGAACTCAAACCTGTAATTATGATATTCTGTGTTCACCACGTACAGTCGCAATGTACAGAAAACCCGGACAACAATAACGCGACTGGCAAAAGATTCGACCTCCACGAACTACAGCGATCTGATTTCTATAATTATTAAATAAATACAGGAGGGCGCGGCGGCAACGGGGACAATCAAACGTCAATCAAACGAAAACGAACGTGCCGGGCGCTTTGCGGTTGTGACGTATTGTCACAATGCGTTAAAAATCCGTTCCACGTAGAAAAACTTGGCCAGAAACATCGAACGAAACCCAAAAAATGTTCATCGAGACTCAAAAACCATAAAAAAACCATAGAATTCAAAAAAAAACGATTAAAAAAAATCTATAATGATCTTGAAGCCAAAGTAAAAAATCATCGTCAAAAAAAATGGAGTTACGAATTCGAAATTTAATAAAATCCCTTTAATAGGCCCGAGACAGGAAAATTGATGATTTTGAAAAAAAAGTTGAGAATCAAACTGAAATGATTGAAAATTCGAAAAAAAATGAGCTACGAAACGTCGATAATTACGAGAAATTCGATTACATCGAACCAAACCCAAAAAATGCTCATCGAAACTCAAAAACCATAAAAAAAAATCTACAATGACCTTGAAGCCAAAATAAATAATTATCGTCAAAAAAATGGAGTCACGAATTCGAAATTTAATAAAATCCATAGACCCGAGGCCGGAAAATTGATGATTTTGACAAAAAAGTTGAGAATCAAACTGAAATGATCGAAAATTCGAGAAAAAACGAGTTACGAAATGTCGATAATTACGAGAAATCACTTATGAACAAGTTTCACCTGAAAAATCATGTTTTTTTTCGATAAAAATGTGGCAGGAAGTATTTTGTTGTTGAAACCATCGAACCGAACCCAAAAAATTCTCATCGAAACTCAAAAACCATAGAATTCAAAAAAACCATAAAAAAAATCTACAATGACCTTGAAGCCAAAATAAATAATTATCGTCAAAAAAATGGAGTCACGAATTCGAAATTTAATAAAATCCATAGACCCGAGGCCGGAAAATTGATGATTTTGACAAAAAAGTTGAGAATCAAACTGAAATGATCGAAAATTCGAAAAAAACGAGTTACGAAATGTCGATAATTACGAGAAATCACTTATGAACAAGTTTCACCTGAAAAATCATGTTTTTTTCGATAAAAATGTGGCAGGAAGTATTTTGTTGTTGAAACGTTGAATTTCCGGGATTTAATGGGAAATACGTTTAGTCCGCGACCTCCGACCTGCTGCCGCGTACGCTGGAACATGATTCCCTTATCAGATCGATGAATAGGCGTTCCCGCTACCCCCAACATCCCCTAGAGTCAGTGTCCGCCTCTGCGAAGCGACGATTGGACGAAAGCCTCGCATCGGTTCGGCTATATATTCTCGAGGACTCCCGGGAAACTCGCACATAAACGTAGGACATGTATCGTGTACATTATATACTATCGAGGAGCTCTCTCGGTGATCCACCTCTTTGGTTTGGGGCAATGCGACACACACGAGCCCGATAATCTGCCGGCCAGTCCGCCAGCGATCCCTCGAGACTTGCGACCGTTTATCGTCCGATTTTTCGCGCTCGAGTTTCGCGACCAAGTGATCCAACGAATTGTGACTGGTATCGACGAAATCGTGTCCAATTCCTGCCAGCAAAATGGCCGGAAACTTGAAGCGCTCGCGTTAATTAATAATTACAAAAAAAAATCGATCAAATTAATGAAAAATTGTCGAGAATTAAAAAAAAAAAAACAAACATGCGCGACATTTTATTCGAGACGGAAAGACGCGCGATGTGCTTTGAAACCGAAGAAAATGACGTTCCGAGATAAAAATAGTGAAATAATTGAAAATCGACAACCGCAACGATTAATTACGATTTTACGGGGCACCCGGCAAAAACGAGTGGACGATACGTGCCGATGCATCGTTATCGAGGCTCATCCAGGTTAAACACTATTTAACACGACAACTTTATTGTCCCGGGCCCCCATGACACGTGTACGATAATATATCCACTGCGGTGTGACACGTGCCGGTGTTTGCAGATATTTTGTACAGCCACGCGGCCACCCTTTCCGCATTACCACCGCGATACGCGTTTAAATCTTGCCGACGTGCTCAAGTGCTTGCGTTGCATTCCTCGAGATTTATTCAAGCCTGGAAAACAAATCTCGAGGCTCCAAAGTTCCTGAAACAACAAAAACCAATGGAAACGATGCCGTGTCGAAGGAGAATTCAAATTACTCCAATTAGCTTGGCGATGCCAACGAAAAATCGTCATTTGCTAATCAACTTTGTCTGATGAGTGAAAAAATCCATTTTTTCGCTCAGCCTCATTAAAAAATCATCCGCATCCGTATGACCTGAACTTTCAACATCTTTTCAAACTAGTCACAACGTTCTAGTCGTTTATGATGATAAGAATCACGCGAATAATATAGAAAATCATGGGACGATATTTTAATCGGATAATTGATTAAAATATTCATTTATAATCTTCGCCACTCGACGAGTCGTCCGGAAAGTCGGACTAAGTGCAATACAGTTAAAGGGCAACATAAAAAATATCGTTACGATGTATTCCATGGACAATTTGGGTCTGGACATGATGAATCGTCATTACATGTACGAGGCGCACAGTTTTCTTGGCAATCCAGCAATCCCATCGGTACCCCCGCATTGTTCCTTACCAGCAACTGCAAGTCTGTCACCGATTGTTTCTCAATTGCCTTCTCATCCATCCGGCAGCACCGGAAGCTGCAGTGGTAGTGAATTTTATCCATACGACGAGAACAGCCGTGACAATCTCAGCACATGCAGCAGCGACCAGGAAAACCAATCGAGAAAGTGAGCAGAACACACAATACGATCAAATTAAATCATTCAGTCTGATTAATTATTGGCCCAAGCTCTGTAAATCACTGTGTGCGGCTCGTTTTTGATCGAACTCCATTGAATTTTCATGGAAATAAAAAAACAAACAACTTTTCGTAGCCACGCCAAAAAAAAATTGTTTCACATGGTTTTTCTTTGTAGTTTGCAACTTTAAATTCTTTCTGCAAAACGACTTTGTTTAGGGTCATTTCAAAATTTTTTATCAACGTTTTTGCCACCGAAACTAACAGTTTTCTTCTTTGGGATTTTCTTTGACGTTTCTTGGTGTCAGAAAATTTTTCTTCGTTGGAGAAAATTGTTAGTTTTGGTGTCAAGAATGTTGATACAACAAAAATCCTAAATTAAGTAATTTTGTGATAGTGAAACGTTCAAAATAAAAGCGCTCCAGAATAATTAGCGCGTCAACTCATTAGCCAATAAATAAACTCCGAAATCCTCGAAAAAACTTTGTTCTCGATAATTAACAATTTGTTGAATCTATTCGTTGAAAAGACGAAGTTGCGACGGCAGAAGGAGCGTCGGAGGTTCGTCCAAGCGTCCACGTCAAGCGGCTCAGCAAAGAAAAAACGCGAATCTTCGTGAGCGCAGACGTATGCAGAACATAAATGACGCCTTCGAGGATTTGCGAGCTCATTTGCCTACGATGCCGTACGAAAAAAGATTATCAAAAGTCGACACGTTAAAATTGGCGATAGGTTACATAAAGATACTCAACGATTTGTTGCGAGCGGACAAGGGCAACGATTCGATAACCGGAAATGGCACTCTCTCCAGATGTTCGACTCGAGTCGATTCCATGAAAGTCATAGTTTATGGTAAGATTTTCCTTGAAACCACCATGAATTTCGAAACCCCATAAGATTTCCATAAAAACCCCATAAACCCCATAAAAACCCCATAAAAACCCCATAAACCCCATAAAAACCCCATAAAGCGGTAAAATTTGGAAATGAAATATTGAAATTTTTGTTCCAACCGAATGAATTCGTTTCAGGTAGCGCTGGCAATCAATTCATCTCGCACTCGTTGTCCTGGTCCCGGAAAAGCGATATTTTACCAAACGGTACGATATTCGCCAAAGTCTGGACACCCGAAGATCCTCGGACGTCAAAGAGTGCGACGTCGTACGAGTAGAAAAAATCTACAAGCATTGACATTTATTTTCGCATCAAAATGACGCCTCGCAATAAGCTGCTGTCGCGACGAAAAGGAAAACGAGTACCGAACGAATCATCGTGTTATTTAGTTTTAAGATAATTGTATCGTCCCCCCCCCCCCCTTCCTCCCTCCAATCTCGTTGAATTCGCCATTTCGAGTCGGAGATTTTCGTGCAGATCTAGTCAAATACAGAAACAACGATTGGACTGCAATGCACTCGAGTCATTCGTTCAATTTTTTCGTCTCGTTTCTAATCATCGTGATGTGTCTTTCCAGACCATTTTTTTCTAGTCTCTCTCCAGTCATTATCGATACGAACAGACTGCAGTATTTCACGTAAAATTACGTATTTGTATATGTTACATTGAATTATTGTGACAATACGCAGTCATTGTGCATTTTGTTTATTTAATTTTTAAGCCATTCCTTTCACGTCTTTATATATAGACAGATTCGATTTTTATCAAGATTCTTCACTTTCCTGATCGAGAATCTCTGATCCCGTGCAAATATGCTCATGTGTATATAATCATCGAAAACATAAATTAAGTTCTAATGTGTATAGCAATCGATGGTGGGTGATTATCACGAAGGAGCAAATATAAAACGTACAATTGACATCCGCGTTTTTTCTGCACACCTCGCTCTCGCTTTTTCCTTCCATGCACCCAAAAATCCTCCAAACTCCTCGCTTTTTTTGGCAAAAATCGTTTTTTTCCTTATCAATTCAATTCCCAACCAATTTTTTACTGAAATTTGTTGATTATGGGGGGCTTACTGCCCCCCATAATTGGCCATTTAAATGAGGCCAATTTTGAAAATTTCGTATCTCCCGTAAAATTCATCGAAAAGCGTTCAACCTGGGCTCGTTCTTTTCGTTTTTTGATGCAGAATCCCACGAGGCCGGTAAAATTGAGCTCAAAGTAAAAAAAAAAAACCAGTGAAAAAATCGATAATAAAAATTGCGAAAAGTCGAATTCATTCGATGAATAAAAAAATTGATCAATTTTTTTCACGCTGCTAACTAATCCGAAAAAATGGCTCAAGAGCTCTCGCGATTATTCGAATTTGCGATTATCGTGGGGTGTCAAATTTGTGGGGAAAAAGCTTGACGAAAATGAAGAAATGGCCATTTTTTTTGTGCAGTTTTTTAGAAGACGCGAGGGATGACGGAAAATGATAGATAAACGTGGGATCGGAAATGCGGAGGGCTTGAGAAGCTGGAGAGGGTTCGAAAAGTTGGCTGAAAGCTCGAGCCGAAAGCTCGAAAGGCTCTGTTGTCGGCTTTTCGAAAAGCTTTTTCCCTGGGAAATTCAAGATGGCTGTGCACCTGCGCGTGTGTACATCAGACTGAATACGCGAGCTTTGTACTGATATAGCGATCTAATTTACGGGGTTGCCGGTTTCGCCGGGGCGACTCAAACGAGTGTGGGCGGAACGTCGATAACCCGTGGCGTCGCGACGCCCGACACAATATATCGTATATATGTATATACAAACGTGGAGTAATGGCGGCAACGGCTGTGAATCTTCCCACGAATCCCCTCTCGAAACCCTCCCTTTGTGTATATCTGCCGATCCAAACATATATATATATATATATATATAAAAAAGCTTCCTCCTCCTTCGCTCCTCTTGATATTTTTTTCCTGGCTCCTCATACGCGAGTAAAAAATCTACAAATACGTCAAAATGCATGCTCTCGACGAAGAAAAGGAATTTCACAAACTTTTCACTTTTTCTGTAACGTGAAAACTCCCCACGTGCTTTTTACTCGCTTTTATTAGCCGCGATAACAATTTTCACTAATTCCTGACGTTAACACCGAGAACAACCAACTAGTCTTGATCGTTTCGGTCAATTTTTATTATTTAGACGCCAATGACACGGTAATCGTGGCGGAGGCGTCGTAATCGTTGTCGTGCTTTAGGGTATGATAATTATGCGCGAAAAAAAGTATTTCCTGCCGTGCCTTTTGCTGGGAATTACTCCAAGTCTGAGACGGAAAGTCGCGAGGAACGATGCTCGGTCTATTTTCAGGGAAACTCTGCGAGCAAGCAATTATTTCAGAAAAACGAACGATTTTATTGTCATATGTGAAAAGATTTTTTGCAAGGCCGAAATTGACGAAGGAAATGCATTTTTATGACGAGCCTCGGGATTCAATGATTCGAACCGTTTTGCACATCGTCGTTTTCTCGTAAATATTAATTTTTTATTATTTTTGTTGTTGTATGGACGATTCAATGCTCCGAAATTCGATTTTTTCCGAAAACGAAAATTAAATACCGAAACATCTGGTGGCATCAAATTCGAAACAGTCGGTGCCAGAAAATTATTGTGCTCAAAACGACCGATTTGAATTATTTAATTATTATTTAAGAATTAGTTATTCAATAAAAGTTTCAGAACTGGAGAAAAGCGCGAAGGTGAACGAGAAAAAAATTCAATCAGACTTGGCCATTTTTCCATCTCGAAAATGAACAAAATTTGCTGCGGATGAATCGATTTTTTTTTTAAACGCGCTATAATCGTTTTCTCGTTTTATTGATTTCGAAAATATATAAAATCACGAATTTTGAATCGTCATTTGAACAATTACAGAATTTTCTGCCCGTCGAATCGGCTCCGGCGAATTTTTCATAAGAACCGAGCAGAGTTTGCTGCTGGCATCGAGCCCGGGTCAAGTTGACCCGATCGGACAACGCGCAGTGGCCAAATCTGACCGTGTCAACTCGAGAGTTTGAGATTCTTCGGATTAGTTGGAATTTACGAAAAAATTCGTAATGACGAAACGCGAAAATGAGGAGCTCTCGAGGAAGAGACACTGAAAATAAAATTTTGTTGAAAAACATTGATATTTTGTTGGATACATTCAACTAAACGTTTTTTCGAAAAATTCCGAAAATTTTGTCATTTCAGCAAAAAATATTCTGGAAAATCTTTTCGGAAAGTAAATTTTTGTCATTCGAATCATAAATTTTGCTGAAAGTTTCGTTAAAAATGAAAAATATTGTCGAAATAAGGAAAATTTTGAAATTATCCCAAAATATTTGGTTCGCTGTATTCAACAAAATATCGACGTTTTTTGACAAAATTGAATTTTCGGTGTAAAAAGAGTGAATGAAAAACACGTTGAAATTCGATAATGGAAAACGTCATAGTTACATTTTGCGAAGAATAGGGTTGGCCTTTTTTCGGCCTGTAGAAATGATCCCTAATTGCCCACAAATCGTCGAGGACTCACCCTATGCTTAAACACTGGAATGGAGACGCTCGAAATATAGTGGTTGAGTGGGACAATCGTCGATGGTGCGTTGCCTTGGGGCTCTGTGTGCATGCCCCATCGTTCCCCATAGAGTAGGACGTGCTCGGTTTTTAGTACGAAGGGATGCACGTATACGGGTGTCCCTACAGCCAACCATTTGCTCTCTCTCGCTCTGGGGCTCTCTACGCTACGAATATGGATTCAATTACACCTCATTGTACGTCGATGTCTATAAACAAGGCTGTTTTCACAGCTGATATCAGGCCCACGCCGCACGATTCCCCTCCAAATTTATATCGATACGAAATATCCAATCGAGAGCATAAAGTGATGTCTGTATATATACAAATCTCTCTCTCTCTCTCATTCTTTTATTTTCATGCAAAGTTTCAGCTCCATTTTTATTCTAATCGAATTTTGATTCGACATGATGAAATTCTCTATTTTTAGTTTTTTCTTGTTGACTCCATGCAAAATTGCCCCAGGCTCGCGTGATTCTGCACTGAGAAACGAAAAGAATGAGCCCAAGCTAAAGCCTTATCGTTATATTTTACCAGAGATATGAATTTTTCAAAATTGGGCCCATTTATGACCCGAGATTGGCGGAATAGGTGAAAAAAAAGAAATGAGGCTTCCGTTTTAGGGTTCAGAGCCGTTGGACGAGGAACTCGACTTCCTCGTAGTTACACTGAAAATTCAATTTTGTCAAAAAACGTCGCTATTTTGTTTTCATACAGCGAACTAAATATTTTGGGATAATTTCAAAATTTTCGTTATGTCGACTATATTTTTCATTTGTAACGGAACAGTCAGCAAAATTTATGATTGGAGTGACAAAAATTTACTTTCCGAAAACGATTTTCCAGAATGTTTTTTGCTGAAATGACAAAATTTTCGTGATTTTTCGAAAAAACGTTTAGTTTAACGTATCCAACAAAATATCCATCTTTTTCAACAAAATTTTCTTTTCTGTGTAACGACTCGAAGAGTTATGCGACGAAGGTCAAGTGAATACCGAACGGATTCGAATTCTCTTTGGGCGTTATCAGAAAATCGTTGGGTGATAAGGGCAGGTGTGCTCAATGCTTGTCCAGTTTATGTTCCATAAAGATAAACATCCACTCGATAGACACCGCACATCGAAAAGGATTCTAGCCACGAGAGATGTGACGACCAGGTGATTAAGCACCGCATGGGGGTTCCATGGGGTATGCCAGGTGTGAGTTTTTTTTATTTTTCATGATAACGGATCAAACACGAAATTCATTGGGACGAAAAAGCGTCCTCTTCATTTCAATTATATTTTTCAACGCGATAGATCGCTCGGTGATGACAACGTCGTATTTATTCAGAGGCCAGAACGTTTTTGTAGTTTTGCCTCTAAAACGCACCGACAATCAGAACTCGACCTCGTTGTTTATTGTTCGGTCGTGCGGCGCAATTCAGAGGGTGATTCTCGATTATTGTTTTCGTTGGAATAAAACGAGAAAATAACTTTTTATTCATTATTTTTCCAATTAATTAGCTCGTTCCAATTTTTCTAATTAATTCACCTCTCGAATGGCAAATAAGATTTCGTCCCATTATCTTTGACTTTGACTACGAAAATTTAATGACGTTTCGTTGCATTCCAACGATTCCAACTCGAGCATCGTTTCTGGTGGCACAAAGTGTCGAAAAATGGATTTTTAATGACCAGGAAATGGATTTAAAACTCGCCTTTTTGTCTCGACCCAGAATCTCCAGTTAATCGTGACTTTTGCCACAATTTTTGGTTTCCAATTCACGAACAACGAAAAACAAAAATTCAACTTTAAATTTGAATTTGTGGCTTGGAAAAAGTTTTTTTTTCGTTATATTTGGTGCTTATGAGAAAAATGGAGCATCGAGAGGTGCGAAGCAGGGCGCAGAATTGAAGCTAATCGGCTCGGACGTTGCGGCTCATGCGGCATTTAATAATGCCGTGAAAATTAGCGAGCCGCATAGACTCGGTGTCTGAATGCGGTGTCGATCGAGGGTGCATTATAGTATTGAAAAAAAAACCGAGGGATGTCCCAAAAGTATACACAGACACAATTTATATCTCTGGCAAATTAAAAGGCACGATTCTTGGGGGCCTACGAATTTTTCGTCACATTTTTTGCGCCCTTTTGATAGCCAGCGCCTTATTTATACATGGAGGGACTTGGCAACCCCCATTCGTTGCCCAAAAGAGAAAGGGAGAGAGTACAAGGGTAGCACTTGTGTTGATCCTCGCAGCTGGAGTGACACACAAATAAAGTATTAATTCGCGATTCAGTGTGAATAACCGGGACGTTGGCTGCTGCGACCCTTACATTGCAGTTCAATGTCGAGAACGTGTCACCGAGAGCCCGATAATTATTATTGAATCAAAAAAAAATAAAAAATTCAATCCCTCGCACGAATTTTTCCGATTTTTTTCACGCCTTCCATGTCAAAGTTTGGGAGGAATTTGACCGCGTACTTGAGCTAAATTTGGGATCCCAAAATTCAAAAAATCTAAAACCCAACAGTTTGAATTTTCGTTTTCGTCAAAAAATTGATTTAGGCCCATAAAATATGGAAAATGTACTTGAAAAAAACAAACTAAAATTCACATATACCGGAAAACAACGATTTGCAAAAAGCCTCGGATCAGATTGACCCAAAATGCACTGGTGCACTAAAAATTCAATTTTGTCAAAAAACGTCGATATTTTGTTGAATACAGCCAACTAAATATTGCAAAATGACAAAAATTGACTTTCCGAAAAGATTTTCCAGAATGTTTTTTGCTGGAATGACAGAATTTTCGTGATTTTTCGAAAAAACGTTTAGTTTAACGTATCCAACAAAATATCCAACTTTTTCAACAAAATTTTCTTTCCAGTGTGGGATTTGTGCACTCGAAAGGTTCGAATTTGCAACCTTTTCGGAAAATTTCGAATTACAAGTGTCAAATATTCGGGTCCGAGGGTTACGAAATGACGTTTTGAACATTCGATGAGCATTAAGAGAGCATCAAGGGCTCTCGCCCCCCCCCCCCCTGGCCACTGTCATCGCCCTCGTGTCCCCTCGATTAGAAGGAAAAAATGGAACTGGGGCAAATACCTGGGCAGCTGCTCTCCAGGGGTCCCCTTAATATTCCCGGGATGAAAATACATTCGAATCGAAATCTGTCGAGGTCGCTTTGGCGTTTTTGCAACCGCGCGCACTCTCAAAGCAGCCACCGAGTCCGTCTCGTCTCTATTATATCGCAATTATCCGATTGGGGTCGGATCTTCGAGCGAGATACAGCCTCGTGTTTCCATATTGCATTACGCATTTCCTCTATGAGATATAAATATCACGTGGAAGGGTTGAAACTCGATTTACCGTTGAGCCAAGTGGAATATTCTAAAAAATGAAAAAAAAAAACCTGTTGATTTTTGGCCAGCAATAAATTTTGGCCAAATAAAATTGAACGTTGCCTCGAAATTCCAGACTTTTTTCCAGAAAAACGACGAACGTATCGACAGAAAATCTTGGCCCAGATTTTTGTTCGCAGAATTTAAAAAAAAACACGAAAAATCAAAAAGCAGCGAGAATGTTTTCTGCATTTATAATTATCGGGCCTGATTTTTATTCCCGCAATTATCGAGATGAAAAAAATTTGTTTAATTTAATCAACGAGGCGAGTTTTTCGAATAATTAACAATGTCTCCGTGTTTCCCTCTTGAAATTTTGCCGCTGCGATAAAAATCACAGGAGGGTCATCCGTTTTTAAGCTCGACAGGGATCGCGGACGCCAGAGTTAAATCCGGCATGAAAACTATGACGAGATCCTTTATCCTGCCTCCAGTTCCAAATCCTATTAGCTCATATTTTAAATCGAGCGACGAGCGAGTCTCGGTGCGCTTTATAATACGACCATCACAATGAGAAAACGCTCGCGTCGTCGTAAGTTGAGTAACGACCGATTCCCAATCCGTTGGGGCTTGCAATGTTTTCATCGATAGTTTATTTTTTATCATTATTTATTAACCATTCGCAATCAATTTTTGTTTTTCCGTTTCCTTTCCGGAAAAATTCTTTTTTACCATTTTTCTTGTCCCGGAACGAAAAAGTTTCGACAAAACACGCTAAATTCGCAATCCCTTGAGGCTCGGAACGTTTTCATTGACGGATTGTGCTTTATTCTAAATTATTCGACGTTGAAAATCAATTTTTTCTCATCTCCAGAATTTTTCTGTATCCATTTTTCGGAAAAATCGTTTTTTGTCAGATTTTTCTTTTTCTCTGTGAAGGAACGAATGAGAATAATTGAAAAATCCAAAAGTTTCGACAAAACACGCTAAATTCGCAATCCCTTGAGGCTCGGAACATTTTTATTGACCGATTATGCTTTATTCTAAATTATTCGACGTTTAAAATCAATTTTTTCTCACCATCTGAATTTTTCTGTATCAATTTGCCGAAAAAATCGTTTTTCGTCATATTTTTCTTTTTCTATATGAAGGAACGAATGAGAATAATTAAAGAACCGAAAGTTTCGACAAAACTCGCTAAATTCGCAATCCCTTGAGGCTCGGAACATTTTTATTGACCAATTATGCTTTATTCTAAATTTCTCGACGTTAAAAATCGATTTTTCCTCAACTTTCGTAATTTTTCTGGGTGAATTTCCGTTTATAATGTAAAGAAACGCATAAGAATGATTAAAACGCCAAAAGTTGCGGAAAACACGTGAAAAATTTGGGTGAAAAGCAAAGCCACATGATTCGCAGAGTAGGTGAAGCAGGTTGAATTATAGATTTGGATATGTTATTCGTTTTGACTTGAATAAATAAGGATTGGGTTGATACCTCAACAGTGCAAAAGTGTGTGCACCATTTCCTAGTCGGTGCAATATTAAAGCGTATATCGATTCGTCATGGTTATATGGACGAGGTCGCAGATGTCAGTGTTCCCACGATCGACGTACAGTGCGCGATGGGTCAAACTTGAAGCCTCTTCATGGGCTCTCAACTTTTCCTCATTTCCTTCATAATTTGCACGTATGTTCCGGGTCTTTGGCAAAATGATTGAAAGCTACTTGACACGCCATTTCAAACTTACGAAACTTCTTCTCAACTCTATAAAAAACAAAACAAAAAATCAGTCATTTTTGCAACTTGGCAACTGTTGCAGGAAAACTTCAAGCTTTTTTGTTTCCTTCAGCAAAAAGTCTGCCAACTGCTCACGAACCTTCTCAAAGATTTTGTTCATTTATACTTTCTGCGTTTATTAACCAGTTGCTTTTTACCACGAGGGCTAACCAACTATTTTTATGAAGTTTCGAGCTGTTGGGACGTCGCAAAAACTGGTAAAACTGGCGCTGAAAATAAAATTTTGTTGAAAAAGATGGATATTTTGTTGGATTCGTTCAACTAAACGTTTTTTTCGAAAAATCACGAAAATTTTGTCATTCGAGCAAAAAACATTCTGGAAAATCTTTCCGGAAAGTAAATTTTTGTCATTCCAATCGTAAATTTTGCTGACAGTTTCGTTACAATGAAAAATATTGTCGAAATAACGAAAATTTTGAAATCATCCGAAAATATTTAGTTCGCTGTATTCAACAAAACATGGACGTTTTTTGACAAAATTGAATTTTCTGTTTTGTTGTCAGAAATATCAAAATTCTCTTTCTCTTTAGAAAAACTCTTTGGACCCTAAGAAAACGTCATTTTATCGTCCTGGCCAAGTATTGAATAAGAAATTTTGAACTCTGCTCACGAAAAAACCGAATTTCGTTGGATTCCAACACTTGAACATCGTTGACTTGGCAGGAAGCAGCTAAATTTTGAAGAACACGCGTCGTAGCCACGAGGGCGAAGCGATCGCTGCAAAAAATCGCCATTAAGCGTAGACAAGTTGGACTGGAAACATTTGGTTATCTGAAATGGTAAGGCGTGATGATGATTAAGTATCGAAATAAAATGATATGACGAACTTGTTATCTTTTCCAACCGCACGTTTTCTTTTATTACATGTTTTTTATGCACATTTACATTACAAAATGTCGCGTCGTCCAGTGGATCGTTTCTCGTGAGTTCATCGATACAGATGAATTTCTTTTAATTTAATTGTCTAATTAGATGTTAATCGAGTGAAAAAGAAATTTTTATTCTGTATCGTGCATTTTAGGATGAAAATTTTCTTTCTTCATTAAAAACCGCAACTCCGAGAGCGAAACCACTGACGAGCCTCGAACCGCGTTCCATCGACTTTTCTCTACACAGTACAAATGATTTTTTCTTTCTTTTATTCATTTATACACGTATAAAATAATAATAAACTAGCGAGACTTATTTCGACAGTGATACGATCGAACACGTTCCTTTCCTCGTCATTTCGATCTCTATTCAACAAGGCCTGCATATTTTTCGTCACACTAAAGTTCGCACCGTCGAGATCCAACGCGAAAAATCCATTTTTCCATAAACTGATTATTAAATTACAAAAACCATGACAATTTTCGTACCGGTTTTGTCTTTTGGGAAAAGAGAATTTTGCTGGATTCCAACGATGCAAACTTCAACCTCGTTCTTTACGAATTACGTTTGGGACGTTTCGGCAACTTCTTCATTTTTCACGTCACAATTTCGATACAAATTCAATTATTTTGGTACACATAATAACTGCCCGATAATTGCTGATGAAAAGATTTATTCGTCACCCGACGAAATCCTGATCCTGAAAAATTTCTTCACTTCGATTGCAAATTCGCAGAAAGACTTTTTTTTCTCAATTTTCTCGTTCGAAGCGACTTGATGATCTTTTGAATTTATTTTCATGTCCGATATAATGAAATTAAGATGAAACGTGTAATGATATAGACAATGGCAATACACACGTGTACGAACGTTTTTTTTTTGGTTTATATAAATAGACAATACACAGGGGCGTTCAGAACATTTGCACTGAAAATTAAATTTTATCAAAAAACGTCGATATTTTGTTGAATTCGGCGAACTAAATATTTTGGGATGATTTCAAAATTTTCGTCATTTCGACAATATTTTTCATTGTAACGGAACTGTCGGCAAAATTTACGATTAGAATGACAAATATTTACTTTCCGAAAAGATTCTCCAGAATGTTTTTTGCGGGAATGACCAAATTTTCGTGATTTTTCGAAAAAACGTTTAGTTGGACGTATACAACTAAATATCGATCTTTTTCAACAAAATTTTCTTTTCAGTGTGGAGAATAAATGAGGGGGCGAGAGCAAGGGATGATGAGATCGCGAATAATTACGGTTTTGTGTCGTTTTTTCTTTCTAGAATTTATCAAAATGGTTGATTTACATTGAATCGTAATCGTCGTTTGACAATCATCATAAAAAATCCTTACAGAACTATACGCGATGATAGCGCGCGAGTAAAAACTCCTCAACATCCGAATGACTGTTATCAGAAAAATTTGGCACGATTCAGCAGTGCAAAAATATCATTTCGCTCTTCTAATTTTTATTTACGTAAGTTTCTCGGTTTTTTTTTCATCTCCAACCATTTGTCTCGTATTTTCTCATGTAATCAGAATTTTTTTTACGCCCCGTTCTCACTTGACAAAACAACGCGCTCGCGTCTCTAATTTTCATTTCTAAAGTCTTTTTGGTTCAAGTTCGATTAGAAATGACGGAAAATTTAATTCCTGTCCCGTTGAATCGACGATCGAGTGAAATTTCGATGGAAAATTGTCGAAAACAATCCGTGTCGCGGTCAATTGAAAACGAAATTGTGAAAAATGTTGTTAATCGTTTTTCTAGACATTTTTCGATCGAACAATCGTGTAGAATTGCTTTGTTGTTGTTTCTTCGCAAATCCATTTTGTTTCTATGATAAAAATCTTATCGAGTAGTAAAACCAAATTCCCTGAGTGATGAACAACCATGCAGAAGGTTTGGTGTTACAAAACGTACGTTTTCCCATGACATTGAATCTGGCATCGTCGTAATCCATCGAAAAAACAATTTTCCATGAATTATTTTGATGCTTTTCGAAATTTCGTTGCATTCCAACGACGCAAACTTCAAAGTCGTCTTTTTACTACGATATTCGTACGAAAATTCTCTACAGATCTACGAAGGCTAGCGCATTTTCTCTCTATTTTATTTTCACCGTGTCCTCGATGGATGTAAAAGTCGACGACACGAATCGTCGTCTCTAGGGACTCGCGCGAAAAATCAGACTTGGTTTTCCTCGACGACTATTCCGAGTTTTCCTTATCGGACGAACTACCAAGTTTTTGGATTGCTTCGTTTTTCTACTGGTTCGATTATGCCGACAGCGATATTCAACATTGTCGAATAGACCGTTTGATTGTTCCTCGTGCGTGAGCGTGCATTCTCTTTGGATTTAAACGCCCAATGACAGTAATTACGCAAACGGATCAACATTTTTGTTTCTGAACAAAAATCTAATCTCAACTCGGTTCTCTTTGGTGACGCACGAAGTAGCGATTCTCGACAACAGAAAAAAAACAACCAAGCGAAAAATAAAAACTCGATCGTTTTTTGGCTTATCGTGAAAATTCGGAAACGGCCAATCGGCGACCCGCCCAACGTTTTCGCGACAATTTTCTCACTGAATAATTCGCGAATATTAACCAAATTTGTCCATCAAAGGTTCAAAAAATAAATCGATAAGAATCCGCTGACGAAATTCAAACTTAAAAGTCCCTGAAGCATCGTTGGAATGCGCCCAATTATTTTTTCTCAATCAATTAATTTTATAATGCAAAAATTTCAGTTTTTCTCGCGTACCAAAAATTTTCCAAAAGCGAAGAATCCAGTTCTCCTTATTTTTCAAGAAATTTCGCAATTTCGTTGCAAACTTGACCGGAATTATTTTTTTATTTATCGGCAAAAAAAAGAGATGAAAAATTATTCGCGTATCACGTGACGACGACGAGGCAAGTCCGAGTGAGCGAGACGAAAAACGCAAACCAAGAATTTCGTAATAAAAATTGACCAACCCGGGATTTGCTGATAAAAGAAAGAAAAAATAAAGAGAATTTGCCCGACGTGAATTCGTAGGAGGCGGAAATCCGAATAGAACGGTCGAAGCGACGAATTCGAGTGAACGATTCAAAATCATTATAATAAAACGAAGAATAAGAAATAAAAACAACGTAACGAACTTAAAAAAAAGTTGGAACGTAGATACATTCGCTTAGTTTAGTTACAGCGGTCACGATCGTCATTAATCTGAAACCTACTTCACAGCGCTCATTCGTGGAAGGCAGTGTTCGTAATTACGATTAAATGTACAATGTTATCAAAGCCAACTCTCAAATAAGTCTGTTTTTTATGTTTTCGGCTATTTTTCAACTGTACAATTGTGACTGTGTGCCAGGTCGAGAAAGTTGCGTCAGATCTTCGTTCTTACGCGCATTTTCCAGCCTGGAAAAAAATTCGACGTTCCAGCGAACGCAGAAAATCCTACGACGCGTTGAAAAACGATTCGCTGCAGATTCTTCTTATCATATTCGTAGAAAATTTTGTTGGGAACGTTAAACTAAACGTTTTTTCGAAAAATCCCGAAAATTTTGTCATTTCAGCAAAAAACATTCTGAAAAATCTTTTCGGAAAGTCAATTTTTGTCGTTCTAATCGCGAATTTTGCTGACAGTTGCGTTGCAAATGAAAAATATTGTTGAAATAACGAAAATTTTCAAATTATCCCAAAATATTTAGTTCGCTGGATTCAACAAAATATCGACGTTTTTTGACAAAATTGAATTTTCAGTGAATTAATCAGAATGTTGGCAACTCGTCAGCAAAACGAATCGCGTCAAGGGGATCGAAAATTTCAATAAATACATAATTTACGTACGATCAAAATCGGAATAAATCGGCACAAAATTGTTTTGGCAGCGAAAGAATTTTCCAATGCAGCTGCAAAAATAATCCAATCAAATCTTCGCATCGTGCAACGCGAAATTTACCTTGGAAAGAATTTTCCTTTGAGCTTGATGTTTGGAAGGAACGAAAGATCTGACGCAGCGTAATCAACGAAACAGACGTTAATCGTATGAATAGTAAAATGTACACCTATAATATTATTGCTATTCGTCGCGATAGGTCAACTTACAAGTCTAAGTTTCATTTTTCATCATTTCCTTTTCTCTCTTGTCGTTTCCTCAATATTTTGTACATTTCCGAGAGTAAGTATTTAGCTGCGTGATTCAGACGCTGGGATTGTCTCAAATGCTAAGCCAAAATGTACACAGAGTTGAAAATTGCTTTACGGTATCTCCCCGTTGGCCATTCGTGCCGCAGCAAAACGATCGAAAACAAAAAACCAATTTTCATCGTAATTAAACAAAAAACACAATTGAAAACTCGCTAAATCTCTAAATTATCGTACGTCTGATTCAGCCTTTGTAAAACGAAGTCTCGAGTCGCTCAAGCTTTCGCCAATAATCCGAAATTTTCTAGAATTACAAAAAAAAAAACGAAAAATTCGTTAAAATTGCGATTTTTTTCCACAATTTCATTAAACTAGTCAACTTGCGCGATTCAATTCTCCGCGGACAGTGAGCAAGCTCGCGAGGTCGGGTCGAACGAAAAAAAAAAGTGATAAAAATAATTTTCAGCAATGACTTTTTGTTTTTCGACGAAAAAAAAAAATAAAGAAAAAAGACGAAAAATTGTCTGGATACGAATTTTCTGTTCGTAATACGATTTTATGAGTGAATTAGAAAATAAAATAAAATAATGAGCGAGAATTGTCAGCACAAGGCGAGAATGTCCGAGAGACTGTGTGTCGAATGAAAATTGTTTCGATGCGACAAAGATTGCTCGATGAGAAAAAGGCAGTTTTTCTTTTAGTGATTCCTTGTCGAAAATGAGTCGCGCTCGCGAGTGCCGGCTTCGTCAACGACTGACGAGGTTAATTCGTGACACCGAAGCTCGCAACGTTGTGCTCCAACGAAAAATACATTTTTCAATCAATTTTTTATGACGTTGAAGTTTGCATCGTTGGAATGCAACGAAATTCGTTTTTTCTTCGCCAAAGCTCATTATTTGGATGAACAATTTGATTTTTTGGGCCAGAAAAAAATTCCGGATCGAAAAATGTGGATAATGGAAAAAAATGAAGAAAATCGTCATGAGAATATTTTTCAATGCATTCCAACGTTGCGAACTTCCGTATCATTGTTTTTTTGTTCAATTTCAAAAACCACGAGCATTTTCGTGACGATTTTGTCTTTAGATTCGAAAAAACGATCGTTTTATTATCCTCGCCGAATCAAGAATTTCGTTGCAACGATGCAAACTTCAGAATCGTTTTAATTCGAAAAAACGTTTTTCTAACAATTGTTTGTTAAATTAAAACAATTTTCGTACCAATTTTCGCGAGCTCCGCTCAATAAGAAACAGAATTTCGTTGCAACGATGCAAACTTCGGAATCGTGGTAATTCGATAGTTCGGTCGTTCGTTCGTCCGTAAAAATAATTGTTTTAGCGTGATGAGAGATGCGATGATGTTCCGATGGGATGTGTTTGTGGCTTGGGGCCTTTTGTTGGCCGCGTTTAGCTTCAGCTCGGTTTGCCCGGTGGCCCGTGGCTCGTGGGTGAAGGCCCGTGTGAATGGAGATTTTGTATACTACCTATTTGATTACTGGTAAGACTGGACATCGCCGGTTGATACATCGAGGGCATGAAACTGCTGCTCGACGACTGCGAGACTGACCTATCAATAATGTTGGCTTGATTCATTCGTCGTATCGGCTTTTTAAATCCTTTTTTCTTACGTACTAAGGCTCGGGTTCCAGGCAGGCAGGTTGTGAGGGTTTTTTCTTTCTCTTTCTTTCTTTCTTTTTTTTCTTCATTATTTTCATTAATTTTTTTGTCTTTTGGTTTACGAGCGTCGGAAAACGTCCCAGGATCGACGATTATTACAAGAGGATCTTGATAAATAGCGAAAATCAACAACTCACACAGCCGAGTCTTCTTCTTACCTCGGTACACCGCGAAGAGGATCCGGAGTTGAGGAAGAATTTCTTACCACTCCGGAATTTGTCGCGTTTGCTGGTGACACTATGTTGCTCGCTTGATTCTGATGGTAGCCACTCGTTGCTGGGCTGTGCCTGTTGAATCGTTCGACACCGAAAACAATTAAAATCCATTCGATACTTTGTCGCACGCGCTTGACAATTTCTCCCGATTATTATTGGTAAAATGAGTTTTCATTGAATTTTCCGATTCCCGTCGTTGAAATTGTGATGGTTTTTACAATTCAACAAACAATGGAAAAAAGTGTTTTTGTAGACTTTGCGGAAACGATTAAATCGAATAATGTAAAAACTCGTAGAAATTGTTTGGTTACCTTATTGTAGGACTTTGTTGAGGCGCAACCAACGATCCCCGGTGTTGTTGATACTGCGACAAGGAAGCGGCTGCAGGTGGCGAAGGATCCGGCGGGAGTCCGTTTTCCAAGAGCGTCGAATGGCCTCCGGAACTCGAGTGCGGTATATAAGTATTGTTAACACGAGGCTCTCGATTAACTCGCGATATCGTTGCCGGACCACCGCTCTGTGGGCCCTCGGGGTGTTGTAAGTTTGGATGTGAAGGGTTCACCGAAGGATGAATATTGTTGACTGCAAAGCGACGAAATATTTGTGCACGAACATCGAAAAAATGTTTCATTTATTTTTCCTTTCGCGTGTAAACGTACTTTTTCATTAATTTCAATTTTTTTCCTACTTTTTTCATTTATTACTATTTAAAAAACTATTTTTCTATTTTTACTGTCGCATAGAAACGTAATTTTCTATTTTTTACCATTCCGTGAATTATCAATTGCCATTTTTTTGTTCAAATACGATTTTTATATACATTTTCGATTACTTTTTGTATTTTTTACCATTTCGTTCATTATTTATTGCCATTTTTTGTTTAAATATCATTTTTATATACATTTCCTATTACTTTTTCTATTTTTTACCATTTCGTTCATTATTTGTTGCCGTTTTTTGTTTAAATATGATTTTTGTATACATTTTCTCTTACTTTTTCCATTTTTTACCATTTCGTTCATTACTTGTTGCCGTTTTTTGTTTAAATACGATTTTTATATACATTTTCTTGAATATTTTTGTTAATTTTTCTATTCGTTACTATTTTATTCATTATTTTTGACTATATTGTTGAATAAAAAGTTGGCAAAGTGACACGAAAGTTTAAAAAAGTTGAAGAAAATGATAAAAACGATAAATTGCGATGAGAATGAAATTTACCTTGATGGGTGCTCGGCTGCGTAGTCAGAGGAATTGCGAGCCTGGCATTAACGGCTAATAAGTGATCTCGCCTTTGTAGAAGGCTGTTGACGTGTTCTTCGAGTCGCAAGTTCTCGGCTCGCAATTGATGCAAGCAGGACAAAAGTGAGGCAACTGTAAAGAGAATTCGAAAAGCCTGTAAAAAATTTCTTAAACATTGTTGGAGTCGGGCGATTTATTTGGGAAACGCAAGAGGCGCCGAGCAACGCTGATCAAAAATCTTGAAAGCTCCAGTTTTGGAAATATCAAAAATTACTCGTTCAGCTCTTTTCGTTGTTCGACGAAAAGAGATAAAAAAAAAAGGGAGGAAAAAACCCAGAAAAATTTCCATGGAGCCCATGCGATCGGAAGCCTGTTTTTTCTTGCCGTACACTCACTGTCAAAATGCTGGGCTTGCTCCATGAGGAATTGACTGCCTTGTTCCCATTGGCGCTCGAGCAGTTGGTCCAACGTTTGTGGAATCGCACCCCCACCGAGTGCGCCGGATGTTGCATTCGAAGTGTTACTACTGTTGGTTGAAAATACCGAAGAAAACGATGTCGCAGGTGCTGTGGTTTGATTCGATCGTATCTGCGTGTCCGAATGAAACATTTTTCAGAACAAGCTCAAAATCTTTGCATCACGATGATTTTTTACAGCAGTTCGCAAAATTTTCTTCCCTGCCGTTCGAGAACTGAATTTACTCGAAAAAACGGTGTGCTCATCAAAATAATGAATAAAAAACGTAATTTTCGTTGTATCGCTTCGCGTTGCAATTTTTGATCGTTTCATAGACGCGAAAAATAGGCTGGAACGTGGGCGTGCGATTTTTAACGATTTCAACTATTTTTACCGATGATTTGCTAAATTTTCAACATGATCCAATTTTTTCGTAAAAAATCGCACATTAGAATGTGAATGAGAAATTTGTTGTGCTTACAGACGCAATGACACGACTATGGAGTTGAGGCCCCACCAAATTGGTCGTAGAATTGCTGGCTTCTGTGAAAATCGAATGAGCCTCCAACTCTTGGGAAAGGGTGTCGGACATTTTTTGGGCCATCGTTGACGTTGGATTGAGTTGATTTCCCAGCATGTGTGGCGCGCTCACACCGTTTTGAAACCTTGAATGATAAAACGAGGCGAAAACGGGCAATTTAGATGGTCGAGCGATAACGAGAGCTTTTGAGACATTAGCAAAGAGCAACTTACAACTTGACGTCTTTTTCTTCCTTGGCGTTATTGACTATGGCAGTCGGCGTACTCGACGCCGACGGAGTCGGCGTTACCGGAGCCGCAGCTCCGGCACTTTTACGTTTCCTTCTCGCAGGCCCGGTGCTGCTCATACTTTCTGAGCCGGGACTGCTCGGCGGGGAATCTTTTACGACGGGGCCCATCGCGCCGCTAGAGCCGGAGCCCACGCTGCTAAAGTGGCCGGTTCCCAGGGTGGGACCTTGAATAATGGACGGCACAACCGGCGCGACCGTCACCGACGGCGAAGGCGTTTGGCGGCTCGTTCTACTGGGGCGTTTGGACGTTGTCACAACCGCGCTGTTCGACGCCGAAGTAGCGACGCTCGAGACCGGCAACGGATTTGCCGCGGTCACCGCCGGCTGACTGTTGGACGTCGAGCCTCGCTTTGGCTTTCGTGTTCTCTCTTGTTTCTCCGTAGATTGAGAACTGCAAATTTTCATATCGTTCTATCAAACCCTCGGAGCTCATTTTGACCGCCAAAATTTTCTCCGATTGTCCGGCATTTCATTTTCATTTTCATACAAAAATGCGCGCACGACTTACGGACAAAAAACGCCTCGGGTCAAATTGACCCAAGACTTAACTTTCGACCAACAAAAAACTGTGAGGATTCAGAGAAAAAAACCGAAAAACCAAAAATTATCGGGAATACGATGAAGACTCGAAAGATTCCGGCAACGCTCGATTTTCGTCTCAATTTTCCGAATCACGCGACGAGTGTGAGGAAAAAAAGAAAATTTTGTATATCCAACGAGTTTCCGACAAAAAAAAGCGTCGAAACGCTCTTGTTTGCGAATCGGAAACTCGAGAATGGAAAAAAAAAAACAAACATAACCTCAAATTCGTGTTTTTCCGATTGGATTGATTTAGGGCGTCAGTGCGGACGCAAAAAGTATTAAACAATGTCGGAGAGCGTGAAAAAGGCGTGAGAATTGTTCATTTTGTCAAGAACTGAGGTTCGGGCTTGGAAAAACTAGGAAACGAGAGAACGAAGAAGGTGAAAATGACCTCGAGTGAACTGTTGTGCTCAATACACATCGAAACCGCCTACTGTTATAAACACTCCATTTTTTTTTCTCTCCCGTCTCTCTCGTACACCCTCACCGAGTCAACTCGAGATTCGTCAATAGAAAAATGCCGAAATTGCACCGTTTAATCACTGGATCGTACGATTGATTACCTGACGGAATACGCAACGAATTCTCAAACACAAATCACAGCTGACACACAAACCACGAGCTCAAATGCTTGCCACCGTTCGCGACATTATAGATCGCCCGAGAGGTTAGAGCAACCTGCTTGTTTACCCCCCACGTCGGCCATTTTGAAC
Source organism: Diadegma fenestrale (assembly GCA_037043255.1). Classification (NCBI taxonomy): domain Eukaryota; kingdom Metazoa; phylum Arthropoda; class Insecta; order Hymenoptera; family Ichneumonidae; genus Diadegma; species Diadegma fenestrale. The sequence goes on from CM073309.1 coordinate 23,147,813, forward strand.
GCAGCGCATAGTGCACTCGCCCGAACCCCGAACTTGCCTACACTCCCGAGCGAGAAGAGACACGAGTGTGCGATTCTCGCAACTGCATTCAGCCGCCCGGGGGCTATGCGTCTATATATAAACGGTTTATATCGAAACGCACACCGTCACCGCAAAAATACGAGAAAAATATCAATATTTCTACCCTCATGCGATAATTCAACGAAATATTTCATGGAAAACGTCAATTCGAGACAAATTTCGACTCGGCGTCAAAACGCTGCCGAGAGTCGCGTGAAAACTCAACAAAACATCGAATAAAACCACGCGAAATCGGAAAAATTCGAGAAAAACGTCAATATTCCAGCTGTCGAGCGAAAATTCAAAAAAATTTCCAATAAAAAACGTAAATTCGCGAATGCGTAAAAAAATTCAAAATTCAATCGTCGTTTTCTTGTTTTTTTTTTTTTTCGAAAAATCGCATTTTTCCCGAGTTTTCATGATCCGCGAACTTTTTTCAAACGAAAACGTGAATAAATTCGTTTTTAGAATGGAAATTTGAGGAAAAAAAGATTTCGCTGGTTTGGCAGCTCGATTTTTCGAGCTCTCGTCAAATTTACAATCCTGGGAAGAAAAATTCGGAAAAAAGACAAAACGGAACTCACCGCGATCTTTTGGCCGGCGCATCTTCCGCAGGGAATCTCTCGTGATTCGTGATCGCGCTCGTTCTCGGTTGACTCGTCGCCGCTGTCGTTATCATGCTTTGCTGAAGCTGTTGATAAAGCGTTGGCGCAGAGGTCACGACGCTCTGGATCGAGGAAGGTAAAGAAGCTGCGGTCAACGGCACGGATACGACAATGCTGTTGGACGACGTCGTCGTCGGCGAGGACTGATGAACGACAGAATTTTGAGACTGAGATATCGACATTATTACCGGTGTCGTAGTCGCCTCGGTCGTTATCGGTACGCTCGATGTGCTGCTTTGAACAGGTACGGGAGGACTCTCGATTTTAAGCTGCAACCGTTAAATTATCATTTTTCGTCAGTGCCAAACCGCAATTCCGCATTTTCGTGCAAAAAATTTCATTTTGCTACGAAAAATTGTTTAAAAACCACGACAAGCGGATTTTTGTTGCTCGAAACAACGAAAATGTTTTCCGATTTCTTTCAACCTTCGGCGCGCCGAGCCAAAAATTGTTTTTTTTTTTTAGGATTCCCAGAGAAAATCGGTAAGAAAATTGTAATTGTGAGAGCTCGAAATTCGTTTTCCATGAATAGATGAAAAAAATAAATACAAAGAGAAAATTGGCACGAAAATTGTAACGGATTTTGAAATTGAAGAAAAAATTGATAGAAAAGGTGTTTTTCGAGGGTAATAAATTGTTAAGACGATTTTCAAGTTTGCATCGTTGGAATGCAACGAAATTCCGTTATTTCTTGAGCAGATCTCGAGATTTTCATGAAATATCAGGTCAGGACAATAAAACGATATTTTTTTTAGTATCGAAAGCCAAAATCGGTACGAAACTCGTAAAGGTTTTTGAAATTGAACGAAAAATCAATAAAGCAAATATTTTTCGTTGCAAACTGGAGCGTCATTGAATTACGAACCTTTTTAGTTTTTTCAGGTTCGGTTGTTGTGCTGAGGCTCGTGGCTTCGGTGACGGTGGTCGGTTGAACGCTGTTGGCGGCATTGGCGGATTGTTGTTGCTGCTGAAGGGCAGAGCCAACGGCAACAACGACCGAGGAGCTGGCTTCGGAGCTGACCGAGTGATTGGAATTGTCGTTGGCGATAACGGTCGGTGTGCGTGCCCCAGTTTTTCGTTTTTTGCCAGTATGACTTGAGGATTTATTGGAAGAGCTCGAGTTGCTGGATTTCGTTTGGTTGCTGAGTTTGTGGCTCAAGTTGGGATTGGAGGAGGACGAGGACGAGGACGAGGATTTTCCGGTGCTCGGAGGCAAGTTCGAAGCGGACGGTGCGACGATTCCAGCGGCTGGTTCGTTACCGAAAACGCTTTCGGACTGCGTAACAATCGTTTCGACGAAATTCGAGCTCGTAAATTTGCTCGAGCCGCTGCCAACCGATTGACAATCTTTCGGCGTGTTCCGACCGCTCGCGCTTTTCTCGTCCACGATCCCATTCGCCTCTAAACTCGGACTCGCGTTCGCTTTGCTCTTCGAACTCGAAGTCGTTGACTTTGAGCTCGAACTCTTTCTTTTGCTCGTTGTCGACGCCCCCGAGGACGTCGTCGTCGTCGTCGTCGTCGTCGTTGTCGACGACGTTGTCGTCGTTGTCGTCGTACTCGTGCTCGTTGCCAACGTCGTCTTTTGCGGCCCCTCCGCTTCCTTTTCCGGAGACGAATCCGACGAACCGTTGTCCGCCGGGATCGGCTTGTACGGCGGTATCGTCTTCACATTTCCACCTTTTTTCTGCAAACAAAAAACAAGTCAAATTGTACCTCGCAATCAAACTCATCCACTCAATTTATCCAAGATTCCTCCAATTTTTCCAACGGCTCTCGGAAAATCGGCGGAAACGGAATTCCCTCGATACCAAAATTTCTTAGATACGACGAAAAATAAATTTAATAATCCATTGAATAAATAAATAAATAAAATAATCAATAAAATGAATAAATAAAAAAACCGAATTTTTTTTTTATTATTTTGATTATTAAGAACGTCGTGCAGCGACGCTCAAATCTAAATATCCGTTTCCGGTTTTTCTCACATACAAAATGATTCGCGAGCCTCGGTTCATGAAAACAAAGTTGCTGCAAATTGCTTAAAGAACAACATACTCGAAATTCAAGATTGAGTATGAGGTGATTTATATTTTTTATATAAGAAACAAAATTTCGAACAAATTTTACGTTCGATTTTTCGGAAAAACTGAATAAAGTTTCTTCGTTGTTACGTAAAAGCGTATGCAAAGTTTTAAGACGCTTCGCCGTTAATGAATTGAAATATTTGTCAACTTTTAACACGCGCTCTCACGAAAAACTACTGAAAATTGTGATTTTTGAAAAAAAAAAAAAACAAAATATCTCGACTTGAATTTGGCTCAAAATTGCGCGAATAAAATTCGAAGGAATTCTGTCTATAGATAATTTTGCATGCAACGTCCTTAATGCAACCGTTGCAAAGTTTCCTGCTGAATAAAGTTTTCCAGTGGCAAAGAAAACTGTTGGAATATCGTTGCCAAAAAGTGCATGAAAATGTTGTGCTCTGCTGTAAAAAATATCGAGTTTTCATGGCATTCCAAGGAAGAAAATTCAAGCCTTACCAATTTGGAGTAATGATGTTGACAATATCCACAATATTTCACATTGTCGAGATAATTGCCAGCCTCTTCGCACAACAATCCAAGCGCTTGGGCGCAAGTGACGTGGAATTGTTGTCTGCAGCCTGTTTTGTTGCACTGCATACAGGCCCCGACATTAGCGCGACTTCCTCGTCCTTGTTCCTCGCAAATATAACACGTCTGGGAAAGATCGAAAGCAGAATAATCGTCAAAAAGCTCGGAAAATTGCTTCGATCGTTTTGTCCTCAATTTTTCACAACGAAGCACGAATTATCGATGATACTCGCCAATTTTGTTATTAAATTCGATACAATTCATGACTCTGAAGTTTGCAACGTTGAGATTCAACGAAAAACGTTTTCTCGATCGATTATTTATTGAATTTTGAAAATCGTCACAATTTTTCGAGTCAATTGAGTTTTTTGGTCGCAAGAGAGAATCGTTTTATTGGCCGGACCAAATATTCAATAATAATTATTGGCTCTGCTCAAGAAATAACAGAATTTCGTTGCATTCCAACGATGCAAACTTCAGGATCATGTTGCATCGTTGGAATGCAACGAAATTCTGTTTTTTCTCGAACACAGTTCAGGATTCTTGATCAATATTCGATCTTGAATCATTACAATTCGCTTTTTACTCACTTTGCTGAATCTCTCAGCTGGAATGAGCTGCAAAATAATCGGCTCCATCGTCGTGACGTTGCCAAAACGCACCTCCGGTATGTAAAGCGCGCACACCACGTGAGCCCAACCGGCTTGATCCGTTCTCTTGAGCGCTCCATCGCGGCTGGGACACAACTCGCAGCGCTGCTCCAACATTACGCATTACAACCACACGATTACTACTATTGCTCAATCATAAATTTCCATCGATTATCATTTTATTTTCCCTCTGCATGGAAAAAATCTCAAAAATGGTCGCTAAACTTTGTCTCAGTTCCGCCGAACCACAAAATCTCATTCGAATTTCTTTACCGAGAAATCATCAAGAAAAATCGTCGAATTTTTCAGTCCGATCGCGGAACGTGATTTTTTTTTCATTTCAACGCGAATTTCAATTTTATTTTTCATTATTTCTGGCCGAATCTTACCAAGAATTTGAACTTACCACGCGTGCGCTTCTCTCCTGCGATTCGCACTTTCTGCAATACCATGGCCCAGTAGGCACAGTAACAATTCCATAGCAAGCTGAAAACGACAATAGCGTTAAAAATCGCAATTTACGTCGCCAAGTTTGCACGTAGGATGCCAACAAAATTCCAACGACGATTCCATCAACGAGAAATGCTTTGATTTGTAAAATTTCAAGATCCGTGACAACTTTTGATGAATTTTGATGAATTCCGACGCAAAAATCGTCGTTCAAAGCTCGAGCGAGTCTCGATTCAAATCTAAGGAGTTTCTGGTTCGCATTCGGAAAGGAAAAATGCCGGGACGGAATTTGGTGGATTTTTGGGCAAAATGAAAGGTCGTTTGGTTCAGAAACGCTTTTGAGTCGTCGCGGCGTAAAATTTCTGATAAAATATCGAAATTCAAGGATTTTGAGCAGCGGAAAAGTGTAGAGCGCGAGGAGGAGCTTGCGAGGTTGAAAAAAAAGGAAATGAAAAAATAAATCGTGACTCGTTGGAATGGAATCATTTTTTTTTTTTTTTTGGAATATCGGAGCGTGGAGACGAGATTTTTCATTTGTTTCGAAAGAAATGAGAAAATTCGTGAGGCTCGATTGGTCGTTGACGTAAATACGAAAGGATAAACAAAGCGCGATCGCGGACGAACATAACCTCACAAAAAGTACGTGTGCGGAAAATGGCACGCGTCTAGGACACGTTCGCGTTTCGTTGTTTTCGTAAAAGCCGATATTTCAAGAGAAACGTGAAAAATTGGTGGATAAAGAAAGGTAAGAAAAGGGCGAAGCACGAGGGCGATGGAGGAGCAGAAAGAAGACGTTATTTTGTTCGAGAGATCGTAACGAGCAAGGGGAAGGAGGTGGGGGTGGTGGTGTTAGAGAACGATGCGGAATGAGAAATGGCAAGTTGTTAAAATAAAGAATAAAAAACGATACCTTGATGCACGGCGACGGTGCAACCCTGTCCATCACAATAGACAAGCGGATTTTCGGTCCAACCCCTCTCGTCAGAACACACGCAGCACCCTCCAAGCATCTCCTTCATGCTGTGGTCCAGGCGATTCGTAAGAAGGAGACTAGCAGCCCCGGAGCTATGCTAGCCGGCGAAAACGGGGCACTCGATTCCGACTGTCTCGGGAATACGACATCCTGGCTGGCGTGTGTAGCGCGAGACAGGCTCTCTGTTTTTGTTATCGCGCCAAGATAGCAGCTCGTCAAGAAAAAAAACAAGTCTGAAGGAGCGATGTCGGGGATGCGGGGGAGGGGGGAGAGATGTTTAGAACGGAGAATGCTTGCAACGACACGGGGAAATCGCAGCCTCTGCAAGTGCGACAAACTGTGCACGTAAGGACCTGAGGCGAAGCACACACACACGCACGATTTTTTCTCTCCTTTCAACTCTTGGTTTTTATTCCGTTTTATTAACGCGAAAATCGGCCGTTTCGCGTTTAGTTTTTTCTAGTTGTTGCGCGCTTTATCGTGTTCGCGACTCGAGTACATCGCATGCTTTATTTTCTTCCGCGTTTTAGAAGCATCACCACGCGCGCGTGACGCACACAAAAAACGAAAAACGAGACTCCCCTTCGCCCCCTCGTTGTTCACGACCGTCGTGAAACACGCGCGGGGGCCGTCAATTTTATTTTATACACGCCACCCCTGGCTCTTACCCCTCCTCCCCACCCCACCCCCTTATTCCTTTCACTCGTTTTCTCTCCCGCTCTCGCTCTCTCCCTCAACGAACAACGTCCATCGCCGGCCAAACGCACTCAACACGCGAAACAAAAGTCTCTGCAGTTTATCAGCTCATTTTTTCCCTTTTCTTTACAAATTTAACTCGATTATTTTTCTCTCCCTCACGTCCCAAAATCTCCCGATTTTTCAAACAAAAGTGTTGATTTATTTTAAAGAAAAATAAAAGAGCACCGCACGCGGACCGAAAAAGCGCACGTACCGCGCGTTTGTTATTCACGGCAGCGCGGCGGCGGGGCATATCAACTCTCGCGTTTCTCTCATTCTCTCTCCCTCTCTCCTTCTCCATCGCTCCGTCTCCCATACTCCCCGCCCCCCCCCCCCTCCTTTCTTTCTCTCTCGTCGCGGCCATCTTGTTTTTTACCTCGTCGCGCGGTATTCGCGCAAGCGCAAAACTCCAGCGCGCCACAAAAAAACCCGTTGCATCATGGCGGGCGCCCCGACGAACGAGAGACGATATTCCTCGTTTTTCTTGGCCATTCGTGATATGTTTATTTTATTTTATACTTTGTCTCGTGTCAAGTTGTGCTATTTTTTCCAAACCCGAGTGCAAAAGTGCATTTTATTCGTTTTTCGTGATGAAATACAAAACACGCTGTTTTATTTCCCTTCGATAATCGATCCGTCATCATATCGATCTTCCACTGCTCTTGTCTCTAAAAAAACGATCCGCAGATGATTTTCACCCCATAAAACGCGTTCGTTTCTATTCTCAGTAATCTCAGACCTCAGTACGTCCGCGATCGCGAGACGCGTCAATGGTCAGCGTCGTTTTCAACGGCTTACGATCTTTTGTTATTGTTCGCGAGGACGACGCGATTTTCTCCCGCGTCCTCGCACATTCGCTCGTTTATTCGTTACCGCGGTGTAAATAAATACGTCGTTTCGTCATTGAAACAATTTTTAAAAATCCAATGCAACTTTCCTATAGAAATTCACGTTCTACGTGCAGTCACGTGATCGCGGCGCGGCTAGTTCTTCGCGATAAGACGCGATTTTGTGATTTTTTTTTATAATTCCGGAGATAAGACGCGATTCGCGTTTGAGCAAAATGTCGACCAAAGTGACCAAATCTAAAGGTGAAATTTACGAAATCAAGATTTTCGAGCGTCGTCATTTAAACGACGTGTTGAAAATAATGCGCGAAAACTTTTATCACGAGGAAACAATGTTCAAGAGCTTATGCACGAAGCTCGAAATAAACGAGCACGAAAAACAACGAATCGACGAATATTTCGATGGAACTGTGATCGCTGCTCTCGAAGCAGCTCCGTGTCTCATAGCTGTGCACGAAAAGACCCAAAAAATCGTTGGCGTTAACATAATAACCGTGAGTGAAAATCCAAATAATGGAATTGAAAAAAAAGACGGTATCGCTGCGATCTTTTCGAGCGATAATCGCGCCCCTGGCGTCGTCGAGAAATACATCGAATATTTGTCGCGAATAAACGAGCAGGTCAAACTCTTTGACGCGTTTCCCGAGGCTCAAATTGTCTGGGAATTTTATGCTGTAGCGATCGATAAAGATCATCGGAGATTGGGACTTGCCAGCGATCTAATGAACGCGGGAATAAACCTCGCGAAAAAATCTCACGTTTCCTTGGTTTTTGGGGTTTTCACTTCAATTTATTCGAAAAAAAGCGCCGTCAAAGTCGCAATGAAATGTTTCATGGAATTCGATCTCACGAAATACCTCGAACACGACGATACTGAGCCAGTTTTCAATAATATTTTACCCAACAACATCGTCACCGTTATGATTCGAAAACTATAGAAAAATTCGCATAATATCCCACGTGCGATTATTCCGAACAATCGAGAATTATTTGTGCTCTCTATATTCCGTTTTTTTTTGCTAAATAAATGAAACCTTGACAAATGTCCATTCTTATTTTTTCCTTTTCCCAAAAAAAATACTCGGCTAAACAAAATTTCACCAAGTCGGCCATTTTCTTTTCATCGGAACCAAAAAAACTTGTCAACGTCGAAATTTATGGCTCGCTGTATAATTTATTTATTACACTGAAATAAAATTTTGAAAAATTCCCGTCTTCGATGAAATTTAACGAAAATCGTTCATTATTTTCGATTTTTTTTAGTGAAAAATGTGGTAAAACGATATACAAAAAAAATGGGAGAAAAGGCGCGATTTTTAAATGTCAAAAAACGAGAAGAAATTGATGGCGGTGAAAAGAAAAATGTAAACAAGAGAATTCGTGCGTCTCCGCACTGAAACAGATGATTTTGATGCGTTCGAACGACTCGCAGGTAAAATCATTTTCTTCCGAACCGACCAACGACCTGAATTTGTACAATTTCTTTCTCGCTACATTTGTCCCCGTGCGCGGGCGGGTCATCAGTGAGATCTGTCAACCCAAAAAAATATTGTTTGTTTTTTTTTTTCCGATTCTCAAATGTACGCGATTGATTGGAATAAACAAGATTTATGGATTCGCCCGATACTCGTGTGCAATTTATTTCGCGTCAACTAGTTGCATGTCCTTGAAGTTTTCAATAAAATTCGAAAAACTGGTAAAAGGTAAGTGACATTTAGACGCGATTTTATTCATTTCGTTTCAATTCAATGCCTGCGTTTTAATTAGCTTAGCAAATAATCATAATTCATATGGTGAAATGAAAACTGACGTGCGCTGCGTTTGACATCTAATGAGACAACACGCGTATGTGTATACGCGACTGTGTGATTTGTTGGAATTTACAAAAGTAGCCACAACAAGTAACCAGATACAGAGAACAATGCAGTTTGCTCTTTTTTCAATGTTGCTCAGCGCGCAGGTGGTTCTCGACTGTGACATTTTAGCAGTGTTAATGTTTATATAATCGTAAATGCGGCGCGTCAACTTTTCAAGACGTTTTTTGCATGACGCGCATTAACGCGCGATTTATTTGCGGCCGGGAAAAGGGAACGATTTTGTATTCGTCGAGTAAAAACGTGAAATTTACGACATTCGAAATGCAGACAACTTTTTTACGACCCGAAAACACACCGCGGCTATATTTATCATCGTCATTTTATTTTCATCCGCGCGCAGCACGCCACGAGACCCACGAAACGTCCTTGCTCGCAGTCACGTGCGATTCGTTTTCCAGGGCTCTCCCTGGGTTCTTGTCTCACTTGCTACGCTACTGAAGCCTCGCGATTGGTTATAGTCGCGCCAATCACGATCCAGAGATTCCGAATAACACCAACGAACTTTTCAACATATGAAAAAACGCAGCCGCGCACTTGACTTATCGATAGAAATCGTGCAGTGCTGTACGAAGAATTTCGACAAAATTGGTCCCTCTCCCCCGCAATAATTCATAGAAAGCATCGATGCACATTTTTTCTAAGACACTCTCAAACCTTCGAGTGCACGCCGCCCACAATTGCACATTCGGGTCAATCTGACCCAGAGCATTTTTCACATCGTTGCATTCCGACAAATATGCATTTTTTTTTGTTTTTCTAAGACGCGTTTTTCGTTGATTAATTGTCCAAATCTATGGCCCTGAATTTATACGTTTTGACGAATACGAAAACGGGTCAAAATGACCCAGTCGAAGGCTTGAAATTCACACGAAATCAAAAACATTAATTGACGAAACAAAAAGAATTTTAAAAAATTGCCCAAAACTCGAAAAACCACTTTAAAGAAAAATCGAATGTCACAATAATTCGACAAACGAGATTATCTTATCGTTTTATCTCGATATATATTGACGAACGTTATTCACAATGACGTTGAGAAATGCTCTCGCAAGAAACAACACAATCGACGCCCAACTTTCGCTCAAAATTTCCAGATGTTTCCAAAAATTGTAATTCGCCAAAAAAGAATCAATAAAATGTTCTCAAAATATTAGATTTTGAAAAATCGTCTTATTTTCTCTCATTCGGATCGCGTCGCGATGTTTGTCAACGTTCGCGCCTATACGTAAACAAAAGTTTCCCGAATGAAGCGAAAACATACTAGAGGCGGGCTTGAAAATTCTCGGTGAATTTTGTCAATCGTCACAAAATGTTTTCTTCATAGAAGGAAATTGTTTGTTTTAGTGTCGAGAATGTTGATAAAAAATGATTTAAGAATCGTAAATAAAGTGATTGTGCGGCGTTCAGGCCCGATCGACGCGCGCTCTTGTTTTCATGCCCGCGTACGAATGCTCCTTCCCCCACTCCTCGTCCGCATACTGATACGAGACTGGTATATAATATTTTCGAAGGAAAGACGCGGCGCGTTGAAGCGTCAGTGACTGGAAACTGATCGTAGAGTCAAGTGTCGAATTGCTGCACAATGAGGTGCGATCACATTTCCAAAACTTTTTCAAATACTTTTTCTGTCCACCGAAAACTGTGTCCGCGAGCAGGTGTTTGTGTTTTTGTTTACATGCTCGCGCGACGTCCGAAATTGCGCATCCATTTTTTTTCTCTCTCTCTGCTCGCGCGGATTTTCCTTTCGGGAAATTCGTTTCGTTAACATTTTCTCGCAACGCGCGACGCCGCACTAAAACTCGCTTTCAATTGTTCCGTTAATATTTCAAGTCTCCGCGGAGAGTGTGATTAAGATAACTGAAAAGAAAAATAACGCACACACTGCTCTCGATGTTGTTTCGCAATGACGCATGCGAAACGTCTGTACGAAAGTCTTAATAAAAATATAACATATCTCGACGATAATAAATATGCACGAAGGTACAGTCTCCGCTTGTTGTTCGATGAGTATGCAATAAGAGTGTCAAAATCGCGTGAATGCTGATTTTTCGTTGACCCTCGAGTCTCAATAATAAAATACAAACTCGTAAGAATTTTGTACAATTTTCTCAATTATATCCGCATGGATGAAAAAATGCAAAAATCGTCGACGAAATAAATTTTTTCATAAAACGAGAAAGCACACGAATTGAAAACTTTGATTTATTATTATTTATTGTGACGTAAACGTCAAGTCTCATCGCTACTTGGAAACTTTTTTTATACTTCGCGAACTATCTCGGTTTCGCGGTCGGTCAAATACGAGTTTTCGTCGGACTCGCTCATTTTTTCGAAAAGACGAAGGGACGTTGTTTTTTTGGTGAAAATAGAACGCGATGATGCGAGAAACTGTCCGTTTTTCTGGGAATTTCAAGCGTGTCCGCGATCAGGGGCGCGATCGTCGTGGATCGTAAGAACGCGCGTCGTGCGTGTCTGTCGAACTTTCGGGAAAAATTTCTACGGTAGGGAAGGAATCGAGATATGGAAATGCTTGATTTTTGTTTGGATGAAAACTTAAGTTTTTGGAGATATTTCCACACGGAATGGTCGTGAATTTTTTAATTCTCTGGCCTCTGGAAAAATGTTGAGTCAAAAAAACACGCGCTTGGGCGGCGCTGCACGAGCTGTGAATGTAAATAAAGAAATAATTCGTTGCCGGAACGAAAAGCAGTCGCTCGTGCATCGCGATGTATGACAATCGCCAAGAAATGATTTTTTTTTAATTGCCTGGAGATCGATAATTGCGTGTGGGAGCAAAAAAAAGGCGTTAGGTTCGTCTTGAATTTCAATTGGCGTCTATTTTCAGTCATCAACGTAGGAGAATGCCTTCCTACCGGCCGTGGGGTTCCACGGACGACGGTAACATCGAGTTCGAGTCACTGACGACAGAGACTGTGGAAGGTGCACTGGCGGTTATGAGGAAAGCGTTTTTCACCGATGAAAACGTCTGTGTCGGTGTCAATCTCATTTCGGAGCCGGGCGCTCCGGAAGAGCTCGAGGAGTTGTGTCTTGGCGCGATCAAAGATGGCGTCAGTGTCGTCGCGATTGATGTCAGGACTGGCCAAGTTGTTGGTGCGGCGCTCAACAAAATACAAGTTCGTGTCAAAAGTTTAATTAATTAATCATAATTTATTTCTTTTCTCGCTTCACTAAATCAATAAGCAATAACTTACAAAATAACCAAATAAACAATTTCCCGCAATTTTTCATCGAACCCCGAACCACCAACCGCGTCGTTCGGCCAAAACTTTCGAATCTCGATTTGCAAATAATTCGAATATCGATCGATCCCCGGAAGAATCAATTCGAAATTCCCCAGCGTCGTATTTCCTTCGCCATACTCATATGTTTCATCACGAATTATCGAGTGCTTTTCATTTTTGGAGATTCTCCAAAAACCTCCCCAGGCCAATTTATTTCCACTAATTTCATAGAAACAAAATAACAAAGTAATTTTGTTAACGAAACATTTTTCGTTTTGTCAAAATGAAAAAATGGTCGAGAATATTTCCCAAAAATCCTAAAAACCTAAAGAAGAATAATCTAAATTGCGAGAATTGACACAAAAAATCAATTAGTAATCATTAATTAATTAATCAACTAATTAATTAATAACTAATTAATTAGTAATGAATTAATTAATCAGTAAATTAATTAGTAAATTAATTTGTGGAATAATTGATTAGTAATTAATTTAGTAGATTAATTAGTCAATTCATTAATTAGTAATTAGTTAAGTAATTAGTAATTAATTAATTAGCAATAAATTAATTATGACTGATTAATCAATTAGTAACTAATCGATTACTCAATTATAATCGAAAATTATTAATAACCAATAATTAATGATAATCGATGAGCGATTAACAACAATTAATTGAGCTAAAAATCGAATTTTACTGCCGGGAGGGAGAATGTAGAAAAAAAAAATGTGTGGGTTACAGATTCGCGGTGATCCTTCGGCGAAGGGATCGTTCGAGCTGTTCAGCGAGCGTTGTAAACGAAAATCATCGAAAGCTCTGGTAGATTTTATGATAAACGTTGATTCTCGAATCGATCTTTTCAATCATTACAACGTGGACTGCATCCTCGAGATAATGTTCATGGCAACATTACAAAGTCATAGGCAGCTCCGAATCGGCGAACTTTTGGTAGTTTCCTCCATGGAGATCGGTAGAGAACTGAATCGTGGGAAAAACGTGAAAATCCCTGTTGAAATAGAGGGAAACGATGCGATTGCGAACCAGGATTGTATTCCGAGTCTCGTGTCGATGATTGCGACGTCCAATTATTCCAAAAGAATCGCCGATCGGTTGGGCTTCAATTCTCTCGTCAAGGCCAGCTTCGAAGAGTTTTCTTTCGACGGAAAAACCTTCGCCGAACGCATAGGCCCGCATCACAAATCCAGCTGGCTTCTCGCCAAAAGACTGACCATCTCAAAACCTTGAACGCTTTTCCTCCGGCTCAACGATCGTTAACCCCAAATATTTCCTCCTGACCGCAGGACTCCGAAAGTTAAAACTCCACGCCAACTCCAAAAATTGAGCTTCTCGCTCATTTTTTCCTGCCTCCCAGTCTTTAAATCCATTTTTCATCAACCAAATGCGCAAGAAATCAAATTTCCCGGACACCATTTTCTTCTTTAGAAAAAAAAAACGAAGAAAATCGTGTAAGCAAAAATCCGTTTACGGGGCCGGTCTGGCGATCAAAAAACAAAAAAAAACTCATCAGTTTTAGGGTCATTCTGACCCGCAAAATTTTTCGTCACCGCAATTGTTTGCAATTCAATGGCCCCGAATCTTTAGGCATTTAATTTTCGTTTTCGCTAAAAAAAAAAATAGATTTAATAAATTAAATTAATTTATTTTTTAATCAAAATAAATGCCGAATGAAATAATTGATTATTCATGAAATCTGAATAATTTACCACGAAAAACGTCTCTAGGACGAAAAATAAACACAAAATGCATTGTTTGCCGGATTAAAACGGTTTCACTGAAAATTCAATTTTGGCAAAAAACGTCGATATTTTGTTGAATACAGCGAACTAAATATTTTGAGATGATTTCAAAATATTCGTTATTTCGACAATATTTTTCATTGTAACGCAAGTGTCAGCAAAATTTGCCATTGGAATGACAAAAATTTACTTTCCGAAAAGATTTTCGAGAATGTTTTTTGCTGGAATGACAAAATTTTCGTGATTTTTCGAAAAAACGTTTAGTTCAACGTATCCAACAAAATATCCATCTTTTTCAACAAAATTCTCTTTTCAGTCAGTGTTGAAAAACGCCGCGGGGCAGATTGACCCAAAATTAGCCGGGATAATTGACATTTTTAAGAATTTAAATATATTTTCTCGATATTAATCAATTTCCTAATATTTCATATCACGCTGTCGCATCAAATTACCGGTGATATTATTTTTGTTAAGTTTTATCGGATCATACTCATCGTTAACGTGAGATTTTAACTTTTTTTTCTCAATATTTTCGTCCGTTTTGAACGTTCATTTCCGGTCGATCTCGGCTACGAGGAGAGCGATTATGCCACTTTAAGGGGAGCGTTATTTACAGCAAATTTTATCAGCTCTCCAACGAGCCGCGTTGCGATCCGATCGGTCGCGAAATGAGCGATTGGCGCGGTAAAAACTGCAACTGAACGGAGAATCCTGAAAAGTTTGAAGTTTTATTTTATTTATGAAAATCAGTCTTTGTTGTTGAATGTTAACTTGAAAATGATCAATTCGATTTTTTTTTGGGGCTTTTGGCAAACGAGCAAGTTTGCAAAAATGATTTTTAATCGCAGAAATGTTGTTTGCGCTGTTAATTGTTACCTGCGCGTTGTTGCAGACCATTTTAGAAATATTCTTTCAACACACAATAAAGGGAGAGAAAAATTGTTGATTTTGTTGTTACGGATAAAGAAAGAAAAAAATGGGACTAAAATGCATTTTTATTTACTCCCAATTTCTGCGAGATTTTTTGCAACTCTCGCATTATAATCTCATCCTCAATTTCCTTCAAGACCCATGAATAGGCTTCGTTAGTCGAGCTCAGCCAACTTCGCCAAACCCAATCCCAAGACTTTGCTGCAAAACTGCGGCAAGAAACCGTTCGATAATTTAGCCTCCGGGTGCACAATTGAACAAATTTCATAGCAAAAAAAACCTCGTCAAATTGTCTTGACAAAAAATCCCGGAAAATTTTGCCCAGAGTTTAAATTTTTCTCTTTTTTCTTCACAAAATCCTCGAAATTTCGAAATTTTGGCCTTGACATATTTTTTCACGTCGAAAAATCGACCGTAAAACTCGATAAACGAAAATTCTCGCCGTTACGAGCGAAAATTATCGGTAGGAAAAAACGCGAACGTGACTTCGCATCGAATTGCTTGTCTGGACCTCGAGCCACAAGAATTATGCACGGCGTGTGTTTATTTTTGGTTTTCCATGATAAAAGGTGTTGGGAAAATAAATCGATTGCTGTACTCGATGAAGAATTGTGGAGAGCTCCCCAAGCGGAGAATAAACAGCCACGATGGGCGTGATAAATAACACACGTTGATTACGTACAGCACTAAACTAAATTGTTCGACTGACCCTAGGAATAAATTACGGGCCACAGTCGAGAGACGTATTCGCACCGACGTATCGGCATTTCCACGCCGAATCGACCAATTTTCATTCGACAAACTCTGTTCAACTTTTTGGAAATGAATCTTCGAGACCGGGTCGTTTGGCTGCAACAATTTTATTGTCACCGACCACGCACAATTTTCTATATGGATAGAATTTCTTCAAATTTTCGTGACACAAAGAAAAACGGGGACGTCTAAAAGCTCGCGCAGTTCTAAGAGGCTTCGCCATGTAGAGGTCGAGATATTTATTTATAAAAATTACAATTTTCAGTATAGTTTCTCATAAGAGCGCGTGTCTAAAGTTGCAATTTTCAACGTTAAATATTTCGATTTATAAATGACGAGGCCTCTTAAAACTTTGCACACGCTTTTATGCAACATCGAACAAGTTTTATTCAGTTTTTCCAGAAAATCGAACGTAAAATTTGTTCGAAATTTTGGTTATTATATAAAAAATACAAATTACCTCGGACAATCTTGATTTTCGAGTATTTTGTTCGTTAGACAATTTGTAACAACATTTTTTAATGAACTTGAGCTCGCGAACCATTTTTTATGCAAGAAAAACTGAAATTAAACATTTTAATTTGACCGTCACCATCTACAACGTGCTCAAAATGCATTTTTACTGGAATGCAACGATTTAAAAAACCTCGTGACTCAGATTGAGCCAATATGCACGCAATTTTTTGTTGAACTTTGTTCAATATGTCATGGAAAGCTCAGCAAACTATTCGTAAATTTATCAAAATCTACACCTTTGAATGCTGAAAAGGATTTCGAGCATTTTTCGTTTCAATTCGTATACGAAAATCGCAATAAAAAATATTCATCGAAACGACCTTCAATCGACCTTGGAGCTTCCTTGCAGTGAACGCGCGTAACGAGTTGGAAGATAATGGTAACGAAAATGGTCTGGTCAAAAGTTTCTTTATAAATTTAGCACGAGCTCGAAAAAACGTGACGATTGACGAGCCGGTTAATTCTGCAGTCGCAATGGAACGTCCTATAGGGATGACTCGAAGAAGGAGAACTCGGAGCGAACTGGATTGTGCTGTCAGACGATCACGTGCAGTTTTGTTGCGATAGTGCGGCAAGTAGTAGCGAAGAGTTCTCCTCGAGTTGGGTTTTTCGCGCACAAACTCAACGAGGAATCGAATTTTTCACGGCTCTCGGGTGCTACGAGAATTGCTCGGATCGCTAGTTCGTCCGACGACTCCGGGACGTACGCGACACGCATCTGCTGGCTTTGCGTTTTTCCCAGTCAGTTCGGACGGTGAGTTTTTCGTAAATACGAAAAATTTCCATTTTCCTACGTCGCACGACACCAAAAAAAAAAAACGAAAAAAACTGTTTTTGTAGGTCGAGATCAACGCAAATCCTCGAAAATGTTTCTTCACTCGAGCTCAGGGCCCAATGGTCCGATCGAATACACTATTTTGTGCAAGGACAGAGTCGAGGACGCTTTGAACGTGCAGCAGGAATCGATGAAACACGAAAATGTTGCTATCGGGGTTGGGGTTTACGAGGAAGACGGTGCCGCTGAAGCGATGAAGATTTTATTCAGAGAAGTTATCAAAGACGATTGTAGCGTGATAGCGATCGATGTCAATAGTGGAAAAGTCGTTGGTGCGTCTTTCAACAAGCTTCACGTGAGTTATCCACAAAATAATCGAAAGTAAACTCCGTAATCAAGATTTAAATGGTGCTGAAAAAAAAACAAAAAAACAAAAAAAATTGCAATCACTTTCAATTATAATTACGTGATTAATGAAAATTTGTAGAAAATTTACAAAAATTTTCATTTCTCCATCGATTTTTTCATCCCCCAATTTTCGAAATTTCGATTATAATTGAAAAATTAATTGTATTCATAATTCGAAAAATAATTACAATTATAATTAGAAAATTGATTGTAATTCATAGAAAATTTGAGAAGTTATCCACAAAATAAACGAAAATAAATTCCGTAATCAAGATTTAAATGGTGCTGAAAAAAAAAACAAAAAAACAAAAAAAATTGCAATCACTTTCAATTATAATTACGTGATCAATTAAAATTTGTAGAAAATTTACAAAAATTTTCATTTCTCCATCGATTTTTTCATCCCCCAATTTTCGAAATTTCGATTATAATTGAAAAATTAATTGTAATCATAATTCGAAAAATAATAACAATTATAATTAGAAAATTGATTGTAATTCATAGAAAATTTGAGAAATACACAATTTTCATTTTTCCATGGATTGAAAAATTATTTTTAAAATTAACAATTCATTTTATTTTCGTGGCAATGGTGGAAAACTTTGGAAAATGACTGATTAGTCATTAATAATTATAATTTTAAGTATAAAATTGATTGGAATTTGGAGAAATTTTTAGAACACACACAATTTTGATGTTTTTGTTAATTTTGTTGATCCTCACTTTTCGCAATCTCGCGAGCTCCGTCCATGGAAAAAGATTATACGTGGAAAATCTTGGAGTTGTTAAATTATTAAGAGATAAATAAGAAAAATTCTCCACTTGCGCTTAAGGCTGCGGGGATAAAGCAACGAATTAAGTACATGGCAAAGTCACTCGGCATAATTCACTTGCCAATAAGTTTATGACTTGATTACGTTTTGTAAAAGCGAGTGATTTCGTCTCTTAAGGTTCCTCTGGCAAACGACGAGGTTGATCCTCTTCTGGAGGTTGTGAAGAATCGTTTGAAACCTCGTGCCAGTCTCGCTCTCGTTAATTTCCTCGATGATGTAAGTCATTCCAGCCATTTGTCTAGTTTATTATCAACTACTTACTACAGTTCTCGAACCGAGTGCTTTGTCACGACCGTTGTCTATTGTCCAACTGGCGGATCTTGCAGCTCGTATGATTTGCACTTTTCGAGAAAAAAAAATGCAAAAAAAAACATGTTCGAGACTTACTTTTTGAGCTGAACGTAAAAACGTGAAAAAAATTACGTTGAAATGAATATTTTTTTCACTATTTGTTATCGTTAACGTATCACAAAATGACTTTATTTAGGATTCTCTAATAATTTTGTCTCAACATTCTTGACACCAAAACTAACAATTTTCTCACGCGAAGAAAACATTTTCTGACATTAAGAATTTGACACATTTAATTTACAATTTTCGCAACTTTCCCCATTCAAACGCGTGTAAATTCAAGTCGCCTTTCGTTTATGAGTTGCAAAAAAATGTCTTTAGGATTTTTCTTGAAAAAAATTCGAGTCTCAGCCTTTTTGGCTGTCTGCAAAAAAAATCTCAAATACATTTTTTTTCCTACTCGATTTTTGCAACTTTTTAACGACAACGTGATTTTAATTTACACGCGTTTGGATGGAGACAATTAAATATTGCAAATTGAATATTTGACGTTCGAAACGTCAGAAATTTTCTTTCATAGGAGAAAATTTTGTTAGTTTTGGCGCCAAGAACGTTTATAAGAAATTTTGAAAAAAATCCTGAATAAAATCGTTTCGTTTTACGAATTAAATTGTTTGGGTTTGTTTTTCGAGTGATTATATGGCCAATTTTGTATTCAAGGTCGAGTCGAGAGTCGATATGTTGGAGCGATACGCTACGAGTGCTGCAATGGAAATTTTTTACGTTGGAACTGCACCGGGTTATCGGGGCTACAAAATCGGTCACAGATTGGTCGAAAATTCGATCAAATTGGCCAAGAGCTTGGGTAAATTCGAGCAACAATGCGATGCACGTAAAATCGAACCCGGCGTTGTTTTCGGAGTGTTCACGTCAAACTACAGTCAGAGTATCGCCTCGAAGCTCAATTTCGAGTGGCTGGCCATCGCCAGATACGAGGATTACGAGTGCAACGGTATTAAAATGTCCACGAGGATTGGCAAGGAGCACGAGACCGCTAAACTCGGTGCCCTCAAATTATAATCCCGTCCAGAAACAAATTTTCACCTTTCTCGTTGTTTCTTCATTCCATTCGATCAATTTCATCATTTCTCCGACAATAATTCCCCATTTTTTCATCCATATTCACCAAAAACTGTTGGCTCTTTCCACAGCTAAAGTTTTCTTGTTAATTGGAACGCAAGTTGCGTAAAAATTGAGGAAAAACTTGTTTAGGGGGTGAAAAAAGTTTTACGGACTCGAAGCAACGATTTTTCTTCAATTTTTCTAGGAATTACAATTAATTTTTTAATTATAATAATTATTATTCTGTTTAGTATGATTATAATTAATTTTTTAATTATATTTAATTAATTTTTAATTATAATCATAATTAGTTTTTGAATTATGATGATAATTAATTTTTTAATTATAATTACAATGAATTTTGTCATTATGATTGAAATTTCGAAAATTGGGGGATAACAAAATCGATAGAGAAATGAAAGGTTTTGGAAATTTTTTTCTTGTCAATAGGAACGCAAATTGCGTAAAAATTGAGGAAAAACTTGTCGAGGGTGTGAAAAAAGTATTACGGACTCGAAGCAACGATTTTTCTTCAAATCCTGTCTCGATCCGAGCAAAAAAAGCGAAAATCTCGCCACGCTCAAGTTTGCACCGTTGTAATGCAACGAAATTCTGTTTTCCCACCGACAAAATCGATACGAAAATTGTTGCAAACTTGAAAATGCCATGAAATTCCCAGAATTTCTTCCCCTCAAATTTCTCTCCATAGGTCCAAGAGGAAAGTGTCCAAAATCGCCATGTTTTTTGCTTCCGTGCGTTCGAGCCACTTGGCGAGGGATTTGTAAATGAAAAACGCCTCGATTTATTGGAGCGACAATAAAATATTTCGTCAATTTCGTACTTTGGACGTTTCTTTTTACATTTTATTTCAACCTCGCGTTTCGAAAATCGTATTGACTGGAATAAAAATAAAGAAATTATGTGCGTTGAGGACAATTTGACATTTTAATATATTTCGAATCATTCGTCTCGTACAAATGCAGCAATGAAGAAATATATTTGTATGACACATTCACAAATACACCCAGAATTAATAAAGAAAAAGCTCGTATTGGATAAGAATCAATTTCGATCGTTTTAAATGAAAAAAATGCATTTTCTCTCCGCGATTTATCGATGGAAATCGATTGTGGACGAATGGCCAATGAAGCTCGAAGAAAATGCAACGAAAACTGATTTTCTTTCGTAGCAGAGAACAAAATGTTCAAATGGCAAAGTCTTTTTTGCCATTTGAAAAGAAAATTATGACGCTGAAGTTTGCAACGTTGGAATGCATCGAAAAATATTGAATTTTATCGAAGATTCGTTCAATTTTCAATGTCGTCCAAATTCTTCGAGCCGATATGCTTTTCGAATGGCAAAAATGGATCATTTTATCATCCGAATTAAATTCTGTAATTGAATTATTATTTTTTTCAAAGATACGAATGAATTTCGTTGCATTATCCAACGATGCAAACTTCATAAGAGAAAACTTAGTAACGAGTGCCCTTAATTATAAAAACACTCAATAAAAAACACAATTTTGGTTGCATTCCAATTCAGGAAACGTGTTTCGTCTTTTTTAAACAATCATCGTTTGGCCAGAAAGACTTTTGGTGATAAAATGACGAGTACAAATATATCAAGTCGAAGGATTCTACACACGTGCTTTGAGCTTATTTATTCTTCAGCGAATATAATTGATTGGTTTATATAATTGAACGGATTTTCACTTGTCCATATTGTTATCACACGATCGTAACGTCCAGCTATAACTAATTCATTCTAATAGCGAGCTACGACGTTTATATTTATCCAACAATCGTACACTCCATGACTTCGCTGTCCTATAAGCACACGCGTAAATATTGGGCCGAAGTTTGCAACGTTGGAATGCAACGAAAAATCAGTATTTTTATTGATAATTTGTTGAATTTTATAAAACATCGAAAAATCGATCGTTTTATCATTGTAATTACATTGTACATTTTTGTTAAGAGTTTTGTCACTAAATCAATGCATTTCGTTGCATTCCAACGATGCAAACTTCAACGTCATGCGTAAATACTTTTTTTTTACAAGTAACGAACAACCAACCATTATTTTTTTCTATATTATTCGCATCTTCATCTCCAAAATCTTGTTTTTTTTTTATTTTCTTCTCTTATTCAATATTTACCAACAGTTTAACAATTATTTCAAACGAATAAGAAAACCAACGACGTATATTTATTTTATTTATCTGCTGAAGCCACTTTTGCTGAACCGAAAGGATTTTTCAATTACCGCCAAACAAATTGACTCGTTATATCAACAAATATATTTCATTGGATCGGATTTTCAATTAGTTTGTAGATTTTACGGTATTTATTATTACAGTAACATTCAGTGACACATCAAAAATCCCTTCGTCTTTTCCATTCCCATTTTCTTTGTAGTTTTTTCTTTCATTTATTGTTTATTTTGTATTTTTTCAAATTAAGGATATTTACCATATACAATTTCGTCGAAAATTGGCCTTTTGTAGAAAATATTCATAGAAAGTTGTCTCTTTATTATTTTTACGTAAAAAAGCTTCGTGCAGGGCTCGAAATATTGTGAGGACACTGCGAGACAGTCTTTTCAATTTTGCAAACTAAATTTCGGCCCCAAAAATCGATGCACTACGTAAAAAATCGATAAGGGAAACGAATTTTTTTCGCTCCAATGTGAATTTTGAGTCTGGCTCTGTATATGGTAATGATCCTTAAAATTAACACGGAAATATTGAGCTCGTTGAAGATCCCAGTGTTGGGGATCGATCGATGCGCACTTTTGTATATAAATTTCTGTTTTTTTTTTTAATCGTAGAATCGACTTTTCTTTTTGTTACGATGGAAAATAATTCACTAACGAGTTGAATCTCGTTGTGTGGATTTAGAGTCCAGTTGAGCAGGTTCGTCCTTCCAGCATTTGTATCTTTATTAACTCTAATTATCACTAGGCTCGTTTATTACTTTAACCCTCTGCGGCTGACACACTACAATCCGGGCACCTCCCTAGACACACATGGGTCTGCGGGGCGTTCAATGCTTTTTTTTCAACTGTGTCTGGCCTCGCTTAAAAAATTGATAAAAATGATTTTTTATCATTTTTTAAAAATGCTCATCGATACGAAAAACGAGAAATTCACGCCATTCGCTGCGAGGGCTGGACATTCCAGACCCATGTGTGTCTACTAAGGGTTAACAGCGTTTTCGGTCTCTAAACATTTTGAGGTTGAGGGCATGGATTCATTTTGAACGATCATAGACAAACCTCACGAGACTTTAAGGACCAAACGACTTTATTTAGGGTTTTTTTTCAAAATTTCTCATAAACGTTCTTGGCGCCAAAACTAACAAAATTTTCTCCTATGAAAGAAAATTTCTGGCGTTTCGAATTCCAAATATTCTATTTGCAATATTTAATTGTTTCCATCCAAACGCGTGTAAATTAAAATCACGCTGACGTTGAAAAGTTGCAAAATCGAGTAGGAAAAAAAATGTATTTGAGATTTTTTTTGCAGACAGCCAAAAAGGCTGGGACTCGAATTTTTTTCAAGAAAAATCTTAAACACATTTTCTTGCAACTCATAAACGAAAGGCGACTCGAATTTACACGCGTTTGGATGGGAAAAGTTGCGAAAATTGGAAATTAAATGTGTCAAATTCTTAATGTCAGAAAATGTTTTCTTCGTGTGAGAAAATTGTTGGTTCTGGTGTCAAGAATGTTGATACAATATTAATAAAGAATCCTAAATAAAGTTATTTCGTGATCGTAATACGTTAACGATCGAGAAATATATATTTATACATACATTTTTACTTTTTGTTAACGTCAATTTGTGTGACGTCGATTAATCCTCGTGATTCCATCAAATTGACACAAGATTATTGTTTAATTCTACTTTTAGTTTCCACCAATAGCGTTTTTTCGTTCGCGATCGTAGACGCGATAATGTATTAGGAACGAGAGCAGAAATCACGATCGAGACGAAACATTTGTTCGTGCAGCTTCTTTCAAATTTTTCTTTCGAGCCTGCTGTTTTTTTTTTTTTATCGAGGAATTATAAAAAATATCAACTTTTTGGCTCGTAAAGAGGCGAATGAAGATCAAGAATCCAAAAGATTTCGTACAGTGGAGAATTCTCAAAGAAATTATTGAATTTTTCAATCAAATATCTACGAATGAATAGTTGATTTTTTTTTTCAAGTAAAACCGAAAATATTCGCTGAAAAAGAGACTGAAAAAACCGAGCCAATGATTTCAAAGTTTCGTAAAGTTTATGAATTATTTTCATGTGTCATTTTCAGTCGATTGTTTTTTTTTTGTACGATAAAAATGTGCATTGCGTTCCTAATTAGGTGGGCGAATAAAAAATATAATCTCAAGTCTATCGACCAGACGTTTTGTTTTGTGTATGTATTTTCTTTTTTTCTTCTCCTCCACTTTGGACGTTAATGAGTCATTAATTTATTATTGTACCTATGGTAACAGCGTCGTCGCCACGATCGTAAGGTTCGCAGATTCTCTCTCTCTCGCGCCTTCCCGATTTTCGAGTTTGCATCGTTGGAATGCAACGAAATTCTTTTTTTTTTTAATTTTTATTTATTTCTTATTGAATCGATCTTCATTGTCTTGGGTTTTTTTAAATTGAACTGAAAAAAATTGAATTGAATTCAAATTGAATTTTAATTTTGAATTGAATTGAAGTTTAATGAAAATTCAATTGAATTGAAATTTTGAATTGAATTCAAATTCAATTTCAATTTGAATTGAAATTTCGAATTGAATTCAAATTCAATTTCAATTTAATTGAATTTTAATTCAATTTGAATTCAATTCAAATTGAATTGAAGTTCAATTGAATTGAAATTTTGAATTGAATTAAAATTCAATTGAATTGAAATTTTGAATTGAATTAAAATTCAATTGAATCGAAATTTTGAATTGAATTAAAATTCAATTGAATTGAAATTTTGAATTGAATTAAAATTCAATTGAATCGAAATTTTGAATTGAATTAAAATTCAATTGAATTGAAATTTTGACTTGAATTGAAATTTCAATTTCAAATTGAAATCCGATTTCAATCTGAATGGAATTGAAATTGAATTGAAAAAATTGAAGAATTCGTGGGATTCCAACGTTGCGAACTTGAGTTACTTTTCTACCGTCCTCTCATTAATTTTACGTTTTTTTTCTACTTATACAGCCGTTAGTCGTTAGTCGTTATAAAAAATGTGGACGTATGACGCGTCGATGGAACGTAACACATATCCAACGTGTAATATTTTTTCTCTTTGATGCTCTCTCACTTACATCGTTATAATTAATCCCTAAATAACTATGAGATCGAATTTGCACGTAATTAAGACTTGCGAGCTCAATGAGCAGAGAGACGAACGTCGAGACGTTGCATTTCGTTCCATTTTTTTCCATTCCACCGTGAAATTCAAATGTTGTTGCTTGGCAAACTCGAATGAACCAATTGTCATCAGTTTACACTCGGAAAATCTAATGACTCTCGATTTATTTGACGGGAAATTCCAAGTGGATTGAGGCAACCGCACGAATCGAGCCTTCAAGGGCTTTAATCAGCCTAAAAAATCGCCGGATCCTCGACTTTCATTTCTCAATTTTCGTCCGGTCAAAAAATCGAAAAAAAATGTGGAAAACGATTTTTGTAATAGAAAACTCACGATTGCCTCGATTCACTTGAAAGTTGGATTGTCCTTCGCTCACTGGCAGACACGATTTTATAATTTGGCACAAAACAGCCCGCAAGTACATTTTTTTGCATCTTTTCATCGAATCCTCTTCAAGATTCGAGTGTCGAGTGTGTCGATGTCACGAGGTATCGAGATATCGATACGCCACACACACATCACTATAATAATGCATTAACATGTAGAAATTTCTTGACACATCGATGCAAAAACATTTGCAGTCATTAAGGACAATGAAAAATCGTTAACATCAAAATATTCAAATGAGGAGCAACCGTAATTGGCCTAACTGACTACACACTGAATTCGAGCTTTTAAAAACTTTTAAAATATTCTTAATCTACTGGTTAAAGGCGTTCGTCGACGAGGGAACAACAACAATTGTTGATTAACGTCTATAAATAAAAGCAACTACTGCAAAATCCCACACACGAAAAAATCGAATGTGTGGACGCATTTTTATAACGAGAAATCATGTCATGGGCTCTGGAATTATTTTTTTCGCCTTCGAACTCATAACTGGGCCCCGAACGCAGTCCACGCTTTGCTTCATCATAAAACGTGCCCTATGCCGATAAACGAACTTTCTCGTACACCATTTTCTTCGTTTTTTCACGGGGAAGAGGAAGAGGCCCGAGAAATTCGATTTCGTGCAGATTTAGTTAATGAAAAATCGATTTGAAGACTGAAATCCAGGAAAAATGACTTTAGGATTCTTTAATAATTTTTTTATCGACATTCTTGACGCCGAAACTAAAAATTTTCTCCGAAGAAGAAAAATCTGCCGTCGTTAAGATTTTGAGAAATTTAATTTCCAGTTTTCGCAACTTTTTCCATCTAAACGCGTGTAAATTCAAATCGCGCGTCGTTCGGATGGGGAAAATAAAAAAATTGGAAAATTGGCAAATTCAAAACATCAGGAGATTTTTTTTTCAGGAGAAAATTTTTAGTATCGGTGGCAAGTAAAGAAAATCGTTTTGACAGCTCAAAACGTTCGGAGCCCAGCGTTCGTAGCATAAAAATGGAAAAATGAAACTGAGGTTTTTACGATCACATGACGAGCTTGACATTAAAGATTTGAATGAATCTCCCTGCATGGTCATTAAATCACAGCAACGAATACTATAGTCTGCTTTGGCATTTTTCTTCGCTTAGGAATAATTTTACAATTAACATTAATTCGTACAACTAATTGGGCTCTACGAGCCTATTTGGACGAGCAGCTATGAAAAATGGAACGAACAGTAACCACGGACCGAAAAAAATTGATGCCATCCAAATGGCAACTTTTTCTTTCCAGCATCTTTCAATCTGTCGCTCAAATTTCGCCCATTCGAACTCTTTTTTTCGACTAAAAATCAAAAGATTGTCTCACCGGAGACAAAAATGAAATTTTTTTTGTTTACACTGAAAATTCAATTTTGTCAAAAAACGTCGATATTTTGTTGTTGAATACGGCCAACTAAATATTTTGGGATCATTTCAAAATTTTCGTTATTTCGACAATATTTTTCATTGTAACGGAACTGTCAGCTAAATTTACGATTGGAATGACAAAAATTGACTTTCCGAAAACGATTTTCCACAATGTTTTTTGCTGGAATGACAAAATTTTCGTCATTTTTCGAAAAAAAAACGTTTAGTTTAACGTATCCAACAAAATATCGATGTTTTTCAACAAAATTTCTTTTTTAGTGTATATTTGACTCACGTCTCGCCGAAAAAATCTTGTCTATAAAACTACTTTCACTCGCAAAACGCCCTACGACCAACATTTTCTATTAATTAGTAGTTTTCTTTGTCCTTTTTGTCTTAATCTTTTTTCTACTTAGTATTTATCGGTATTATTTACCTGGCACTCGCTGCTGCTGCATTATTTTGACAACCATCGGAAATATAAAATGTATTTTCAATAGCGTTATCAAAATAAAATATAAACTGGCAATAACTGCATGGCTGGTACGTTTTTTACTTTGGCAATATTACAAGTTACAAAACAAGTTACGTCGTGCGCCCTTTAATCCTTTTTTTTATGCTTTTTTACGTAAACTTTTTATTTACTTTGCTTTCGTTCATTATTAATCGTCCATTTGTTGTTTTCGCTCGAGTTATTCTTTCCTCGCAATTACGTCTAATTACACTTAGCCTAAAGTTGATCGATTTTACGCTCCGCACTCAACTAGATTCGCGTACCTTTTTTACTTTCCTTTCGCTTTGCAAGATTCATCTTTGACACGTGTCTCTGTTCATGTCCGGCGCCGGCACGTTCTGGTAAGACGGTTGCGTGTCTCGAAAGTGCGACCTTATCAATAGACCCAGACCCAACAGAACCACCGGCAGACCCAGCAATGCGCATATCAGCTCACCCGTCACTCCCGGTGACCATAAAATCGTGCCTGCAACGTCAAAACGCATCATCCTCGTTAACTCTTCATTGCCTACTGTACGCACTGGGGTCTGATTGACCCGAGTGTCTGACTTTGATCCTTTTTACACACGATTTTTGTAAAATAATCGTTTTTCAAATTGAATTGCATTTTAAATAATAATCGTAAATAACAATGCAATTTGGACGTAATAATACCTTCGCAAATTGAATTTTATTTTGAATAACAATTTTTCAAATTGAATTTTATTTTAAAGAATAATTTTTCAAATTGAATTCAATTTTCGATATTAATTTTTCAAAATTGAATTTTTCTGGAATAATAATTTTTTTCAATTACTTATGAGTAGGAATTTGAATTTTTTCGCATGAATCGCGACTCGGCATAATTTTTACGAAAATTTGGGACAACATTTTCCTCCGGATGGTCGCGATCGCTTTGACGGTGATTTTATATTTTCAAATAGTTTGAAAAATCGTGACTGCATATATACTGACCCCCGTTGGATCCAACGTCCATTTTGTAGAGACTCCACCAAATACCAGAGAGCGGCAACGAGACAGTAGCTGCAGCAACGGTGAAAACTGCGCTTTCGCACATGGATAGAAAATTCACCATCGATATGACGAAGAGGACATAGGAGAATAGAAAAATCCATCCGTGACTGGGAATATTGGAGCACGCGTTGTCACCGCGCAAATGGCAAATCAGCCCGCGCTGTATAGTCTCGAAGAGCTCCTTCGGTGCCAGACCCTGAAACACCCATTCCAGTTCCCTCAAGTTCGCAAAAACAAAATAAAACGAAACACACGATTGTCTCGCAATAGAAAAAAATAATCGCATCAATATTTGAATAATTATTGAAAATTGAAACCAATTGTTAATAATTATCAAATATCAAAATTATTTTATTGAAACAATTATTATTAATAATAAATTCAATAATTCATAATAAAATTCGAAATGATTAATTAATTAATTAATTAATTAATCATTTTGAATTTCATTGTAAATTAATTAATTGTTAATTGTTAATTTTTCAATGAATTGTTATTAATTGTTATTAATTAATTAAAAATTAATTAATAACAATTGTTATTAATTAATTAAAAATTAATTAATAACAATTGATTAATTAACAATTTTGAATTTTTGTATGAATTATGAATATTATTATTAATTAAACATTAATTAACAATAACAATTAATTAATTAACAGTTAATTAATAGTGAAATTAATAAATTGAAATAATAATTATTAATATAGTAAATTCAATAATTCATAATAAAATTAATAATCAATAATAGTTTCAATAATTCAGTTAATTTATGACAATTGCAAACAATAATTTATTATCAATAAGAATGAAGAGTGAATAATTAAAAAAATGAAAATGTTATTCTTACCCTGCCAATTCCGGGCAAAGTGTCGATCCAAGTGAAGGCAATAATCGCTACGAAGGAGACGGCGTGAATGTAAAAAACGGTTTGGATGATGGGTGGTTTTGGAAAATTTTTCGGTTTTATCGTTGGATCAGGATCGGTAACGTGCAACAAACGTCCACCCTCTTCGTCGGATCCACGTCGTCGAATATCGCGTGACGAAACGAGCCGCGATACCGTGTACAGAAATGAATTCTGCTGAGTCGTTAAAAGTTGGCAAACGTTTTGTTGCTGCAAACAAAACCAATGACAAAATGATTGAATCGAAATTAAATAGTAAAAAGCATTGAGAAAGGCTTTTTCACGGATAAGAAACGTTGATGCTGATCTTACTCCCGTGGTGAAATGCCGCTCGAGCATCGTGAAAAACATGGCAAAAACTGCGAGCGATCCGACGTAGACAAATGTCCAAACTGCTCGTATTCCCCAGGAACCGCGCATCGTTACCGTGTGAGCTGAAACTTCACGACCTCGGCAACGAAACTCGTCGCAAAGCCCGTAATCGACGCTTATAAATAATCCCACGATAATCGTCGTACTGGAAAAAATCCGTTGCAGACTCATCACTGAAATAATCGTTAAAAACTTCATCAAAAACTTGATTCCCGATCCACGATCGTCTCACACGAGCATATGCCACGAAAAAATGATCAAATCATCAATAAACTCGAAATCCAACGAGTGTACACTGAAAATTCAATTTTGTCAAAAAAACGTCGATATTTTGTTGAATTCGGCGAACTAAATATTTTGGGATCATTTCAAAATTTTCGTTATTTCGACAAACAATATTTTTCATTTGTAAGGGAACTGTCAGCAAAATTTACGATTGGAACGACTAAAATTTACTTTCCGAAAAAATTTTCCAGAATGTTTTTTGCTGAAATGACAAAATTTTTGTGATTTTTCGAAAAAACGCTTAGTTGAACGAATCCAACGAAATATCCATCTTTTTCAACAAAATTTTATTTTCAGTGCGGAATACTCACTTTTTCGGCAAAAGAAGAAATAGTAGACGAGTGAAAAAACCAAAGTTATGCCTTTTATGGGATCTTGAAGATGGCACAAAACTCTGTCCTCGTCCAATGACAAAGTTCCCAGGATACCAGCGAGGGCATAAATCCCGCTCATTTTGAGTAAACTCGATCGGGATATTTTGACTTTCATGCTGTTCGGTATCAAAGGCGGTGGCGGAGAAATTTTCTCCGCCACGAAGTACGCCAGTCCGAGAATGCAAGCGGCGGAAAATGAAATGAAAACGAGTCCTGCAAACAGAAAAAAAAAAACGAAAATTATATCGATGACGACATTGTGCCGTGTTTTTGGATTTTGCGTGAAGAAAAAATTGGAACGAACCGGCGTAGGCGTTGGAGACCCCGCTGACGCTCTCGAGATAAAGAGGGAAACTGATAATGGCTATGGTGACAGAAATAACGAGAGCAATGAGAGTCGCGAGAAAGCTGAACTTTTGCCATCCCGGTTGATCGGTGTCGAAGAGCTTATCCGACGAGTGATAAGCGGCGTATGGTGAATCCTCCGTGTCTGTATATTCTTCGATCTCAACGTCACTTCCGGTGCAGCGAAGTTCTTCTTGATCGTCTTCGTCCATCATCGTCGAAACGCAGCTCGTCAGCCCTGCCACTTTTCTTTATTATTTCCTCCTCGGACTCGAAATCTTGAACAAAAAATGACGAAAAATTAAATCTTGGATTATAATCATGAGTTTTCAGTTTTTCTTACGGAAAAAATCGTTCGCGAGCCCAAGTTCATCAACAAAAAGTTGTTACCAATTGACCAAAGAACGACAAACTCTAAATTCGAGATTGTCCGAGGTAATTTGTATTTTTTCATATAATAACCAAAATTTCGAACAAATTTTACGTTCGATTTTTTGGAAAAACTGAATAAAACTTGTTCGATGTTGCATAAAAGCGTGTGCAAAGTTTTAAGAGGCCTCGCCATTTATAAATAGAAATATTTAATGTTGAAAATTGCATAAACTAATGAAAATTCTGATTTTTATAAATCTCGACGTCTGCATGGTGAAAGGTCTCGAGCAATTATTCATTCAATTGTCAAAGGATATCGAAATCGAGGACAATTTCTTGAAAATCTCAGCGAGCAATCGGAGCCGAGCGTTCCTATTGCGAGTGAGCAATACTGCAGCTCCGCGTCACACAACTTTGTGCAAAGTTATGCATTAAAGCAGAGGAATTTTCATTTCGGACAGCAAATTTGTTCCCGATTTTCTTCCTGCAAGCACGCAGGTGCCCTGTAATTCGCGTGGAAAAGCTTCGCAAAGAAATGTTCACGTTTCAACTGTGCAGAGTCTCGTTCCAAAGAATATACGAGACTCCGCGCGAGTGCCATTTATTTCTATATCGGAGTAACTCGAGCATTGCGATAAACCGAAGGGACTGCCTTGCGAAGCTCGCTCATGCTTTTCTCGTCATTCCACGAGGCAAAGAGTTCGTCGAGTCGACCGAATGGGACGTGGAAGAAGATCGAGCGTTAAATTCGGTCAAACCAATTAACAAATTCAATGTGTTTTCCGACTGAACAAAAAATTCAATCAAACAAAATTCTTCAGCTGGAAATAAAATTCCATATTTTTCTTCGATCTAATAAAATCGATGATTTTCTTGAATATTGACCAAACACTATTTTCCTTCGATGCTTTTTCTTATCATTACCGTAAATAAAAATGATGAAAAATCATTTTTATCCCTCAGGGTTCAAAACTACTTTCCTGAATTTTTGTACATTTTTTAAACGACTCCAAGTCTTAATGCATAATAATAATATTTATTTGCACTTGCAGTTGCAATTCATTTCCACGTTTTTTCCATAAAAACGTCGCTGGCATGGCTGTCGCCAGGTAAATAAAGAAAAAATGACTTCTTGCTATCAGGCCATTTGTTATTATAGTTCTCGTTAAAATTTGAAGGTGCCTCGTGAAATAAAGTGGCTTGGAGCGTCAATGAATTTTCTGCAACGTCGATGCACCGAGAGGAAATGAAAAGTATCTATTT
The DNA here is from genome assembly GCA_037043255.1 of Diadegma fenestrale. NCBI lineage: Eukaryota > Metazoa > Arthropoda > Insecta > Hymenoptera > Ichneumonidae > Diadegma > Diadegma fenestrale. The sequence goes on from CM073309.1 coordinate 23,179,907, forward strand.
TGATGCAATAAAAATGTATTTGAATGGTTTCTAGAGTGCAACGTGGTGGGAGGGTTGTTAAGAAGTCCACCATGACGAGTAATAAATGCACTGGAAAGAAAATTTTGTTGAAAAAGATGGATATTTTGTTGGATACGTTAAACTAAACGTTTTTTTCGAAAAATCACGAAAATTTTGTCAATCCAGCAAAAAACATTCTGGAAAATCGTTTTCGGAAAGTAAATTTTTGTCATTCCAATCGTAAATTTTGCTGACAGTTGCGTTACAAATGAAAAATATTGTCGAAATAACGAAAATTTTGAAATTATCCCAAAATATTTAGTTCGCTGTATGAAAACAAAATATCGACGATTTTCGACAAAATTGAATTTTCAGTGTGAGCTGAAGGTAATAACAAAAATCATGACAGATTTCGTGGTGATTTTGTTTTTGGGTCCTAAAACAAAATCGTTTTATTGTCTTAACAAAATATTGAATAATAATTACGAGCTCTGCTCAAGGAAAAACCGAATTTCGTTGCATTCCAACGATGCAAACTTCAGCATCGTGAAAATGTGAGTATTGATGGATTGAAACGTTATTTCTTCATATTTCACCATTTTTTTCGATCTCTCTAGCTTTTCATGCTTGCGACGCGGAGACACGAGCGATTAATGTCCATTTGCCATGCACTGTCGCGAGGAATAAATCGTTTATACGCGAGACGTCATTTGTTTAGTTTCCTGCTGCTCTGCTGCAAAGATTAGATAACGTCATGTTTTGTTGGCTCCCGTTGACGATCGTAAAATGGGGTTGAAAATTCCTGCTCGCCATAAATTCATATGCACATGTCACTGTCCAAGCCTCCTGATCGATTTTAATGGGAAATCCCATGATGCGTGTGCATTTTTAAGACCAACAGACAGTCCATCGTCGTTGAGCTACTTCAAACATTTTTTTCCCCTGCACTTTCCTCTTCCGACACTCGAGCACACCCGGAAGATATTTGACGCTCTATTAATTCTCCCTTTTTATCGCCTCCTTTTTATCCGGAACTTGCGCCACAGCTTCCACACCCCATTCTCGTGATTTTATCGTATAAAATATAAATAACGAATGAATATTTTCGTTCCAATGATTTTCCAAGCATTCCCGATCGAATTTCGTCCAAATTTATGCTCCACGCTCAAAACTCATTGTTGGCAAAAGAATTTCTAGATTTGCTCAAGTTTCGCTGATTCAAAATTGACGAGAGACACGAATGAGACGATTGATTTTTTTCAAATTTTCTCCATTCCCCAAATTTACAGGCTCCCATGATTATTGACCTTGAAGTGTCCTAGAAACCCTATAAAAGTGCACATTGGGTCAATCTGACCCAAGGCGTTATTTAAATCGTCGTATTCCGGTGAATCTGCATATTTTTCGTTCATTTGTCATAAACAATGCAAGCTTGATGCACTGAAGAGAAAATTTTGTCGAAAAAGATGGATATTTCGTTGGATACGTTAAACTAAACGTTTTGTCGAAAAATCACGAAAATTTTGTCATTCCAGCAAAAAACATTCTGGAAAATCTTTTCGGAAAGTGAATTTTTGTCCTTCCAATCGTAAATTTTGCTGACAGTTTCGTTACAATGAAAAATATTGTGTCGAAATAACGAAAATTTTGAAATCATCCCAAAATATTTAGTTGGCCGTATTCAACAAAATATCGACGTTTTTTGACAAAATTGAATTTTCAGTGTGGGCCTGAGTTTATTTTTCGACGAAAAAAAAAAAAAATTAAATGCCAAAAAAACTGATGGGAGAAAAATTGTTAGGGTCAAAACGACCCAGTGTGTACTTTGGAGGTTTAAAAAGACGCTGCGTATGGTGGACGCGACGGAGCCGTGTGAGAGCTAAAAAAAAGTAATGGCGATGTATTCGCGATTAAGTTTATGTTTTCAACAATTCGTATGAAAAATTGGAGCAAAAAAAAATTCTTGTCTGTGAGGAAAAATGAACGAAGGGTTGAAATTGGGTGGGAAAAGGTCAGGAAACAAAAAGCCAGGGATGTAAAAACGTAAATCCATGTAGGAACGAGATTTATTGGCTTACCTGGTTATTATATCAAGAGAAAACTAACCTGACAGTGTCTCTCGGCGAAAATTCTATCTCGGGCTGGGTTGTTGGTACTAATTTTTTTTCCCAGCGGACCGTAACGAGTGTGAGCCTCGAGCCACTCCCGCATTCGTTATAATCCACCGTTTCAATCGACAGCCACGTTCATTCACAAGTAAACACCATGAAAAATCGGATGTTGAGAAAAAAATGCTCTCCGTCTTTCATATTGTTAAATTCTGGACCGTTTATCCGTCCGCGTCCAACAAAAACTCGTGAGGGGAGAGTTGTGTCGATGCTCTTTCTCATCATCTCATCTCTCTCCTCCGATAGGGCTCCACGTCGAGCAGGCGCATGTGCAAAATTTCCGTATGCGCGCGACTCAAACAGGGCGCATGTCAAATCAACAATTCCCAAAGATTTCCAATCTGCCTTTCCGTTTCATAAAAATCTCAAGAAATTCAGTCATCACCAACGGAATCGGTTGAAAAAAAAAAAACGTCTTTTTGAAATTGAAACATCGCGGAGAGAATTTTCGTAACAAAAATCAGGCACAAGTCATCATTTTATTTCGTAAAAACGTATTTTCTGAGTCGTTTAAAAAAATTCAACGAGCTCGAAGGAAAAAAGTCTAATAACGCGATAAAGCGAAAAAATTCATGAATTTTGTGCCAATTGATTCAATTAAATGAATTGAAATCCGAGCGAATAATTCGAAAACGAGGTAAAAACTGATTTTCGACAAAAAATTGTATTTTTATGGGCAAAGTTTGAAAATTAAAAAAGTTTAATAATAATAATTATTATTATTATTAAATTGTTTATTATTCTTATAGTTATTATTGATTTCTAGAGCGGCAACAAAAAGTTAGTGAATATTGATTCACTCGAATGCATTGAAATGCAAGCGAATAATTCGAAAACGTGGTAAAAACTGATTTTCGAAAAAAAATTGTATTTTTATGGGCAAAGTTTGAAAATTAAAAAAAGTCTAATAATAATAATAATTATTATTAAATTGTTTATCATTGTTATTATTATTATTGATTCCTGAAGCGGAAACAAAAAGTTGATGAATTTTAATGACGGTGAAGTTTGCATCGTTGGGATGCAACAAGATTCATTAATTTTGTAACGAAACTCTTAACAAAAATGTACAATGTTATTACAATGATAAAACGATCGATGTTTGCGGCCCAGCATGTAGATAAACTCGAAAGATTTCGATGTTTCATAAAATTAAACAAATTATCAATGAAAATACACATTTTTCGTTGCATTCCAACGTTGCAAACTTCAGCCTCATTGAATTTTATGCTAATTGATTCACTTGAATGCATTGAAATCCAAGCGAATAATTCGAAAACGTGGTAAAAACTGATTTTCCAAAAAAATTGTATTTTTGTAGGCAAAGTTTGAAAATAAAAAAAGTCTAATAATCATTATTATTATTATTAAATTGTTTATTATTATTATTATTGATTCCTAGAGCGTCAACAAAAAGTTAATGAATTTTATGCCAATCGATTCTGCACTCAAATTGATTGAAATCCAAGCGAATAATTCGAAAACGTGGTCAAAACTGATTTTCGAAAAATTGCACTTTTTGGAGCAGCGGCTTGGGGTCGAAAATTCTACTATAAAATGGGTATTTTCAGTGACAGGTAAATATAAGTAAATAAAAGGCAAAAGGTTCATCCATGCAGAGGTTAATTTGGAGCAGAAATTGCACCGACTCGAGTGGATGAGAGAATATAATGCAATATGCACTGAGTTTGTACGTGCAACTTTTGTGTTTAGGAATTTCATGAAACTCACGATAAAGTTGTAACGGAGTGATGGGCTAAACGTCAGTGGCACACTCTCCCGACGACTCCGTCAACGATAGTCAACGACAAAATGCGTTGAGGGTAACTTGGAACTAAAACAGACGGAGAACCCACCAGCAAGACGCGAGAGATTGATTGATTGATTTATATCGTTCGAGCCTTTTGCGGCATCACATCGTCAAAGCAAATTATATAAATGTTATCAAAAACGTCGATATTTCGTTGAATACGGTGAACTATAAATATTTTCGGATAATTCCAAAATTTTCGATTGCAACGATAAAAATTCATTCTTCGAAGAATCTTTATACAATTTTTCTTCTTGCTGCACTGACAAAATTTTTGTGATTTTTTAAAAAAACGTTTAGTCGAACGAAATATCGATCTTTTCCAACGAAATTTTCTTCTCAGTGCAATAAAAAAAAAAATTATGACAGAATGAAAAAAATAAAAATTAAAAATCAATAACCAAAAATGTTGAAACTAAAATCTCATGATATTAAAATAATAATAATAATAAAATATTTTAATAAAAATAAATTAATAATTAATAATTAAATGATTAATTATAAATTAATTAATTAAATGAATAAATTAATAATTATCTAAATATTTATATTTAAATAATTTATTAATAATAGTTATTTAAATATTTATATTTGAATAATTATTAATTTATTCAAATATAAATATTTCAATAATAATAATCAAAATAAATAAATATTAAATATTGATAAACTGAAAGCTGAGAATTCAAAAACTAAAAAAATTGAAAAACTTTGGCTTTTCATCCACAAACACATGGTTCTCGTAGCAAAAATGGCTCAATGAATTGTTAATTCAATATATCATCGTGATCACGATACAGGCACGAAATGTTTTTTTTTTGCTGCAGTGTAAAACGTGAATCCACGATCCACTCGTATGATATGCTGACCCTCAGCATACGTAATGTTGCTGTGCGTCTATAGACTCTCGTTCTGGATTCCTATGTAAGGAATTCTGGGCGGCGTGGACTGTTCGGAGATATTTTCGAATTTATCGTATTTCTTCGACCTTGAGAGGAGCAGTCGAACGTTTTGCCCAACTTTCAGTACGGAGAACCAAAAAAAAATCACACAAACGACAACGATACGAAAGTCCATGAAGAAATGAGCGATAACTGGACCATAAAACTTTTCATTGGCAGAATCCTGAGAGAAAAAAGGTAAATTCTCAAGGATTTAAAATAAGTTGGAGATTTTGAATTGCCAACGTCCTCGATTATTTATTTTCGGCCAAACTGGAAGGGAATAAGTTTGGGTGGGTCTTGAGACAAATTGACGGTGCTTGGCTACATTTTTCACAAGCCAATAAAAGATGCTCAGCAGCCGTAGCGAAATCGCGAGGAGGCGAGAGATTAAGGACTGCCAAGCCATGTCGCGAAGTTTTTTTAATAGTTTGATGAACCAAAAGTTATTTTACGACGAGTATTATAATGGACGAAAAAAACGTCATAAAGGATAAACCGCGAATATCCTTTGAGCTCGTCGTCCACTGTCGATTATCGTAACTTTGAGTATTCCCATATAAATAGCGTATAAAAAAAACCTCCAAATTCAGATTATCTTCGCGCCACAATACTTTGCAGTTAATCGTTTGCATTCAACGTTGTATAAGTTGCCAGCAAGATGGCGTCCGAATAGCTGGAATTAAAACTCTTGGCAAACTGTTGATTTGTAATTATTTTTATCCTCGTACAGAATTCTTTAGCGAGCACGAATGTTTATTGATTTTCAAGAACTCGATTAAGAACGCAGTGTGTTCAACCCTTCGAGCGTTCACTCACTCATTTGGGTCAATCTGACCCAAAGCGTTTTTCGCCTCGTTGTATTTCGGTAATTGTGCATTTTTTTTGTTTTTTTTTTATAGTGAATTTTCCCAATTTGATGAGCTTCAATTGGTTTTTTTGAGGAAAATCAAATTCCCAAATATTCGTTGGTATTGAATCTGGGTCAAAATGACCCAGTGTGTACTCGGAGGGTTAAAAAATTTCCTCGACCTCAAATTTCCACAAATTTCTTTCGTTATCGCAACGTATCGATTATTAAGAAAAAGGGTTTGTTACGTAACTGGAAAGTAATTGAAATCGAGACACTTTGGGGCGTTAATCCATCTTGCTGCATTCCAGAATTTGAGTACGTCCTTGAGGAAGGTTCAAGGTGGTGGATCGATCGTTTGTCTTCTTTAGCCTTGATACGAAACTTAGAGTATCTGTTATTATAGACAGAGGGAAAAATATTTAATGGATGGGACGTGCATAGCGCGACGAATCGCATTGAATTTTGTACAGAGACTTGGCGAAAAAGAGACGATTCGATTTTTTAATTTCATCAACGGGAAGCCTGCGGAGTCGAGGCGAAATATGCGTCGTCGCACCAAATTTGTTGCTTATTCATTAATTTTATTTATTTATCCATTTATTATTGATTAATTGTTTATTTATGATTTATTAATTATTTATTTATTTTTTCATCATTATTTAATTATTATTTATTATTTATTTATTATTTATTTATTATTTATTTATTATTTATTTATTATTTATTTATTATTTATTTATTATTTATTTATTATTTATTTATTATTAATTTATTAGTCATTTGTTGTTTATTTATTTATTGTTTATTTATTATTCATTATTGATTATTTATTTATTAATTTATTGGATATTTGTTTATAAATATCTTTGCGTATCTGAATAAATCGCGATTCGCGACAATTTTCATTCAATTTTCGATGAAATGATTTTCATCAATTTTCATTTTCACTCAATCATCGCATTTTCTCTTTTTGTGGTGCGACATTTGTCGCACTCGTGTTTGTTTCGGAAAACTGACTCGCACTGAGCAATTTCTAATGGCGCCGATTTACAGCTCTTACCGCTCGTTAACACTTTCCATAAGGGTCTCCATGAGATCAGCGTCGAATTCTCCACAAAAAAAGTTCTTACGTGCAATTGGCTTGGAACGTCCGTTCAGATGTTATGAACGCACAAAGTTTGATTCACAAAAATAAATAGGAATTTGTTTCCCGACGCCAAAGGCAAAGTTTTGACAAAGAAGCCTCCAAGTTCCTCGCGGCGGAAAAGTTTCTTTTTATTTTTTAATTATTTCAATTTTATTCCGGTGAATGCAAGTACAAAATATAATTTAGTTTTATTCACCACGCGATTGTACTCGATTTTCGTTTCTGTCTGAAATTTTCGATTAATTGCGTTTCGGCCGGCGCGTCGAGGCAGTGCCGCGTCTCTCTGTTGTTATGTCCGAGTGCGCGCGGGCCTCGATCACGACGCGAGACTCGACGCTTCGCTCAAGCGCCCGGCCCGCGCGGCTCGAGTCTCAGTTACCGCGCGGCAGCCGAGTGGAGCGGGTCGCGTTCGCTCTCCGAGTCGCATTTTCACGCGTTCGCGTCGTTCGCGTTTCGAAAACTACGATCAAAATAATTTTGCAAGGAAAGTTACGAACAGGATTAACTCACGGATATTTTAAACTCTATAAAAAAAAGTTAATCGCGCGTCGAAAATGATAAAAAATCGTCGGAATATCTTTTCAGTGAATAAACACGAAAAAACAAGAAACGTAACGAACTAAACGACAAAAAGCGAGTGTTTTCCAACAATTTATTTCATGTTCGCTTCGTTTTCATCGATTTCATCGATTTTTTCGAAACTGCTTCGAAGTAAAGTGTGTCGCGATTGAAATAACAAACTAATCGACTCCGAAGACTAATTACTAACTAAAAATTCGTCTAAAAAGTGAAAACATGATTTCCAAGGATTAAGTGAACAGCTGAAAAGTGAATTACGGTTCGAGTGATTCGATCAATTATTGGAGTTTGTGTTTTTTTTTGCTCCGAAGGGCGAAAATGTTTGGTCGCGTATCGTGCGGCATGAAACCATGAAATTGAATTTCCCTCGTAAAAAGTAACAAGTAACCGTGTGGAATTATTTTCTGTGTTAAAAAACAAACAGCCGAGCTGAACGCGCGCGTGTCGATTATAAACAGTGTCCAAAAAATTCTTACAAACGAGTGCGGATCGTTTGAAAATAATCAGACCCGATCAATTTTCATGAAAAAAAAAAATACAAAAACGTTCGAGCCTCAGTAAAAAATCTTCTTCGCGCACAAATCGCTTTGCCGTTCGTCGAACGAGAGCGAACGAAATTCGACATGATTTTATGTCTCCCCAAGCAGTTTTCCTCGATCGTGTGTGAAAAGTATGAAAAAAGTGCAACGAGAATGTCAACAGCTTGAATAAAACGACAACGAGCAAATCAATGCAGCTCTCGCGATGATCAGCCAATTGAAATTTCGTCAACCAAAAGTGAGTACAAGTTTTTTCCACACAAAAACATCGCGCGCGCACGTGCTTCGCGCTTTTCTTAGTTTTCTCATCGTGTTGTCACTTTTTCCACAACATCGATCCTCCAAGGTCACGAGACGATCGTGAATGCCCGAATATAGAAAAAAAATCCTCGTTATTTCGTTCTCGGAAAAAATTTCCGAGACTTTCGATCGAAAATCGAGATTCTCCATTTTTTTTTTTTAGTTCCCGTAATTCCCACGTGAGGCGCGATTTTTCTGTAGTTTCGAGAGTTTGCTTGACACTCGCGGAGTATCAAAGATTGGGAAAAGTTAGATTTTCATACTTCGTACACTGACAACATTCATTTATGTCGGTTTTAAGCGACTAAGCGACTATTAGGGTTGTTGCGCGAAGGCGTCGTAGCGAGTTCGAGGGGCGAACGACGATCGTACCAATCGCGCGCGTTTATCGTTGAATATTTTCTAAACGAAAACAATTTCCATCGTGGCTGCTTCCAATGGGTTTCACGTGCAGCAAGAAGTGCGTGTTTTATTGTCAAAACAGTTGCTAACAATTACAGCAGCAAAAAATAAATTTTGCGTCGTCGAAATGCAACGGAAAGTCAAGATTCTCGTGCTATTTTTGGTTACAACTTTTTATTCGGATCGCAAGACAAAATCGGTGCAAAAATTATCACGATTTATCGAAATTGAGCAAACGATTAATAGGAAAAAGGTTTTTTCGTCAAGTCTCAACTTTGCGAACGTCCGCGTGTCATTTTCGTAGGATTGACGCTGCGCGGAGAAAATGCCAACAGCTGTTTCCATCAGGCGCGTCAAATTCTCCGAATTTCCACGAAGTTGCCCGAGGCTCATAAATTCGTTGAAAATCGAGTTCTCGAATGGCAAATTCCGTCTGAATAATGATATTCTTAATGAATTTCTTAATTTTTCGTGGCAAAACTGCGTATTAAAATGTAGAATGTTATTACGATGATAAAAGGATCGATTTTTGTGGCCCAACAAGTAAACAAACTCGAAAAATTTGAATGATTCATAAAATTGAACAAAATTATCATTAAAAATATAGATTTTGTTCAATTTTATAAATCATTCAGATTTTCCGAGTGCAAACTTCATGACGATGACGTTTGCATCGTTGGGATGCAACGAAATTGATTAATTTTGTAACAAAACTCTTTACAAAAATGTACAATTATAAAACGATCGATTTTTGCGGCCCAGGATTCGAAAGATTTCGATGTTTAAGAAAATTCAACAAATTATCAATAAAAACATGTTTTTCGTTGCATTCCAACGTTGCAAACTTCAGCATCGTCAGTTTTGGTTGAATTCTAATGATGCTGAAGTTTGCAACGTTGGAATGCAACGAAAAATATGAATTTTTATTGATAATTTGTTTAATTTTATAAAACATGGAAATCTTTCGAGTTTATGTACTTGCTGGGCTGCAAAAATCGATCGTTTTATCATTTTGTAATAACATTGTACATTTTTGTTAAGAGTTTTGACACAAAATTAATGAATTTTGTTGCATTTCAACGATGCAAAGTTCAACTTCATTGAATTCCATCCGATGCGAACCTCAACATCGTTCGGCAGTCTCGGACGTTGCAGTTTTCCAGTTCGAAAAAGAGAGAGAGACTATTTTTAGAAATTGGTCGTGTATGGTTGATTCGCAGCACGGATTTCACCAGTTTATACTCAATCATTTCACCCAAAGAGCTCTTGATGAATTGGAACCAAAAGGACGCGAGAATATCCGCCGTTGAATTAGTCTCTCGCACTCTCTTCTTCTTTGGCGCTCTTCTCGAGCCATGCTGGTGAGTTATGACAAAAGAGGGGAGTGTTTTGTTGGCCGGGGCACGATTCGGCTCAGTTTGTTTTGACAGAAACACGCACTTTGAAACGTAAATACGTTCGGCCACTCTACAGTGCTCGTCCATCCCCGAAATTCACTAATCTTGTTTGTTTTTTTCTCTGCATTTCAATGGCTGTTCCTCCTAAAATACTGACTAGTCACTTTGTCGGTGTCATTCTCGTTAATTCGGCGACTATCGAGCATTCATCGATCTCGAGTCCGCATGAACGTCGTGACTCTAAAAATTCATTAAATCGAATCGTTCAGAGGCAAGAAATAAAAATTACATCGTTTTTAACCTTTCGAGTACACACTGGGTCGTTTTGACCCGAAAAATTTTCCTTTACCGTGAATAATTCGCCAAAAAAAAACACAAAATGCTTATTTAGGGGAATGAAACGGTTTGGAAAACGCTTTGGGTCAGATTGACCCGATGCGTGCAAATTTTATTGAAAAAATATTGAAAAAACACTAATTAATCGCAAATTTGATAATTTTCGTCATTTTTTCTTTCTTTGTGGTAAAATCTTCGTACTATGTTTAGAAATATATTTAAAAACAATAAGTTGATCGGAAATTCGATCATTTTCTCGTTTTGATTTTCATTTTCGTAAAATTTTCGCTTTTCTTGAAAAATGTTGAGAAAAAATCGGTAAATGCAGTGGATTCTGAAAAAAATGAAATAAAACGCAAAAGATCGAATTTGAGTTGGAAAAAGTATTGAGACTTGAAAATGGGCCGGCAACTTTATTGATTGATATGAAAAAATATTAAAAAAACAAAATTTTAATCGGAAACTCGATCATTTTCTCGTTTTTATTTTTATTTTCGTAAAATTTTCGCTTTTCTTGAAAAATGTTGAAAAAAAATCGATAAATGCAGTGGATTCTGAAAAAAATTGAAATAAAACGTAAAAGATCGAGTTTCAGTTGGAAAAAGTATTGAGACTTGAAAATGGGCCGGCAACTTTTGTAATTGATATGAAAAACCATGCGACACACCTTGACGGTTCTGCGCGCGCGATCGATGAGGATCAAATCTCGGGATTGGCCAGTATCGTCTTTCCTCTCTTTGTTAGGCCAGGGTTATTCATATAAGATTACGCCAACGAGCTTGACGAGTTAAGTTGACTATTCTCTCAATGCTTTGACTGTACATTAAAGCGATACAGATATACACGCCCGACAAGTCCTTTTTTCCTTCCGGAAAAGCTTTCAATCTCGTTATTCCTCTCCCTCGCTTCCCGCCAGATCTCTCCTCGGTCTCTGTTGTTGCTGCTGCTGCATGTCAATCTCATTACACACGATACCGTGGATTTTACAGTACGAAACAAAATAACGAAAGTCTTGCTTTGCTTCTTGATGACGATTTACACGACGTTCGAGTTTGCATCGTTGGAATGCAACGAAATTCGGCCGATTGAAAACGATCGTTTTGTTCAATTTTTTGTTCAATTTCAAAAACCATGACCATTTTCGTGACGATTTTGGGTTTGGAACCTAAAAAAATATCGTTTTATCGTCCCGGACGAATATTCGAACAAGAATCTCGAGCTCGTCTCAAGAAAAAACAGGATTCCGTTGAAATCCAAGGATGCAAATTTCAAAATCGTTAATTTCCATGACACTGAAGCTCGCAACGTTGCAATCCAACGAAAAATACATTTTCTATCAATTTTTTGATCAATTTTCAAAAACTATGACAATTTTCGTACCGATTTTGGATTTGGATCCCAAAAAAGAATCGTTTTATCGTCCTGACCAAATATTGGATCAGAATCTCAATAAAAAACAGAATTTCCATATGATACTCAAGTTGGCAACGTTGGAATGCAACGAAATTGGGTTTTTCATTAACGATTTTCCTAATTTTTTCAATCATCCACATTTTTCGAGCCGATACTTTTTTCTGGGGCAAAAAACTGATGGTCTCATCATCACAATCAAGTTGTTCATTAAAATAATGAGCTTAGGCGAAGAAAGAAACGAATTTCGTTGCATTTCAACGACGCAAACTTCAACGTCATAATTTGATTTCCAGTATGTAACAATAAATTTATATGATGCTGAAGTTTGCAACGGATGCAACGAAAAATTTTTCATTTCATTGCTAATTCGTTCAATTTTCAATGTCAACCAAATTTTCCAAGCCGATATGCTTTTCGGAACGGCAAAAATCGATTATTTTATCATCGTGATTACATTCTGCATTTAAATAATTATTTTTGCCAAAGACTCTAAAGAAATTCGTTGCGTTCCAACGATGCAAACTTCAGAGTCATTAAATTTGTCCTCATTTATCGAGAAAGCTTTCACATACATTTGTCACAGTTACTTATTTTTAAACCAACCTTTACCCTAATCATATGTAGTAATCATTACGTTCATGTTTGTACATTAAAGATCCATTAAATGGTCATTAGCCTTGCGACTCGCGTCCCGCAACATCTTGGAAATACTCCACGCGGAAAAGTTGTGTCTAAATTCAGGAAATTAGTGTCGATTTTTCAACTTTGACGATGCTGAAGTTTGTATCGTTGGGATGCAACGGCATAATTTTTTTTATTTCATTAATTCGATGATTGATTAATTTCCAGTTTTTTAAACATACAAAATGCTTTGCGAGACTAAATTCAAGATTGTCCGAGGTAATTTGTAGTTTTTTTTTATATAATAACCAAAATTTCGGACACATTTTATGGTCGATTTTTTTGAAAAACTGAATAAAACTTTTTCGATGTTACATAAAAGCGTGTGCAAAGTTTTCAGAGGCTTCTGTATATTCTTCGATCTCAACGTCACTTCCGGTGCAGCCAAGTTCTTCTTGATCGTCTTCGTCCATCATCGTCGAAACGCAGCTCGTCAGACCTGCCACTTTTCTTTATTATTTCCTCCTCGGACTCGAAATCTTGAACAAAAAATGACGAAAAATTAAATCTTGGATTATAATCATGAGTTTTCAGTTTTTCTTGCGGAAAAAATCGTTCGCGAGCCCAAGTTCATCAACAAAAAGTTGTTACCAATTGACCAAAGAACGACAAACTCTAAATTCGAGATTGTCCGAGGTAATTTGTATTTTTTCATATAATAACCAAAATTTCGAACAAATTTTACGTTCGATTTTTTTGAAAAATTGAATAAAACTTGTTCGATGTTGCATAAAAGCGTGTGCCAAGTTTTCAGAGGCTTCACGTCCTGATTAAATATTTAATGAGAATCTTGAGATCTGCTAGTGGAAAAACGGAATTTCGTTGCATTCCAACGATGCAAACTTCAACATCGTAAAAAAAAAATGAAAATGTTGAAAAAAAGGATAAAAAATGATTTTTTTCGTGGATTGATATAAACGAAAGAGTAAAAAAAGTTTTCAAGTTTCTTACTCCGTTATCAGGCTATGAGAGAGACAATTATATGCTCGAAATTCTCCTTGGAATGAATTTCTAGATATTGAAAGTATTCACGATGCAGTACGTTGCATTTATCGTGGTCGAGAGCAGGCTCGAGAGTATCGAATTAATCCGTCTCTATATATACTCAAGCAGCCGCATAAACTATTTATTAGTATGTACACACGACGTGTAATCAAGATGTCTCGGACCGAGCATTAAACATTGACGGTATTGTATAACCTCTGATGGATTTGATTTCACGATCTAAATATGGCACTGAAGTTTGCAACGTTGAGGTGCAACGAAAAAAAACGACGCTGAAGTTCGCAACGTTGGAATGCAACGAAAAATATTTGATTTTATTGATGATTCGTTCAATTTTCAATTTCATACAAATTTTTCGAGCCGCTATGCTTTTCGGGTGGCAAAAATCCATCATTTTATCATCGTAATTACATTCTGCATTCGAATAATTATTTTTGTGTGTTTCAATAACAAAAACCATGCGAATTTTCGTGCTCATTTTGTCTTTGGGTCCTAAAAAAAATCATTTTTTTTTCTTAACAAAAATCGGATAAGAATCACGAGAACTGCTCAAGGAAAAACCGAATTTCGTTGCATTCCAACAACGCAAACTTTGGTATCGTGATCTAAATTCATCGACAATTGGATTTCACGATTCTGCACGAGTTTTTTCCATCATAGGATCGTTTTTCCATTATTTTTCATGCCCGTTTGCCAATTCGTTAAATTTTGCATCTTTCAAACGCTGTGGTTTACACGCTCGTTCGGGCCACATTTCACGAACGAACACGTCAATTTTCGAAAACATACGAATAATGAAAAGAAACGATTTTATCGTTCGCTGCACTTTTTTTTTGTTTTTCTTTTCGTGTTTTGTAATTGGGGGCTGTTTCCATATTGGGAATCGTGAAATTCGTGCGAATGACGTTTCGTATATAGCGATTATCGCGTTTGATCGAAAGTTGCTCTTGCGTGCCTGCCTTCCCATCATTCCTTCCTCCGAACGAAATGTGTCGGATGCTTTTTTTCATTTTTTAGCCAAGAAACAATGACGTGGTGCATGCGCAACTTTTGATAATTGATTGAGCACCCTCGCAATTAATTCGAAAAGTGATTTTCATTGCCAAAAACTTTTCCACATATTCTCGTGTCTATTTTTGTGTATATTTCGATTAACTTTCCAAAAATTATTGTTTTTCATGGAAAATCATTTATATACAACGATTTTGAAGTTTGCATCGTTGGAATGCAACGAAATTCTGTTTTTTCTTGAGCAGAGCTCGAGATTCTTGTTCAATATTCGGTCAGGACAATGAAAGGATATTTTTTTAGGATCCAAAGACAAAATCGTGACGAAAATGGTGATGGTTTTTGAAATTGAACAAAAAATTGATAGAAAATGTATTTTTCGTTGGACCTCAACGTTGCGAGCTTCAGTGTCATTTTCTGTACGAAATACTCGTCATGTTTTTCAAGACTTTGGCACGAATGGAATAGAGAGCAATGGATATGTCTGTATACCTAGCCAAAAATCCCCTCCCGGGGAAAAAGGCTTGGCCAAGTACATTCGGTGATTCGCGCCCGCTCGGTACAGAAGAAAACGTGTGTACCTAGCGGGCAAAATGTCAGTACACAGCAGAGACGTAACGGACGTAACTGAAACCATCGCGTCACTCCTAACCACCGCGACACTCCTAACCGTCGCGACCAATCAGAAAAAGGCTAGCGCCACGGGCCCTTTCTCTGTGTCGTATACATACACGCACGCACACTTCGATCATGGCATAATTTTACCCGTGCAAAGTTTTTTCTCAGCAATTACAGCATCAATCGGGTTGATTTATGGCTTAAACGAGGGGGGATAACGTAATTAGTCTCTAGATCAAATTTCAGATCATGAAATAACCCCTGAGCTTTGTATTTTAAGAAAGTGTTTACCCCCACCGGCCGAATCGCTTTTCTCAGAGATAATATACTCGAGTGAGTCTCGCGCCAGCAGACGACGCTGTCGAATGTACTCGGCCCGAGACTCTGCCGAGTCTCTGGATTCTACATATGAATGAGCAGGACCATATCGATCGTCTTTATCCATATCGTTTTGTTTTCGACAACAAAGAGGCGCCAGTCTCGATGTCTGCCTGCCTCAAAGGTAATGCCCTCATGGAAAGATATTGAAGAATCTTTCGTCGTTGTCGTCGTCGTGAGCAAGCTCGTATTCCTAATAAAAACCAAGAGAAATTTCTTTGCCAGAATATTTTACGTGGAAAGGAAAAATATTACGTGGAAACGAAACATAATGACGTCCGAGTTTGCATCGTTGAAATGCAACGAATTTCTTAATTTTTCGAGGCAAAACTGTGTATTAAAATGTAGAATCTTATTACGATGATAAAAGGATCGATTTTTTTGGCCCAACAAGTGAAGAAAAACGCGAAAAATTTGAATGATTTATAAAATTGAACAAAATTATCATTAAAAATATAGATTTTAGTCAATTTTATAAATCATTCAAATTTTTCGAGTGCAAACTTCATGACGTTGAAGTTTGCATCGTTGGAATGCAACGAAATTCATTAATTTAGTGACAAAACTCTTTACAAAAATGAACAATATGTCATTGCAATGATAAAACGTTCGATTTTTGCCGCCCAGCAAGTATATAAACTCGAAAGATTTCGATGTTTTATATAATTCAACAAATTATCAATAAAAATACATATTTTTCGTTGCATTCCAACGTTGCAAACTTCAACCTCATGAAACATAACAAGTTTTACCAGTTTACGAAATACTATGCATTTCATTACATTTTATTTATTAATGTTAATTGTCCAATAACAAATTTCTCTTAATCGTCGAGAAAACTTGACACAATCTCTTAAATACTCTATATACAAAAAAAAATACTAAATTTTACAGATTTTCTATGATGCTGAAGTTTGCAACGTTGGAATGCAACGAAAAATATTTCATTTTATTGTTGATTCGTTCAATTTTCAATGTCATCCAAATTTTTCGAGCCAATATGTTTTTAGGGTGGCAAAAATCGATCATTTTATCATCGTAATTGAATTCTCCATTTAAATAATTATTTTTGCCGAATATAGAAAAGAAATTCGTTGCTTTCCAACGATGCAAACTTCAGAATCATAATTTTCTTAGCATTCGCGATTTTGGACTCAACATCCTTAATGACTTTCTGAAAATATATAGTCGTCGACTTAGTTGTTGTTGCACGTCAATAAAATGTTTGCGAATCAAGGTCACTTTGCATGTTTCCTCCATTTATCGTGTTGTGATTGTCGGAGCCTGACGTCGCGGATCGAAATCAACGGACGAGGTCATCAAGCATGTGAATTTAACGAGACCGCGTGCCGAGTTGCATGTCGTTAACACTTGCACAGCTTTTCAATGGGATTTTAATAAATTGCGATAATTTCTTGTAATTTTTTCGGAAATTCGCGATGCTTGAAATTCATTTTATTTGATTTTTTTATTCATTTTCTATTTAAATTACAATTTTTCAAGTTTTATGCGGTTGAAAATTATAATGAGACTGATTTTTGGATTTCGTTAATTCAATCGAAAGTTTTAGCGATCGTTGAGCCGGGCAGAAAATTCTTTCAAGTTTCTACCGTGCCATTAATTATTTCTTGACGGTACTTTGCCTCGTCAGGGAAATAATCGGGCTGGAAAATTCACCGACCGAAAATATTGATTGGCAGGGAATATTTAATTACTAAAATTTAACGATTATTTTTATTCATTATTGCTCCGCTAATTACGTTCGTTTTCTTTCTCATGTGGCTTGCTCGGATTCATTTTTATCGACGTTTTTCGTGTTCTTGTAGACATTTATTGTCAGGAAATTATTTCCACCATGTGCGGTGCACACGTGGTGATGCAGTTTTGTCGTCCAGTTGGAGAAACACGTTACATAATTATATTGACATGCATGCATGATGATGAAGAGTCTCAAGCCTATGAGGCTGAAGTTTGCATCGTTGGAATGCAGCGAATTTCTTTTCTATATTTGGCAAAAATAATTATCTAAATGGAGAATTCAATTGCGATGATAAAATAATCGATTTTTGCCACCCGAAAACATATCGGCTCGAAAAATTTGGATGACATTGAAAATTTAACGAATTAACAATAAAATAAAATATTTTTCGTTACATTCCAACGTTGCAAACTTCAGCATCATAGAAAATCTGTAAAATTTAGTATTTTTTTTTGTATAGAGAGTATTTAAGAGATTGTGTCAATTTTTTTCGACGATTAAGAGAAATTTGTTATTGGACAATTAACATTAATAAATAAAATGTAATAAAATGCATAGTATTTCGTAAACTGGTAAAACTTGTTATGTTTCATGAGGTCGAAGCTTGCCACGTTGAAATGCAACGAAAAATATGTATTTTTATTGATAATTTGTTGAATTTTATAAAACATGGAAATCTTCCGAGTTTATGTAGTTGCTGGGCCGCAAAAATCGATCGCCTCATCATTGTAATAACATTGTACATTTTTGTAAAGAGTTTTGTCACAAAACGATTTTTTTAGGACCCAAAGACAAAATCAGCACGAAAATTTGCAAGGTTTTTGTTATTGAAATAAACAATTAATAGAAAAACGTATTTTTCGTTGCACCCCAACGTTGCAAACTTCAGTGCCGCTTTTTCGTTGCATTTCAACGTCAAAGATGAATCGATCGATATCTCTGAGGACAAGGAGAACAGACTCTCGATAAATGTTCGAAACACTCGACGATTTCGCAGTTGAAAAAGTTTTAAGTATTCGCCCTTTTTTTTTGTAGCTCCTCCCAATCGAACAGAATTTAACGCGGACAAGCAACTTTTAGCACTCGGGCGTAAAAAAAAAATATTCTCTAACTATGCAAATCCTCTCCACTTTAGCAAACATTCAAATATTATCATATTTTTCCACACACACAGCAGGCTGTGTATAAAGCTTTTTGCATCGAATGAACGCGACATTGAATTTTGTCTATAACGAGATTATTTTCCAACAAGAAAACTTGGTTGAAATTTTTTTTATCCTTTCATTCTTTTACAGTTTGTAGTTGAATTTTTTTCCCTTACTTTTCGTCTTTGAGAAAAGTTTTAGATCGCGGTGAAGATATTGGAGAATATTCACGTACGCCACGGCCGAAAACATGCTCATGAAATTCGCCACGTAGCCAGAAGCCCGGTTTATTAAACTTGAAGGATTTAGCCTGAAATTTGCAATTTTTTAACCCTGCAACGGTAACCTTGTTTATTTTTTTTTCATCTATTTCGGTAATCCGGGCTCACAAATGAGTCCAATTTTGAAAAATTTATATCTCCGGTAAAATTGAACGAAAAGGGCTCGCCTCGGGCTCATTCTTTTCGTTTTTTAATGTAGGATCACGTGAGCCTGCAGGAATTTTGCTTGAGGGGAAAAATGAGCCAAAAAATGATACTGAAGTTCGCAACGTTGGAATGCATCGAAAAATATTTATTTTCGTGACGATTTTATTAATTTTTTCAATTATCCACATTTTTCGAGCCGATATTTTTTTCTGGGGCAAAAAACTCATGGTTTTATTATCAAAATCAAATTCTTACCTAAAACAATGAGCTTTGGCGAGGAAAAAACGAATTTCGTTGCATTCCAACGATGCAAACTTCAACGTCATGCCAAAATTGCGGTACAACGATGAGAAACGGGAAAACGAAGGGAAAAAAGGCGCGCGGGATTTATAAATACTTTTTTCTATTAATTTTTTGTCTCAATTGCAACAATCATGACAATTTTCGTGCTGATTTTGTTTTTGGGTCGTAAAACAAAATCGTTTTATTGTCTTAACAAAATATTGAATTTGAATCACGAGCTCTGCTCAAGCAAAAACCGAATTTCGTTGCATTCCCAGTTTAGTGGTCCAGGGCTAAATTTCGAGCACCTTGTCATGACTTTGATGTCAATTTTTGACTTCTCTTCACGACTGGACTAAACTGACCGAGCTTTATGCTTACGAAGCCCGTACACGTATTTCTTTATCGTCCAGACGACGTGCCTCATTTTTATAGACTTTTACAAGCCCCCGCACGAATAATTTGATACTGTTAAGCGCCAACGACCTTGGGTTGCTTATATATTTTATAGGATTTCAATGCCATTACCACTGGCGTCTCATAACGCGCTCGCGGCCTCACAATGACGGAATACGCCCCGAAAATATTTTATCATCGTCCCTTCCGAAAGAGACACCGCATTTTTCGACCTTATTTATTGAATCAAATCACTGTAATGTCTTCTCATTTCGCGAGAATTCCCTACACAAATACGCGCCCGAGACTCCCCGCGTGTTCTGTAAAGATCCTGATGTATAAGCAAAGCTTCACCTCGCCCAGTCGAATCTTATGGTTTCGTGCGGCGACGACGACAACATTTATTTTATTACGCACCACACGATCCATTCGCCATTTTGTTCAGTTCTAGGGAAATGACTGGCGAAAAAAAAACGAAAATTAGATAATTTTACGATACTGAAGTTCGCAACGTTGGAATCCAACGAAAAATACGATTTTCTATCAATTTTTTGTTCAATTTTTGGTCAAATATGCATTTTTATTGATAATTTGTTTAATTTTATAAAACATGGAAATCTTTCGAGTTTATATAGTTGCTGGGCGCCGGAAAAATCGATCGCCTTATCATTGTACATTTTTGTAAAGAGTTTTGTCACAAAATGAATGAATTTCGTTGCATTCCAACGATGCAAACTTCAACGTCATGATCGGTTTTGTGCTAATAGGTCGCAGCATTTGAAAAGTAACGAAACTTTTGACAAAACTTTTTTTTTTGCCTCAGCCCCTCTTTTTTGAGACGATCGTACGATTTTCACAAACTGTTTTCACACACTCCTATAAATTGTCGTTAGTTAAAGCATTTGGGTGAATTTACTGGCGAATTCGAAAATTGAGGGTTCACACGCTACCTGCTAGGGCGGTTGGCTTCGTTTACACCCTTGGGTCATGTGATTCCTCACCTTTACACGATTTTCAGCCCCGAAAAATATAACTTTATTCTCTGGTACGATCAATTGTCTTTATTTTCGTGATAACGTCTGGAAGGGAAAAAAAACTTTACAAACGATAATTACGAGAATGATAATCGCGTCGGTAATGATAAGAAAATAAAAAGGTTTTTCAACAGAGAATTATTTGCGATTCGATGGAGACTCGTCAACGCCATTCAATCACGACATTGTATTTTTTTTTATCTCGTATTAATCGGCATGGAAATTTGTGGCTTTCTTGGGCTTCGTGCACGATTTAAAATTTTGTCCAACCGCGTATCGTTATTTCGACGCGGCCTCGCGCCTTTCGTTTGACCCAAATTGCACGAGAAGCACGAACCCTTGTACACGCAGACTCTTGTTGATATTTTTCATGCACGATTTTACCCGCACGAGCCTCCCCAACATCGAAACAAACAAAATCAAAAAGTTTTTTACAATTTTTCTTCATTTTTTTTTATCTTCTGCTGCTTTTTTTTTTGCATCCACAGCGATTTGTCTCGTGGAAAAAATGTTGAAGTTTGCATCGTTGGAATCCAACGAAATTCCGTTTTTTCTTGAGCAGATCTCGAGATTCTTATGAAATATTTGATCAGGCCAATAAAACGATATTTTTTTAGGATCCAAACCCAAAATCGGCACGAAAATCGTCATGGTTTTTGAAATTCAACGAAAAATCAATAGAGCACGTATTTTTCGTTGCAGCCCAACGTTGCAAACTTCAGCGTCATTTTAAAAACGCAATTATGATGATCTTGACGTTGGCTAGTTTCAGGCTCAGGGATAATGGAAATTGCAACCTGCGTCATTGTATTTTTTTTTTTCGGAAATGAATCTGGTGAACTGAGATTTTTTCCATCGATTGTTTGTTATTCTATTTCAAAAACCTCGTTCCAATTTTCCTACCCATTTTATGGCCTCGGGTCCCAAAAAAAAATTCTTTCAGTTCTTTCACCAAACGTCGAGAAAAAAAACGAAATTTCGTTGCATTTTTCAACGTTTTTTTTCCCCTTTTGTTCAAATGATCGTTGAATATGACGTTGAAGTTTGCATCGTTGAAATGCAACGAAATTCATTAATTTAGTTACAAAACTCTTTACGAAAATGTACAATGTTGTTATAATTATAAAACGATCGATTTTTGCGGCCCAGCAAGTATATAAACTTGGATGATCTCGATGTTTTATAAAATTAAACGAATTATCAACAAAAATACATATTTTTCGTTACATTCCAACGTTGCAAACTTCAACCTCATGAAACATAACAAGTTTTACCAGTTTACGAAATACTATGCATTTTATCACATTTTATTTATTAATGTTGATTGTCCAATAACGAATTTCTCTTAATCGTCGAGAAAAATTGACACAATCTCTTAAATACTCTCTATACAAAAAAAAATACTAAATTTTACAGATTTTCTATGATGCTGAAGTTTGCAACGTTGGAATGTAACGGAAAATATTTTATTTTATTGTTAATTCGTTAAATTTTCAATGTCATCCAAATTTTTCGAGCCGATATGTTTTCGGGTGGCAAAAATCGATCATTTTATCATCGCAATTGAATTCTCCATTTAAATAATTATTTTTGCCAAATATAGAAAAGAAATTCGTTGCATTCCAACGATGCAAACTTTAGCCTCATCGTTGAATCGTCTCGTTTTATGCAATTGTTTGTTAAACATACGTCACGTTCAACATATTATCATGAACGTACAAACGTTTGTGTAATTGCTCGTATTTCTGAGCTTCTTTTTACCGCAACCCCATAAACATACTGTAAAATGTTTGCAACTGCAGCCTTGACAAGTTAAACAATTCACTGGATATGCCAATTCCTGGGCTTTGTGTGTTCGACGTTGACAATTAAATTAGTTTGGAATTGTTATCGGAGCCTGACCACAATGATTTTGAAATACAGGCTTGCTCGGTGTTGCTTGCTTTTGCCCTCCTTGCAATGTCCATACTTGTTGTTGTTATCATTATACTATTAATATTGTTGGAAAAGATAACGAGCGTAAATATTGATAAAACGTGAGCGTTTACAGAGCACAGGCTCGCACCCCCGTAAATTCATTTAAACCACAAGTCACTATAAACTTGTCGGAAATTCGATAAAAATTTATCCCCCGTAGACACAACACGCGCGCGCCAATTGGCGCAACTCCTCCCTAGACACACATGGGTCTGAGGTGCCCCAGCGTTTTTACTGTACTCGCGGAGTCGTTTAAAAAATCGGTAAAATTTCAGAAAAGCAGTTTTGTCTTGATATTATCGTTTGAAATGAAAACTGTTTGAAAATCTTTAGTGCTTTCGATGAAAATGAAAAATCTACGAAGAGTTTTTTTTTTTTTTAAATTAAAATTTTTTTTTTTTTCATTTTCCACTTTTCATTGCATGAATTTGTTAATCCGTGCGGATTAAGAGTTTGAGCGACGAGCAGCTTGAATTAATTTGAGAATTTAAATTAAATCTCCTGATTACTGATTCATTAGAGATTCTTATTGGAGTGAAATTTGTAATTTGTATTGATCAAGTTCTCGTTTATTTGGGGCTTGAAACTTGGTCAGATTGGATAGCGAAATGAATTTCGTCGATGGACGTTGATTTGGCAGAATCGCGCGTCGTTTGTTGGCCGGAAAACGTTTTTTCGAAATTAAACTCTCGGACGTTCAAGTTTATTCTGGGATTGAGGGAATATGAAAATGTTCGGCCAACGAACCATCATGAACTTTACCCTAACTGGACTTTTTTCGTTTTAGCTTTCAGATGGAATCGACAGAGCCATGAAATAATTCGAGCTCACTCTCTCAGCCACCAACAGCCTGGCTCTTATTGGCTGCAAATAGAAAAAAAGGCCTCGATTACAGACGAATAAAAAACACAACAAGAAAAATCGTCGAAATGGACACTTTTGATGCAGAATTCCCGAAGAAAGAATGGAACCAACGTCTCAGCCTTCGTGGCAGTCGACGCAGCCATCAAGTAAGTGAACAAATTATTTTTATATTCAATTTTTGATTTTTAATGCGGTCGTCCCAATTTTTTGAGCGATTTTTTTTTTTTAATGGCAAAAAAGACTGTCCCATTTTCTTAGATGAATATCGTATGAAAATTTGGTCGTCTGTCGTAAAAAATATCGAGTTTTTGTTGCAATGCATTTTCCCGTTGCAGCGATTTCAATTTTTTTTCACACACTCCATTACTCGGAATTTTATGAAGCTGAAGTCTGCAACGTTGGAATGCAACGGAAAATATTTCATTTTATTGTTATCGAGTGGCAAAAATCGATCATTTTATCATCGTAATTAAATTCTCCATTTAAATAATTATTTTTACCAAATATGAAAAAGAATTTCGTTGCATTCCAACGATGCAAACTTTAGAATCATGAAATTTTTGTTTTTTTTTTCGGGCCTGATTGATAACGATCTCGGTATGGCCGAGCGTTGATATTAATTTAGAGCAGAGATTGATCAATTATCGGAGGCAATCGCGCGATTTTTGGAATTTGAATAAACTCGATAAAATGATGGAAAAAAAAAGTTGATTTTCGCAACGGACGCGTAGACCGACGCACCATCGCCGCGCGCGTGGTTCGTCTCGGCGATGATGCAGAGTATAGTTTAGTGTGCAAACTCGCGGAGCAACCCTCTGCTCGGGCGATCGATTACGGAACGTGCGATAAGTTGATTAGACTCTCGTCGACGTCCTCGTTATGTCGGCGTCGTTGTCGTCCTCGTTGTACACGACGAGCCACTCGAGTGCATCGCGTAGGCGTTTGAGAGCATTCAAAAAATCTTACGGCCTTGATCTTTCCGGCAAAAGCTTTAAATTTTCATCTCATGCATTAAAATACGTTCGTCCACTTAATTTTTTGGGTTTGTTGCATTTTTATATCGATCTCGTCACATTTTCTTTGGAATTATCCTGCGACGCCGTTCAATTATCCTAATTTTAATTAGCATATTTATTTTTTTTTTTTTATTTTTAAAAATTAATAATTTTTTTTTTTAATTCAATTTTTATTTTTATTTAATTTAATTAGTGGGATTCAACGGAAAATTGATTGAATTCAGTTTTTTTTATCACAATTTTGTCGATTTCAACTTTTCTCCACTGTCCTGGGAGAAAAAAAACAATGAAAATACTTTTGCAGTTACAATCGCTCCGGAATCGCCCATTTTCGATGATGCTGAAGTTTGCAACGTTGGAATGCAACGAAAAATATTTGAATTTATTGATAATTCGTTGAAATTTTAATGTAATCAAAAATTTCCAAGCGAATATGCTTTTCGGGTGGCAAAACTCGATCATTTTATCATCGTAATTACATTTTGCGCTTGAATAATTATTTTTGCTAGAGATGAAAAAGAACTTGGTTGCATTCCAACGATGCAAACTTCAGAGTCATCATTTCCGGTTCGATTACGTTGGATGTTTATTTTTAGGCTTGTCAATTATGTTTTTATAATTCGAGATTTTATACTCGTTACTTTTGGTTCTTATCGCAATCGTTAGTATCGTCGGGTCTCGTTCCTCATCGATTTTAAGGGTGTCCTGCTTTAATTGCCAAGTCTCCTGGACATGATATTTGAATAGATAACGACATTATCGGGACATCTGGGCGACCCGTATGCCGTTCGTTTTCTCTCTCTTTCTCTCTCCCTCTTCCCTCTCCCTTTTTCGTATTAGTAAGTCGATTTGTAGCGTCATATATATTTTACGATCTTCATATGTGTGGAGAAGCGTGTCGGGGCTCTCGACATTGAGTTTTTGTAGTGAATTATCGAGTTTTCATGGCTCTCGATGGATTTTTGTGTCAAATTGATCAAAATGACCATATTTTGGTTTTTTATTTCTCGCGGATTTGCAGGGCATGGCAAAAAGTTTTTTTTGCTCTAAAATGATGCTCCGACGATGCAATCGCATTGCTCCGGAATACCAAACTCACGAGAGTTGGAATTTAGAGCAGTCGTCTTCACTTAACTTGTACATTTTAAAGAGCAAACTTCTCGATTCGCGCTCGCTCGAGCGAAAATATCGGAACGCGGTCCTTGGAGCTAAAGTCCGACGCGACTATCGTCATTCTCGTATACAAGTCCCTAAAGCAGAGCTTTGTTCATTTATTCGGACGAATGATCACAAAAGTACTGCAATCTTTACAACAGTTAGCAACTTTTGGTCATCTCCGGAAAACTAATGGACTCGACGTGATTAGTTCCATTTAATGACCTGCACACTCGAACGTCACGACGTTCAAGTTTGCATCGTTGCAACGCAACGGAATTTTCGTTTTTTAAGACCAAGTTCGTTATCCAAATTGAAAATTTATTGACGATGATGAAATGATCGGGTTTTGCGGACTGAGAAGTAAATGAGCTTGAAAAATTTGGAGCATTTTCAAAAATTCAACTAAAAAGGCTGCAAATTGAAAAACTAATATTTTCGTAAAATTCAAAAACCCATCAAATTTAAACCGCTCAACCGATATTTCCCAAATTCAATACCAACCTTCCTATTATGATACTCTAATTATAAAAAAAAAAAATTAGTAATGAATCTTAAAGTTTGCGAAAATTAGAGCGGTGACACCATTTTTTTGAAAATTTCAAAATGCTGTAGAATTCGAATTTTTCTAGCGATCCGAACAAAATTCTCAGCAAACGAAGAGCTGGTATTGATTAACATCTATGCAAAACTAGAGCCTTGTAGCTCAAACCGTTCTCGAGTTGTAACAATTTGAATTTTACAGTGCCAGCACATACACACACACATACACACACACATCCGGACATTTTTTCTAAATATGATTTTTGGACGTTTTGGGACATTTTAAGAACATTGACATTGAAAATTCGAAAAAAAAATGTTAACCGTCACAAAGCTCCCTCCATGAGGAAGCAAAATGAATGTTCTTCGTTGCATTCCAACGTTGCAAACTTCAGACTCATCGAACGTCGACGATTTATGTTGATGGAGTTTTCATGGTTCGAATTCAACGAAAAATATATTTGTTGATCATTATTTTCTTAAATGATGCATTTTTTTTGGATTTTCCCAGTTAATTCAGTTTTTTTTAATGATGCTGATGTTTGCAGCGTTGGAATGCAACGAAAAATGTTTCATTTTATTGATTATTCGTTCAATTTTCAATGTTATTCAAATTTTTCGAGCTTATATGCTTCTCGGGTGGCGAAAATCGATCATTCCATCACCGTAATTACATTCTCCATTTGGATAATTATTTTGGCCAACGATAAAAACGAATTTCGCTGCATTCCAACGATGCAAACTTCAGAGTCATGTTTTCTAATGGCAAAGTTGCAGTTTGCACCGTTGGAATGCAACGAAATTCTGTTTTTTTTTTTTTTCTCAAGCAGAGCTCGTATTTGGTCAGGACAATAAAACGAATTTTTTGCGGGACCCAAAGCCAAAGTCGGTACGAAAATTGTCCTCGTTTTTTTTTTAACGAATTAATGGAAAAATGATTTTTCGTCATTTTCTTACAAATTTATTCATCGCCTTGGCGTTCAAAATCGTGTCTTTGAAAAGATCGAGCAGCGCATCGAATTTTAGGGGCAAGTTATTCGCATCCTTCAATAAACGCAGTCGCGCTCCTTTCGTTTCGCGTTTGCTCGCGTCACACGCACGCATCGCCATCGAACACGATACCGCGCAGCATACGAGTGCGAACTACGTTTTGTTTTTTTTTTCTGTTTCGTTCGTTTGACAAAGAATCGAAAGAACCAGCGAAGCGAGCTTTAACGCGAAACACTCGCGCGCTCTGGCAAACCGACACCGCAGTGCCTGGAAACTCGACTGCAAAATGCAGCGGAATGCACCGCACAAGGAAATATCCCCAACACACTGGATTACGATTCACTAATAACCCACATCCTGCTCGCTTTATACTTTTCGCAATTTTTCTCCGCATCTCTGTCTCGGTTTTTCTTTTGTTTTTCAGGCCCTCTCGCCCTTTAGAGGCCCCCACGAAGTTTTCAACGTTAAGATTCAACGAAAAACATTTTTTCTATTGATTTATCGAATTTTGAAAATCGTGGCAATTTTTCCAGTCGATTGAGTTTTTTTGGTCGCAAGAGAGAATCGTTTCATTGGCCGGACCAAATATTCAGTAATAATTATTGGCTCTGTTGAAGAAATAACAGAATTTCGTTGCATTCCAACGATGGAAACTTCAGCATCATCCCACGATGTGACGATACTAAATACTAAATGTGATGAGCCTGAAGTTTGCATCGACGCAATGCCACGAATTAAAAAAAAAATTCAACCCCCTGGACGGGGGTGTTTCGAAACGAATTTTTTAAATTTTTTAAATATTTTTTTCTTCACTTTTGAACCTCACGAATCGATTCGTCAAATAAAAAAGTGACGAATGATTTTTTTTTTCCATTTCGTGGCATTGCGTCGATGCAAACTTCAGGCTCGTTAAATGTGAAGATTTTGCATCGTTGGAATGCAACGAAATTCCGTTTTTTCTTCACGTATTATATTTTATCACGAAATAACTTTATTCATAGGATTCTTTAATCATTTTGTATCAACATTCTTGACATGCAAACTAACAATTTTTCCGCTATGAAGAAAAAGTTTCTGTCGTCAAGAATTTGAGATATTTAATTCTGCAATTTTTCAATTTTCTCATCCGAACGCGTGTAGATTCAAGTCTCGTTTCGTTTACGAGTTGCAAAAAAACGCTTTTTCTTGAAAAATTTCGCAATTTACACGCGTTCAGATGGGAAAAGTTTAAAAATAGGAAATTCAATGTCCCAAATTCGAAACGTCAGAAAAATTTCGTCATATAATCAAACTTTTCGTTTTGGTGGACGTTTATACAAAAATTTTGAAAGGACCTGAACAAAGTCGTTTTGTGTAATTAATTCCTTGAGCAGATTTCAAGATTCTCATTGAATATTAAGCGAGGACGATAAAACGATATTTTTTTCGGGATCCAAAGAAAAAATTGGTTGGAAAATTGTCTCGAAGCGACCGAGACACCCGAAAAGGTCAAATCTATTTCTCGCGTTTGCGCCTTTTGTTCCGTCAAACAATTAATACAATTTTGGAAAGAAAAAATACTCAAGGAGTTGCCTCAATTCGGCTTCCTCGGCAATCGCGTGCGTCTCTCGCTGTATCGGTTTAATTATCCGTGAAGCAAAGTTATATCTGTATGCCGGATTACGTAGGCATTAGTTGTCAAAGTCTATACGTTATACGACAATGGATTATTCACGTCCGGCTAGCCTATACCATTTCGATTCAATACTCTAAGTTTCGTAAGCTCTTCAGCCCAGCAAACAAGCTTTAATTGTCACTGGAAATAACAGTACGAGGCATGCACCTATATTATTTGACGGACTTGCGTCAGTCCGCGACCAAGTTTTTCTATATAAAGCACCAACTTTTAATATGTCCTCGCGTCGAATCTGCTCGGCGTGGATATAGAAAATTGGCTTTTCATATTTTAATAACTCGCAACGAGCACCACCGCAGACCATGAACATTTTTGCAACTATTTTAAAAGGAATTTTAAAGGAAAAAACAAAACTTTTTTTGACTGTTCGAGTCATTTCGTCACCGCGATTGGTTAGCATCGAATTTTTTGTCAAAAAAAATAAATTTTCAACGATTTGAATTGATGATTTTACACTTTTTTTAATATGAGATCGAAAGGATTCGGTCACAGGGTCAGAGTCGAAGTCGTTTTCGCGTCTGCTGTAAACGGCAAAACATCGCGTTTGTACAGAGTGCAAGAAATATATTTTTCGTTCTGCTGCTGTCATCGCGATGCAACGACAGAAAGAGCTTTTACCCGGCCGATACCAAGCTCCAGGCTGCGTGAAGTGTTTCCTGCTGCATTCTCGTGACACACTCATCTCCGAAGCTTTCGGATATAAAAGTTGAACGAGAAGCTCTCGCACAGATGAAACACACGCACGCACACATATTGAACATCACAGGGACGCCAGACATTCGTATTCGCGTCTGTATGTTCATTTAATATATTTATATACTTGCATGGTCAACGTGGATGCCACGCCGGAGCAGTGTGACGTGCGTTAAAGAGCTTGAAAATCTCCACCATATGGTTTCACCTGGTTTTACGATTGCTCTGCTCGTATCAGCCCCATATTCCCGCTCCAATGATCGCAATAAAATCTTCTGCTTTTTTTTTTCCAAAGCCCTCATTGTTTCTTTTGAATATGGAACGACAAATTTCCTTCCGTCCAATTGAAACGTTTTCGCACTCTTGTGGGTGTGTACGAGTAGATTAATTTATAAAAATCACAATTTTCTCAAGTTTCCCATTAGAGCGCGGGTGTAAAGTTGCAATTTTCAACATTAAATATTTCGATTTATAAATGGCGAGGCCTCTCAAAACTTTGCACACGCTTTTATGCAACATCGAACAAGTTTTATTCAGTCTTTCCAAAAAATCGAACGTAAAATTTGTTCGGAATTTTGGTTATTATATAAAAAATACAAATCACCTCGGGACAATCTTGAATTTCGAGTATTTTGTTCTTTAGTCAATTTGTAACAACATTTTCAATGAACTCGGGCTCGCGAACCATTTTTTATGCCAGAAAAACTGAAATTAAACGTTTTTATTTGACCGTCACCATATACAACGTGCTTAAAATGCATTTTTACTGGAATGCAACGATTTCAGAAACCCCGTGAGTCAGATTGAGCCAATATGCACTTAATTTTCTGTTGAAATGTCGCTAATAGCTCGCGCAATCTTGAGAGTTTTCACCGCGTGTACAAGTCGAGATACTTATTTATAAAAATCACAAATTTCGCAAGTTTCTCATCAGAGCGCGTGTCTAAAGTTGCAATTTTCAACATTAAATATTTCGATTTATAAATGGCGAGGCCTCTCAAAACTTTGCACACGCTTTTATGCAACATCGAACAAGTTTTATTCAGTTTTTCCAAAAAATCGAACGTAAAATTTGTTCGGAATTTTGGTTATTATATAAAAAAAATACAAATTACCTCGGACAATCTTGAATTTCGAGTATTTTGTTCTTTAGTCGATTCGTAACAAGTTTTTTTAATAAACATTTTGTCTAACAATTTTAATAACAGTCGGTAATAACGATAATTACATCTTAATTTATTATTATAAATTCATGTTTCGCCAGGAAACACGAGGATTTATATTTACGGAAAAATATACCAAATGCAGATTGAAATTGTAAAAGCAGTTTGTTGACTTGTATAGCAAGGACCAGAAATACCAAATCCGTAGGGAAATTTGACACGCCAACTGACGTTGGCTCGCGGTTTATTTTTTTCTTCTTTCCCAAAGGTCAAATCGTATTTCTACAAGAATTATACGAGGCCAACTTTTCTTTGCTTCATTCAATATGGAAATTCATCTCGTGGATTTTTTAGCTCGCTTGCATTTTGTGACTCGGCCTATGGAAAAAAAATTTCTGGCTTCTTGTTTGGCTCCAAATAACTTTCTAGTCGTCGCGATTCCTTCACGTACACGTCACTTTTGTGGAATTTCGGGCCAACTCAATAATCTCTTTGCATCATCATTTCATTCGCATCAAAAAAATTTATTCAATCGTTCCCTAGAATTTTGAATGTTTTATACAAACGATCGAATTGATGAATTTCCTGCTGGTCCCGATTTTTTTTTTTTTTTTAATATTATGCTCGAAATGTCTCCGAATGAATTTCTCGTTTATATTCGCTTTGAAGAAACGGACGGACGTTTTTTTTTCTTCCATCCAGTGCTGAGGACGATTTTGTTATTTTTTTTGAATCTCGAACGCCCACAACGAGCCCTCGCATTTGCTTGTATGATAAAAAACCAACGAGATTTTAAATTTTATGACAAAATGTCGGGACTGGGTCAAACACACAGCTCGCCACGTTCCAGCTTCGAGTCTCTCGGAGCATTCACGACGTACATGGGAAAATATACGTATGAGAGTTTATACATGAAATTTGGCTTTGCTTTGGAGGATCCTCGGCCTGCTGCTCCTTTCGTCAGGTCCGGATATACAAAAGCTTTATGTGCTTCGTTGCTGCGCGAACATGTGTCTTGGGGAGTGGACGCCAAGGGTTGAAAAATTGTAGACCGAGGGAAGAACTGACGAGCGAGGGTGTGCGGAAAGGATTAGAGACTCAAGGTTCAAGGACACCATCCTGGGCCTATGTTTTATTTATAAATTCCAAAAAATCCACCGACTCGTCGCCCTTGATATATTTTTTTTTTATACACTGAAAATTCAATTTTGTCAAAAAACGTCGATATTTTGTTTTCATACAGCCAACTAAATATTTTGGGATGATTTCAAAATTTTCGTTATTTCGACAATATTTTTCATTGTAGCGAAACTCAGTAAAATTTACGATGGAAATGACAAAAATTCACTTTCCCAAAAGATTTTCCAGAATGTTTTTTCCTGGAATGACAAAATTTTCGTCATTTTTCGTCATGTTTTTCAACAAAGTTCTCACTCATTCCGCCTCCTGATCTACGGTTCGTGTGAATCGAGCCGGAAAACGACCTCGATGAGTTGCAACGCGAAATCTCAGCGATTCAGGCTCGCTGGACCAATCGTGCCAAAAGGCGAACTTTGACGCACTCGCTCGCGCTTTTACGCGTTACAATATCTCCGGAATGCTTATTTTTACAACTTTAACTCTTTATTCTCGTTCTCAGCATCTTCGATACTGCCGATCCCACTCCATCAGCATAAAACCTCGATGCTCTCA
This sequence comes from Diadegma fenestrale, assembly GCA_037043255.1. Taxonomy (NCBI): domain Eukaryota; kingdom Metazoa; phylum Arthropoda; class Insecta; order Hymenoptera; family Ichneumonidae; genus Diadegma; species Diadegma fenestrale. The sequence continues at coordinate 23,212,294 of CM073309.1, forward strand.
GCCGCAGCGCATTTGCCTCAAAGTACTCAATAATTTTCATACACTCGGCCGCAGATGTATCAGCTCCAAGTTCGCATCGTTGAAATGCAACGAAAACTCTATATTTTTTATAGCAGAGCATCAAATTTTCATACGGTATTCTTCAAAAATAATTCGACAGTCTTTTTTGCCGTTCAGAAATGAAATTAACTAAACAAGAAAATTGGGATGAGCGCATTGAAAATGAATTTACTCCAAATAATTGAAACGAATGACCAAATTACGTTTTTTTTTTTTTTAATGACACCGAAGTTCGCAACGTTGAGATGCAACGAAAAAACAAAATTTCTATCAATTTTTTGTTTAATTTCAAACACCGTGACAATTTTCGTACCGATTTTGCGTTTTGTTCCTAAAGAATTATCGATTTATTGTCCGGAGCGAATATTGAATCGGCATCTCAATTTAGAAGGAAGTAAAAGAAGAATTTCGTTGCATTCGCGATTTTTTATCGCGAGTTACTTTTTCTCTTTCTCAAGCGTATACGGACGCAATAAATAGTTGGGAAAAAACGTTTGATTCATATACGATTCACGTTAACGTTTATATTTTCACTTATTCTCGTATGGCGTTGAAACGCCTGCTCTTTGCCATGCACAATGCCCTTGTGCAATTGTGCAACGAGTTTATAGTCGTTTCGTCTAAATGTTTTGGCTTCGTGTAACCACGACTGTGGAGATTGTTCGCATGCGTCAAGTTTTCCTGCTTCAATCCGGAAACAGCGCCAGCCGCTCTACGCTTTTTGTATGATTCCTCAGTCTTTCTCATTTTTTTTTTGCTTTCTACTTTCTGGATTCGTGCGAGTGTGTTGTTTTACATGCAGCCGAGAGGACTTTACGCACTATACTCGTGTCTACTTTGTATGCCTGGCGAGCAAGGAGCAGCAAACTTGAGCTTCACTGGCTCACAAACTTTTTAAACAATCTTGGTGAGCTTTGATAACAAACGAGCGTGGACCGACCCGAGGAACGTCGCACGCAATGGAATTTCTTGTCATTCGCAACGCCACTCAAAAGTTTAAAAACGCTCCAGCCAATTGCAAGACGCACTCAAAGTTTAATTACTCGTGATGAAAAATATACAAAAATTTTTTTAATCAATTGTTTATTCAATTTACAAAGCCAGGTCCATGGGGTTTTGGCAAAAAAATGAAAATTTCTCCGAGAAGAAAAAGAAAAATATATAAACGGCCGAAAAAATTGCTTCGCAAATTTTTATTTTCTTCTGACTTGGACCTTTTCGTTGTGCACGACAATTGCGCAAAAAATTGAAATCTCTGCGGATTTTTACTTTCAACTAATAAAAAAGTCCGTTATTCATGTTTTTTTTGTTGTTTGTTATTTTCAGGGCGAACTTGGTCCTCGGTCCATCACAGGCGCAGTGAGCAAGAGTACGAGAAGATGGGCAAGCCTGAGGCAACATGTTACGAGCGGGGGCGAGCTCGTCGATGGAAAAAAAGCCGCGACCACATTGCTTTTCGATCGCGAGGCCAATTCACGTGCCGGTACACCGAGCTCACAGCCACACTCGCCAAACACACCGAGAACACCTCATACACCATTGAAAAAATCTAATTGGGAAGTAATCGAACACTTTACCGGTGCACCGCGGCCGTCCATTGTCACGGTAAGTCCTCCCAATATTTTTCCTCACACAATAAGCGTCTCTCTAATTGCATGGCTTTTCTTTTACCAACTTGTTTCCCAATACACAGGCTTTTCACAAAACCTGCCGGCTTGGAAAATTATAAAATAAAGATAAATTTAAAAAAAGGACAAATATTTTCATCATCATTATTAATTGTTATGAATAATAACCATTGTTTGTGAAAAATTAATTACCAATCATTATTCATGATTGTTGTTAATTAATAAATATAATAATTAACTACATAACATGATAATTAAATGAACAATTATCATCGATTTATTTATTTTTATTCTTTTTTGTTATATATTCATTTTAGTAATAATAATAATAATTATTATTATTAATAATAGTTCATTTGAAAAGCAATAATTATGAATAATTCATCTCATTAAGAGTAATTTTTGATATTTTTGATATTATAATTATTTTTTTATTCGATATCATAATTATTATTAAAAATTATGTTAACAATAATAATTATGAATAATTATTATTGTTAAGAACATGTGACGGTCTGGCAATAATGAGAGATCTAGAGGTGGCCCTAGCGCAGTGGTTAGCGCTCCGGACTACGACTCCGTGGGTCCCGGGATCGAGTCCCACTCGGATCACCTTTTTATTCGCTCATTATTGCTGGACCGTGCCTCGTCACAAAATGGTGTCAGAAGTTTCCGAACCGACTACACGCTCACTCAAAATCAACGGCCCATCGAGGCAGAATCTACGGCCCATCGAGGCACATATACTACGGCCCAACGCGGCACATAATAAAAGCCCAGAGCGGCAGAATCTACGAAAGCCCAACGCGGCAGAATACTTTGAATCGCCCAGAGAGGCAGAATCTTCAGGAAAAATGTGACGTTAGTCGACGAGGACGTCGAATACTGTAAGAGGGGGAGTGTGACGGTCTGGCAATAATGAGAGATCTAGAGGTGGCCCTAGCGCAGTGGTTAGCGCTCCGGACTACGACTCCGTGGGTCCCGGGATCGAGTCCCACTCGGATCACCTTTTTATTCGCTCATTATTGCTGGACCGTGCCTCGTCACAAACAATAATAATTATTATTGTTATTATTATTAAATTGTTAAGAACAATAATAATTAATAACAATAACAGTTAATAATAATGATTATCCATAATTATTATTGTTGATAATAACATAAATAATGAAGAATAAATAAATAAATAATTATTATTCATAATTATTACTAACCATAATAATTATGAATAATAATAATTTATAATAACAAATTATCGCGGACAATCTTGAATTCCGAGTATTTTGTTTTTTAGTCGATTTGTAACAACATTTCCAATGAAATCGGGCTCGGGAACCATTTTTTATGCGAGAAAAACTGAAATCAAACGTTTTAATTTGACCGTCACCATATACAACGTGCTTAAAATGCATTTTTACTGGAATGCAACGATTTCAGAAACCCCGCGGGTCAGATTGTTAATAACAATAATAATTGATAACAATAACAGTTAATAATAATGATTATTCATAATTATTATTGTTGATAATAATATAAATAATGAAGAATAACTAAACAAATAATTATTCGTATTCTATTTTCTTAAATATTTATTTTATTTATCACCAATTTTATAAATAATTAGTATTAAATAATATAAATAATGAAGAATAAATAAATAAATAATTATTCGTGTTCTATTTTCTTAAATATTTATTGTATTTATCACCAATTTTATAAATAATTAGTATTAACAGAAATTTATCAGAACAATAATTGTTATAAAAAAATATTAATAACAATGATTATTATAATGATTATTATTAGTTGAATTCGCCAATCGATGAAAATCGTTGTGTTGGATTTCTATTCGACAACAATGAAAGAAAGAACGGAATGAAATGTTGATTTGCTTGAACAATTTAAAAACAAGGTAATGATTGTTTTTTGTTGTTGTTTATTCCGAAGATGGGCGCCGGATACGAATTCGGTGTGAGCAGCCTCACGGCTGTTGGGAAAGAAAACATGGTTGCTGAATCAGCGTCAAACCGTAGCCTGACGCAGACGGACAGAAAATGTGCGTTAAGGAGATTCCTGCGCGTTTTGTGCTCATCAAATCGATTCAAAAACCTTCAGGTTAGTAGATTTTTAAAATACAGTCGTCGCATTCGATCGCGATGTATTCTTAGCCATAAATTTACCGGCGCTACAGTTATCGCTGAAGTTTCGGAGCAATTGGAATGGGAGACCGATAAGGAGAGGGGGGGGACGGAATTCATGAATGTTCGAAAGTGAAAAATTATCGGAGCTTTCGGGACGATAAAGATCCTCCCACCTCGCAATATATTGTTCGAGTTGCCGAGATGGGGGAGAGAGAACTCGCGTTTGCCTCTGTTCAATTTATTCCTTTCGTGCCCCCCCCCCCCCCCGCAGTCTTGTATTTATTGTTTTATCATTGTTATTATCATTTCTGTTTTTTTGTACCAAGCCTGCTCCAAGTTTTCGCCCCCAGAGCACTCTCTATAGCAAAACTCGCCCGGGTTAAACACTCTTTGCACTTGTTTATTCGCTCCTCGCGCGCGGTAACGCGACCTTTTAATTCTTATTCGTTCTCGTTGAAAAGTCAACAATTAGCGATCGATAATAATTGAGCATCGAGTCAACATTCGGCGACAGCTCGTGGAAAATTGAAAATCCACCAAAGTTCGTTTTCAAGCGACGTCGTTATCGGGGAAAAATAAAGTTTGCCAAAAAATTTCAATATTTTGGTGCTGAGTCAATATTTTTGGATAATTTCGAAATTTTTGTAATTTTGACAATTTTTTGTTTTTTCAACGAAACTCTCAGCGAAATTTTTCAAGAAAAACTTTTAGTCGAAATTATCCAAAAAAATATCGATTTTTTTTCAAAAAATTTCCTTTTCATTGGACAAACGAGACGAAACGATTTTCGTTCCTATATTTTGGCTTTCGATTCGCGAAAAACGAGCGTTTCATTGTCTAGACTTGAATGAGAATCTTGTGCTCAAGAAAAAATAAAATTTCGTCCCCCCGTCGTGGTCGATTCTCCGGAAACAATTGCTGATCCGTCCACCACGAGTTTTCACTTTTAATCACAATAATTTTTCGCACAATCTCATTCCCTTTGAATTCGGTGTCTATTCGAGGATCCGAAATCGCGAATGACCGGAAATTGTACGTTGCTTTTGAGTCCGTATATCTTGGCAAGGCTCAACCCCCACGCACACTGCTCGAATTAATCGTCAACCCTTGCTCGGCAATCAACCACTCATCCCTGTCTCCGGAGTCGACGCAATCATCTCGATGTATACAGACTCGCCCAAAATGAATGCTACGAGATGATTATTCAGAGACTCGATACATTTAATTAACAAAATGAGACTCTTATAGAAATTTGATGAAAATTACGAAAAAATTGGACATGGATTGATGACTCTGAAGTTTGCATCGTTGGAATGCAACGAAATTCGTTTTTATCTTTGACTAAAATAATTATTTAAATGCAGAATGTAATTACGATGATAAAATGATCGATTTTTGCCACCCGAAAAGCAAATCGGCTCGAAAAATTGACATGAAATTGAAAATTGAACGAATCATGAAAAAAAAACAAATATTTCTCGTTGCATTCCAACGTTGCAAACTTCAGCATCGGAAATTTTCATGAAAATGACGAAAAATTGGACAGGGATTGACATTTTTTTCATTTTATATTTTGGGCTTAATTTCTGGCTGAAAAGTCGATCTCATTTGATCGTTTTTGGACCAAATTGTATGTCATCATCATTATCATCAGTTCGCAGCTTCTCTCTCTCTCTCTCTCGCTCTCTCACTTTCTCCGGGTCCCTCTGTTTCCTCACGCACACCGTAATCGATCTCTCGCTCCGACTGATGCTGTACGTTACGCGGGCGAGCGTAATTGTCGACGTAACTCGGGGATCTTGCGTATCAGATACTCGAGAATTTACGTTTCAAACTAAATAATTATCACGGGCTGCAATTTCGCTGCCCTTGGTTCATCTCGCTAGTCCCTTCCCGCGCGCTGCTCCTGCTGCTGCCTCCAAAATAAGTTTATCCTCTTGCTCTTGTTGCCCTGTCTAATGACGAATCAACCTCAAACGCAATTAACGTTTCAAGTGCGTCTATACACGCTGCTGCTGCTTCTTTTCTGGGAAATAAAATAAAACGCGTCACATTCGCCTTTTTATCCAATCAAATTAATTTGTCGGAGTGCGAAACAACGATTTTGGCATTTTCATCGTGGGAATGCAACGGAATTCAATTATTTCTTGAGCAAAGATCAAAATTCTTATGAAATATTTCATCAGGACAATTGAACGATTTTTTTTTACAATCCAGAGAGAAAATCGGTACGAAAATTGTCATGGTTTTTGAAATTTAACAAACAATCAATAGAGAAACGTATTTTGTCGTTGGACCACAACGTTGCGAGCTCCAGTGTCATGGAAATTAACGATCTTGAAATTTGCATCGTGGGAATGCAACGAAATTCGATTTTCTCTTGAGCAGAGCTCAAAATTCTTATGAAAAACTTGATTAGGACAATAAAACAATAAAATTGAACAAACGATTAATAGAGAAACGTATTTTTCGTTGGACCACAACGTTGCGAGCTTCAGTGTCGAACGGCCAAGCACAATATTTCACAATAGACTCTCGAAAAATATGAAAATAATTTGAAAACCTCAAAATAGACGATGACGAATATTTTTTCTCCAATAAAAACGTGACAATGTCGTTAATGAAGCTTAATCTCGCGACTCATTAAGAGTCTGGATCTCCTTTTCATGGAAATTCCTCAACTATTTTTAGTCCGGATTACGATAAGCTGATAGAGCAGACGAGAAATAAGAAAAATCGGTCGCCTCGCATACGATACTCGCTCGATGCAGTTTATCGATTGTAATCACGTGTAAAACGTAAAATGCAAATGTTTTACTGTTCAACACGATCTGTTGTTATCTCGTCCCACTAGATATAGAATTTAACATCATAATAGCCTGATACAAGCGCGATTAAATGTCACACTACACATCGAATGTATGCTCATCGATCACAATCGTTATCGAGCCTTTTGAATTATCGCATAATTCCCATCAGTCTCGCCGCCCAATCCCCTTCATAACTAACTCCTTGCTAAGCTTCTCACGAATATCGAATCGAGCCAAACGATTCGGAATTTTGATCCTGTAACTCTTGCCCAATCCGTATTCGAAATCATCGCATGGAATTTATCGATTTGATACGATACGATTTTCATTCTGCAACAATGCAATCATTAGCGTTTTTGCTCTTGATCATTTTTGGCCGATCGAGCACGTTTTGATGTCCATTTACAAACGACCCACAAGTTTCATTGACACTGAAGCTCGCAACGTTGGTTTCCAACGAAAAATACGTTTTTATCGATTGTTTGTTGGATTTTAAAAAATGTGACAATTTTCGTACCGATTTTGTCTTTAGATTTTGAAAAAACATCGTTTTATCGTCCTGACGAAATATTTAATGAGAATCTCGAGATCTGGTCAAGGAAAGAATGAAATTTCGTTGGATTTTAACGATGCAAACTTTGCAAATTTTCTTCTATGAAGAAAAATCCTCTGACGTCAAGAATTTGAGATATTTCATTCCAAATCTTTAACTTTTCTCATCCAAACGCGTTCAAAATGAATTTGCGTTTCGTTCATGAGTTGCAGAAAAATGTGTTTAGGATTTTTCTTAAAAAATGTCGGCTCTTCTGGCTTTTTGCAAAGAAAAAAAATGCTAAACACTTTTTTTTTTGGCAACTTTGATTTTCGAAACTTTTTAACGAACTTTCACAGCGGGAAAATTGAAAATTGTGAATTAAATATTCCAAATTTTAAACGTTGGAAAATTTCGGTGACAAGAACGTTGATAAAAAATGTGCAATGCAACGAAATTCAGTTTTTTCTTGGGCAGATGTCAAGATTCTTAATGAATATTTGTTCAGGACGATAAAACGATTTTTTTTCAGGATCCAAAGGCGAAATCGGTACGAAAATTTTCATGGTTTTCGAAATTGAAAAAACAATCAATAGAAAAAGATTCTTATCGATTTGATTCTTATCGATATCGATTAATTGTCATTGACGTTGTGAACGAATGACAAAAGATTTTTTAAATACAATAAACATCGCGGACATCCAATCGTCACATGACTCTGAAGTTTGCATCGTTGGAATGCGACGAAATTGTTTTTTATCTTTAGCAAAAATAATTATTCAAGAACAGAATGTAATTGCGATGATAAAATGATCGATTTTTTATAAACTTTCGTAATTGTTGCTCGATTTTTGAGTCATTTTTATCGTTTTTTTAAATAAAAAATTCTGCTCCATGACTCTGAAGTTTGCATCGTTGGAATACAACGAAGTTCTTTTTTATATTCGGCAAAAATAATTATTTAAATGGAGAATTCAATTGCGATGATAAAATGATCGATTTTTGCCACCCGAATTGGCTTGAAAATTTAGGATGACATTGAAAATTGATCGAATTATCAATAAATTGAACTATTTTTCGTTGCATTCCAACGTTGCAAACTTGAGCATCATAGTCGTCACCGCAGAGGTTAATGATCGTCGCATGCGACGTTCTCCTCGGTCCATTGAGAGAAACAAACGCGTAGTAATTCCCATCCCTCGATAGAAACGCAACAACTCGCCTCTCCCTGTTTTGATACAGTGCACACGCAGCAACGTTCACCACACACGTAATACACGTTGCAGTAATAGAGAGCGAATAAGGGAGAAATACATGTGGAGCTCTCGAAACTTTGGTCCCACGATGTACCACTTATCCCCCCCCCCCCCCCATCGCTACTCCCTTAACAGGCGAGCAGGGATAAGTTGTTCACCATCCACTTTACCATGTGACTGCGAGAGGCTGCACGAGCTACCGATGCAGCCTCGAGCCAAAATCATCATTACCCCCCCCCCCCCCTTCCTCCTCTCAAACGTTTATGTATCGCCCCATCATGCAGGAAAGCCTTCGCACACCACTCGGATACTAAATTTGCAGCAGCTATTGCTCAAAATGCATTCAACTTGCGGACACGACAGTGCAGGTGTGTGGTCGCGCAGCATGCGAGTTGCTCTCTGCTACACCAAATGCATCGTACAAACTACCGCGCGCCAACGCTCCAACTCTGTATAGGGAACATCAACAATCGATACTGGCCTCTCGATCGCCTCGGAGCGTCCCATCGCCACTTCCGCATCCCCTAAATAACGTCAACCCCTCGCTCTGCCATTTTTTTCATCTTTTAAACTATTTTGCACAAGTTTGCTTTTTGACACTCGAGTTTTTTTTATTTTTACCTTGCATGGCGTCAAAAACGATGAGGCACGATTTTAAGGGGAGAAATCCCTTTAGAATTTTCAGAAAATCGATTCTTTTTTCTTACATATTGCGAAAGTATAATACCCAAAGAATATACTGACCAAAGGAAAACCCAAAATAATAAATATCTGCGGTGTCACTACACAATTACTAGTTTTCAAATGTTGAAACAAACGCAATTATCTCGAAACAACATTTTTTAAAAACTGCTCGTGTTGCAGCTCCAAAAGTTATCGACCGATTTCGATGAAATTTTGGGAGATCACACTCAGTAATATTGTCGGAAGGATGTACCTAAAGTTTGAAAGGTAGCGTGTAAATAAATACCTTTTTAGGGGTCAAGTATGTCGAAAAAAAGGTCGAAAAATCGACCTTTAGAATAAAAGGGCTCCCAAATTTTCAATTATGCACTTCTGATCATTTTTGAGGTACATCCTTCCCCTTAAGAGGGTCTATCACTTGCTCGGTCGGTAAAAATCCCCCTACACGTTTTTCTTGGCGAGACTTATTATGTAAAGAAAACTATTAGTTACACGTTGTTCCCATTTCACCAGAGAAGAAGGTGTAACTTTTATTTTTCTTGAAATACGAAGGATTTCTGAGAAAAACGTGTATCTACTTTTTTTTTTGTCTCTCTCGCACTCACGCGTCTGCTAGATCCCCTTAATATGTCAGTAAACGAATAACACTTGTTAAATCTTTTTCGGATCAACATCAAAAGAGTGACAACTGCAGCAGCACTTTTCGATGTCGCGGAAAACAGGCGTTCGAAGACTCTTAATAACGCCGCCATTTTGTGTATGATCGCAACAAAAAAATTGTTTTTCACCTTGAATGCTTCAATGAAATTTTGTTAAAATTTGAAAATTATTAGATAATTTTTTCCCCTCTAAAAAAATTCTCGAAAAATGCCTATTTTTCACGCTTCTCAAGGGATTTCTCCCCTTAAATTGCGTGCCCTTTCTCCCTTCGTTCTCCCCTTGAAATTGATTTTTTTTCCTTATCGTTTTACCGCGGTTTTTACGCATTTTTTAACTTGAAAAAAAGTTGCCCCAGGCTCGCGTGATCTTGCATCCAAAAGCGAAAAGAATGAGCCCAGCTCGAACGTTTTCCGATAAATTTTGACGGAGATGTGAATTTTTCAAAATTCCGGAATTTTAGGTTAGCGAAATCGAATTTCGTTGCATTCCCATGATGCAAATTTCAAGATCGTTAATTTCCATGCCACTGGAGCTCGCGACGTTGTGGTCCAACGAAAAATACGTTTCTTTATTGATTGTTTGTTAAATTTCAAAAACCATGACAATTTTCGTACCAATTTCATTTCAGGATCCTAAAAAAAGATCGTTTAATTGTCCTGATCAAATATTTCACAAGAATTTCGAGCTTTCCTCTAGGAAAAATCGAATTCCGTTGCATTCCCACAGAGACAAAAAAGTTTTTCTATCGATTGTTTTTTTAATTTGAAAAATGATGAGAATTTTCGTACCAATTCTGCCTTTGGATCCTAGAAAAATATCGTTTTATATTGTCTTGATTAAATGTCGAATGAGAATCTCGAGATCTGCTCAAGAAAAAATGGAATTTGGTTGCATTTCAACGATGCAAAATTCCACATCGTTGGAAAATGTTTGATCAATCGATAACTTGGTAATTTTTTGGACAATTTCATCAATTGATGGAGATTTTGGATCGAGCTTACGCTCACATCAGACTTGGACGGTAAAACGCGATACTTTTTTTTTTTGTTCTTTCCCGACTGCACATGCCGTCGTTTAGTCTAATCCTCTGTTAAGCGTTTCTCGAGAGAGTGCATTCACCCTATTCTTTTCGCGGATGCTCTCCGGACACGAAGCTTTGCGGCCACGTCACCTCGACACGTCGCGATTTTGATGTCGCGAGTAGCTCTCGCGGTATATGAAAAGGAAGCCAATGAGGTCGGGCAAGAAGTGCAGCGCGGTTGAAGCCTCTGCTGGATTTTTAGAGAGAAACAGTCGCAAAATGCTGGCGATTCGAGTCTCGTCGTTAGCGATGATTCTTTTCCACCCCCTGACTCGATTTTTTTTTCACTGTACCTCGCCCTATTTTTCATACTCGAAAAAACTCGTTTCTCGTGTATTGGAAAGCGAGATTATGGGAATAATTGTCGTTTTTGTTGGCTAAATTAATCGTGGACAAAAAATGAGGGAAAAAAATGTAAGCGTGCAGGAAATTATGATTTTTCTCTAAATTCCACAATAGACGATTCCCAAAAGCTTTTTCTTTTTGTGCTTCCGCGTGAAATCTGGCCGCGACGTGCTTTTCCATTATTCGCGCCTCCCCTCATTCCCCCGCCTTAATTGCAAATCTCCGCCGATCGTCTCTGCGCTGCGAACTCTGTTCTTTGCCTGTGTCACGAATCACGCCGCTTTATCATTTAATCGCGTCGTGCCTTGGCGCGCGCTCGCGCTAATGAACCTTCGGAAAATCGACTCGACCTTGAGACGTTTTTCCTTCGGGTCCATGCGTTTTTCAATTTTTCTTACTCTCCAAGCGACTCTAAATTCAATTAGGCAATTCGAGGCCTCGGAATAATTCAGAGAAATGGGGAAAATTTTTCTGAGCCGTAATTACGATAAATTTTTTTTATACGATACGAAAATTGTCATGGTTTTGGAAATTTAACAAACAATTTAGAAAAACGTCTTCGCTGTTTGAACTGAACGTTGCGAACTTTGGTGTCGAAAATAATTTCATGTCTTCATTGATTCTTATTTTATTTTCGTGTTCCATTTTACATTTATTTCGTTATTTTTTCAACGCAGGTGGAGATGCTTTATCAACGGTACTTTCTTCGAATGAATCAGTGTAACATGATACACGTATTGGGCCTATTGGCAGGCTTGGCCTTTGCACTCGGTCTACTCCTCGTCTTCCGCTTGGTCTTCCTCAACGAACAGCCTCTCCTCGTACTTGTTCAGAAATCGGAAAATTTGTTTCTCGCCGTTACTCTCGCCGCCTGCATTGCCATTTACGCCGGTACGATTTACATTCCTTATTCCACTTTTATTCAAATTAAATAAGTCAAAGACAAAATTTGCCATAAATGAAATAAATGTAATAAATAAATCGAACAAAATGAATAAAATCAAATAAAATTAATAAAATCAATAAAATTAATAAAATCAATAAAATCAATAAATCGAATAAAATAAATTAAATTAATAAAACTAATAAAATTAATAAAATCAAGTTAAATCAAATAAAATCAATAAATCGAATAAAATGAATGAAATCAATGAAATCGAATAAAATGAATAAATCGAATAAAATGAATGAAATCGAATGAAATGAATAAAATGCACGAATCAATTGGTTGGTGAAGGTTTTTTATGAATGGCAAAAATGCTGCTTATTTAATAAATAGAATAGTTGAGGTTGCCGAAAGGGTAAAAGCGAGCTTGACACTCGAAAGATATTGGATAATTGATTGATTAATAATTGATTGGTGTTAATGGCGAATTATTGATTATTCACAGTTCTCGTTGCAACGATTTCAAGACCGGGAATGAACGAGGTCTGGCTGGCCAGTATTAGCGGTGCCGTTCTCGTGACCTTGCTAGCACTCCAGGTCACTTTGAGTATACATTTAGCATCTTTGACCGATATCGATGAGCTGCTCGTCGATGATAACGAGCAAGCTTCGATGACGCCGGACGAGATTGCGAGGAGCAAAGATTTACGCACCGGTGGACCACTCGCCGCTGCTTGGGCCGTCTGCTTCTTCATCTACACGTCTTATGCACTTTTGCCCATAAGACTCCGTCATGCTTGCATCGCTGGCATCATTTTCTCCGTCGCTCATCTCGTCGATATTCTTCTACTCTACAAGACTCAGGATTATCCATTGATGATGACACACGTGAGTTTATTTTTTATTATCAATCAAACCACCATTATTTAATTACATTTTTTCTTGAGCAGATCCCAAGATTATTATTCAATATTTCGTCAGGACAATGAAACCATTTTCTTTCAGCACCCAAACCCAAAATCGGTATAAAAATTTTCATCTTTTATTTAAATTAATAGAAAACTGTATTTTTCGTTGGACTCCAACGTAGCGAGCTTCAGTTTTATGAAAATTAATGACGTTCGAGTTTGCATCGTTGGAATGCAACGAAATTCTTGTTTTTCATTGATTTTCCCATTAAATATTTGGTCAGGATGATAAAACGATCTTTTTCGAGGACCCAAACCCAAAATCGGTATAAAAATTTTCATCTTTTATTTAAATTAATAGAAAACTGTATTTTTCGTTGGACCCCAATGTAGCGAGCTTCAGTTTTATGAAAATTAACGACGTTCGAGTTTGCATCGTTGGAATGCAACGAAATTCTTGTTTTTCATTGATTTTCCCATTAAATATTTGGTCAGGATGATAAAACGATCTTTTTTAAGGACTCAAACCCAAAATCGGTTGGAAAATTGTCAAGTTTTTTCAAATTATACAAAAATTCAATAGAAAACTGTATTTTTCGTTGGACCCCAACGTAGCGAACTTTAGTGTCACGGGAATTAACGACGTTCGAGTTTGCGTCGTTGGAATGCAACGAAATTCTTGTTTTTCATTGATTTTCTGATTCAATATTTGATCAGGCCATTAAAACGATATTTTTCAACGATCCAAACCCAAAATCGGTACAAAAATTGTCACGGTGTTTGAAATTCAACAAACAATGAATAGAATTTTATTTTACACACGCCAAGAAAGTAAAACTCTAATTTTGCTTCTTCCCCAAATTAATTTTTATTAATGACCGATAACATGACGAATTCGTTGATATTTATTACAATTTTCCACTCCTTTTTTCTTGTCCATCGAACATTTCTTCGTGAAAATTTGAAAAATCGAGTCCCACGATATTTTCATCGAATCCAGCCAACGAGTCGTTATCTCATTTGCGATTACCAATTTTCACAATTGTAAGGATACACGTCAGGAGCAACCGAATTTAGAATTTGCTGTTCTCTCCACGACCCAGCCCACCCTTGAAAATGATAAAAAAATTATTTTATATAAACATTCGTAATTTATGCTCGATTTTTGAGTCATTTTTATCGTTTTGTTAAATTCCAAATTAATTCTGCTCGATGAATCTGAAGTTTGCATCGTTGGAATGCAACGAAATTCTTCTTTATATTCGGCAAAATAATTATTTAAATGGAGACTGTGATTACGATGATAAAATGATCGATTTTTGCCACCCAAAAAGCATTTTGGCTCGAAAAATTTGGATGACATTGAAAATTGAACGAATCATCAATAAAATGAAATATTTTTCGTTGCATTATCGAACGTTGCAAACTTGAGCATCATTTTGCCCGTAGGGATTAAATTTTTGTGGCTTTCGCTTTACTTACTGTGGGCAGATCCGCATGATATTGCCATTAGGGAGATGAGCAAATAGAGGATGACGAAAAAATTGATTGATACCGTTTCCATGGCGAATTTGGATCGTTGAGCGAGCTTATCTGATATCAAAGCGCGTCGTGCGATGTTTCGCGACTGAGGCTCCCTAACGATTCTCGTTGTCGTTTGACTGTGAATTAACCGCAGCGATAGGTTTACGTTCGTGCATTAATTACGTCGCCCGTGACCTTGTATCGGCGAGCCTGCTTTTCCGGTTTTCCATGCGACCACTCGACGGAAAGTCGTTTCGCGCGATATATACGCGATTAAAACAAAGAAACAGATAAAAGTTAATTTATTCACAATTTTCCTCAATCAACATAAATTTCAATTTTCTTTGCCCCCTTCTTCGCTCAACTTTTCCACGAAATTTCTCACTTATCTCGAGTTATTTTTCACATTAATGAAAATTTATTTTATCGCCTTTTTAAATTGTCGGCTATTTGTTTTTTTTCCGCAACCACAAACGAGCGCGTTTCCTTGATATCCTGCGTTTTCGTTCTTCAAGTGCTTCAGGCTCGGGGCAGCCGATGAATCACCCGACAACGCATAATGGTCTCGAGGAATATTGCGTTTCTATTATTTTTCATTCCAATTTCAATTCCCCCGATTTACGAGTCAGTGAAAATTCGTTTTTACCGAAAATTCACCACTTTTCCATTTCCCTGGGGTCGGATTGACCCCGGTCACGCTTAAACGCTTGCCGCGTTGCGATCATCGTTCCGAAGGACACACAAAAATTCAGGATATTAATTCGAAACCTCCAGAACGAGAATATCGTGCCAAACATTTTTTATCCATTTTTCAAAATGGCGGAAAAAATTCAGCAAAGAAGCAAGTGAAAAAAACTGAATACAAAATATTTTATTTACAAAATTTCCGTAATTTTGACAAAATTTTCGTAATTTTCACAAAAGTTTCGTAATTTTGACAAAATTTTTGATTCCGAACGAAACTGTCGGCAAAATTAACGATTTTGGAATGACAAAATTCACTTCTCGACGAGACTTTCTAGAAAAATTCTTGTTGCAATTACAAGATTTTTGTGATTTTTTTTCAAAAAACGTTTAAACGAACGAATCCAACGAAATATCGATTTTTTTGAGTAAAATTTTCTTTAAAAAGTATTTTCGCACCGCGTAACGAAGAGAACGAATGAGCTCGCGGCGGAAAAACTCGCGCTGGCTTTCTTTGCTGTGGCTTTACTCTGGAGGATTGCGAGAAAATTGAGAGATAAATGGCCCGCGCGCGATGTGAAAAGACGTTTACATCGCGTCTGTATCACAAAATAAGCGCTTTGCGGTGACTTTGCTTGCGTGCATGCACGATTTTCGTGGCAGCTCTCCTGGGCCATTACTACGTTTATTCTCGTTTCAAATTGCCTCGCGAGTATCCAACCATACGCTTTTACTCTCTTTATGCACGTCCCTCATTTTCGTCACATCGATAAATCTCTTTCTCTCATACAGCGCGACCTACGCGACACAAGTTACGCCGCCGCGTTATTCCCAACGAAAGTTTGTGCTCGAAAAAAGGCAATCGCTGGGAAAAAACGTCGACGCGCCGGCGCTTTTTTCTCTCGCCCGATTATCGACAACTTTTTACCGCGCGCAAAAAAACGAATTCGGAGACGAATTTTCAGTTTGAATTTAATTCTCGATTAGTCTTGGCAAAATTCATCGTCTTTCAAGTTTTTCAAACATTTTCCGCGGCGCGTTTTTTAGGGCAGGGAAAAAACGAGTTTTTTTTTTCTTTCAAGACAAATCGAAAAGACGAAATTTCATTTTTTCGACATTTTTTTTTTGCAAAATTCTTATGATTGCGGAAAATTTGAATTTTGCGATAATTACGTCGTGTTTGGGCTTCTGGATTTTTATCACGAATCGTCTCTGCCGCGTTTCTCGCGATTCCTCACACACAAGGCTCGGTTGCAGGCTCGAGACCTATCGTAAAAGTTTCAAGGGAACCCCGCGACCAGCCATAACGCGCACTCGCGCGACGGGATTGAAAAATAAATATTTCATCAACTACAATAGAGCGAAAAATTTCACACGATCGAGTTCAAGACGACGTTGAAGTTTGCGTCGTTGGAATGCAGCGAAATTATGTTTTTTCTTGAGCTGAGATCGTAATTTTTATGAAATATTTAGCCGGGACAATAAAACGGAATTTTTTCGAGGATTCGAGAAGAAAATTGTCGTCGTTTTTGCAATTTCATCTCTTACAACTTCGGGTCAATCTGACCCAAGGCGTTTTTCGATCGATCGATTTCCCAGCAACGAAATAAAGTTGCAAAAAATGAAACTTGAACTTTTTTTATTTCACGAATAGTCTCGGACGATGGACAAAAAAATCGAGTGAACAAAGTTCGATAATAAATTTTCATCCATGTTTCATGGCCTTGGATTGATTTTTTGACAATAAAGTTAATTAAACGCCGAAACTTTCGGCGACGGAACAATTTTGGGGTCGAAACGACCCAGTCTCGGACCCGGCGGGTCAAAAAACAATTATAATGGAAAAAACAATTTTTCATTGGACCCTGCTCAACACGTGGCGCGACCTTCGGTGTCACTCGCAGGCCTTGCAGATTTTTTTTTTCAAGATTTTGGAGTTGAGATCGCGCCCGCCATTTTGCTCCTTCGAAATCCTTTGGGTTTCGACGTGAATTTTCTCTTGACCTTCATTTTTGGTTTGACAGACAAATTGAAAGATTTTATTTTTTTTATTATTCAATCATTTTTATGTAACGTGGCTGCAAAAAACGTCAGTGAACGGTGGCAATTTAAGGGTCGGTTTTATATCGATCGATGTAAACTTTTTCTTTTTTTTTCCTCTCAGCTCGTAGAGCGCCGCGTTTCGCATGCTGCTCGCGTCGTCATCATTTTTTTTTTTTTTAGATCGTACGTTTGTTACTTATTCTCGCATGCAGCACGATTTATTCTTCCCAGCAATTCGACTCGAAGGCTCAAATTTTTCCACCCACACACACGTTTGTATCGGATTGTTTGGGCGTCCGATTTTATGAGGCATTGAAAAACTATTCCGTCATGTTTACAAATATGAAACTCTGTCCGGACGTCCCTTTAGCAAGGATGACATTAATTTATCCTTTTACCGGAAATAGACACGTCGCCTTTCAGCTTTCCGACGCGTCAAGCCTTGTCACTCGCTTTCCTTCTCTCCTCCCTCCTCTCTCTCTCTCTGCCACTTGTATCCGAATCACTCGAGTTGATTGTCAGCTCGTAAATTGCTTCCACGCACCATTTGTCAATTCAATTGATACGAACTTGATTTCTGTACCTCTGACTCCAGACAACTGCGAGGTCCCATGACGACTGAGCTCTTATGACGAGTTTTCGTAGATGTTGCAATTCCGATTGATGGATTAAGTCTCTCTGTGTGTTTTCGTCAAGACTTTTAGTCTTTAACGTTCCCGCAAAAATTTCGACGATGCTCAAGTTTGCATCGTTGGAATGCAACGAAATTCGGTTTTTTCTTGAGCAGAGCTCGCGATTCTTATTCAATATTTTGTTAGGACAATAAAACAATTTTTTTTAGGATCCAGAGACAAAATGAGCTCGAAAATTTGCATGGTTTTTGTTATTGATAGAAAATCGTATTTTTCGTTGCACCTCAACGTTGCAAACTTCAGTGCCATAAATTTCGAATCTACATTTTCGAGATGACAAAAATCGACCAATCACCGTTGGTCGCCAACTTTTCAGAAAGGGTTGAAAAAAATAAAAAGATTGTCAGCACTTTCAATTATAATTACGAGATTAATTAGAATTTATAGAAATTTACGCAAAAACACAGAATTTTCGTTTTTCTATCAATTTTGTTAATCCCCACTTGACGAAATGTCTTAATTATGATTTAGATGAAGTTTTGCGAATTGACAAATTTCATTTTTCAATCGATTTTTTAATTCCCACCTTTTGCAATATTTTTAAATTTTAATTATCATTTATGATTATTTTTATAATTGATAATTGGATTGATTCTTCGTGGGGATGGCGCGAGTTGTCCATCGACCATGTCGATGACAATTTTTCATTTTTTCTATCAATTTTGTTAATTCTCACTTGACGAAATGTCCTTTAATTATAATTTGTATTAAGTTTTGGGAGTTCGTAAATTTCATTTTCGCATCGATTTCGTTAATTTCCACTTTTTGCAATATTTGAAAATATTAATTATCGTTTATGATTATTGTTATAATTGATAATTGAATTTATTTTTCATGGGGATGACAATTTTTCATTTTTTCTATCGATTTTCATTTTTCTATCAATTTTGTTAATCCTCACTTGACGAAACGTCTTAATTATGATTTAGATGAAGTTTTGGGAATTGACAAATTTCATTTTTCCATCGATTTCGTCAATTTCCACTTTTTGCAATATTCTGAAATTTTAATTATCGTTTATGATTATTGTTATAATTGATAATTGGATTTATTTTTCGTGGGGATGACAATTTTTCGTTTTTTCTATCGATCTTCATTTTTCTATCAATTTTGTTAATCCCCACTTGACGAAACGTCTTAATTATGATTTAGATGAAGTTTTGCCGAATTGACAAATTTCATTTTTCCATCGATTTCGTCAATTTCCACTTTTTGCAATATTTGAAAATTTTAATTATCGTTTATGATTATTATTATAATTGATAATTGGATTTATTTTTCGTGGGGATGACAATTTTTCGTTTTTTCTATCGATTTTCATTTTTCTATCAATTTTGTTAATCCTCACTTGACGAAACGTCTTAATTATGATTTAGATGAAGTTTTGGGAATTGACAAATTTCATTTTTCCATCGATTTCGTTAATTTCCACTTTTTGCCATATTCTGAAATTTTAATTATCGTTTATGATTATTGTTATAATTGATAATTGGATTTATTTTTCGTGGGGATGACAATTTTTCGTTTTTTCTATCGATCTTCATTTTTCTATCAATTTTGTTAATCCTCACTTGACGAAACGTCTTAATTATGATTTAGATGAAGTTTTGCCGAATTGACAAATTTCATTTTTCCATCGATTTCGTCAATTTCCACTTTTTGCAATATTTGAAAATTTTAATTATCGTTTATGATTATTATTATAATTGATAATTGGATTTATTTTTCGTGGGGATGACAATTTTTCATTTTTTCTATCGATTTTCATTTTTCTATCAATTTTGTTAATCCTCACTTGACGAAACGTCTTAATTATGATTTAGATGAAGTTTTGGGAATTGACAAATTTCATTTTTCCATCGATTTCGTTAATTTCCACTTTTTGCAATATTTGAAAATTTTAATTATCGTTTATAATTATTATTATTATTGATAATTGGATTTATTTTTCGTGGGGATGACAATTTTTCGATTTTTCTATCGATTTTCATTTTTCTATCAATTTTGTTAATCCTCACTTGACGAAACGTCTTAATTATGATTTAGATGAAGTTTTGGGAATTGACAAATTTCATTTTTCCATCGATTTCGTTAATTTCCACTTTTTGCAATATTCTGAAATTTTAATTATCATTTATGGTAATAGTTATAATTGATAATTGGATTTATTTTTCGTGGGGACGGCGCAAGTTGTCGACATCGACATGGTCGATGGACAACTGTATTCTAATGCCATTGTTTGCTCTCGGAAGCTGTACTTAGGACCGTGCTGAATATCAAGTACCCAATCAATCACTAAACCACATTAACCTCAAGCTTGGAAAGGTTTCGTCGCGTTCGGGGCTTTCCACCAGATGGAAATAGAATATTCCTCTCCAATTATCATAAACGTATCTATGCACTGGCTGAGTAACGCTTTACGAATAAATTATACGATGACCGAAACGCGCGCGCGTGGCGGCCTCGGGATTTCAGCCGAGTTAACAATCCAAAATATTTCATGCGACACTCAAGTTCGCAACGTTGAAGGTACAAAAAAAAATACGCTTTTCCATTGATTTTTTTGCTCGATTTCAGAAACCTTGACAATTTTCGTACTGATTTTCTCTTTGGATCCTAAAAAAAGATGGATTTATCGTCCTGATCAAAGATTTCATAAGAATTTCCAAATTTCGTTGCATTCCAACGATGCGAATTGCAAGATCGTTGATTTCCATGACGCTGAAGCTCGCAACGTTTGTGGTCCAACAGCAAAGACGGTTTTCTATAAATCGTTTGTTAAATATCAAAAACCATGAAAATTTTGTACCGATTTCGTCTTTGGATCCCGAAAAAATATCGTTGCATGATCCTGACCAAATATTGATCAAGAATCCTGAGATCTGCTAAAGAAAAAACGGAATTTCGTTGCATTCCAACGGTGCAAACTTCAACATCTCCGTTTTATTTTACCAAGAGTTCGATAGCGACTAGAATTAAGGAGCAAAGTTAAATTACGTTCTAAGGAGAATCTCCGAAGAAAAATAAAAAGTACAGACCAACTAAACTCCAGTAAAACACAAATGGAGATGGTCAAGGATACAAACCTTATCTCCCTTTAATATATAATTAAACACAAGCAACCATGTGGACTTTGGACACTGGGTTACCCATATAGATTGCAACATGTGACAGTCCCGATTGTTTGCTTCGAGTTATCGAGGTGTAGAGAGTTTGTTCTGGTTGGACGAGCAGGCCAAGAGCCCTCGACAAAGTTCCGCCCGCTCTTTTCTCCTTTTCCATCGATCTCATCATCGCGCCCACGTTAATTTCCAAAACATGATCGATGTCGCGATGCGAGATTTTGAAAAACATTTCGGGGGGCCCGAGTTTGCCTCGTGACTGGCTCTCCTGCCCACATATGCACACGAGGCTTTACTCGTGCGACGATAACGCGCGGGCTTTGCCTTCCATCAATAACAGTTGCGATTCCATTACGACGTATCGATTATGCCAGTGCGCAAGACAATCGAGATTAAGCCTCAATGGAGAAAAGTCTTTTCCTTGTGTGTTGTGATCCCGAGACTAAAACACATGCCTCCGTCATGCCGATGATTCACGAGACGAACAAACATCAACGAGATCCGATTTTTTAAAAAACAGACACTCTCGATAAAATGCCTTGGAATCCCCGACAGATTTACCCTCCCGAGAGAAAAAGGCTAGCAAAGAAAACACACACAGACATGAACAACACACACGTTTACTCTTGGCATGGATTTCTACGGTGTCGCTTTCTTTTCTCTCAACCACCGAGAGGAAAATTCCCCATCTACATAATAATAAAGTACACGAGCAGCTACACACGTATCGGACGAGTAACATGTACACACTCAATTTCTCTTGAGCTGAATTTCACAGACCCTTTCGCTCCGTCGTCGATTTCTACTCAAATTTTCACACTAAAAAGAACATTTTGTTGAAAAAGAAAATTTTGGCATTTTAGCCAAAAACATTCTGGAAAATCTTTTCGGAAAATGAATTTTTGACATTCCAATTGTAAATTTTGCTGACAGTTCCGTTACAAATGAAACATATTGTCGGAATAACGAAAATTTTGTTGAAAAAGATCGATCTTTTGTTGCATCACGTTAACCTAAACGTTTTTTCGAAAAATCACGAAAACTTTGGCATTTTAGCAAAAAACATTCTAGAAAATCTTTTCGAAAAGTCTATTTTTGTCATTCCAATTGTAAATTTTGCTGACAGTTCCGTTACGAATGAAAAATATTGTCGGAATAACGAAAATTTTGTTGTAAAAGATCGATATTTTGTTGCATTACGTTAAATTAAACGTTTTTTCGAAAAATCACGAAAATTTTGGCATTTTAGCAAAAAACATTCTAGAAAATCTTTTTGGAAAGGAAATTTTTGTCATTCCAATCATTATTTTGCTGACAGTTCCGTTACAAATGAAAAATATTGTCGGAATAACGAAAATTTTGAAATTATCCCAAAATATTTAGTTCGCTTTATTCAACAAAATATCGACGTTTTTTGACAAAATTGAATTTTCAGTGCAGCCGCAGCTTCATGGCAATTTTTCTCTCTCTCTTTTCTTTGGCCTCGTTATTCTCATTTTATCACAGACTCCGAGATCACTGACCTCGTCAAAAGTGTACAGGAAATAACCATGAAAGTTAAAAAACCAGAAACACGAGTCGCGTGTGCAACGTTGAGTTTAAAACGTTCTCGTAAAATGAAATAACACGTGGGTCCTTCCTGCTCGTACGAAAAAGTCTCTCTTCGCGGTCTTTGTCCACGTCCGTTGCACCGATGACGTTGTTTCATCCGGCCATTATAAAAATCACTACTCTCCACGTCAACTGTCCCGTCCTCTGGTTTCTCAACATTATTTACTAAGTTTAAGCACCAGAAATAAAGCCCAACAATTCTTGGGACGAGCAACCACAAAAAACGAGGGGTTTCTGGGTCCTGGAGACCCTGCAGGGACAACGAGCCATCTCGTCCAATCTACGGTATCTCTGACCATTTTTTTTTCTGCACTAAGCTCTCGTGGTTGCGGTCCAGAAAACGAACAGAAACATTTGTTCGAGTTTTTTTCGTTAAAAAAAAAAAATTTTCCGTTTCAATTTTGGACTCGCGTTTTTGGTCTCATTTTTTTTCATTTTTGTCATTTTCAATTTTGGACTTTTCGTTTTTTGGTCTCATTCATTACAAGTGCAAAGGAGGAATATTCTCTGCCGAGTTCGGCCTCGTAATGCATGATAAAAGGGAGAATTAAGGGGGTGGGCGTTGTTCACGAATTTTTTAGTAGCCGCAGACTCGGTCTCTCGAGGGATTACGCTCGTGACTGCTTAGTTCTGCGTCACTGCGGAGCGACCTTTTTTTATTTATTTATTTTTTGCACCTTAACTTTGGTTCTTTGGTGAATTCGAGTCGGGGGTGACAAGAAGTTGGACGCAGCCAAGTAGGTCAGCAAATAATTGATGCATTCGTTTGAAAATAATTTCTAGCATCGATGTCGCGAAGGATTTGAGTCTGCCGCGAGAGCATAAAATGCTTTGTGGCTTTTCAAAGTTAGTTTTCTCGATGGACACGTTTGCAGGAAATTGATCGGGCACTCCTGGCACAGCTGACCTGCTTTCGAACAATGAACGCCGCTCCGGAGGTCAATGGTCAACTGCATTATCATTAATTTCCATTAATAGCGAGACATGAAATAATTCTCGATCCTCCTGAAGCAAATTCGCATTGAGAATTGTCAATTATATCGACGCGTATTATTGCGACAGCGATGACTCATTCCGCACGAGATTGGCCGCAGTAGCTCGTGAGGAATCGATACACACGATCAACAACCTCCTTCTGTTGGTAACTCTAGCACAAAGGACCAAAGTTTAACTCTGCTCGCGCGCGCTCGAGAACAAAGTGGTGGGCAAGACGAGAAACCGAGAAGCAGTTGCTAAAGCTTTCCACCCCCGTTAAAACTCGCTGCCCCCCTCGTATTCTCCCCCCTCAACCTTACCCGCTTCTCTACCAACCCCTGGCCCGAGGCCGCAACAACCGCCATCTCGTCAACTTTCACCTATTAAGCAGCCATTCAAAAACCATTCAGTGATGCTACTTCACAATCGGCATTGTGCTCTCTCGACTCTCTCTCTCTCTCTCTCTCTCTCTCTGTGGCTTTCTCGGTTGGAAACTACATACTTGGCGGGTGGTTCGTCTTTCACGTACTTGAATGAAAATTCGCAATTGTACGAGCTCACACAGTCCCAATGAAGAGAGTTAATGGCTTGAACCTCGATATACTTTCCTGATATAATTCGCAGAGTGCAAAGCACTACGAAAATACGTTTTTCCTCACTGAAAATTCAATTTCGTCAAAAAAACGTCGATATTTAGTTGAATACAGCCAACTAAATATTTTGGGATAATTTCAAAATTTTCGTTATTTCGACAATATTTTTCATTTGTAACGCAACTGTCAGCTAAATTTACGATTGGAATGACTAAAATTTACTTTCCAAAAAGATTTTCCAGAATGTTTTTTTGCTGAAATGACAAAATTTTCGTCATTTTTCGAAAAAAAACGTTTAGTTTAACGCATTCAACAAAATATCCATCTTTTTCAACAAAATTTTACTGAAGATGTGAATTTTTCAAAATTTCGGGTTATCGGAATGGGAAAAAAACAAAAATTAAAATTAAACAAAAATTCTAGGGTCAAGTGTCTTGTTACGCAAACGCTCATGATGCTGAAGTTTGCAACGTTGCAATGCAACGAAAAATATTTGACTTTATTAATGATGCGTTCAATTTTCAATGTCATCCGCATTTTTCGAGCCGATATGCTTTTTGGATGGCAAAAATCGATCATTTTATCATCTTAATTACATTCTCCATTTAAATAATTATTTTTGCCAAATATAAAAAAGAATTTCGTTGCATTCCAACGATGTAAACTTCAGAGTCATAACGCTCACGTGTGTCCTGACAGGATAATACGTTTTCAAAGGACTCTGCAATGATCTTACGTCTCGAAGCACTCGAAGAATTGTGTACGTTTTTAATTAGCACATTTATTTTTCTTTCTTTCATTATTTTCTCTCCAAGTGTCCTTCTGCATGGACTCCAATTAGTTTCCAACGCAGAATGAACACGACTCGAGATCAGGATGTTTTTTTTCTTCTCATTGAAGACACTGAAGTGGAAATTGTGCTGTTGTTGTGAATTACTACGTAGCGAAGGACGAGGAGGACAAAGTTTTTCCATTCTGTGACGATTCTCCGTGTGAAAAATGTGTCGCGAGATTTTTGATATTGGAAATTATTCGCGACACATTTAAAAACAGTTTTGCAATGTTTATCGCGACGTCGAGGCACATCCGTATCGAGTCTGTTGGAAACTTTGAATGAAAAAAAAAAAACGAAAAGTTTTCTCGATCCTCAACCGAATCGAAAACTCTTGATGCAGTAATTAGTAACTTAATTTACGGTTACTTGACACTCTCCGAACGAGCAGTGTTTTGTTCTCGATGCAGCATGTCAATCGAGAGCTTTTTGCTTCCGAAGGATCCTCCAAGTTACGAAATCCAATACTCGCCTCGGGTTTTAATGGAATTGAGCAACTTTGATGACAGAGACGCGCACTCATTGATACCTGGAGCTATTGAAATTTATGACCTCGCCGAGAACAAACGAAAATCTATCGCGAGTCTTGGTCGTAAACGATTTTTAAGTTTGGATCGTTGGAATGAGACGAAATTGAGTTTTTTATTGTGCAGAGCTCGAGATTCTTATTCAATATTTGCTGCCCAGGACAGTGAAACGATTTTTTTTTTTAATTAACAAACAATCAATAGAAAAACGTATTTTTTGCGCTCAACGTGTCAGTTACCGAATAATTACGAATTCCGAATTGCCAGGCAGTAGTTCAAGCAATCGCTTGGTCAGACATAATGTGGAAAACGAGAGCCAACTTTAACAAAAATTGGAAAACGCCATGATTTTTTACTAAAAAAGACTAGAGCCCCAAATCATTTTTTTCCGCTCTTAATTATTCGATATAATTATTAATTTTCATTGTTTGCATTTGGCAGTTCCAACTCGATAGACGTTTCGAGCCCAGACAGAGCGAAAAAATGACGTTGAATCGTTGCATCGTTGGAATGCAACGAAATTCATTGATTTTGCGACCAAACTCTTAACAAAAATGTGCAATGTTATTATAATGATAAAACGATCGATTTTTGCAGCCCAGCGAGTGTATAAACTCGAAAGATTTCCATGTTTTATAAAATTATACAAATTATCAATAAAATTATATATTTTTCGTTGCATCCCAACGTTGCAAACTTCAGCCTCATGAGAAAAAATATTTAGATTGTCCAAGACAAAAAGAAAAATATCAACGAATGTGACTTTTTGAATTATTTTACTGCAGCGATGCGTTTACATTCAGGAAAACGTGATGGCCCGGTCATTCGCCTGTTGGTCAGTGCGAACTTGCCATTTTTAATCGACATTTTTATCAACAATAATAATAACAATGATAATTCATCGGCACAAGGAAATAATTGACAAAAATCGAGCCTGCAGGGCCGCACAAAATATCGCGCGATATTTTGACGTTTTTTGGAGCCGAAAGTGATTTTTTGATTCTGAAAATCCGTTATCGCGATCGCTTTGAGGGAATCGTGATTTACACTCGTTTCCGGAATGTCATTTGATGTCGCGCGAATCCTTTTATTAGAAAACAAAAAGTCGTGGGTTACACTGACGATAGACTCGACTATTTTCGATTCGGTCGATCAAACGCCAGGCCACGGTATCGAGCAACTAAATAGATAGATCTATAGATCCGTGGATACGGCGGACAGAGTTCAGCCAGAGTTCTGGGCTCTGGGAAACGTCGAAACGAAGGCTCGCCGGACGCGGAGTCAAGGGAAAGCCTCCCGTACGTGTTTTAATGAAATCCAAAACTTTTTGAATTGATGTTCGCATCGATTCAATAACGTGCAACGTACATTTCAGCCTCTCATTCGGTGCATTTTATTTTTCGTTAGCACGATGAAACGAACGCGTTTATGTCGAATTGAACAAGTTGATAATCTTGATCCACTCGTCAATAACGCTTTTTCATCTCTCGCTGAATTATCGACATGAAATAAAAGCAGCGACGGTTGCTCGGACCCACAAAACTCATGACAAAAAGTCCAAGCACGAAAAGCTCGCTTTTTTCATCATCCGAATGAGTGTGGAAGAAAAGTTTGGCGGAAGAAAAGTTTTGTCCTGCGCGTCGTCGCTTCCATCAAAGATCCTCGCGCGAGTGTCTGTGTCGCGTGGAACTTGACGCGAATTTGTAGAAACAAGTCGTTCAGCCTGCCTATGAGTTGGCGTAAAAAAAAGTTACCCGGCGACGAGCACAAGCGCGAATCGCAGTTACCAAACCAATCGGAGCTCGTTAGTGTTTTGTTTCGCTGCAGTCAATCTCGACAATTAACAACAGCAGAGAAACCGGAAACTCTCCTGGTCAAACGAAGCCGCGCCGCCCACATTGCGCTTTTGCTCATTGATAACTATTTGGAATTGTATTTCACGAATACGTAACTGCGTGCATAATTATACTCGCGTAACGTTCACGTCGCTGCTACGATGAGGCAGCAAAAGGGTCAAGCAGATTTCACGTTGTTACGCGAATGCACCAGAATCCATGAAAATGTTGGCTCGTCTCTTCCAATATTTACGGACCGCAAAAAAACCACGGAATGCCTCTCAACGTATGATGCTGAAGTTTGCAACGTTGGAATGCAACGAAAAATATTTCATTTTATCGTTGATTCGTTCAATTTTCAATGTCATCAAAATTTTTCGAGCCAAAATGCTTTTTGGGTGGCAAAAATCGATCGTTTTATCATCGTAATTAAATTTTCCATTAAAATTATTATTTTTGACAAATATAAAAAATAATTTCGTTGCATTCCAACGATGCAAACTTCAGAATCGTTCTCAGCGTGCGAATTATTTCACACTGAAAATCAAATTCGGTCCAAAAAAACGTCGATATTTTGTTGAACAACGAATAATTTCAAAATTTTCGCGATTGAACGCTAAAAATTTTACTTTTTCAAGACTTTTCAGAATATTCTTGCTGCAAGTACAAAATTTTCGTGATTTTTCAAACAAAAAAACATTCAGTCGCGTACGTGTCCAACAAAATTTTGAAAAAGACTAAAATGCAGGCGAAAAATCGCGTTTTCATAAATTACATATTCGAGCTTAATGATGAGATTCTGGGATAATGTTAATTTTCGCCCAGCGACGTTATCGTTAACGTCATCAATAAATAACGACGGTACAGATGCGATATGTGATTACGAGTAAAATAAAAATGCTGGCCGTGTAGGAAGAACGAGGTGAACTGAATATTGTTGAATAATTTCAAAATTTTCCTTATTTTGTCAATATTTTTCATTTCTAACGAAACTGTCAGCCAAATTTGCGATTAAATGATAAAAATTTAAATTTTTAAACACTTTTCAGAATATTTCTTGTTGCAAGTACAAAATTTTCGTGATTTTTCACCAAAAAACGTTTAGTCGCGTGCGTATCCAACAAAATTTTGGAAAAAGCAAAATTCAGACCAAAAATGACGTTTAAATAATGTTAATTATTGCCCAGCGACGTTATCGTTAACGTCATCAATAAATAACGACGGTACAGATGCGATATGTGATTACGAGTAAAATAAAAATGCCGGCCGTGTAGGACGAAAGCGGAATTTACAAATTCCACAAAGCTTTTGGGCTCGGATGTCGAAAAAGACTAAAAAAAAAATCGACGGCCATAAAATATGGGAGCGTAGCCGCGTTGGTCATTGTACGCGCGGCGGGCTCTGGGAATTAGAAGGCAAAAGGGAGAAGGCGATTTGGTGTGTGCAATCGGCGTGGATCGAGGCCCGCGATATCCACAAGACGGTGCGGAAGCTCCTCGCACGAGACCGGAAGCCCAAGTCACGAGGGTACGAATCGATATTTCTTGCAGCACGCTCGACCGCGCCTCTGAGAAACGATACGCTGGGTAACACGCTCCGTGAGCCTCGTATCTCACGAGCTTGAACCCCCCCCCCCCCCCCCCCTTGCTCTCTGGGGCACGCTGACACAAAAACTAACCGCCGAACCAACATTTTTCTAATCTCAGCAAAACGCCCCAACTCTGGCTCACGATCAACCACAATTAAACAAAAAAAAAAAAAACAACGATCAAGCATTCCTGATCGAGCCTACACACGTGCGAATGTTTCGAGTAAACATGCGCATGGGAAAATAAACTTTAGCGTGCGCGATTAAGTAATTATTGTGTACAAAGTCCGAGCCATTACTCACTTTGTACTTATCGAGGCTTTTCCTTTATCAATTATAAATGAAAAATAATCGTTATCGTTGTCGCTCGTTTCTGCAATCGTGCTCGACGAAAAAAAATTCTTAACTATTTTTTATTTTTCATTTCGATAAATAAATCGAGGTAGACACACTTTTGTTGAATTCCCAATCGGGAATTCTACACTGAAGAGAAAATTTTGTTGAAAAAGATGGATATTTTGTTGGATACGTTAAACTAAACGTTTTTTTCGAAAAATCACGAAAATTTTGTCATTCCAGCAACAAAACATTCTGGAAAATCTTTTGGGAAAGTGAATTTTTGTCATTCCAATCGTGAATTTCGCTGACAGTTCCGTTACAAATGAAAAGTATTGTCGAAATAACGAACATTTTGAAATTATCCCAAAATATTTAGTTCGCTGTATGAAAACAAAATAGCGACGGTTTTTGACAAAATTTAATTTTCAGTGTAGCCACATCCACCTTTTTTCTCTGCATTTTTTATCGAATTTTTTTGAAAATTGTTCAGCCGAGTCTCGTCGAAGAAAATGTAGGAAAAAACAAAACGGTACGAAATTTTTTTTTTTTTTCATACTCGCGGCGATCGATTTTATTTTTCTCGTACGTGCAGCAACGTGTCGGTTTATATTTAATTCTGCGTCGAGTGGGCAACGTCAAGAGACATTGTAAAAAGTCAAGCGAGCCGAACGACTTTATCCGCGCGGATTAATCCACGCGGCAGCTTCCCATGGAAAATCTTATTGAGGCCGAGAGCTCGAAAAGGATTATCGCGCGGTAGCCTCGACGCGGAAATGATAATTTTCACCTGATCGGACAGCCGCCGAGCGAATACTCGAAGGGCAGACCCTCAAGGCATGGATTCAATGTTGAAAGCACGGGCAAATAAATCTTCTAATTCACACACGTCGTTCATGTTGCCTCATCCGCGGGAATACATGCAGGGCGATGCACAATATCAATCGGTGCTCGCCGCGTCAACGGAATCGAGGAATCGCAATGTATAGATTTTCAATCATTTCGAGTCCGTCATCCAGACGATAAATCGCAGTAACCGCATTTGTCGATTAGACACTCGATACAAATAAGGCTCAGAGAGAAAGGGAAAAAAGTACGAGTCATCAAGACGAATTAATGGAAAAGCTTGATGTTGAAATTGATCGCATCCGCGCAACGAAAACTCATTAATTTTTTATAGCAGGGCATGAAATTTCCATACAGTAATTTTCAACGTTAATGGGAAAGTTTTCTTTGCCATTCAAAAACTCAATTTAATAGAGAAATTGGAATAAATACCCCGTCGAGTACACACTGGGTCATTCTGACCCGAACGATGTTTTGTCACCAATTGGTCAATCTTTTGCCATTTAATTTTCGTTCTCATAAAAAACAAAACAAACTACCATAAAATACGGATAATTTACTGCGAAAAACACTTCGGGTCAGATTGACCCAATACGCACTCCGAGGGTTAGTTATTAAAATAATGAATAAAAATTATATCTTTCGTTGCATTCCGATGATGCTGACTTTAGTTGCGCGGAAAAATCGATTCAATCAGGAGCATTTTAAAAGTAGAAAAAAAAATGATAAATTAAGTTATCGAGGTGATAATGCAGCAGCCATAGAATTCCATAGTCTCTGTCTCTATTTCAGCCTTTTTTTCAATCAATCTTTCACCGCGTATAGAACTACGTCGTGCCAAGCTTTACACACACCTTTTCACAGCAACAACTTTTAGATCATGGAACATGTAAAGGCAGACTCTTTTCCCCATGGACACAAAGGAATAAAAAAAAGAAAGAAGAAAAGTAACATCTTTCTTGGCGAGGGTTTAGCGAACTTTCGACCCTCGCCCTTTGTTCTATAGCCCTGAATTATGCAGAAGGTATAGAGAGACCGAGGGCAACACCTTCTGAGGATATATGGAGCACGAAATTCTGGACGAATGGTACGAGTAATTTGCGAGCCTGTCAGCTTCACCCAAAATACAATATAGCCAAGTAAAACTTCCCTCCTCTCTTGGGAAATGATTAATTCGAGCTATGACGATCCAACCGAGTTATATATCTCGTATCAAGTCCAAAACCTCACTCATGTTTTTTCTTCACATTCTCTTCTAATCCGATTAACGCTTTTCCGAGTAATTAGCCAATTCACACCAAAAAAGTCGTAATCGCGGCTGTGGGCTCGTCAATGAGCTGAGACGTCAGCGACGATTGAAACGGATGAAAAAAATTTGCAAATTACTTTCCCAAAATTTTGCACGATGCCGAAAATCAATTTTGAGCGTTTTTCTAAAATCATTTCGACGAGCTTCCTAAAAAGTGTAGAGAAAATCTTACAAAATTTCCAAAAATTAAAGCGGTTTGACGATTTTTTCGAAAAAATCAAATTTTTGTAAAATTCGAAAAATCATAAAATTCGATCTTTTCCAAATTCGATACCCAATTTCCTATCATGTTACTATATTGATAAAAAAATTAATTAAAATTTAAATTCTAATTAAAATTTTTTATTAATTAATCAAGTCTTAACATTTGCGGTGATGGACTTTTTTTGCAATTTTGGAAATTCGATGTTTTGGGACATTTCGAGCACATTGACATTGAAGACTAGGAAAAAAAAATTCACCGTCACAAAGTTTTGTTTATGAGGAAGCAAAATATGATGATTTTGCATCAAATACTTTGGAGCCTCGTCGTTCTGAACGATCCAAACAGTTCTGAATGCGTCTCGAGCGCAATCCGGAAGGAAATGCTGATTCTTCCGATTCAGGCCTCAGCCCAACAAACCGGAAGCGGCCACGTCGTAGCTCGCACGTACTTGGCGACGCGAATTTTATTGGCTTACTCGAAAGTGACGATGACAAAGTCTCAGGCGTTGAGAACGAGGATCGCAAGGACAAAGTCTACATGACGAAACACGCGTCCAACAGCATCATTTTCAAATGTACAAGCTCAAAGCTTGTTTAAGCAATCTCTACCTGCTTCCCTTCTCGCTATCCTGACCTGGCCACGAAACCTCGACAAACTCAATAATGGATCGTAGATATAGTTGGGACCAAACGAAATTGTCGTCTCGTACCTGTTCACCAAACTCTGAGCAGTCTTTGACGGAGCTCTGCTCCACAATCAACCGCGTTTGTCGTCCCTAGTCTCCATCCACACGACCTTCTATCAAATTACATAATTTTCCTCTCATAAAAAAAAAAAATCACCTGCTTCGATCATTTTGCGGAAAAATATTCGAAAAAATCAATTGCTATTCGAAGAATCGAATATTAATTTAAAACAAGACGAATCCGGTTGAAAAATCTTTCAAGAAATTGAATTTCTATTTTTAGATAATTTAAAAATTTTCATAATTTTGACAATATTTTTCATTTTTTACGAAACTGTCAGCAAAATGTACGATTGGAATGACAAAAATTTCGTTTTCTTGAATATTTCTTGCCGCGTAATAACAAAAATTCTTTTTAGTGTGCAAATACAGGAAATGAGGTCGCAAAATCCATAAAAAATGATCGATTTTTAATTTTGGTATTATCCGGATAATTCGCATGATCTGGATTCAATATCTCAACTCGCTTTTCTTCGATAAAGTTATTTCGAGTAATTCTCGATTGTAGTCGTATAATAATTAATATTTATTGTGCCTAGAGATCTTGCAGTAGATAATTCATCAGAAAACCACCCACGAGAATTGTTTTCGATCATCCTGAACGTGTTTTTTCTTTTTTTTTGTTCTTCTTCATATCCGCTCAGTTATCTTCGATCCATCCATGCACAAGATCAAAAAACACATCAAATTGTCTTCCAAGACTCCAGGATCTTATCATTGATTCATTACGCGATATTACAGTCGACACTGACTATGATACACTTCGGTACATGGCCTGGAAGATCTCTCGAGAGATTCCTATAAGAAATTCTGAACTAAGGCCCACGAATCCACCTTCACTTATTCCAATTCCCCTCGACCTAGGACACTCGATTATTTTCCATTTATTTTTTCTTTCTTTCCCCCCAGCCCTGCCGAATGGGACGAAGTGATGGAAAAAATCTACAAAAATCCATTATTTATTTATTTATTCATTAATTTGAGAGCGTGATTGTTAAATATGTTTCTCTCAAAATTTTGTTGGAAAAGATCGATATTTTGTTGACTACGTTCGCCAAAATGTTTTTTTTTTTGAAAAATCGCCAAAATTTTGTCATTTCAGCAAAAATCCTCCTGGAAAGAATCTTCGAAACGTAATTTTTGCCATTCCAACCGTAAATTTTGCTGACAATTTCATTAGGTATCAAAAATATCGTCAAAATTACGAAAATTTTGACAATTATATGAATTTTTTGTTTTTTTTTTTTGTACCAAATTGTCCATACTTTATGGCCTTGAATTTATTTCTTAATGTTATTTGTTAAATATGTTTCTTTGAAATTTTGTTGGAAAAGATCGATATTTTGTTGACTACGTTCGCCAAAATGTTTTTTGGTTGAAAAATCACAAAAATTTTGTCATTGCAGCAAAAATCCTCCTGGAAAGAATCTTAAAAACGTAATTTTTGTCATTCCAATCGTAAATTTTGCTGACAATTTCGTTAGGTATCAAAAATATCGTCAAAATTACGAAAATTTTGACAATCATATAAATTTTATGGCCTTGAATTCATTGCTTGAGAAAAACGAAAATTCAGTCGGGAAACATTCGTTGCCCACATTGAATGCCAAACAATTGGTGACGAAAACTCGTTGGGGTCAAAATGACCCAGTGTGTACTCGAGGGACCAACAAAATCGATTCCCCCCACCAAATTGCAAAGAAATAGCAAAGATTGTATTAATTTAAAAAATTCTGAATGAAAAAGAAATTTTTCGTTCCACACGAGGGCTGCAAGAATTCTTGAGCTCACTGCAAATCTCTTGTCATTTTGATTCAAGAATTGCGTGACGGGAATGTGCCACCCGCGGACGCGGATGTCAGGCTCACGTCGCTTTCCAGAGCCAAATGTCATTTTTGCTGGCAGCAAAAAACATGCGACGATCCATTTATTCTGGAAAGTGTAACAATCGCACATTTTTACATGACATTCTCATGTTTTTGTGTCACGTGTACGTGTCCTCGCTTCATTTTTCTCACAATTTTCCGCGTCCAAACTGAAGAAAAAAAAAGTTTCTTCCGCGGAATGTCAAGAATTTCTTCAACTTTTGGTACATTTTTGAAATTTTGAATTTTCAGCTGCTGATCTCGATCGTTATCGTCGGCGGAGCCAACGTCGCTGGCGCACTGACCCATCATCCTCGAGAGTTGGCGCAGAGACAAGCTTTTCTAGAAACTCGACAGTGTGTCGAGGCTCGGCTGACCACCCAACGGGAGAATCAGCAACAGGTCGGTATTTCGCCATTTTACTACTCCGAGGAGCCCTAAACCCGTTTAAACTCCTGCTGCACTTCATCCCTCACGTTCCTTCAAAATTGCCTCAAACTTTCGCCGCCTGAACAGACAAATATTTTACACTATTTTCGTTTTCCATGCAAAATCCCTGCTGGAGTGGCCAAGGAATTGGATTCGATTTAAAAAAAAAAAATCTCGAGACACTTGCAGGCCCTGAAAAATTCGATTATCATAAAAATATTTTCATTCGACGACGCCTTTATAAATCGTTTCGCGAATTTCAAACGAATCGATGGCCGTAAAGCCATAAAGTTCCTTTTAACATAATCCATGGTAAAACATGAAAATCTTTTTTTCTTTTTGTTGGAAAAGTGCGTTCCCGAGCCATAAGCGGTTTGGATAAAATTTGGTCGATGGTGCAAGTTTTTTTTTGGTTTAAACTCGTAAAATCTCTCACCGGTTCGAAATTTTCTGCCATTCGGAGGAAAATTTATGGGGATTTCCAAAGAAATTATTTTGCTCATCAATTTTAACAGCAACAACGACAAAAACGTCATTCATTTTAGCGATTCGACGTCCCACGAGAAATTGTTCGATAAAAACGACAAATTTACAGCTCACAGAATGAACATCTTTCGAAATGGTCGAAGATCAATTCCAACTCGTACAATCTCGTACTAGTGATAAATGAATGAGGCTGAAGTTTGCAACGTTGGAATGCAACGAAAAATATGTATTTTTATTGATAGTTTGTTTAATTTTATAAAACATCGAAATCTTTCGAGTTTATTCACTCGCTGGGCCGCAGAAATCGATCATTTTATCATTGTAATCCATTGAAAAGAAAATTTTGTTAAACAAGATCGATATTTTGTTGGATACGTTCAACTAAACATTTTTTCGAAAAATGACGAAAATTTTGTCATTCCAGCAAAAAACATTCTGGAAAATCTTTTCGGAAAGTAAACTTTTGTCATTCCAATCGTAAATTTTGCTGATAGTTCCGTTACAATAAAAAATATTGTGGAAATAAAGAAAATTTTGAAATCATCCTAAAATATTTAGTTCGCTGTATGAAAACAAAATGTCGACGGTTTTTGACAAAATTGAATTTTCAGTGTAAGATTGTACATTTTTGTTAAGAGTTTTGTCACAAAATTAATGAATTTCGTTGCATTCCAACGATGCAAACTTGAACGTCATTTAAATGACCACACGTAGTAATTTCGTGACCTTATCGATCGACGTAATTAACTAATTACGTCGATTTGAACAACTTTATTACCGATTTTATCAAGAATCTCTCTCGCGCCAACGAAAAATGTGTTTTTATGTTAATTTTGTGTTGAATTTTAAAAATCATGCCAAGCTTCGTAGCGATTTTGTATTTGGATCATTAAAAACGATCGTTTCATCGTCCTGACCGAATATTTCATGAGAATTTTGAGCTTTGCTCAAGAAAAAACGGAATTTTGTTGGATTCCAAGGATGCAAACTCCGCGAGATGGTCGTTAGCTTCGAGAGCAAAAAAAAAACGAGTAAAATTCTTGTTTATCTCGATTTATTGAGATTTTCAAAAATTTCTCGAGAAAATACAGAATTGAGTGCGTGTCAGTGCACCAATGCCTTTCAGTCTATTCCCGTAACCGCGATTATGAGAAGTTACGACTCATTGGTCATTACGAGTGATGAGAGGACTCACGAGGCTCATTAATAGCCAATTAGCATCGACGAATTACGAGAGTCGCGTCGATACCGAAAAGAATCTCGAGAAAAACGTTTCCATTCAAATTAGAAATGAATTTACACGCAACACATTTGTGTAGCTTTTAAAATTGTTCTGATTTTTCGAGCCGAAATATTTTTCTAGGGGCGAAAACCGATCGTTTCTTCATTAAAATTTAATTCCGAGTGTAAATTGTGAGCTTTAGCGAAGAAACAAAGAATATCGTCGCATTCCAACGATACCAACTTCGACATTGTTTTTTTTTTTGACGATGTTGAAGTTTGCATCGTTGGAATGCAACGAAATTCTGTTCTTTATTGAGAATTTTTATTGAATATTTCGCCAGGACACTAAAACGATCTTTTTTTAGGATCCAGACACAAAATCGGTATGAAAATTGTCATGGTTTTTTAAATTGAACAAATAATTAATAGAAAATCGTATTTTTCGTTGGATTTGCGAACTTCAGTGTCGTGAAATACATCGAGTTGATGTTGGAAAAAAAAAATGTCTGCGTCTCGTGTTTATATCACGAGGGGCCGTTTGAGCCTCCACAAAATTTCGTGTCTTGATCGTGGTGAAAATCAAGACTCGAGTAATTCTGAAGGAAAATTGAAATTAAAGAACCCACCGGATTTGGGGCGATTCCAAAGATCGCTATAGTCTGCGAAGAAAATCCTTTTATCACGTAACGTAATCTTGCGCATCGATCCATATGCCGCTCATTCCCTTAGCCCACGTGGATGATACATAATGTTAAGGGCGTACCCGGAGTAACTATATGGAATCGAGCTCTGGTTCGCGACTCAATAATCACTGCAACCCCATCCCAGGTGCATGTACAGGTATATTTATATATATGTATAGAATATCGTTACGAGCCAAATTGGTATAGTGCGCGTATCGGAAAAAGGGAAACCCCGATATATATTTATTTTCCCCTCGTTGATTAGAAGCTTTATCAGATTATTTTTCTCATTCAGGAGTGCCGGCACTGTTTGCTTGCCGATCAATTTCATTAAATATTTCGTTGGTCACGTTCCATCGGAGCGTCAGCCTGTGCTGGCGGAATAAATGGAAAAATAATGTGAAAAATCATACGACGATATTTCATCGATCACCTTTGCACGCCTTTAATAGCGAAATTCACGAAAAACATTCAACTTTGGACCTCGAATAATAAAAAAAGTACGACGTTCGAGTTTGCATCGTTGGAATGCGACGAAATTCTTTTTTTCTTTGCCAAAGTTCACAATTTCTGGTCGGAATTCAATTGTCATGGTAAAACCAGCGATTTATGGCCCCAGAAGAAAAATATCGGCTCCAGAAATTTGGATGATTTTGAAACTCAACCAAATCATCAATAAAATGTAAAAATTTTTCGTAAATTTTGGTTTTTTATTGACATTTCGATCGAATTTTTGGTCAGGACAATGAAACGAACTTTTTTTTAGCGATTTTTCAGCGAAGACAACGAAAATTGTCATGGTTTTTGAAATACAACAAGAAATCGAAAGAAAAACGTATTTTTCGTTGGACCCCATAAAGAACAAATCAAGATTCTCAAAGAATCGAACGTGATTGAATTTTCGATGAAACGAACTCTTTTTAGCGATCCAAAGACAACGAAAATTGTCTTGGTTTTTGAAATTCAACAAAAATCGAAAGAAAAACGTATTTTTCGTTGGACCCCATAAAGAAAAAATAACGATTCTCGAAGAATTGAACGTGATTGAATTTTCGATGAAACGATAATTAATTGTCCGATGGACGGGGTCAAATGAGCCGATAATCGAGGCAGGATCGTTTAAATCACCAACGCGACTATAAGAAAATTGATATTACGTTGAATAATAATTAGTAAATGTTCCGAAACACAATTACTGCTGCATCGATAAACTCGCGGAGATTACGAGGACATGGGGGAGGGGGGCAGGATGCGACGAGCCAGTGCATGGATATTCAAGAAGAATTTAACATAAAGATTTGTGCTAGATTGCACCGATGTCGTCACTATCATTGATACGCCGGACAGCGTTAACTTAATTATCGGCCATTATTATAACTCCCCCTCCAATTAATATCTACATGTATACGGGGAATATGCAGCGCGTTTTAAACCGAGCAAGCTGTGCAGGACACTCTGGACGTCGATTAATTCCTTCATAAATAATTTATTGTTCGATGGATCAAGTGGCGAGTGCCCTTAATGAATATTTATCACCTGCTCCATCGCTCGCTCTGTACTATCTCGACTCTGATGCCCGCAAACTTTGCTACGACCATATCAACGACAGAGCCAACCGCAGGGCTCTAGAAAGACGATTTTCGAGTCTTGCTCGAAGAATTTCTCTAAAACAGACGTCAGCACGCTTCCCCATTCCGTTTGCCATGTATCGCGACAACGTAATAATTGTGAAACGACACAACAACTAGAAAACACTTGAGAATGACACCAAAGTTTCCATCTTTGCGGAATCCAACGAAAAATTCGTTTTTTAATCGCACTGAAGTTTGCAACGTTGAGGTGCAACGAAAAATGCGTTTTTCAATGAATTTTGTTTGTTTCTATAACAAAAACCATGAAAATTTTCGTCCTGATTTTGTTTTTGGGTCCTAAAAAAATCGTTTTATTGTCCTAACAAAATATTTGATAAGAATCTCGAGCTTCTGCTCAAGGAAAAACCGAATTTCGTTGCATTCCAACGTTGCAAACTTCAGCATCGTTGACAAACCTCAGTTGGGGTTGTGTCGAAATTTTGTGTAAATGTTTTTGGCACCAAAACTGACAGTTTTCTCTCATGGAGAACATTTTTCCGACGTTTCAAATTCGAGATATTTATTCGAGTCACGTTGTCGTTAAAAAGTCGCAAAAATCGAGTGGCAAAAAAAATGTACGAGTTTAGATGAGAAAAGCGAAAAATTGGAAATGAAATTTCTCGAATTCTTGACGTCACAAGATTTTTCTTCATTTTTGGAAAAATTGTCTCAGTTTTGGTGTCAAGAATATTCTTGCAAAATTATTAATGGAATAAAGTAATTTTGTGATGCGTTGATCAATACTCGTTGCAATTTTTCCAGTGAATTCTGTTTGCAAATGTCAAAGAAAACTGTCGCATTATTGTTGACGAATACTTGATGAAAATGTTGTGCTCTGCTACGACGAGTAATGAGTTTTCATTGCATTCGAACTTGAACGTCGTCTCATTAAGCGACAAGCACGATTCGTCATTATTGGAAGCTGCTCCAACGTTTGCCACCAAGTCGTGCGACTAATAAGATGAAAATAAATGAAAACGTCTCTCGATATTTTCGTCTGCAGGTTTTTCATTATTTCGCATATTCATTTTTTTCTTTCATCACAAACCGTTATGACGAAACTGCTTTTTACATATTTGGAAAGAAAAAAAAACATGAAATATTTATAGCACGATCGACATTTTTGCCCCGAGTTCGGGCGCGGCTTATAACGCAATTTATTTTTTAAAGACATTCTCGTCTCCATCGCAATTGATGTTGAGCTCAAGCTCCGCTCGACATTTACCCACGAAAGCTTTATCAAGCGTGTAGCGAAATTTTCAGGCTAAAATTGACTCACGGGCCACCCTTCGAACGTGCTTTCAACTTTAATGCATAAAAGCCATAAAAGCCAACTTTTTGACACTGACAAGTCACTCGACGTTGTCCAAAAGCGATGTTTTTATAATTTTTCTCATTTTTCTTTCGTTTTTTGTTTATTCCCGCAATGAAAACAAATATTTTGTTGGATACGGTTGATTAAACGTTTTTCTTGGAAAATCACAAAAAATTTCAATTCGAAAAGTCAATTTTTGACATTCCGATCGTAAATTTTGCTGAAAATTTCGTTAGACATAAAAAATATTGTCCAAATAACGGAAAATTGGAAATTATCGAAAAATATCAAGTTCACCGTGTTCGACAAAATATCGACGAATTTTCGTTCGACCAGTAGCGACCAACAATTTATACGAAATTTCATGAAACTGTGAAGGACGAGTGAAAGCAAATTTTTTCACGTTCCATCCCTGCGGGAAAGAGTGTGAAGAATTTTTACCGATTTCCTGTTTCCTGTACAAATTCGCACGATTGTTGAAGGAATTCGATTGCTGGAGCAGCGACGACCGTAAATTCGAGCGATACAAAATTTGGAAAGTCTATAAGAATAATGAGATTTTGGAGAGTCGTGAGCGTGGCTTATCGCGTAATATTCCTCCGTAATCTCGTTCGGGTATAAAGCGAATTGATGGCGCACACAGCAGGGATTTGATGACGGATATTTTGCGTTCAATGAAAAATTGTCGACCAGCCACGATGGTCCGCTGAAACGACGTGGCAGCGCATAAGTTTTGCTCATTTGGAAACGCCTCGTAATTATCATCCGCGTTTCTCAATGAAAGCAAAATCTTGCGACAGCGTTTTCCAGCGACCATATTCACTTGACGAAAAACAAATTTTATGCGTTTCAAAAGAAAGAAGCGAGAAGAATTCAATTTAAACCGACCGAGAGGCTTAAAAAAAGCAAAATTCCAGGGGAAAATCTTTCGTAACGGTAAAACGAATTGCCTTCAAGTGTCAACGCGACGCTGCACTCGGCCAAGTTGCCATCGAACTTGAATCGAAACGTTTTTTCGAAAAATCACGAAATTTTTGTCATTCCAGCAAAAAACATTCTGGAAAATCTTTTCGGAAAGTCAATTTTTGTCATTCCAATCGTGAATTTTGCTGACAGTTGCGTTACAAATGAAAAATGTTGTCGAAATAACGAAAATTTTGAAATTATCCCAAAATATTTAGTTGGCTGTATGAAAACAAAATATCGACGTTTTTTGACAAAATTGAATTTTCAGTGCGGGTTAAATCTGACCGAAAACGTTTTTGAATAATTGTATTTCGGTAATCGCAAAGAAATTGCAAGTACAACTTTGCACTTACTTTACTTTTCTTTCGCCCCGGTGAAAAATTCAAAGAAAAATCGTTCGGGTCAAAATGACCCAGTGTGTACACTCGAAGAATCGTATCGAGTCGAGGAAAGTTTATTTCAAAATTTGAACAAACGATCTTTCTTAGAAATTGTCAAGTGTGCGATCAACGACGGACCAATAGCCTTCTGTCAAGTTTGAAGGACCTTCTCACGTCGGCATAACGCGTGTGTTGACCCAGAGCAACATGGCAAAGACGATTCAGCAGAGTATGCAGCATATGCATTCGACCGGGCGAGTCTAATGCGCCCTACTAACCTACAGCAGCTGTGTAAGCTTTTAGGGCACGTCGTGGCGTGTCCTTGCATACAGTTTCCGGAAAATCATGTTGCACAAGCTCTGAAGGAAGAACCGCGTTGTGAGCCAGTGGCAAGGAGAGAATGAGAATTGTCCTATATGAGCCCCGTGCCCGGTAGACGCGTGAATCGCAGAAAAAAAAACAAACAAATTCAAAATTTTCCATGGGCAATTCGAATATTTAACGGTGAATTGAACTCGCTAAAGTTCTTCAATTAAAAAAAAAAACGATTTTGAAGCTCGAATCGTTGGGATGCAACGAAAACTCTTAATTTTTTATCACCGAATTTATTATTTTATAGTTTATTCAGAAAGAATAAAGAAAAATTTCTAGTTTTAATGGTAATCGATACGAAAAACAAGAAATGGGCAGCCCAGACCCATGTGTGTCCAGGGAGGCTTGATTTTCGTTAAATTCCAACGATATGCAAACTTGAGTTTCATCATAAAAATGTCACGAGCCTCAGGTTCAAGGCCATTAATGAAAGTAGGTCAAGTCTTTGACTTGCCAGAGTATCGACTCATCCTGCTCTTCGATTCGGAAATATACATCGATGTGTCGACGTGAATACAGTCGCACAATGATAACTACGATGCTGAAGTTTGCATCGTTGGAATGCAACGAAATTCCGTTTTTTCTTGAGCAGATCTCGAGATTCTCGTGAAATATTTGATCAGGACAATAAAACGATATTTTTTTAGGATCAAAGCCCAAAATTGGTACGAAAATCGTCATGGTTTTTGAAATTCAACGAAAAATTAATAGAGCAAGTATTTTTCGATGCAGCCCAACGTTGCAAACTTCAGTGCCATTGATAAATGCGCTGCATTCGTAAAGCACGCTTATCACGTTGGATTTCATGATCTCGGAGATATTTAGAATGCAGGTGCAAGAAGCACTGATATGTACAGAATCGACAATGCACGTGTGTGTACGTCCAATAACATTGCCAGCAGATGCTGCAAGCTCGTACACTCACCGACGACTACTTAACTCCTGGCAATAGGGCTAGAAATTCTCTGCTTCGCGTGCGGATACACAGTTCGTTACAGAAACGGATTTGGATTTCCTTACAAAAGGGAATTTCAAATATTTCCACTCTATATCATCGTGTGTCATCATCATTCGCCTTGTAATTCCAAACAGACATTATTTCGCTTCAATAATTAACACGATTACGATGATTACTCCTTTGAAGGTCTGTAGCTCGCGCTCTGTCACGTGCAAAACGTTCAAGCTCCATGCAATCATTGCGGGCTGTCTATAAAATTGATCAACATTCGTGATTTCACGAAATTATAAGAGAAAATTGTCACACTACGAAATCTTATGACGTTCGAGTTTTGATCGTTGGAAGGCAACGAAAAATCTACATTTTTTTCGACAGAGACAAATTTTCATGCACTTTTTTTCACGAGGCAAAAAGAGAATTGTTCGCGATAGGAAAACTCGATTCATCAGAAAAATCCGTATTGCTGCATGAATTATAAAATTTATTGGCAAAAAAAAAGAATTTCGTTCCATTTCAACGTCGCTCTTATTTTATTTATTCATATTTCAATCATCTAGCAGTTGGGTCCCTCAATTCGAACAAACATGAATGAAAAAATGTATTTCTCTACGATTTTATGATTCGAATTCAAAGTTGAAGATTCCGAACATTCGTCTGCATTTTTTTTCAGAATTTTTCGAATGTATTAACAGCCTGAAAAAACGGTGTGT
The DNA here is from genome assembly GCA_037043255.1 of Diadegma fenestrale. NCBI lineage: Eukaryota > Metazoa > Arthropoda > Insecta > Hymenoptera > Ichneumonidae > Diadegma > Diadegma fenestrale. The sequence continues at coordinate 23,255,771 of CM073309.1, forward strand.
CGAGGTTTACAGAGTTGCAAATTTCGTAGAGATTTACGACTCTATCGAGCAAGTTTGGTAGAGAAAAAAAAACGATGAGAATTGGTGTAAGTTTTTATAAGAAATGTATTTCATATTATTCAATGATGAAAGGGCTCAACGGAATCGCAATAACGCGTAACTCAGAAGCTGGTAAATGGTGCATTCGATGCAGGGATTCTTAGTCTTCTTAGGCCCTTTCAAAGCACGACCATTTTTATAAATTTCTTTCTTTCTCTTCGGCTCATCTCTTGCCTTACAGTTTCTCCAAGAGTTTTAATTTGGGATTGTTTATCATAAAATATACTAATTTATTAATAAAACATGCATTTTGCATGTTGAATCCATTTTACGCGAGTCGAGTTTTTTTTATTCGAATATTGACTATCAATCGGGACTGTATTGACGGGAAAAACGTCTACAAACGAATTTTTAAGTCTAGCTCAAAGTCAATGTGACCAGAAAAATAACTTTTTCTCTTCACACTTTCGTGACTCCTGAATATTTTTTTTTTTTTACTAAAAGTCATGCGAGTCTTGATCATCATGACAAAGTGCTCAAAGTTAACAATCGTGGGTGTGTTTTTTCTGTTTCTGCAGGAGAGACTCTTGTTGAGCGTTCTACCGAGACACGTCGCAATGGAGATGAAAGCAGATATTGCTGGGAAACCGAAAGACACCATGTTCCATAAGATTTACATACAGAGACACGAAAACGTCAGGTAATACGTACGAGACATCTGTAAACAATTTTCGAGAGTCTGAAAATCGAGCAAGAGTCAAGATCCCTCGAAAAATGATGAAAAAACAAAAATTGCGAATATATTTTCGTCTGCAAATTAAAAAATTGCATTTTTTAATTCTGCTTCGATCGATTTGCTGGGAAAACGTGATGAAAATGGCGAAAGACTCGGGGATTTTCCGGGTTGTTGTATCGAACTCTCAATAAAATTCTCATTAGCTTGTTTTTCCCCAAGTCTCGCCATTTCCTTCGGCCATTCCAAAATAACGTTCAACGTTTGCTCTTTTTGCTATTCTCGTTTTTTCTCATCCCTTTCACTCGAATCTCTTTTTCCATCTATTTATTTTGCGCTATGCTTTTTACTCGCCCGAGCTTCGAGAAATCCAATTCGATTCTCTGGCTTGGCTAATGATAAAAGTGTTTGAATGGACTTGGGTCACTTCGCGAAATGAGATCGAGTCAAGAAGATTCCCTAGGGCCAGAGTAATATAATTCGCGTCTGACGTAAATTCAAGCCGCGCACGTATATATTCGATTGTAATTATCAAGTGCCATAATAGCTCCTGATCGCGTAAGTGTCCTAAATGAATAATTAAACGTCGCCGTCTGTATTCCGTTCGGGTCTCAAGTCCCAAGTGCAAGCGAGACACTCAAGTTTGAAATTTGAGATATTTAATTTGCAATTTTTTATTTTCCCACCTAAACGCGTGTAAATTCAAGTCGCGTTTCGTTTATCAGTCGCAAAAAATATCTTTAGCATTTTCTCAGAAAAATTTGGCTGCAAAAAAAAATCCTAAATACATTTTTATTTTCAACTCGATTTTTGCAACTTTTTGACGAAACGTGACGTTTAAGAAAACTTTTAGTTCTGGTGGCAAAAACGTTTATACGAAATTTTGATTAGTCACGTGGTCGTTAAATAGTTGCCAAAATCGTGTTACAAACGAATATTGTATTTAGGATTTTTTTTGCAGACAGCCAGAAAATCTATGGGCCGAAATTTTTGAAGAAAAATCCTAAACAAATTTATCTGCAACTCATAAACGAAACGCGACTTGAATTTTTGACGCGTTTGGATGGGAAAAGTGAAAAATTGGAAATTAAATATCCCAAATTCTTGCGGTCAGAAAATTTTTCTTCATAGAAGAAAATTGTTTGTTTCGGTGTCAAGAATGTTTGTACAAAATTATTGGAGAATCCTTAGTGAAGTAATTTTGTCATACGTGTTAATATTCATTTAGTCGAGATTGAATTTAAAAAACTCATAAACGAATCGCGACTTGAATTTTTGACGCGTTTGGATGGGAAAAGTAAAAAATTGCAAATAAATGTCTCAAATTCTTTGCGTCAGAAAATTTTTCTTTATATGAGAAAATTGTTAGTTTTGGTGTCAAGAATGTTCATACAAAATTATTTAAGAATCGTAAATCAAGTAATTTTGCGATATACTAATGCGTTAATTGTTTATTAAATTCCCAAAACCATTGGCCCGGCTCACGTATTAAAAAAACAACCACCCAGTTTAGTCCATGTTGAAAAAAAATGCAACATTTTTAACGAATCGTTTTTCAAAAATTTGGACACAAAAATTCAAAATTGATTTGCGTACAAAGAGATTCGTACATTTTATGATTCGGAAAGACTCGATTGCCTCGGGGTTTGTTCTTGCATCGAAAAGACACCGGTAATCGATCGCGGATGTGGAATGAAAAGGTTCGAGTCATTTCTCATGGGACACTAAACGATATTGTACACATATATAAAAGCCGATAGAGTCAAGTTACGTGGTTAATAAAGAGCTCAAAGGGCAAATATAGTATCGAATCATGTCGATTGATCAAAGTGTTTGCTCAGAGCCAATTTTCCGATTCTTCTCTGCGTGCAAATCCGTTTGCTTGGCGATCTCGTAACCGGCGAGCCATCTGGCAGGAACGAAAAACAAACACGATTATCATATCGCGATTGCCTTGCACCCTTCGAGTACACACTGGGTCATTTTGACCCAAAATTGTTTTTGTCACCGATTTTGACGTTTTTTCATCAAAAAAAAAAAAAAAATCACTACAAAAAACGAGCAAAAATGCATTTTTAGAGAAATGAAACGATTTGATAAACGTCTTGGGTCAGATTGACCCAATAGGACGCACTCAAAGGCTTTCAAGTCCGAAACTAAAGAGAAATTCCAATGAAAAATCCTGTCATTTATTTTTTCGTCCATCCTCGTAATCACCTAATTAACAAATGACTTTTTTTCAGTATCCTCTTCGCTGATATTTGCGGTTTCACGTCGCTGTCGGACCAGTGCACAGCCGAAGAGTTGGTCAGACTTCTTAATGAACTTTTTGCAAGGTAAGTTCTCGACGAGACTCAGCCTCAAACGAATTATTCCCCTGCGTTCAAACGTTCAGAAGTTTAATTGAAATCGTGAAAAAACAAAAAAAAAATGGTTCAGAGACGCCGAGAGCAGGAATATCGTTGCTTTCGAAATAAGCGCACGACACAAACGATTTTTGTCGTTGTCAGCATCAAAAATAATGTCACGTTTGCCGCACCACGTGCGAGAAACTTTTCATAAGTCACAATTGGCTGAATAGGCCAATTAAATTACGATCAACGCGTTTTTAAAATTTTTAATCTCACAACAAATTAAATGAGGATTGGATAAAAAAAAAAACATCGAAATTTCTAAAATTATATAAAAAATTTGCTCCCATGAGAATTTTTGGCAAATTCATCATTATTTTTCGTCTGAAAATGGGCAAACTTTGGCGGGCAAAAGTTTTTGCTGTTTTTCATAGAATTTGAACGAAAAATTACTGAATCTTTGTGAAATAAAAATTTCAAAGGGGACTACGACGTCGTAATAATTTTTATATTATTTTTTCTCCCTGCACTGAAAATTCAATTTTGTCAAAAACCGTCGACATTTTGTTGAATACAGCGAACTAAATATTTTGGGGATAATTTCAAAATTTTCGTTATTTCGACAATATTTTCCATTTGTAACGGAACTGTCAGCAAAATTTACGATTGGAATGACAAAAATTGACTTTCCGAAAAGATTTTCCAGAATGTTTTTTGCTGGAATGACAAAATTTTCGTCACTTTTCGAAAAAACATTTAGTTGAACGTATCCAACAAAATAACGATCTTTTTCAACAAAATTCTCTTTTCAGTGTGCTTTATGCATGTTATATATAATTTGCTTGATTTATTTAGTCCCTTCGACTGGAATGACTGTCTTTGATGCGATGGCGATTGAAGGGTGAAAACAGTTTTGAAAAATTCATGTTCGAGTCGATTCCGTTGGTCCGCGAACCGAATGAATAAACATCGCAAAGCTTATGCATAAATTTTCGTAGTAATCAAAGGTAAATTTCCTTTGGGCTGGCAACAAGTTTCTCGCAGATAATCTCGTCTCTCTATTGATTATTCCTTCAGTTATAAATTCACATTTACGTCCATACTCCGTTGTGTATGATTTTCACAACAAATTCCAATTAATTATTCATTCGAAACGTATCTTTGGTACTTGAAAATCCGTCCAAGTACTTTTTCCTGATTTTCTACACGAAGCTCGTTATACCAGACTCCGGCATTTTTCATTCCGCTTGTCCGCTCAGCATCTTTTTCCATTATCGCTCAAAGAACTTGACGATTTGCCAATATATATTTATATACACGCTCAGCGCATCGCGAGCATCCAGTCACAGATCTCAACGTCTTCTGATTCTATTTTTCCCTATACCTGCTGCGAATAACAATATTTCTTGGAGCTGGTCGTTCCTCTGTAACGCATTTGCACTCAGTCATCAAGCTCCACCGAATTAATCACGGAAAACCGTTAACGAAGCTACTGATCGAGACCCAAGGGACGAGACGTTTCCAACTTGCAACTCGTCACTACGTTTTTATCACTACAAATTGGAGAAAAATGAGTAATTGACCCTTCGATTACACGTCGGGTCGTTTCGACCCCGAAAATTTTCTCTCACCGATCGTGTGTCCTTTAATTTTCGTTTTGAGATAAAAATTTCGACAACTTTTCTCAAGAGTGAAGAAAAAGTACAAACTTATCCACAGCCTCTTACAAAATTTGCAAAAATTCAAGAAGATTTAGAAAAAAAACTCAAATTTTCGTTAAATTCGGAAATTCATCAAATTTAAATCGTTCAACCGATATTTTCCCAAATTCAATTGATATTAATTAAAAAAATATATATATACATATATATTTTAGTAATAAGTCTTGAAACTTGACGACGTTGAAGTTTGCAACGTTGGGCTGCGACGAAAAATACTTGCTCTATTAATTTTTCGTTGAATTTCAAAGCATGACGATTTTCGTACCGATTTTGAGTTTTGATCCTGAAAAAATATCGTTTTATTGTCCTGATCAAATATTTCATGAGAATCTCGAGATCTGCTCAAGAAAAAACGGAATTTCGTTGCATTCCAACGATGCAAACTTGAACGCCATGAAAACTGTGGACGATTTTTTTTCTTCATATTTACCACAATTTGACGATTCGAATTCCGCCTTGCGTCAGATTTACCCAAGATGCACTCATATGTATACAGATATGCACTCGAAAGGTTAAAGTTGCTTCGTATGAATGTCAGTATTTTCTGGCAAGTTGGTCGTTAATTCAACAAAGCTCAAGCTCCAGCTTTAATTCCCACTCGATTTGGGATGTAGAAATTCCAATGTGTAGTGTTGTGTTGAGCACATCAGCCGCATGTTAATGAACATGCATGTGCATATATGGCTGTGATCCTCGCTGCGTTTACTCTCGTGAACAGCGAGAGACGAGCCATTGAGTTAAATTCCACTTTCGAGGAGCTCTCGCCCACGTGTGGATAGTCTCAACAGTTTTTCCTTAACGTTTTTAGTTGCCATACACGAGCGGAGTGTAATACGAAAGGAATTAAACATGACAACGTTGACCTGGAATGATGTTTTTACCGGAAACTACGAATCTTTGTTAGCGAGACAAAAACGCTCTCGTAATTAAATTTGCGCAGTGCGTATTTTTTTACTACGAGTACAAAAACAAAAACGTCGGAAATTGAAATTAATTTAATTGCGAATATTGTTCCTGCCTCGTGCTCACTCGCTTGTTTATTAACGTACGTCATTTTGTGACCTATTCTTGACACTAAAACCAAAAATGTTCTCCTATAAAGAAAAATGTTTCCGTGCCAAAGAATTTGAGATGTTTAATTTCCTGTTTTTTACTTTTCTCATCCAAACGCGTCAAAAATTCAAGTCGCGATTCGTTTATGAGTTTTTTAAATTCGATCTCTATGACAAAATTACTTCATTAAGGATTTTCCAATAATTTTGTACAAACATTCTTGACACCGTAACAAACAATTTTCTTCTATGAAGAAAAATTTTCTGACTCCAAGAATTTGGCATATTTAATTCCCAATTTTTCACTTTTCCCATCCAAACGCGTCAAAAATTCAAGTCGCGTTTCGTTTATGAGTTGCAGATAAATGTGTTTAGGATTTTTCTCAAAAAATTCCGGCCCATAGATTTTCTGGCTGTCTGCAAAAAAAATCCTAAATACATAATTCGTTTGCAACACGATTTGGGCAACTATTTAACGACCACGTGACTAATCAAAATTTCGTATAAACGTTTTTGCCACCAGAACTAAAAGTTTTCTTAAAGGTCACGTTTCGTTAAAAAGTTGCAAAAATCGAGTTGAAAATAAAAATGTATTTAGGATTTGTTTTTGCAGCCGAATTTTTCTGAGAAAATCCTAAAGATATTTTTTTGCGACTCAAATTCGCAACGTCAGAAAATTGTTCTTCATACGAAAAAACTTTTAGTTTTGTTCATCACAAAATCTTGTCGTTACGGAGCATTCCTTAAGAAATATCGTTTTTTGTTTCAGATTCGATCGGTTGGCAGCTGAGCACTCTTGTCTGAGGATTAAACTTCTCGGAGACTGTTACTACTGTGTTTCAGGATTACCCGAACCGAGGCCTGATCACGCACACTGCTGCGTCGAGATGGGTCTAGATATGATTGATGCGATCACGTGAGTCTCGTAATCGATCATATTCGTCCCTTGAATGCGATTGTTTATCATCTCACAATAATACTCGAGCTCGCAACCTTCGGGTCCATGAAAAAATACTTTTTCTATCGATCGTTACTTCAATTTCAAAAATAATTACAATTTTCCAACAGATTTTGCATTTCGATCCTGAAAACCGATCGTTTTATCGTCTTGTTCAGTCAGGACAACCAAATCATCGTTTTTGAGGATCGAAACCCAAAATCTGTACGAAAATTTTTATGATTTTCCAAATTAACCGACAATTAATGAAAAAAACGTTTTTTTCTTGAAAAAAAATCGTAACATATCGGAGATTTTTCAAAATTTTGGTCCTCTCTGTCAAAATTGGCCAAACCCTCCCAACACGAAAAGTCTGAATAATTTACACATCAAGCACATGAAAAACCCATCGTCCCTTTCATTAAAGCGAACAAATTGACCTCGTTCCTTGCAGTTGAAACAAAAGGATAAAAGCTGCGAGGCTTTTCTGCAAAGTTAAAACCCGGGCCAGCCACATAACCGCGCCGGTTTAAATTCTCTTCGCGCGCCTAATGAAATTTCTTGGTTAATCAGGCGCACTTATACACGAAGCCTCAAACTTTCGGACACGTGAGATTTGCTTGAATTGATGAATCACGAGACGTGGACGAAATCAAGCGAGTTCGATTTTTTTTTTAAATCGATTTTCCGCATTTTTAACCAATTTTTCAAGTTCAAGAAATATTTCTCCAGGCTCGCGTGATTCTGCACTGAAAAATGAAAAGAACAAGCCCAAGTTGAATCGTTTTCGTTAAATTTTACCGGAGATATGAATTTTTCAAAATTCGAGTCATTTATTGTCGAGTTCAAATGATAAAGAAACGAAAAAATCGATTTTTCAAAGTTTCTAGACGTTTATTCCTTTATTGACGACGTTGAAAATTCCGAATGTGACTTTTGCATGATTTTCAACATTAATCACACTGAAAAGAAAATTTTGTTGAAAAAGATCGATACTTTGTTGGATACGTTAAACTAAACGTTTTTTTCGAAAAATCACGAAAACTTTGTCATTTCAGCAAAAAACATTCTAGAAAATCTTTTCTAAAAGTGAATTTTTGTCCTTCCAATCGTAAATTTTGCCGACAGTTCCGTTACAAATGAAAAATATTGTCGAAATAACGAAAATTTTGAAATTATCCCAAAATATTTAGTTGGCTGTATTCAACAAAATATCGACGTTTTTTGACAAAATTGAATTTTCAGTGCAAATTTTCAATTCGAAAGCAATTATTTTTCCTTCCACACAAACGTTCCAAAAACTCCACAGCTTCGTATTAATTGTGTTAGAACAACATAATGACAAACACACAATTCTCTGGCTTCATTAATTAAGGAAAAAGATACATTTTACGAAATTAAACTCAAAGTGATCGTCAACGTGTACGACAAGAAGCTTCAGCAGACTAGAAAGTAGCGTCTGTCTGACTACACATCGGCTTGTTCCACTGGCTATTGCGTCGAGCCGGCAACGTAACATTCTCGTGTCTCTGCGGGCTTTTTATCGTCGCCAGGTTGCTCAACAGAGCAAATTTACTCCATCCAATTTCTAGCTAACGTCCTTCCCGACGAGATATTAAATTGTTCACGTACACTCTGCGGAATAATTTATTTATACTCTCGGATTAAATGAATTTCGACAGTCTCGAAAAACAAACGCCCCAACGAGCATGACAAACTATTTTTCTTTTTCCTTTCGACGAATGCAACAAAAATGTCTCAATAACTCTCACGCAATATGAAAAACCTGACAAAACTGGATTCCGTATTTTTCCAATGAAAATACTACGAAAATTGACGTTTTTTCATGGCGACACTATTGATTGACTTTTTCATCATTGAAAAATGATTAAATTTTGTTTTTTTTTTCTCATTTTTGAAACCACGTAAATATTTGTTGGCATCAATTGGCGTTTGGCATGAATAAAGATGCTGAACTTTGCGATATTCTTACGAAATATTTGGTCAGGATAATGAATCGATATTTTTTTAAGATCCAGAGTGAAAATTCGGATGATTTTTCAAATTGAACAGTTGATTTGAAAAAAAAACCGTATTTTTCGTCGGAGCCTTACGTTGAAAACTTGAGCGCTAGATTTTCCTACACTAAAAAATTCAATTTTGTCAAAAAACGGCGATATTTTGTTTTCATACAGCGAACTAAATATTTTGGGATAATTCCGAAATTTTCGTTATTTCGACAATATTTTTCATTTGTAACGCAACTGTCAGCAAAATTCACGATTGGAATGACAAAAATTTACTTTCCGGAAAGATTTTCCACAATGTTTTTTGCTGAAATGACAAAATTTTCGTGATTTTTCGAAACAAACGTTTAGTTTAACGTGTCCAACAAAATATCCATCTTTTTCAACAAAATTTTCTTTTCAGTGTATTTCGTTTGCAAATTTCAAGCCTCAAACTCGCAATTTTTGGTAAACACCAAGTGATCCTCCTTGAGGAAAGTGACTGTTGAAACGTAGATTAGGTAATCAGACTACACACATTTGGTGAAAGTACAGCGTTCAGGATTCGAGGGTAATTAAGGTGATCGCTTGCAGAGTCTGTTGTGCAGAGACAAGTGCCATGGCAGGCTACAAGCTCCTTCGGTTCTGCTGCGATCTCGTGTCGCCTCCCAACGCGAGATTACTCAATATTTCTCAGAGTACCAGATAAAGCATCGCGAGCATCGTCGACCTTTCGAGCTCTCTCAAGACTATAAAGCTCGTTCATCAAATTTCCCTCTTCAACTTAACATTTTGATTAAAAAAAATGCAAATTCTTGCCCGAGAGTTTTGAAACATTTTTGCACAATTATTTTGTCTGATTCACGCGAAAGTCCTTTTTTTTTACGTTTTTCCCGGACAAAACAATTGCGTTGTTTTGAAAATACGAAAAATCTCTCTCGAATAATTTTTATTTTATCACGTCGTCCTAACACGATTGTTGCCCAACAATCCCGAGGGATTGCGAGAAAAAGGATTGAATTTTAAAAGAAAAATGGACACCGAATTTCATCGATTTCTTAAATATGTTTCGACTTTGCGGTCTTCGAGGGAGCTCGGTTGAAAACCGGATTTGGTTGACGTGATTTAGCGCATGCAATATTCCCTACGTTGCAACACTCACTGACCGAAAAGTCGAATCAGAGTTTAATCTCTCCTCGTTCCGATAAGCTCTTGCTGAAAGCACACACCGAGCCTCGTTCCAGATTGAATTTCATACGTGTACACATTTTCGTATCGTCCATACTCGTAATTTTTTATTCTCATGGAAATTCCATGTTTTTTCGCCCTTCGAGTTGACACATAAGCGCGCAGTTGGGTCAATTTGACCCGAAGTGCTGTACGAATTCGTACAGACGTTTTTTGTAGTGAATTATTCAAATTTTATGGCCCCGAATTCATTTTTGGACGAAACACTGAACAATCGGTGATGAAAAATTGTTGTGTACTCGAAGGGTTGATGCAGGACACAAGGAAAATCCAAGCAAAACAAATTTTTTTATCGACGATTTTCTCGAATTCTTGTGAAAAATACAGAGAAACGAACAGGCCGAATTAATTAAAATGTCAACGTCACACAAAATGCCATTTACGTCGAAGTCTCCAATTTTGAGGTCCAAAGAAAAATAATTTTTCTGTTTACATTAAATTTTCAAAAACATGAAAAATTTCCATGACGCATTTCGGGCAGTTTCTCGAACGTACTCGAGGCTTCGCCGACTGTAACTCACTCCAGAACGCACCAGAACTTAATTTGCAAACCTCCGGACTAAAATAATGAATTTTCACGAATCCCCGAACAGAAATTCGCCGGTCGAGACTGGAATTTAAAAATGGCACGAGGATCTAGAGGAAAAATAAATCGACAATCTCGACTGCGCATGAAATAGAAAAAAAAAACCTTGAAAATACATCGTCCCATTTTTTATCATAGGAAACAGGAAAAAAAAAGTTTTTTTTTGTTTTCTCAGGCTTGTCAGAGAAGTGATGGCTGTGAACGTCAACATGCGAGTCGGAATCCACACGGGGAGAGTTCATTGCGGAGTCTTGGGATTAAGAAAATGGCAATTCGATGTCTGGAGCAATGACGTCACGCTGGCGAATTACATGGAGAGTGGGGGAATTCCAGGGTAAATATGAGACGAAAAAAAATTGCCATTTTTATTGTATAAATTTCTCGACGACTATTTTTTTTCGATTCCGTCCGTAATTTAGCATTTTTTTAAAATCACGACGTCCTGGAAATTCAAATGAATGAATAAATAACAAATTGTTGGCGTCGTCGATTAATTAGACTCGAGCAGCATCAACGGGAACAAGAATTCAGTGAAAATTGGGTGAAGAGCATTCGTGAATAAGTTGGAGCGAAATGAATGAAACGAGAATAATAAATGAGTAAAGAGAGATTTAAAAAGTACTAAAATGCTTTTGATTTTTGGTCCCTCAAAGTCGCGTGCACATTACAAAGGAGACGTTGGACTGTCTTGGCAATGATTACGAAGTCGAAGAGGGTCGTGGTGGTGAGAGAAATGCGTATCTCAAGGAGCACGACATTAAAACTTACCTCATTGTCCCGGGCGACACTTTCAAGGACAACGTGACAAGCCCATGCTTGAAAAAGGGATATCCAGCGAATGGCAACGTCTCTAAAGAGATGAGAGTTATGGGCCACGGTTCCCAGCACGGCAAACAGACTAAGTGAGCTCTAAATAAACAATCAACACATTCTTACTTTATCATTTATTTCCATCTCTCAAATTATCATGCGCTTGATCAATTTCCAGAATTATCTTTGCTCCTGACAGACTAGGCTTCGGCGAGAGTATCGAGTGTGAAAAAGATCCTGAGGATGAGGTCAACGAATATCTTATGAGGGCGATCGATGCCAGAAGCATCGACAGACTGAGAGCCGAACACTGTACACCTTTTATATTGACTTTTCGCAGGCCCGATATCGAGGAAAAGGTACAAATTAATTAAAACTAACATAAACCGCGTGCTCATTTTTTTATCCTTGAAATGCAACGAAATTCGACAATTTTTTAACATCCAAAGAAATAATTGGTACTAATTAATAAATAATTGGTACCAATTAATAATTAGTACCAATTATTAATTAATAATTGGTAATAATTGGTAATAATGTTTGGCTTTTAAAAATTAAAAAAAAACATTAGGAAAATCATTTCCCGTTGGACCCCAGCGAACTTCAGTGATAAACTGTTGAAAAAATAATTCTTCATTTCTTAACGAAATTTACTTCAAGTCCTTCGTGATTTTTTGTTTCTTTCAGTACTCCAGGGAAAGAGATCGAATGTTATCAGCCTATTTCATATGTTCCGGGGTCGTTTACATGGTCGTCGTAATTGCAATAGCGATCACTCTGCCCCGGTACGTCATATTCCCAAATTTCACTTCTTATTTTCAATCAACTTGAATTATTTTTAATTAGAATTTAATTTTATCGAAACTTTTTTAACTCTTCGTGGACACACTAAAATTAGCTCACGTCCCTAGACACACATGGGTCGAACAGTCTTTTTTTTTTACTGTACTTGGACGCGTTTATAAAAAAACTGAAAAAATGCATGAAATCAGTTCTCGATCGATGGGAAAAAAAGGCTGCACTGGTTGATGGATGAAAATTCATTTTTAATCGTTATTATTCAATTGGTAATCTGCACGAAAAACGAGAAATTCACGCCACTCGATGAACGGGCTGGAGAGCTCCGACCCATGCGTGTCTACGAAGAGTTAATAATAAAATTGACCATTTTTTTTCCCTCGATTCGAGAAATTCATCCCCGTCAGCCTCATCAGGTTTCCTGAGTTTCTCACTACGTTTTATGACATGGAAAAGATTTTTCTAAACTCCATGACTCCGAGGGTGGACGGAGATACTCAAAAAATGATTGCCGACTCTATGCAGCTCCGAAAAAACCTAGAAAAGTCAATTTTTTGTCTTTCACATTGACAGAAAACTTGACAATTCATTTTTAATGAGAATTTTTGAGCTCCGCACTAAAAACTCAAAGCTGTGAATTTTTTTCATCGAGTTTCTCGAACCCATAATTAATGAGATTCTAACGAGACACGTTTTTGTTCGACATTTCAGGAGCGTCTATTTTTACACCTGCACCGGACTGAGTTTATTAATTATTGGACTCATCAATGGCGTCCTGTTGGCTGAGAAAAATGAGGTGAGCCGAAAAGGCGAGAGAAAATCAATTAAAAAGAAAAAACAAAAGGATTTGTGAATTTTTGAAACGAAATTTTCGGATTTGTTGGGGCGAAACGCGCGTCGATATTTTATCTCGCGTATAATATAAAAATCGATCTATCGGGGGCTTAGTCTCGCTGGAATCCTGCCACAAACCAGAAAACCTTGACTCGCACGACTTTTAATAGCCGCGGTGTATCAAGTCAATATTTTTCGGGTCAATGCAACATTTTTCGATCAAGTCAAAGCCAACGAGATGACAATCATGACTCTCGGCTGACCAGACATTGGATTTAAATTACAAAATTTTGGCTCCGATTCACAAACTCAAGCTTTTTTCAACAACGAAAAAAATTTCGTCATATCGTCGATACAAAATCAATTGATTTTTATTCGAAAAAAAAGAAATTTTACTCGAACAAAATGGATTGAACTTCAATATTTATTTTCAGTCCGTCCCGCAATGTGTGAGAAACGCCTCCATTGCCATTTTTGAAAACAGACTCGTAGCTCAGAGCATCGCTTCGATGGTTGTATTTCTCACATTCATAACAGCGCTCTCGCCATTGGTAAGTAAAAACAAACAAACCAACGAATAAAAATTTAAAAAGTGAAAAAAAAAACGAAAAGTAAAAAAATGCTCGAATTATTTGGGTAAAATTACGTGATTTTTTTTGTGACGCTGAGAAAATTTTCACAAAATTTGAAAAAACTTGCGGATTGACCGTTTTGTGCAATTATTTTGTATAGATGACGTTGGGCAGCAGCGAATCGTGCAGCAACGGGACCGAGTGGCACGACAATTCGACGGTGATGATCCAGAGCATTCCAGCATCCAATGGACCATGCTATCACACCCTTTATGCGGACGTGAGTATCCTACAGATGGATGCTTTCGATACAAACGTGAATTTGCTCGAATATCCTCTTAACGAAAAGGAGACCGAAACAAGTGCTCCGTAGATATGCCATTGAAATTTCATCGCCCGCAATAACGGGATCTAGGAATCCTCTTTTGTTGAAAACTCACTATGAGATCGTTTCGAGTTCTCAAAACGAGAGCCCAACTTGAACGATATTTGGGAAACCCTCACGATCTTCATATGCTAATAATTTTGAGGAGCTCTTTGCAAATCGCTTGGAGAATTCTGAATATGCTAATTCCACTCAATCCTTTTCATGGACAAGATAATCTGTTGAATTTCTTGTGGCTTGTTCTTGCTCCTAGAAGAATTAACGATTTAACGAATAAAGCTCGCATTTGGCTCGCACTTTTCAATAGCGTTTTGTTGTTGTTTCAGTTATTTCCGGTGTTGGTGATGCTGACAATGGTGACGTGTGCAGTTTATCAGATTTTAACGTCGGTCTTCAAGGTCGCTGTGCTGAGTATCGTGGTCGCGTGTTATTTAGCAGTGAGCGTATACGAGGCACTCAACGAGAATGACATTGATCCGGCATGTAGATTGTTGGCCGGTGTTCTTATTGTCTTTTTCATGGCGTGCTTGATCGCCCACTCGCAACACACCGAGGCAACTTACAGACTTGATTTTTTGTGGAAGCTTCAGGCTACCGAGGAAAAAGAAGAAATGGAGCACCTCAAGGCCTATAATCAAAAGCTCCTTGCCAATATACTTCCCGAACACGTGGCCGCTCACTTTCTCGCAACTGTCAGCTCTGATGTGAGCACAGATATCAGTCAAGTAGAAATCTTTTTTCTTTCCTTTTTTTTCTCTCCGCAATTGTTCAACAAAAAATCATTTTTTCATTCATTTATTCCAATTTATTATTATTATTTAATATTATTATTAATTATTATTATTATTATTGGTATAAATTAAAATATAAATTATTATTAATATTTATGATAATTACTATAAATAATAGTTATAAATGATAATAATTCATTATTATTTATAATAATAATTATTATTGATAATTATTGTTTATAATAATTATTGATTGTTATAAATTTAAATTAAAATGATTTAAAGCGACTCAAACGTGATTATTGACGCCGTTTTGGTTTTTTTTTTCGTTGCAGGAACTTTATCACGAGCAGTGCGACTACGTGTGCATAATGTTTGCTTCGATACCGAATTTTTCCGAGTTCTACGTCGAGCTCGAGGCCAACAACGAGGGCGTCGAGTGTCTCAGGCTGCTGAACGAAATAATCGCTGATTTTGACGAGTTACTGTCCGAAGAAGGATTCCGCTATATCGAGAAGATAAAGAGCACCGGCGCGACTTACATGGCCGCTTCAGGTTGGTCGATGAGACTTCTGGATTTTTGTCTCTTACTGTGGCAAACGCTCCAGCCGCATTTGCAACGAATATTATGCAGCCGCCCCACAATTTTCACTTGACGTTGATTGATTTAGTCCAGCCAACGTATAACTTTAGTCTCTTGCACGACCTTAAGCTCGCTCTGCATTCGTATTGTGATTGGCCAAAAGTTGGCCGAATCTCGACGTCGAGGTCAATCGATCGCAATGTCGAACCTAAAATAATTATTCTCCCCAAATATTCCACAAATTAAAGTTTCTGTAAGTCCATATTGGGTCAATCCGACTCGAGACTATTTTCAAATCGTTAAATTCCCGTAAATAGCCATTTTCTCGTTTTTTTTTTTTTTAGTAAAATCCCAAAAAAACTTGATTCAGGATTCTTTCAAAATTTCGCATAAACGTTCTTGCCGCCAAAACTAAAAGTTTTCTTAAAAGTCACGTTGTCGTTAAAAAGTTGCAAAAATCAAGTTGAAATTGAAAATGTATTTAGAATTTTTTTTTGCCGCCGAATTTTTCTGAGAAAATCCTAAAGACATTTTTTCGCGACTCATAAACGAAACGACACGCGCGTTTCGATGGAAAAATTGGAATTTGAATATCTGAAATTCGTAACGTCAGGAAATCCTTCGGGTCAAAATGACCCAGTGTGTACTCGAAGGGTTAAAATGTCCGAAAGTAAAAGATTTGGGCCCGGCGATTTATTCTCGCGTTCGAGAACAGGCGAAAAAAAATGTTTCTGAAGTTTGCATCGTTGGAATGCAACGAAATTCGTTTTTTATCGTTGGCAAAAAGAATTATTTAAATGGAAAATGTAATTACGATGATTTTTGCCATCCGAAAAGCATATCGAGTCGAAAAATTTGGATGACATTGAAAAGTTGATGAATCATCAACAAAATCAAACAAATTTCGTTGCGTTCCAACGTTGCAAACTTCAGCATAAAAAAAACATTTTTCTATTGATTATTTATTGAATTTTGAAAATCGTGGCAATTTTTCGAGTCGATTGAGTTTTTTGGTCGCGAAAGAGAATCGTTTTATTGGCCGGATGAAATATTAAATAATAATTATTGGCTCGGCTGAATAAATAATAGAAATTCGTTGCATTCCAACGATGGAAACTTCCGGATCATATATTCGAGGTAAAAATAAAAATTCGTCGTTTTTGGGATTGCAGGTCTGACGAAAAGTACTCGAGACGTAAAAGACTTCAAGCACGTAACCGCAATGGCGGATTACGCATTAAGGATTCGTGAGCAATTGGCCTACGTCAACGAACACAGTTTCAATAATTTTCGGATGCGCGTCGGAATAAATATCGGGCCGGTAGTCGCGGGGGTTATCGGTGCGAGAAAGCCACAGTACGACATATGGGGAAACGCTGTGAACGTTGCATCGAGAATGGATTCGACCGGTGTACTCGACGGGATTCAAGTTACTCAAGAAGTTTACGATATTCTGTCGTCCAAGGGCTTCCCTCTGACTTGTCGGGGCAGCATTCAAGTCAAGGGAAAGGGAACTATGGTTACGTATTTTCTCGATGGTCCTAGACCCACCGAAACTTGCACCAACAACTCCAATACGCCAAAAGTAAACACAAACAACAATACCGATCTGCCCGAAAAGTCAATTTCATCGAGCAACGGCCTACCCTTTTGATTCACTCGACAAACATTGCGAACAACAAAGCGATTACACATTTTCCTCAAATTTACATTCAGCCTGAACCGATTGAATGGAAAACGAATTTCCAAAGATTCGAGTCGAGCTGGAGAATCGTTGAGCTTGCAATTTGTGTGAGAAACTTGGACAACTTGATCGAAACTCATCGCCAGGGATTTTTTTATTTATTCATTTTCACTTCTTAGTATTTTTTCGAAGAAAGTTCAACATTCACGAGTCTCTCGCCTTTCGATTCAACGACGTCGAGTCGATTCTCTCGAATCATGCGACCACGTCAAATTATGTTCGATATAAAAAAAAATAGTTCGTAACGCCAAAACAAATATATAGTAGGAAGGAAATTTGTGGCTCGATGTTTGCTGTGAAAACGACCGAGTAAGCGCTATCGATCGCGTTGTCGTCGTTGATTTTTGGCAATGAAAACGAAAGTCGAGTCGAACCTCGAGACGAGTGCGAAATAACAATTTCCCAGCATCTCTCAGCCTCGATTGAAA
Organism: Diadegma fenestrale; assembly: GCA_037043255.1. NCBI lineage: Eukaryota > Metazoa > Arthropoda > Insecta > Hymenoptera > Ichneumonidae > Diadegma > Diadegma fenestrale. The sequence continues at coordinate 23,273,329 of CM073309.1, forward strand.
AATTCATCAGTTTACAATTATTTTAAACCGAAGAATTAATTATCAGTGAATATTTCCGCAGAAACCAAGCAAACGAAATGAAAAAAAATGAGCGAGAGAGCCGAGTCACCGATCGCAATGATATTTTTCGTGCATTTCATCGCCACAAAGTAAAATCTTTACGTCCAAATTTTCGCTCTCACGAAACCTTACGCGAGGTAAGAATTTTTTATCCTTTGTAAAAAAAAATTGAGCACGTAACGGCCATAAAAAAAAAAATTATAACAACAAAAAACAAAGAATTTCGTTTTACTGCCAACTTTTTTTTCGCACGTACTTGCTCTTCATTTTATCGTAATTTTGTACTTGATCAGTTTACATAGGTAAATTTCAAGACATTAATAGTTTCGCGATAGAAAAAAAGGATCGAAGGCATTTTGACAAGCGAAGACTCGAAGCGGACGGTCCTACGATGGAAAAATGATTTTCTTGACGCCGCCGAGTCGCCAAAAATCCGCATAATATTAAGTTACATTTCCGCGAACAAAAATATATATATTTTTTTATTTTTACGAACGAGGTCGCGCGCGCTGCATCGCATGATTAATTTATCGGTTTTGAGAGGACGAAAGTGTGAGAGAAACGCCATGTTGGAGTTTGCATCGTTGGAATGCAACGAAATTGAGTTTTTTCGTGTCGGAATTTTCGTTGGGCCCCAACGTTGCGAACTTTACGGTCGTAAGACACACTGAAAAGAGAATTTTGTTGAAAAAGATCGATATTTTGGTGGATACGTTCAATTAAACGTTTTTTTCGAAAAATCATGAAAATTTTGTCATTTCAGCAAAAAACATTCTGGAAAATCTTTTCGGAAAGTAATTTTTGTCATTCCAATCGTGAATTTTGCTGACAGTTCCGTTACAAATGGAAAATATTGTCGAAATAACGAAAATTTTGAAATTATCCCCAAAATATTTAGTTGGCTGTATGAAAACAAAATATCGACGTTTTTTGACAAAATTGAATTTTCAGTGCAAACATGTCAATGTATTTCGTCGCCTGTTGTTGTACATACACGCACTATTTATAAAAAAAAAAGTCAAGATAACGTAATGATAAGATATTAAAGAATTCTGTCGATCAAACAGCAGCATAAAATGATGAAGAATTTTGTTTTAATAATTAAATCATTAATGAACGAAGAAAAAAGTTAAATCGCAGTATCTGAATAGGATGTGAGCAGATTAGGCAGAAAATAAGAAGAACGAGCATATTTTATGTTCGTCGGTAAAGGAACGAGCTGCCGTAAGAAAAACAAAAAAAATTCACCGTCCTGGCAATGCGAAAATTCACTAAAATGTAATTTTTCATGAAATTTGACCGAAAAAATGGAATTTAAAGACTCGATGCCGGAAGGCTCTTGTTTCGATGATGAAAAAGTTAATAATCGAGAATTTACTAAAGCGAATAGGAATGCGAGATAGAAAGTTTAGTAATTGAGCTCGAAGGTCCTTCCAAATTGGATAATGGCCAATTTTTCACTCGCACTGAACCTTTGACCTCAACAGTGAAGCGATGGTTTGGCATGCCCAGCCAGAAATGGCGGCTGAAACTCGTTCAATTGGCATTTCAATGAGGCAGAAAAAGTGTACGAACTTGAGTAAAAAAAAAACAACTATAATGGCACGTACTTAATTGGAGACAAAAATATTTCACTTCGTTTTCTATACTTCACTGACATTCCCCCGAATTTCGACTCAACCTCGATCGCCATTATTTGCATTTTCATTACGCACTTGAGAATGTTCTAGTCAATAGTCAATGCGAAAGAATTGAGAGATTTTTAGCCAGAGAGATCGAGAGTCAGTCAAGACGATACAACGAACGTGTGAAACGGAGGAAAAACAAAAAGAGTTTTGCTGAAGGGGACCACGCACAGAATTAGTGGTGAACGTTAGGCAAAGATTTTAGGAGCGGACGAAGAAAGACAAGTTTTTCAAATTCAATCTCGACTAAATAAATATTAACACGTATTTACTATATGACAAAATTACTTCATTAAGGATTCTCCAATAATTTTGTACAAACATTCTTGACACCGTAACAAACAATTTTCTTCTATGAAGAAAAATTTTCTGACTCCAAGAATTTGGGATATTCAATTTCCAATTTTTCACTTTTCCCATCCAAACGCGTCAAAAATTCAAGTCGCGTTTCGTTTATGAGTTGCTGAAAAATGTGTTTAGGATTTTTCTCAAAAAATTTCGGCCCATAGCTTTTCTGGCTGTCTGCAAAAAAAATCCTAAATACATTATTCGTTTGCAACTCGATTTCAGCAACTTTTTAACGACAACGTGACTAATCAAAATTTCGTATAAACGTTCTTGCCACCGAAACTAAAAGATTTCTTGAAAGTCACGTTTCGTTAAAAAGTTGCAAAAATCGAGTTGAAAATAAAAATGTATTTAGGATTTGTTTTTCCAGCCGAATTTTTCTGAGAAAATCCTAAAGACATTTTTTTGCGACTCATGAACGAAACGCGACTTGAATTTACACGCGTTTAGGTGGGAAAATTAAAAATTGCAAATTAAATATCACAAATTCGAAACGTCGGCAAGTTTTTCTTCATATGAGAAAACTCTTAGTGTTTCGGTGCCACAAACGTTTGTACGAAATCTCGACAGAACTCTAAATAAAATCTCGGCTGTCACAAAACCCATGACCGTAAAGTGACAATATATTGTCAACGTAAACGCGTATGAATGTGTAAAAATTCATACTAACGAGCAAAAAAAACAATTATTTATTTCCACTATTTTAAGAGAAGAAAAAATATGAACAACAAATAAAGTAATAACTGGAAAATATCGAATAAAATGATGAAATTATAATGATCAAAGAACGACGTGTGTTGATCGCGTAAATATAACAAACTCTGTACATCGTACTTCCGTGACATTGAAATAATAATGATTAATGAATATCGTACCGTTAGTATTATTTGGATGTGTGACTGGCAGGCCCAGAACGCGTTCGCGCGGCTGTCAAGTTGAAAGTTTACCAATATGTGATAAAAAAAAATGTACATTTATGATAAGGTGAATGAAGAATGAATTATTGTAATTATCGCAGCAACAATAATAATTATTATTATAGTAAAATATAAAATTGGATCACGACTAAGGAAAAATACTATCTCGATGTATGAAACGCCGCAATTATGTGCACACGTGCGCTGAAAAGAAAATTTTGTTTGAAAAAGGTCGACATTTTGTTGGATACGTTCGAAAAATCACCAAAATTTTGTCATTTCAGCAAAAAACATTCTGGAAAATCGTTTTCGGAAAGTAAATTTTTGTCATTCCAATCATAAATTTTGCTGACAGTTCCGTTACGAATGAAAAATATTGTCGAAATAACGAAAATTTTGAAATTATCCCAAAATATTTAGTTCGCTGTATGAAAACAAAATATCGACGTTTTTTGACAAAATTCGAATTTTCAGTGTGAACGGTAATCTTGTAATCGTGAAAAACCTCATCGAGCTGCTTAGCAAAAACACTCATTGGGACTCGCGTATGATTTATTGTAATTTAACAATCGGTTTGATCGAAAGAAACAAGGCAAAAGTCTGAGTTAGCAAACAAATTTGAAGAATTATTGTTTGATCTTCTCGACACTAAACGCTGTAAGCTTTCGAGTCCATTTTGGGTCAATTTGACCCGAGGCGTTTTTCAAATCGTTTCATTTCGGTGAATATGGATTTTTTTTTCTGTCGAGCGTTTTTCTTTTTGGAGTCAACTGTAGACAAAACATTCGTTGCTTTTAAATTCCGAATAATCGGTGAGGGAAAATTGTTCGGGTCAAAACGACCCAGTTTGTACTCGAAGGGCTAATTTCACGTTCAACAGAAATTTAAAATGAGGTGGCAAAATGTGAGGAGACCGTGGAGACTATTTTTCTTTGTGATAAACGACAGGATGTGAAAAATAATAGTCGAGCGGTAAAAATCGACGCGTAAAAAGCTGAGAAAATGCGGAAAAAATGAAAAATAGTAAGCGCAACTAGTGCGAGATTTTAAATGTGCCGGGGCCTAATTTTAGTGAAGAACGCCCGAGCGACGGTTTCAGGAACTACGAGTTCTCGAGAGAGTCAATATATAGTCCCGGTTGATAGTCAATATTCAAATAAAAACAACTCGACTCGCGTAAAATTGATTCAACATGCAGAATGCATGTTTTATTGATAAATTAGTATATTTTATGATAACCAATCCCAAATTAAAACTCTTGGAGAAACTGTAAGGCAAGAGATGAGCCGAAGAAAAAGAAAGAAATCTATAAAAATGGTCGTGCTTTGAAAGGGCCTAAGAAAACTAAGAATCCCTGCATCGAATGTACCATTTACCAGCTTCTGAGTTACGCGTTATTGCGATTCCGTTGAGCCCTTTTATCATTGAATAATATGAAATACATTTCTTATAAAAACTTACACCAATTCTCATCGTTTTTTTTTCTCTACCAAACTTGCTCGATAGAATCGTAAATCTCTACGAAATGTGCAACTCTGTAAACCTCGACACACCGTTTTTTCAGCCTGTTAATACATTCGAAAAATTCTGAAAAAAATGCAGACGACTGTTCGAAATCTTCAACTTGGAATTCGAATCATAAAATTGTAGAGAAATACATTTTTTCATCCATGTTTTCTGGGCTCGTAAATAAGCGCAATTTTGAAAAATTCGAATCTCCAGTTAATTTTAACGAAAAGGGTCCAACTTGGACTCATTCTTTTCGATTTTCAATGCATGATCACGCGAGCGTCGCGCAATTTAGCTTCAAGTGAAAAAAATCACTCAAAAATGCCGTAAAACGCTTTTAAAAACCTGCGAGAACGAAGGGAGAAAGCGCGCGAAATTTGAAATCGCCCGGGGTCGTTTTTGATCCCAGTTTAGCGTTTCAAGGCCAATTATTTTCATAAATTTGTACGAGCGATCGATTGATCGTTCCTTACATAATTGACAAGTTTTAATGATTCAAAGAGCGGGATAATCGCTAATCAACATCTCGTTATCGACGTTACGCAACAGCAGCAAGTGCGTAAACATTAAAAGTTTGAATTTGTCTCATAGAAAATCTTTGCTCACCCAATATATTCCGAACCGTGATAAGAGAAATCTAAAAAAAGCAAGAAATCGGGGCGAAAAAGACGAAAAAAAAAAAAATGTCGTCCAACTGCGGAGCGTCGCGAGAGACTCGCAGCTGCCGAGCGAGGTGAACGAACAAGTTTTACTTGTTCCCGTCAGTCCAACAGAAAACTCGCAACGAACCAGATCGTGCGCGTTATCGCGGGGCTGCTCCGTTTACTCTGTAGCGTGTGAGTCTCCGAGAAACTAGAAAATCGAACGTACTGTGCGCGCAGCAGCAGCACGCGATGCCAAAAAATCATCGAGCAGCGCCTCGGCCGATAACCCGGAACTCCGCTCGTACCACGCCGCGATTCTGGTTCACAACTCGTGTCGAAGCCGGAGCTCTCTGTTAGTCTTGACCGTGAATTCATCAAAGCAGCACGCGTGCGGCTCGCGTTTCGGGTGCAAAACATTTTTTTTTTATACAAACACACGTATTGAATGACAAAACAATTAAAACGTCAACAAGTCCTCGCGATACTCAAGACACTTTGTGTCTTCGATCTTTTCCTTCGTCAAAACTGTTTATCAACACGTTTTTAAGGGAATCTAGCAGACGCGTGAGTGCGAGAGAGACAGCAAAAAAAGTAGATACACGTTTTTCTCAGAAATCCTTCGTATTTCGAGAAAAATAAAAGTTACACCTTCTTCTCTGGTGAAATGGGAACAACGTGTAACTAATAGTTTTCTTTAAATATTGAGTCTCGCCAAGAAAAACGTGTAGGGGGATTTTTACCGACCGAGCAAGTGATAGACCCTCTTAACTAACGAAATACAAATTTAACGAAAAAGCGTTCGCGCATTTCGGCCTCAAGACCGCGCCGCGCAGAATCGTTCGGAAAACGCGCCACTATCGCTATTGTCTCTGTGCGTAACTATAAAGAGGTTATGAGAAAAAATGCAGTGCACGTGTGCAACGCGATATCCATGTGCGCTTTTCAAAACGCTTTGTGTTCACGTAACTGTGACTTTCAAGTTTTTATTTCGAGTTGCCAGTGAAAAATGTTATCGTGGATTATCAGTTAGTGTTTGAAAAAGTGTCTTGCTGGGATGAGCAACTTTCAGCAACGTCTCTCGTGAGCATTTTCGAGCAACACACACGTGAACAGCGATGTTGCGTCATCGTCAAATAATTGCACGATCTGTCTTCACATTTTCGCCTCAAATCTTTCAATTTTCTTCCACATTTTCGATACTGGAAATTCAACGAAATTTCGAAATCAATTCCGAAATAATTCTCTCCGTTTTTTATGAATAATGTCGACATTTTTTTTTTTTTTCGTGTGTCGAACGTTCGATCGAATTTTCAAGGGATACGCCGATTTTTTTGTTTTGGATCGAAAATATCGAAAAACGTCGATGAAAATCTTCCACCGCGCGCGTGAAAGTTGAAAGTTTTCGCCCATATGACGAAACAGCTGATTCGCTTTCCAATAGCTCGAGAAATGAATCGCGCTGTAAAAATTTGCGTCTCGTGTTTTTATAAATATAGAATTTTGATCACGAATCATTTTTTTACGACGCTCAAGCTCGCGACGTTGCGGTCCAACGAAAAATCCGTTTGTTTATTAAATTTCAAGAGTCATTGTCCTGACCAAATCGAGCTCAAGAGAAAACGGAATTTCGTTGCATTTCAACGATGCAAACTTCAACATCGTTTTTGTTGGTTTTTTCGTTTGAAATCCTGAAACTTCGTGATAAGCAAAACACAATCTCTTGATCTGAATACGATGCGACGCGTCTTTTTTTTTTGCTAAGTCTATAAACTCCACGAGATAACAACGAAAGTATTGCATAAATTCATCTCCCTCGTGATACAACGATTCCGAATCGATTATTCATCATTTCATCACGAACCGCGAGTGAACGCTCGTTCACGATAAGCTTTTCATATCTCAGCACGAAAAAAAAACGCTTCGATAAGTTTGCGCAAAATTTATCACGCGCATTAGTGAAAAACATTGTCGAAACTTGAATTCACGATCCTCGAACGGTAACCAATTATTTTTCTCTTTGCCATTTATAAAAATTCGTATCTCCGCTAAATTTCAACGAAAAAAGTCCAAGTCGAGCCCATTCTTTTCGTTTTTTAATGCCTGGAGTCGAAAAATTGGTCAAAAATGGGCCAAAACGATGGAAAAAGACGGAAGAGATAAATTAACATATCAATTTTATTAATTATTCATCAAAATAATTCATAAAAAATATACTTTTCGTTGCATTTCAACGATGCAAACTTCAGTGTCGTCGCAATTGATCAATATTTTACAAAAATGAAAAAAAACCTTGCCAACTATTCGGAGATTGATTTCGTTGCTCAATGAGCATGTGAAGTGTCGATATTTTTTTATATAACGCAATTAATATTAATTGCAGTGATTATAATCAGATCGACGCAACAATCTTGAAATTTGCATCGTTGGAATGCAACGAAATTCGATTTTCTCTTGATCAGAGCTCGAAATTCCTATGAAAAACTTGATCAGGACGATAAACGATCTTTTTTATAATCCAGAGAGAAAATCGGTACGAAAATTGTCATGGTTTTTCGGATTTAACAAAAAATCAATAGAAAAACGTTTTTTCGTCGGACCACAAAGTTGCATCGTTAAAATGCAACGAAATTCAATTTTCTCTTGATCAGAGCTCGAAATTCTTACGAAAAACGGGATCAGGACGATAAAACGATTTTTTTTTAGAATCCAGAGAGAAAATCGGTACGAAAATTTTCATGCTTTTTCAAATTAAATAAAAAATCAATAGAAAAACGTTTTTTCGTTGGACCTCAACGTTGCGAGCTCCATTTTCTATTAATTGTTTGTTCCAATAACAAAAACCATGCAAATTTTCGTGCTCATTTTGTCTTTGGGTACTAAAAAAAATCGTTTTATTGTCTTAACAAAATATTTAATAATTATCAGGAGCTCTGCTCAAGGAAAAACCGAATTTTGTTGCATTCCAACGATGCAAACTTCAGCATCTTTTTTTTTTACATCATTATTGCTGTTGTTTTTTCTGACTAATTATTTATCGTACACGCTACCGTTTTATTCTTTTTTTCTTTTTTTTTTTGCATAACCTTATTATTCGGACTGCGATAAGTTTCGGGCTCGCGACCACCACCACGCTAACGAGCCAAATAGATAAGAAAATATAATTGTATTGGACGTTTTATTTTTCATCCAGTAACGGCAAAGCGTTGATACAATCTTAACGCAGTGTTGGCATGTGCAACTTACCAAAAGTGCCCACGACTGGAAATTAAACGATGAGATAAATAAGAAACATAAACACGTCAGCTGCATATCGCGTTCGAGACTTTTTCAAGCTTTTTTCTCGAGCTCGATCTACGATTCCGAACGTCAACGATCCACGGACTTCGTGTCTCCTCGGACGCCAGTCCGAAATCATTTTGTAATGAATCGTCGAATTTCCGACGGGGCGGTAAGTTTCGCATTTTTTTTTTTCAACATATTCACAAGAATTTAGCGATGGTTTTGATCGATCCAAGAGAACGGACGATCGAAAAGAGGGAAAATTATGATGCTGAGTTTGCAACGTTGGAATGCAACGAAAAATATTGGAATTTATTGATAATTCGTTCAATTTTCAATGTCATCCAAAATTTTCAAGTCAATATGCTCTTCGGGTGATAAAAATGAATCATTTTATCATCGTAATTACATTCTGCGCTTGAATAATTATTTTTGCTAAAGATTAAAAAGAATTTCGTTGCATTCCAACGATGCAAACTTCAGAGTCATGGAAAATTCTCAAAATATTGAATTTCGCATCGTTGCAAAACGACAAAAAAAAATTTTCATTCATTTTGATAATTAATGCACGCGTTTCAATTTTTTCAGTTTTCAAACGAGATTTTCGTGATTTTGAGACTTTGTCAATTACGGAAAATTGGAAATTTCATTGTCGTTCTAATCGCGTCGAAAAATTTACCGATTTTCAACCAAAATTGAAAAAAAAAATTTAGCAAAAAAGCAAATTTTGTTTTCGGGGAATTAGTTTAAAGGAAATTTCGAATCAAAATGTTATTTTCGCATGAAAACACGATCAATAGATTTTTTTTCCTGTGCCTTGTTTTGCGCGTAACTTTTAAATAAAAATGCCAGGGGGACGGGAGCGCGTTGCAACAGTTGACAGACTTATCTGTGGCTCGCTTGAGAAATAAACAGTAGCAGGTCAAAAGTTCGTATCAAACGTTGAGATGACACGTCGTTATCAATATCGTTGCAGTTTTAAACTCTAAAATAACGTCAAATTCAAATAAACTCGAGATTCCGAAACGTCGCGATCGCGCCACTCGAACTCGCGCCAATCTGTTGAAAATAAACCCAAATTTTGATAAAATCTTGCGCCTTCACGAAAAAACCCGAAGGACGAATTAGAGAAAAAAAAAAACTGGCAAATTTATCGAAAAATGTAAATTTTGTGTTCCAATTATTTTTCGAGCTTAAATTTTTGGACTCGGAACGTCCTCGGCGAAATTGAACTTGTCAAATGCTCCTCGAAAGCCAGGAAAACCTTGAAGGACTAAAAAGTCATGGGAGTTTCGGCGAAATGAGAAAAACTGAATGAAAATGTGATTTTTTTTTTTTTTCATTTTTTATTCTGCAGCTCGGAGACATAACTATTTCGCCATCTTCACGAAACTACTGCGAGAAATATTTAGGATGGTTGCGATTAGTGAGCGTGGAGCCAACAATGTGGCTCTACATGATGGCCTACATGACAACGTCGGTCGTGGAACAAGCGTTTTTCGTGCACAAAGCCTGCAGAGTGAATCACGGGCTTCCGGAAGAATATTGCAGAAACGTCAGTGCCAACGAGACCCTCAAGAAAGAAGTGCAAGTGAGTTCAACATTTCCTTAAAATAGCCAAAAAAAAAAAAAACGATGTCGAAGTTCGCAACGTTGGAATCCAACGAAAATTATGATTTTCTATTAATTTTTTGTTCAATTTTAAAAACCATGACAATTTTCATACCGATTTTGTGTCTGGATCCTAAAAAAAGATCGTTTCAGTGTCCTGGCGAAATATTCAATAAAAATTCTCAATAAAGAACAGAATTTCGTTGCAGTCCAACGATGCAAACTTCAACATCGTCAAAAAAAAAACGGTGTCGAAGTTTGTATCGTTGGAATGCGACGATATTCTTTGTTTCTTCGCTAAAGCTCACAATTTACACTCAGAATTAAATTTTAATGAAGAAACGATCGGTTTTCGCCCCTAGAAAAATATGTCGGCTCGAAAAATCAGAACAATTTTAAAACCTAAACAAATTATCAACAAAAATGAATATTTTTCGTTGCATTCCAACGATGCAAACTTTTCAACGTTGTTGCAACGAAATTCCATTTTTTTGGAGCACATTTCAAGATTCCCGTTCAATATTTCGTCGGGACGATATAACAATCTTTTTTGAGTATCCAAAGACAAAATCGGTCCGAAAATTGTCGTGGTTTTTGAAATTGAACAAACGATTTACAGAAAATCTTCAGTTCCATAGAAAATCGTTTTATTCCGGTAAATATGGTTTTTTTGGAGTAAATTGTAGACAAAACATTCGTTTTTATTCATTTCATTCGACAATTGTAAAAGCTAAACAAATCAACAACAAAAATAAATATTTTTCGTTGCATTCCAACGATGCAAACTTTTCAACGTTGTTGCAACGAAATTGCATTTTTTTTTGGAGCAGATTTCAAGATTCTCTATCCAAAGACAAAATCGGTCCGAAAATTGTCGTGGTTTTTGAAATTTTACAAAAGATTTGAAGAAAAACTTCAGTTTCATAGAAAATAATCGTGACCAATTTAGCTGGAAAGAAACGGAGAATTATACTGAAGGAAAATGATTTTTGTTTGCCAGTTGACAGTCTCGACGTTCCATCAATGGAACGATATCGCTGGGCACGTTGTTCCAATAATACTGGCCCTGTGGTTCGGTAATTGGAGCGATCGACGTGGTAGAAAATTGCCACTGTTGATAGGTCTGTGCGGCAAGGTCATATATTCGGGTATGGTGATAGTTAATTCGGTCATGCCTGACTGGGATGTTAACATGATAATCTACACGGCGAGCTTGCCTATGGGAATGTTGGGTGGCGACGTTGCCATATTTGCCAGTTGTTTTTCATACATTTCGGACGTTTCGTCGGTAGCTCAAAGAACACTCAGAGTCACTATACTCGACGTCATTTATCTCAGCACCATGCCAATAGGTAAGAAAACAAAAAACTCATCTAATTACAAAAATCCTCGTACCGGAAACTCCAAATTTCTGCGATCTTGAACTTTGCATCGTGCGAATGCAACAAAATTCTATTGCACAAATTCAATATTTCGGCAGGACAATTAAAACGATTTTTTTTTAGGATCCAAAGACGAAATCGGTACGCAAATTGTAATGATTTTTAAACTTGAACAAACAATAGTAAAATTTATTCGTCCTTGGTCTCTAAAATCCTGAACTCCACGATATTGCAGTTTGCATCGTTGGGATGCAGCAAAATTTGGTTTGTCTTGAGCAGAGCCAAAGATTCTTATTAATCATTTGGCCAGGACATTAAAACGATTTTTTTTTAGGATCCAAACACGAAATCGGTACGAAAATTGTTATGATTTTTGAAATTGAACAATTAATAGAAAAACGGATTTTTCGTTTGATTCCAACGTCGCGAACTGCAGTATTTTCTTCCAAAGATGGTTTTTAACGTTTCCAGAAACACTCTTCAGGGTAATTCGTAATTTCTTACTATTTTACAGGCGTAGCATTGGGCTCGTATCTTTTTACCGATGTGTTTCACACTTCCTACACGATAATGTTTGCGATCAATACGTCGCTGCTGATTCTGGCGATTCTGTACACGTACTTTGCACTCGAGTGGCAAACGAGTCTTCGTCAGGAATCTCTAGCTGGGATAAACGTTTTTACCGACTTTTTCGACAAGGAACACATCAAGGCGACGTACAAAACCCTCACGAAATGTAGGCCCGGCTACGGAAAACTTCACCTTTGGATTCTATTCCTTGCAATGGCATTGTATACTTTCCAGAGGGATGAAAAACCCATGAGTTATTTGTACACTCAACTGATGTTCAACTGGGACTTTACCAAGTTCAGCAAATTTCGAACCTTCCAATCCACCTTATTCGTTCTGGGTGAGTCGTGTTTAATTCTAACAATGAGTTTTTTCATACTCTTGAGATCCGTATCGATTCTCGTAGATTCTGGTAAAATGTTTTTTCCAAAATGCCTGACTCGAAATTACTCGAAAACGTCACAATTTTTCTCTCTTAAAGTTCCCAAAAGATCTCGAGCCTGGAGCGCCGATATTTTTCGAGCTTCGTTAAGAAAAAAAAACAAGAGTTTTAGATTCAATCGTGAAAATAACTGGCATTGTTTTTTTGAGGAAAAAAAATGTAAAATTTCGAACTGTCGATGATTTTCTGTTCCACAGCAATGCTTGTTGGGACTCCACTGATGAGTAGACTGTTAGGAATCAAAGACACGATGATCGTGGTTATTGGCGCACTTTCGCACGCGATTGGAAGAATTTTTTTCGCAACGGCCACCCACGAGAATCTTTTTTATGCGGGTAAGTCGTAGAAAAATGAAATTTCTTCGTCAAAATCAATTGAATTTCTGCACCAGATGAAGAACAACATGAAAGGAAACATTTTTTATTTCAGGTGCCGGTGTCGCAGCTCTGGGACCGATCGTTGCTCCGGTACTGAGATCGATCACCTCCAAAGTTGTTCCCATCGAAGAAAGAGGCAAGTTCTCGCGACGAAAAAACAAAAATCTACAATACAACCGCTACTCCACTTATTTATTCATTTTATTCATTTGATTTATTTGATTTATTCGATTTGTTTTATTTATTCGATTTATTTTATGCATCTTATGCATTTTATGCATTTTTGGTATTTCATGCATTTTATTTATTTATTTATATCGTCGATTTAATTAATTTTGTTTATCTGATTTATTTTACGGATTTTCCAGGGAAAGTATTTGCCATCTTGTCCGTTTGTGACAACGCCGTGCCCCTGTTCAGCGGCGTTCTCTATTCCCAACTCTACAATGCCACGTATCACACAACACCAGGTGCAATTTACTGGTTCACATTTGCCACGCAAATTGCTGTTATGTTGCTCATTATGTAAGTCCAATTCAAGTTTCGATTTTCGTCCCGAGAATTTTTACAAACACCCACGAATCTCGTGAAATATTCAGTGCAAAATAATCGCTTATTCCACGCTCCAATATCGAATGTACGGAAAAAATAATCATAGCGAGAAACCGATTGAAATTATTCAACCAAATAATTCTCTGGGGCTCAGTAAACTCATGATTCTTTCTCGTTACTTTTAGGGTCATTGAGGTTTCCAGTTCGACGAGAATTCTCCAAGAAATCCACGACTCGGAAGATTGCGAAGTTTCGACTTCGGAATCGCAATCAGGGAGCGAATCGGGCAACCGAGATTTCACCGAGACTCGCAACACATAAGCATCAAAGTTCGCCCCATTTTTATCGCTTTTTACCAATTCAATCATCGAATTCAAACGTTGTACAGTTTCACGCAACACAAAACCGGCAACAGAGCTCCGTAAAGTCTACGAACGAACTTTCTCACCCGAGGCATCAATTTTTTGAAAAAACGTTCCGTAGATCATGCGAAGCTACAACATTTCATACGAAATTTGTAGGAAAAGCCTTGAGGCTCCTTTCGAGCTAAAAGTAGAGAAAAACCTGGTGAGATCGCCGATTCATCATACCGAAGTTTGCATCGTTGGAATATAAAACGAAATTTTATATTATGTATAAATTATTTCCATAATTAATGGACTCGTTGCAATTTTTCTCGTAAAATCATTTTTTCAATGCCATTAAAATTAATCACGTTTCGTTGCATTCCAACGAGGGGAACTTCGATTTCGCTCAAACTCTTGCATTCCAAAATATGTAAACTAGATTTGGGAGTTTTGGTGTCGAGAATTTTCGTACAAAATTATTAGAGAATCCTATTAATGAAGTAATTTCGCGATGGGCCGTTAGATCGCGTAACGAAGTAATTGACGATTATCGTGCAACGATTTACGTACTATGATGCACACTGAAAAGAAAATTTTGTTGAAAAAGATGGATATTTTGTTGGATACGTTAAACTAAAAGTTTTTTCGAAAAATCACGAAAAATTTGTCATTCCAGCAAAAAACATTCTGGAAAATCGTTTTCGGAAAGTAAATTTTTGTCATTCCAATCGTAAATTTTGCTGACAGTTCCGTTACAATGAAAAATATTGTCGGAATAACGAAAATTTTGAAATCATCCCAAAATATTTAGTTGGCTGTATGAAAACAAAATATCGACGCTTTCGACAAAATTGAATTTTCAGTGCAATATTTAATTAGTCTTTATAAGACCAAGTGCCGTTGTCCAAGAATATTGTTCGCATTTACTTTTGAAAAAAGTGGATGTCTGTGACAAAATAATGTGCAGCATCCTGTTTCAAATGTATTTGAAATGTTTATCAAGCTCAACGATTCTTGACACAGTTATTTGTATGAAAATGCAGTGCCAACTTATAGTTTTATGTTTTTACGTAATGCTCGATCGTAATTATGGAAACAGGCACTCGCGATGTTTGCATCGTTGGAATGCAACGAAATTCTGTTTCTTCTTCAGCAGAGCTCACGATTCCTATTGAAAATTTGGTCAGGACAATAAAACGATATTTTTTTAGGATCCAACGAGGAAATCGGTTCGTATTTTCCTTTCTACGAGTCGGACATCGTGGAATATCGCGCAATAATGTAGAAATTTACATATCCCTTTTATACACACTTGTTATTGTTGGTTGCGAGAAAAAAAACGAAGAGTTTTTTCGGTCGTTCAATATAACGTCCGAAAACTCGTAGGAATTCGTTCCCTCGCCTGCTCCACACGATTGTGGTCACTAATAATGTACATAAACTTGTAAACACGATAAATGAAAACTTTTGACTAAAAAATCGTTACCTTCGTACATCGTGACGAATTTTTCATCATTTCCGAGATTCGGAATCCCCGAAAAACTCGTATGAGTACGGCGCCGATCGTTTTTCAAACTTTTCCCGCCAAAACGTATTTTATTCGAGCCGCAAAAAAACCTGCTCCGTGGAAATTGGCTCCCTCGGTTAATTTTCAAAAATTAGTTCAATTCGAGACAGAGTTTCAGGGAGAAATAAAAATATTTCAGAATTAACATACATGACGTAAAAAAAAACGATTCCTACAGATTTTCCCGATCGCATTTTCTTTTTTTCATCGTTCACGGAGGTTGCCACGAATTGCCGCAAGTGGCGCACGGCGCTCGCAGCGCAAGTCAGTCACGCGGTCACGCGACCCAAGTCAGACGCGCGCGGCTCAATCTTCGTCTTGATGGACTGGAAAGTGAGGTTATAGCGTAGAATTCACAAAGTTGACATTTTTATTTTGAAAAAACTGTAACAATCGATCAAAAAATCAACGAGAATGAGCGTCTGGAACGAATTTACGGATGCAGTGAACGATGTCAAGCTCGGATTCATAATTGCCATGGTGCTCGGTTACGGATTTTATCGGCTATTGAAACGCAACAAACCGGAGGATCCCACGCCGGACGATGCCTCGTCCGGAGATTCGTCAGACAACGAAATAGCGGTAACGAAAAAAAAGGCTTTTTCCATTAAATTCACGAAAAATTCATCATAACCTCGAAATTTGCACCAAAAAATAAATCGCCTTCATCATTAACGATGAAAAAAATTACGAAAAAATTCTCTTCTAAACGCTGATTCATTTTTGATTCCCCTAACAAACAAATAATTGCCCATCCCACAGGAATTCAGTTCCAGAGACGAGACCAAAATGGTCCTGGTCATCAGGACAGATTTGAAAATGGGCAAAGGCAAAATAGCCGCGCAGTGTGCTCACGGAGCAGTCGCCGGTTACAAATCGGCGTTGAAACATCCGAAGCTGTTGAAGGCTTGGGAAAGGGAGGGCCAGAAGAAAATTACCGTCAAGGTAAAGTTTTTTCCGTTACATTTTTCAAAATATCTCGTTTTTTTTTTTTTTTACTTTTTTACGGTAAATTCATGGCTGTAAATTCATTTTCCGTCCGAAACGAAAAAGCAATTGCCAAAACGTTCGCTGCGGCCGATCGCCAACAAATTGGTGAAAAAAAATTGTTCGGGTCAAATTGACCCGAGTGTGTACTCTAAGGGTCAAATCCTTAAATTCAAACGCCCCGGCAACGCCATTCCGCAACTCTAAGAAATTTTCATTTCTGCCGTCCAGGTCGACAGCGAAATCGAATTGACCGAGTTGTCAAAACATGCGAAAACTCTCGGCCTGTTGACAAACACCATTCAAGACGCCGGAAGGACGCAAATCGCTGCAGGCTCTCGCACCGTTTGCGCTATCGGCCCGGGGCCCTCCAGCTTGATCGACAAAGTGACGGGACACCTCAAGCTGTTTTGAAATATTCCGATAATGTAAGAATCCAACGAATTCTGTACATAAAATGGTTTTTATACTTGAAATACAGAGAGACACACAAAATAATCCATAAAAATGAGCATGCCGAAGTTTGCAGTCGGATTGCATCAAAAACTCATTATTTTTTACAACTGAATACTAAATTTTCATACACTATTCGTGCGAGACAAAGGGCCAGTCATTTTTGCCACGCGACGACTGAATTTACTCGAGAAATCAGGTCAAGTGCATGAATTTTCGAAATAACAAATATGGAAAAGACGCGAGCTCGAGTATCGTATAAAAATCACGATGTTGAAGTTTTTTCAGCAGATCTCAAGCGTTGAACGATAAAACGATATTTTTTAGAATTCGAAGAGAAAATCGGCAGGAAAATTGTCATGGTTTTTGACAATTGGACAAAGAATTAATGGGAAAAGTATTTTTCGATCATGTCGAAGTTTGCATCGTTGGAATGCAACGAAATTGTGTTTTTTCTTCAGCGCAGGCTCATAATTATTATTCAATATTTGATACGGACAAAGAACGATCAATCGAGACGAAAAATTGGCATGATTTTCAAAATTCAATAAATAATCAATAGAAACATTATTTTTCATTGAATGTCAACGTTGCAAACTTCACAGTCATATTTTTCGTTGGAGCCCAACGTAGGAGGCAACTTGAGACTCATTAAAAGTGTTATATTTTTTATTGTACTAAGACTATAAAGTAGACAAATTCATAAATACGTAATCCAACCTCGTTGCATTAATTGTGAAGAAATAAAATAGAGGATATTCGTTAATCTTAAGATTCGTCGTACGTTGCTTTGAACACATTGAGACAGGACGGAAAAGTCGGTAAAAACATAATTAACAATGTGACGCGTTTCACTAGGGCAAGAGCGACGTTTTCTCATATAAATTCGGAGCTCGATTCATCAGTCGTTTAGATTAATAATTTAAAAAAAATGTCTATATTTTTGAATCCTTTGTGCTCCGTGAAAAAAAAAACTTTCTATGCGATGATTAAAAAAAAAAAATTCCGATTCTCTACAGTCGTGGAATACGCGCGCACGCGATTAAAAATAAATTGTCATATCTTACAAATACATTGGTCTAGGAAATACATATAGTACACGATTATTGTTGGTTGTCGTTTGATTTTTAAGTTCGAAGGAACTTGACCGGGTTCATCGAGTTGGTATGAAAATGATGGAAAAATAAAAGTTTTTTAAATACCTAAAAAAAAAAGTCTCGTTGCCGAAATGTTCGGAGTAGATTTTTCGATTATTCTATTTTCATTTTACAAGCGATTATTGAGTCGTTCGGGGTCACCAGGTTTTACAACTTGGCGCTTATATTTGTATAAATAACGATTTGTCCTTTGCTACGGTTTGTAGAGCAGAGAAAAGATCAAACCGGTGGGGGCGGGGCTTTCCGGTGAATTTTATTGGAGCTCGTTGCGCTGCACTGGGACTCCGCAATGGATCGACCATCAGCTTCGTCCCTGCGACAAAGTTCAGGCTCGTTTTGTAGCCAGTTTTGGGTCTGGCTGTTACCGGTCGAGGTCAATTGTCCCTGTTCACTTTCGGTCACGTTTCCCGCTTCTTCGAGCAGTTTCGAGAGCGACGGCGCGAGTCCGAGTCCCAAATTTCTCTCGTGATAAACTTCCGATATCGTGGGGGTCAATTCACGAGTTAAACTCGTTAAGGAGGTCGCGAAGTTTCTCAAATTGTGAGGAATCCCCTCGGTCGTTGGCGTCGCTTCCGGCTGATGATCAACCTCCTCGTTCGCCGACGGATGTCGCGGCTTCCTCGGTGCACTCGTGCCTATCTCGGTCCTCACACTCAAACGCTCCAGCACCGTTGCAGGCAGCGCGGGCATTGGTTGATGACGACGAAGTACCGTCGCGTGACCCGTTTCCCAATCCGTTACCGAGCTGCTCGAACTCGAGCCTGGTCTGATCGATTGATCCGGATACAAAGTTCTTATTCGTGTTTGATGATTTAGATTCAACGCTATCGGTGGACTCGGCGTAAACGCTGCATCCGATTCTCCTGAAAACATTTGTTTGCGTTTTTTTCTTTTATTTACATTTCATGGTGTTTCGATCAATTTTAAGAAACATTAGAAAAAAAATTGGAGCCCTTTCAAAGTCGAGCTCCGATTCGAAATATTAACCATTTCAATTTTTTCAATTTTTATTTTACTATGGGATATTTTGGATAGATTTTGGAATCGTATTTAGTGTTTGCATACCTCCACCGTTGGCACACGTTTGTCTGGATATTGGAATACTGGGTGGTTCGGTAGTTTTGCCATCAGGTTCACCGCGATGTCTCACGTAACTGGCGAACGCACCACCCAGTTTTGGTCTCTCTTGTATTTTTGGTTCCTGTTGGGTTACGGACGTCAAACTTTCCATCGAGCTGCCCGAATCAAGATTCAGGCTTTTCGGAGCTTCCTGCGTATCTGGGATCATGAAAAATTACAAAAAAAACGTTACTATACCATAAATTTGCCTCGTTTGTTTTTCCATCGAGAGTCAAAAAAATGAAATTTCATTTTTCTTCTCCCTCTTTTTTTGCGGATTAGAGAATTTTTAAACGATTTAGGGAAAAATCGTATGGCAAGCAGCCAATTGTAAAAATGTAAGAAAGTGTAAAAATTACCGAAAAGAGCGAGAAGAGCTTGAAGAGCGAACTGAACGGCTCGTCTTGAAGCGGCTTTTCCGGTGCGCAGAGTGACCTCGGATTGTCCAACTTCCATGAGGTCAAAGCCCAAGCTGGCAAAAAGTTCGTGCGAGCCGGAAGCTCGCCACGTTTTCACAGGAAGTATAATTTCTTGGCCTTCGGTGGCGCAAGTGGCTCTGCGCATGGCGGAAATGACGTCCTCGGCAGCTTCGGGAGCTTGTAAAAGTCTGACGAGAGCATGAAGAGAGGCGGGGCCGAGTCCGAGTAAGGCTTGAAGACTGGCGCTGCAGCGAGTCAATCTTTCTTCGGGATCGCTCTGAGGGAAGAAAACGGAGGATGGAATGCCGTTGCCGGCGGGTTCAAAGCGGAATCCAACGGACATGAGCAGTTCTTTCCATCCGGGCGCAGTTCCGACTTTGTTTTCGATGCTCCGTTGAGTCGTGTACATGGCATTTTTCTGGCCCCGATGAATCCGCTGCAGAGATTTCTCCACGAGATGAAGAGTCACCCGAAGAGCATCGCGACTTTGCTCAGGCCCGCCACGCAATAATTCAGCGAGTGCTTGACCCATGAGAGCGACTTTGTTGGACAATCTCGCGTCTCCACCGAGCAAAAGCCATCCGGCCCAATTAGCAGGATGTGCAAAGTGTCTGGTATGTTGGACGGTCTGCATGGCTTCGGCGAGAGCTCGCGAAGCTCGTGCGCCTTGAAGCATTGCGCTGTAGAATGCGCGCAAGAGAATACTTCCGGCGGTGGAGGGAACGGGCCACATGGAAACGAGAACGCACTGTGCACCCGCGTTGAGGAAACTCTTGGCAACGGCCTCAACACCATCGCAACTTATTTTGGCAGGATTATCGCCGTTGGTCCAGCAGTGGCCGCTGGAAAGAACGACCAGCCGAGCGGTAAGTCGCAGTCTTGAAATTTCCGCAGTATTCAATAAGAATTCCAATCGTTCTGTAGACTCGTCGTTTTGATCTGGTGAAAATGCTAAATTTCCGGAATTCCAGAGGATCGGAGATGCGAGGTGCACGCATTCGGCGTCGGGAAGCGATCTAATTACGGCGGATCGCGTGGCTTCGTTACCAAGAAGCGGACGAGACTCGAGCAATTCGGCGACTATGTTTGCTTCGGTCTCGGCGGACACGGAGCTCTCGGGCCAGTCATTTTCGTCGCGCAATTCTTCCGGAAGCACCGGATTTCCAGCAACGAGCGCCGCGACGGTGGCGCCACCCTCCGGCATCGGTGTTCTCGATCGTTTTTTCAACGCCGCCAGAGACGGTACAACGAGAAGTGAAAAACGCTCGCAAAGATAGTCTTCGCCGGGACTGGCTTGGAGTGCCGGCAATGGCGCGAGATACAATGACTTTTCTACTACGAGAATGAGCTCTTTGCGGGCTGGAGGTAAAAGGTCCTCGAAGGGTGCGAGCAGAAGGTCGTAAAGGGTTTGTAGCGGCTGAGGAGCTTGCCAGGTCGGGCCTTTGCTGCCGCGTCCCCAACGGGCGCTTCCGGCTCTCGAGCTGACTGATCCGACGCTGAACAAGCTGCTCAGACTGTACGAGCTGGCGTTCAAATGATGTCCTCGTGCAGTTATGCCGGCGGTGGGTGCTTCGTCGAGTTCGTTGCCGGACGATTCCCCGAGGAGGGCTTCTCGGGCTTGGAAAACTTTGTCCTCGAGTCCGTTGCCATCTTGTTCGAGTTTGCTCGAATGGAATCGAAGGAGACCGCGGCTGGGAGCGAGACACCAGGCGTGAAGTTGATCGTCAGTTTCGCTGAAATAAATAACGACGCCTCGTTGTCGATCGACGATTTCGGAATAATGTGTCGCGTCCTCGACGCAGCTGCTTCTCGTTCTTCTCGATCGTTCTGCCCAGTTGAGAGCCTCCTCCGCGCGATTCAAACTGACCAAGACCTTCTGCAAAGTGCCATAAGTTTCGCTCAAAAGTTCCAGCTTGCTCGGTTGCCCGTGGCTGAAATTGGCCGATGTTCCTTCCAACGATTCCAGCAAATTGGCAGCTTTTTCCAACTGCTCCACGGAGATGGCAGCTTCGCCGGCTTGCCAGTGAACCAGACCCAGTCTGTGACGAAGTCTCGCGACTTCTTCGCGACGTCCGAGACCCTCGGAAATCAAGAGACCGGACTGAAGATAACTGAGGGCGCGGCCACGATCACCACGCAAATGATGCAGCCTCCCGAGGCTCGAAAAAGCTGCAGCTCGTGCCGGTTGATCGCCGGCAGCTGCAGCGAGACTGAGCGATTGTTCCTGAAGCCTTATCGCTTCTTCCAACTGGCCGAGAGCTTCCTGCGTTGCCCCGAGGTTCGCGCAAGCTCTCGCTTGAAGTCCAGCCGCGTCGAGGTCCTCGGCGATAGTCAGTTCGAGCTGATGATGTCGCAGAGCAGAGTTCGGGTCGTCCATGAGAAGATGAACCGCTCCGAGGCCGCTGGCGGCTTCAGCTTCGGCGGCGCGATCCCCGAGACCGCGCGCGAGAGTCAACTGATGGGATAGACAACTTACGGCTTGTTCGTGATTGCCCAGGGCAGCGTGGACGCGTCCGAGGTCGCCGTAAGCAGCCCCACGGGCTTCGGAGCTGTCGACCTCGTGAGCAGCGACCAGACGTTTCTCGAAGCAAACGAGAGCTTCCGGTAGATTGCCGGAAGCTTCGCGAGCCCGTCCCAAGCCTCGGTAAGCCCGTTCCTGGTCTCTGACGCTGCGCAATCTCACAGCGGCGGCCAATTGTTGCTCGTGACATTTGATCGCTTCCTCCGGATCGCCCAGAGCCTCGTAACAGTCTCCGAGATTGCCGAGCGCCCGAGCTTTGTCCAAAAGCGCGGTTGCCGTCGTCAGAGGCTCCAGGGTCGCCAATTGCTGCTCGAAATAGCCAATCGCGTCCTCGTAATGCGCCATGTTCAATCTCGCGATTCCCAGGTTGCCCAGAGCCTGCGCCTCAACTCCGGAATCGGCCAATTCTCGGGAACGCTCCAGCTGTTCCTGATAACACTTGACCGCGTGAGTATATTGGCCAAGAGCCATGTGAACAGCTCCGAGATTTCCATGAGCTCGACACTCGCCTCGTAAATCTCCTTCCTCTTGTCTCAGTGTCAATTCCTGCGTATGGAAACCAAGAGCTTTGTCAAAGTTTCGCGTTGCTCGATGGGCTATCCCGAGTGCTCCGTAAGCCGCAGCCTCCAGTCCTCGGTCGGTTGCTTGACGAGCCAAATTCAATTGACGCTGATGCATTTTTATCGCCTCGTCGATCTCCCCCAGACGCAACAAACAATCTCCGATGTTTCCGAGCGCCCGAAATTTCCCAGCCAAATGTTTCGTCATGTGGGCTATCGCGAGATAATACTTTTGACACTCCAATGCCGTATCCAAATTCCCAAGCGCCAAGTGCGCCAAACCGAGGTTGCAATAAGCTCGACCCATTCCCGATTTGTCCTGCAAATCTTTGGCCAACGCTAAATCCTGATCGTAATACCGAACCGCTTCCCGATGATTCCCCAAACAATAATGAGCGTAGCCCAAAAAATGACACGCTTTCGCCTCCCCCTCCACGTCGTGAAGCTCCTGCGACAACATCAGATAATTCTCGTAATAAGGCACCGCCTCCTCGAACCTTCCCCGCGACGACAAACAATTCGCCAAATTCAATAGCGCACACGCTTCCCCAGCCGCGTCTTTCAACTCTCTCGCGATCGACAAGTGCGCTCTGTAATGTCGTAGCGCCGTCTCGTGACCTTGAACTGCTTGATAAGCAACCGCCAGATTTCCGTGTGTACTCGCCTCCGAACTTCGGTCATTCACCTGATCCCACCCAAATCCACAATTAATTAGACTCTCCCTCAAGTTCCCATTGAAATAATCACTCTGAAGTTTGCAACGTTGAGATTCAACGAAAAATATTTCAATTTATTGATGATTCGTTCAATTTTCAACGTCGACCCTCAATATATGCTTTTCGGGTGGCAAAAATCCATCATTTTATCATCGTAATTATGCGCTTGAATAATTATTTTTGCTAAGGATAAAAAACGAATTTCGTTGCATTCCAACGATACAAACTTATTAGAATCGTAAATTTCGATGATTTTTAGAATTTAACCAATCATCAATAACGATTAACGGCGAGACTACAAAAGTTCAATATCTTGGAGTAATAAACGCATAAAAATTGCATACAGTTAGAATTATTCCAAATTTTTTGCATTTTCCAGCTTTGAAGTATAAATATTGAAAAACATCGTTTCATCATTTCAACGACAGCTTCAAAACGAATTTTCTAACCCGCCGATTGAGTTTTTTGGTCGCAAGAGAGTTTTATTGGCCGGACCAAATATTGAATAATAATTATTGACTCTGCTGAAGGAATAATAGAATTCCGTAGCATTGCAACGATGCAAACTTCAGGACCATATTGAAATACGATCAGAAGAAAAAATTTTATCATTTTTTTCACGATAAAGATGCAATTTATTTCTTCACCCAAAGACTTCCCGACTATTTACCTCTTTGCTGATGGTCAACTCTTGTTTGTGATACTTGATGGCTTGTTCGTAATAGCCAAGAGCATTGTAGGCATTGCCAATGTTGCCATAAGCTCTTCCCATGCCAGCACGATCGCCCAATGATCTTGCAATACCCAGATGCGCTTGATGCAGTTTCAACGCTGCATCGTGTTCTCCGAGCAGCTGATAAACAATCCCAAGATTACTGCAAGCCCGACCCTCGGCCACTTTGTCTTTTGTCGTTAGGGCCACATCCAGTTGTCTCTGATGCCAAAGTTTCGCTTGAGCCAAATCACCTGCGGCCCAAATACGAAGAATGCCAATAAAAAATGACGCGAAAATCTCGTTCATTTTCCAATTAAAACAAAAATGAAAATTAAATAAAAATTCGAGCGTGGAGGATAAAATGGAAATTCTAACCAGCGCATCTGGCGGCGTGACCCAAACCCGCATAAGCTCTTGTCTCGATGGCACGATCGCCGAGTTCTTGAGCGATCCTCAAGACGTTTTCGTGATAAGTCATTGCCTGGCCGAAATTACGTCGGTAATGATGGGAAGAGCCGAGATTGCTAAAAGCTCTTGCTTCTTCGACGCGATCACCGAGTCTGCGTGCGATTCTCAAATGCTGCGTGTGACAATCGACCGCGCTCTCGAACTCTCCCATTGCGAGATAAACGGCTCCTACGTTGCCAATTTCTCGGGCTTCCTGAAGTCGATCTCCCATTTGTTTGACTAGCTGGACGCACTGTTTGTGAGAAGCGAGAGCATTTGGCAGGTCACCGATCGCTGTGTACACGTGGCCCAGGGATGTCAAAGCCGAAGCCGCTGCCTGAGCGTCTTTACATTTCATTGCAAGTACCAATTGGTATCTGTGAGCGGTCAACGCTTCTTTAAATGTTCCTTTGCTAAAATACGCCGATCCCAGGTTCCCATGGGCTCGACATTCGCCCTGAGTGTCACCCAACGATCTTGCCACTCCTTCGAAAACAAAAACCACCAACGTTCCATTAAAAAATTCGAATCTCAAACTAACCGCCACAAACCGTTGAATTAATTTTCGAGTCAAATAACAAAATAACGTTTTTTTTTCATCATTTATGATTCAATCTGTTATACGCGGGAAATTAGCATTTAAACAGGCAAAAAATTGAAGCTAAATATTTTTCCGACTAAAGGCTGAAAGAAATTCCTTTTTGATTGTCATTGCGTATTAATTTTGAGCTCTTCCGAAGAGAAAAACGATAAAAACTACATTTTTAATTTTGTTGATAATAATTCGCATTCGAATGCAACGAAATTCTGTTTTTTCTTAAGCAGAGCGAGACATTGTTGTTGAATATTTGGGCAAGGCACGAAGCGTCCTTTTTGACGATGTTGAAGTTTGCATCGTTGGAACGAAATTCCGTTTTTTCTTGAGCAGATCTCGAGATTCTCATGAAATATTTCATCAGGACGATAAAACAAATTTTTTCTAGGATCAAAACCCAAAATCGGCACGAAAATCGTCATGGTTTTTGAAATTCAACGAAAAATTAATAGAGCAAGACTTTTACGTTGCAGCCCAACGTTGCAAACTTCAGCGTCATCTTTTTTGAGGATCCAAAGAGAAAATCGGTACGAAAATTTCCCCGATTTTTGAAGAAGAACAAAAAATTGAAAAGTATTTTTGGTTGGACCCCAACGCAGCCAACTTCACATGTATTTTGCTTGTTTATTAGAAATTTTTAGTTATTATTGAAATACCCAGGTCTTGTTGCATGTAGCTGATTGCTTTGTCGAGGGAATTGAGCGCCCAATAAGCACTGGAAAGGGCTGAAAATACCGATCCTCTCAGTTTCAGGCTGCATGTCCCGATCGACAAGGCAGCCTCCAGAACCCCAGCAGCTGCTTTGTACTGGCCAGCACCAAGAAGTTCTTGTCCCACGACCGATATCACCACGAACGGCGATTCGTCCAGTTTCATTGCTCTCAACTGTTGGAAAGTCGGTTCCAATGTTGGACGAAGTGGCGATTTCAAGGAGGCTTCGACGAGGCCAGAGAGCAGCTGACAATTCGGTGGATCTCGTGCCAAGCCAGCACTGAAAGCTACCAGAGCTTCCCCGTGCCGACCGAGACATTGTAAGGCAACTCCTTGACGATAATACGCCTGCGAACAACGAAAACCAAAGGTTCCTTCAAAATTCGCGAACAAACTCGAATTCATAGAAAATCTATTGAAAAAAAAGGAAAATTTCAAAAATAAAAAAATTCATTTCATCCAACCACGTCGATTTTGAGGTGTTGCGGCGAAAAACCGAATTTTCCAGATTTCCCCAATCGTGCTGGGAAATTTCAAAACAAAGACTGTAAGATATTTTCACTCCTGGGCACGCCAAAAATTTTCACATCCGCAGGAAATTATAATCAATCTGCGCAATGATTGCGATTGCCTGTTTTTTGTCAGAAGTGAGACGGCGCTCGATTTGGTCACTAAAAAATATTCTTCGCCGCAGCAAACTTCAGGGTCAATAATTTCGTCAAGAACCTACAGAAATCCTCAAACTTTGAGAAACTCTTACTTTTGGCCATTGCGGTACTAGCTCCGTAGCACGAACTGCGTCCTGGAGGGCAAGAGCGAAGAGTCCCATTTTGAGACGAGCCGCAGATCGGTTTGAATAGAGAACATGGCTAAGGGGGTCCAAGGCGAGGGCTTCGGTGTACAGCGTCGCGGCCTGAGCATAGTCTCCGTTCTGGCATGCTGCGTTGCTCCTGCGTACCGTCTCTAAGAATAGTGCCCTAGATCCAGCAGCCAAGGCCGACGTACCTTCGGGCTCCACCTCAATTGACGAATCAAAATATAAATTGCGACACGCAAAGACAATTTTACAGTCAAAATAAAACGTTAAACGCAAAGAAGAAACAGAAAAAATTAACCGATCGTGAAATAGCAAAAAAGAAGATACATTTTACAGTTAAAAAACGAGAATCACTTGGTCGTCGGTTCTCGAAACATCGTCAATTCATTCCCGACTCGTGACTTCGTGAAGAATTTCCCGAAATTTTTCAGTAAAAAATGCCAATCGATCGGATTGAGGGGAAAAAAAAATGAAGCTATAATTTTCGACATTCCGTTCGGACGGAATTAAAAACTGCCGTTGCGCGAGTGTAAAATGGAATGAAAATAGAAGAAAATAATTGTGTATACGAGAGGACAAAAACGTTAGACGTAAAGGACCGCGGAAAGGAAGAAAAGATTTACCTCAGAGATATCCCTATGAGACATTGTTTAAGACGAGCCGGTACCATCCTCTTGCGTGGGCATTATCCGTGGCTAAGGAACTCCATTAGATAAGGTTGCGCGCTTCTGAAAGTAGCCTCATATATGTATATATATGGAAGATAGATCCGAATAGAAATCCGTTTTAGCTGGCAGGTCGAATATCCGGAACATGAATAAACTTTGAATGCACATAAATCCCTCACCTCTGATACGATCACTGGATGATTGTGTTTGTATCAGTTCTGGCACTCAACGAGAATGTTCACCATTAGAAATAGGTACGAAAGAACGAAAAAAAAGGGGGGAAATAAGAAATTGGCGCCGTACACACGAAAGACGTTGATATGGAACTGCGGCGAGTATTGGTAAAAGATAGAAAAACGCGCACGCGAGTATTTGAGATCGTGAAGAAAAGAGGCCGCTTTAACCGGGTCCACCGGCCGCGAGACTGTCTCGTTGTGTTAAAACTCTTCTGGAGGGTTTGTTTTCGATAGGTAGAAGAGAATAAATTGCGTTTGATTAATAAAAAAGGAGGGAGTAAGGCGTCTTAGGGGGGCACCCACTGCATTCCTCAGGCACAGCCATCTTGGAATGTGACCCCGGGTCCCCCCGTTGGGCCTGAGGAGTGGGGCACCGGGGCCCTGACGGCTCTCCAACCTACACAAATACATCTCATGCCGCATATATATATGAAGATATGCCTTTGCACGTATACTCGCTACCATATAATCTCTTGGTGTTGGCAAACTTGCACGATCCTTTTCTCACCGCAGCATCCACAAGACACACACACACACACGTCCATACTTTTTTAAGACTTTCAACAATATATTTTATCTTTAAGAAAAATCCCCAATTTCCTTCATATCCTTAGCACACCATAAAAAAACCTCGTCAACGTTTTGTTTTTTCCATTAATTTCGATGGGATCTCGCAGATTTTTTTCTGAAAATGCATTCAACTTTTTTTCAAATCTTCGCATCAAGCAGTTTTTCCGATTGTTACGTAATGATGAATTTTTCGAAAGATATCGTCGAAGCATCTAAACTTTCATAAATATCGCGGTGAAGAATGCGATTTTGTTATTTTAAAAATGGAAGAAACACGCGAGCAGCAGCGAAGATATTAACGAAAGTTGATCGAGCAAGAAGAATAGTTGATAAAAATAAACAATATATCGTAGTAAAATATAAATTGTTCGGTTTCTTGCTCGTAAGGCAGAATCTCGGAGGCAGAGCTCGCAGGAGGCAGTGTTCTCTGTCTGCTGGCATAGCCTCTTTTTCTCACTCATTTATCTCGGGCAATAGCATCAGCGCAGCTGTCTCTCGGTATAGTGTGCGAGAGAGGAAGAGGGATAATGCAGGGGTGGGGGGAGGGGGAAGAAAGAGTGCGAGCAGCACCTCCGCGATATCCCCACCGCCGGAACGAAAAGGATACGCGAACCTCCTTAATGAGCTTATACCCATCTGGTGAATGTCAGTGTACGGAGCCGGCAAAACTCCTTGAGATTCTATACTCGCAGCAGTGGTAAGCTCTATTTCCCGCCCCCTCTTCCACTCGAATCGCCCATTCAAGAGTCATTAACTTCTAGCACACACAAATACACACACACATAAAACTTGTACATGTGTAAATTGATGAAAGATTTTATTGAGAGCGTCAGCTGACGTTGAAATCGGTAAAAAAAGTTTCAAGAATATCTCTCTCTCATGCATCACGATTATGCAGATTTGGAGAGACGCAGCAGCGAGCGTCTTGACGCCATAAAGTATTAAAAAGAAAAGTTCGAACCGACAAGGCTGCAACGTTGCGCCGCCGTTTTTCCGTTAGCTTCATTTCTTACGCGCAACCATTCATTGCTGCATGTGTATATCCAGCGCATGCAGCAAGTAATTAATGTCTTTTCCATAAATGTTAAGGGGATGGGAAGCGAAGGGAACAGGGAGCAGAAGAATAACACGTAGACGCATAAATGCACATGGTTTATGTATGTATTCGGACTATTGGATAATGCAATGTGGCCCTTTTGATGCGGTGTATATGCAGGGGCATGCCCATAAACCCGTACGATTCTCACGTGGTGTGTAAGCGGAATCCCGCGCGGCGCACAACACTCTCGTAGCCAGTTCTCTTTTGCTTCCTATATAGTACCACCGTGACCTTTCCATCGATATATGTATATGGAATACAGCCAGAGCAGATATGGGATATACAAGCCCATCAGGCTTTTCGGGCCGCGGGGTCTTCTTTTCCCACCCTCTACGTCGACTACGCGCCGGCCCCGACGTATATCCGAGCCTCATCACTTTTTTACCTTTTGCCGGACGGTGTATTATCTCGTAAAAAATAAATAAAAAGTATCTTTAAAGAAATTAAAAACGAGAAAAGAAAAAAGTAAACAAGGAGAAATAAGAAATACGCGAGGAGCCAGAGCCCGCTCATCCGAGCGAGATCTTTCCTCTCGCCCGTTCTCCCTCGCTCGCGCGCTTCTTCCCTCTCGCGGTGTACATAAAAATTTGAGCTCACGTTAAGAATCGCGGGAAAAAGGCTCTGTAATAATATTCCAGATGTGGAGATGCACTTTTTTCATTCTCCTCTCTTCCTTGCGAGCTCGAAAATCGCTCTCTCGGCCGCTTGATCCTTCGCAGAGCCCGATCTCACGCGAGTATTTTTGCCCGCGCTTCAATTTTCCATCCTTGATCCTCGTTTTTTCCTTTTCTTCCCTTTTTTTCAACTTTTTACTTTCTTTCGTGTTCCTCATCGTTTTTTCCATAACCGCACGCGCCATTATGCGAAATTGGTTACGTTCAGGGAAAGAAAAGACCGAGAGGTGGGCCACGCGGTTTTAAAAACGTGGGATAGCCGAGCGAGCTATGTGTGGCTCAATGTTGAAACATACGGAGATATAGCGTGTGGAGAACAACCAGCCGCGCAGGCTACACTCCAGCAACACAACCAACCACGCGCTATTGAGCAACCACTTGCAACGCATACCTCCTCCTTTATACACACGATAAATGAGAATAATCGTTGCAGCCTTTTTTCATACCGCGCATTCTTCGATATTGCGCCAAGCCAAATTCCTAATTTTCCATTCCAAACATTTATTCCAATTAATTATCATTTTTTTTCCATTTCTCATCGTCGCTTTTAATTCCAAACCCAATAATTACAATGTACAAAAGTACTTTCCTGCAATGCTACTTCTTTTCGGGCACCACTTCGCTTATTCCGTACATTCCGGCCAACAAACGACCGTGGGATATCGGCACCGGCTCTTTCGGAGCCACGTACGGTCCCTTTTCTCCCATGTAAACGTATCTGCATCAAACTAAACGTTAAGGATCGATATTTCTTGCACATTTTGCCTCTTTGCTCCATCATTCCGCGGACATTCGTTTCTGCAGTTGGCCAATCCGCGAGTTGAATTAATACGAGAAAAATTACGATAAAAAAATCTAAACTGAAAAATCAAGAAAAGGCAGCAACGACGTTCGAGATATTTCGAAATTTTAGAAAATCGGAAAAGTTTGAATTTTGGTAGGACGACTTGACGAATTTTAATTGAGCTTGCCGAATTCTTGTGGGAAAACATGAAAAATGCAAATGTGAAAGGATACGGTAATCTGAGCACCCAATATGCACTCTGAGAAAGTTTGATTGGCTCCTCGCAGCCGGTAACGAAAATAGGACAAGGCGCTGGCGCTGGTTGTACGCGTGGATTGAGGGTCACGTGAACTGGCGCCTTTGGTGTGACAACGTGGATTCTCATGAGTTGTGCTATCAGTGGTTTGGGTTGTCTGCAATAAAAATGGAGATGAGTCAAATTATTAATAGATTCGGAGATCAAAGTCAAGTTCCGGCCAAGTTTGCATCGTTGAGAAGCAGCAGCAAAGTTTTTGTTTGCCATTCGGACATGAAATGTAACGAGAAACATGGAAAAATCGTGGATCAATCATCAAAATGTATTTTTTCGTTAAATCCCAACGATGCGAACTTGGCTGTGCGATAAAAAGGGAATTTAATCGACCTGCAGGGACAGGGAAAGTAAAGCGGCATGTCAGCTGTGCTCGATGTTACTTTGTTGCCGCTATCCTTAACAATTCCGTTTCCCGTTGCTTTTAGGACTTTGTCAGGCGCCGAGGCCATGAACCTATGACCGCGCGGGCACTCGTACTCGACGCCAACGAATATCTTAACCACGAATTCTTTCCCACCTTTCGATTTTCGGCACTTCATCGTATTGGCGTTTTGAAAGTTTTTCCCACGCGGACAGTAATTGCGGCCCTCGTGATCTCCCACCGTCGGCCAGTACGATCCTCTATCTTTCTGATGCCCCAATCTGCAAGATTTACGAGATAATGAAATCTTCATTTTTCTTCACTTTATTATTAAAGAGTTTCGAGAGGAAATCAAAATTACCATCGATCAAGCAATTTTTCTTTCTTTTCTTCTCAACATTTGAGTCTCGCTGCGTTAACAAGCAACGAGAACAAAAAAACTGAATCTTTTATTTCGTTATTGAGACGCAAACTTTTTATGGCCAAGTTGAAATTTCCGAAAATCGCGATTTTACGGTAAAATTATGCAAAAATTTTCAACTCAATTTTCCACGCTTTTTTCTTCTTCCGTTGATTGTATAAAAATATGAATTTTTTTTTTTCACCTCACTGTAACGTCCCAGGGTAAGAGAAACGCGGAAGTTGCTAAAACGCCAGTTTGATGCTGCAGACCCAAATTGTGAGAGTACAAGCTGCTCGGCCCCAGACAAACGAGAGACCAGCTGGAGAATTGTGGCAACAAACCGGCCGGTGATTCGGTGTGCAACATTCCGGGTAAATATTCGGTAGTCGACGGTTGTCTGACCAGCGATTTTTCTAAAAAGTCAACATCCATTTTATCATTCAAAATATACGAAAAAAACAAAAACGAAAAATGAGGGTTGAGAAAAAACGTGGACAAACCTTTGGTATTGTCGCCTTCGGAATCGGTAACTTGGATCACAACTTTTTGGGCATCGCCCGGAGTCAAACTAGTTTTGTTGGCCAATCTTCGGGCTTCCTCGATCGCGGGATCGTTGCTCAACTGAGAACGTCCACCGCTCTCGTACGCTGCAACGTCATCTTTGCGTATGGCCAAAATTTCAGGCGCAATTATCAACCAAAATTCAATTTTCATGCAGCAAAAATGAAAATTCTTAACCCTCGGTAGACACGCATGGGTCTGAGGTGTCCGTTGAGCAAAAGGCGTGTCAATTTCTCATTTTCCGTATCGATTACTATATGAGATAACAATGATAAAAATTCATTTTTATCCATCACCCAGTGCAGCCTCTTTTTCTATAGATTCGAAACTACTTTTCTGAATTTTTTCAGATTCTTTAACCAGTCCAAGGACAGTCAAAAATTGTTCATTCTAATTGCTCATTGTGATGTGTCTCCGGAGGGTTACGGATCGTTAAAATCGGTATGAAAAATTTGCAGAATTTCATTATTATGGGACCCATGGGACACGGAATATCGAGCTCGAAAGCGAAAATTAGTATCAAAAGAAACGAAGGAGGATTATTACCAACTCTTTATTGTTTTCAAAATTTTTTAAAAGATTCAATTCCGATAATTTTATCGGAAAAAGATTCAATTCCGATAAAATTATCCGAATTGAATGTTTTTATAATAACAATTAATAATTTTATCAGAGAAAGATTCAATTCCGATAATTTCATCGAAATTCTGATAATTTTATCGAAATTCCGATAAAATTATCCGAATTGAATCTTTTTATAATAATAATGAATAATTTTATCAGAAAAAGATTCAATTCTCATAATTTTATTGAAATTCCGATAATTTTATCGGAATTGAATCTTTTCTCAAATTTTGAAAACAATAAAGAGTTCGTAACAATCCTTCTTCATTTGTTCTAATAATAATTTTCACTTTCGAGTTCGATATCCCGTAAAATTAGCGATTCGAGTCGCAGATGCATTTTATCCAAAATTACGACATTGTGAAGAGAATTCTGGAATTTACGTTCGATTTTAATGAGAAATGATGACAAAAAAATCTGAAATTAGGCAAAAAACTGTTGAGTTTTGTTATAAATGTGGAATCTTTGAACTCTGATGGAAATATGTTGTACCAAGTCGAGGACGTTTACAGGGAAAATGATAAAATTGATAACTCATTTTTGTAGTTGGAGGAAACTCGAAGATTTCGAAAATCAATTATTCGATCGACCCCGACGTTGAATTTGAGGTTTATGAAAAAAAAATTAGGCAACCTTTTGACATTAGTTACGCGTGATATTTATAAATAATTCAGGTGAATTACCGTGCAACGTGCTGTCTGCCAAACTGCAGGCTTGAGTTTGACCCTGGGGCGTGGATAATTCGACGCGACCGAACGAGTCTTTCCGCTTTCCGCCAGAAAATAATTGCGCAGCTCTGTAAAAAGGAGTTGGCAAAATAGCGATCGGCGTTAATTCAATCCAATGAAATATAATTGAATTTTTTTATCGTCAAATTACCGAAAATTGTGTGTGCTCGGTTGAAAAACTGGAAATTGTATGCTCTCCAGTTGCGAGCATCCACACTGCTTGGCCAACATTTGGAAATAATCGTAATTAGCGTGACGGAGATTGAAAGGATCTTCGCGCGGTCCTTGACATCGACCGCAATTGCAAGCGCAAACGTATCGAACGCCGCTGCAATGTTCCATCACCGGAAGTTCACTTTCGTCCCCGCGAGTCGTCTCCGTGTGTTCGCCCCCTCCGGCGCCTTCACTGCCGCCTTTGTGAATTGGATTTGTACACGGATTACCCGTTAACGACAAAACTTCGCACATTTGTCGACCAGTTCGCCAATGCTTGTTGCACTCGATTTGCAATTTCTCGCTAAATTCGTCGAACAATGGCCCACGCGCGTGCATCTCGAAAACCGCCATCGCATGGGCCAATTTCGTCTCGTGGTACGTTCTGCAATTTCATTCCCACATTAACAGACGCCCAATCATTTCATTCCCATTTATAATAATTAAGTAATTAAAAATTAAATTATCAAATTGATTAATTATTCACAATTATTTAATTATTAATTATCAATTAATTAGTCAATTAAATAATTCAATAATATAAATTATTATATTATTCAATTATAAATTGTTCAATTTATTATTATAATATTCAATAATTATTCAATTATTTAATAAAATAAGTAAATTCTTTTGATAATGATTGATAAATTGTCAGGGTTTTTCAAATCGAACAAATATGTTCGTGTCTCACGATTTTCGTGCCGATTTTGTGTTTCGGATCCGCTTAAAATTTCGATTTATTGTCCTGATTAAATATCGAACGAGCATCATGAGCTCTGCTCAACGAAAAAACAAAATTTCGTTGCAATCGTACGAGCCAAGACTCTGACGTGATTTTAAAAGAAAAGTAAAAAAAAATTGAAATTTTCCCACGAATTCGATAATCTCGCTGAATTTTTGAAGTAAAACTCGAATTTAAATACGTGACGTAATTATGAATCTGTATCTACAAGCGTCATTTGTTTTGACGATTTTTTGAATTGTAATTGCAATGGCAAACCTTCCATAATGCTGCGGCAAATTATCCTGGTAAGTTTGAAGCGCTCGTGGCAAGACTTTGCTGCATCGACTTTTGCTGAATTTAACATCCGTGTCGAGCAAACCATGAAGCGATGATAGGGCAGGCCTGTTTTCGGGATTCAGCATATAGAAAGCGAAAACTTTGTTGGCAACTTCGAAGAACAAACCGAGCGTCGGTATCTGAATTTGAAAGTTTTATCTCGGAAATAAATTCGATTTTTTAGTTTAATCGAGTGAAAAATCAAGTGGAGGGGAAAGTGACTCACCTCGAAATGAGAATGCACGGAGTGACGACCAACGTTGTCATCAAAACCCTTGGAAAATGCGAGATTTATGTGCTGTTGTAAAAACAATCGAAAAGATCTCGTTTCCGGTTCGGCCTCGAACGTGTTGAAAGTCATTTGTAAATTTTCCATTGTTTTCGTCGCGTTCGTAGCTGCTGATGAGGCTGTACAACTTTTGATCAAATTGCGCGTCATGTAGCCAAGAAGATCGCGCGATTCCGTCGAGCCCGTATGAACGTAAACGAATTCTTGATTCGCTGGTATCGCGAACAGCGAATTGGAGCTGCAAATTTTATGGAAAATTCGAATCAACGGCCCAATTTCGCGATTTGAAGTTTGCAGCGTTGGAATTCAACGAAATTCCAAGATTCTCTTGAAATTTCGTTTCATTTTTCTGAGATCCGCAAAAAAAATCGCTACGAAAATCGTCATGATTTTTTAAATTCAACAATCAATAGAAAAACGTTTTTTTCAGTGGACCGCAACGTTGCAAATTTCAGTGTCGATTTTTAAATCGTATGCTCGTCACCTGATATTTGTGACGATACGGTTTTTTCGTAAAACCTGATAAATTTGATCTTCCAGGGAATGCTCAAGTTTTTTGATACTCGCTCCGCTCTCGGGATCGCGAAAAACTGCTGGGCAGGTTTCGAAATAAAATAAAACTCGTGGAGAACACGGCCTCCCGTTCGTTTCCCAACCTTTGGGCACTCCATGGATGCTTCTGAGTGCGAAAGTCAATCGAAGCGAAGCCTCCGAAAAATTCTGCCTGCAATTTCAAAAACGCCAATTTTTTCAACTTTCAAATTATTTTTGCGGAGCGAGTAAAAGTTTTTTCCGCTTTTCTCAAAAAGCAAAAGCGAGGCAAAAGTTTTTTTATTTTTATTTCAGTTTTCGTGTTATTTTTCAAGCGTTCGTGACAATTTTTCAAACTTACCGAACGAGATCCAACGCTCTGAACAAATGCACGTAACTGTAGTCGAAAGTGTGCGTCGGAAAAGTCACGATAATTATGTGCGAGATGTGGAAAAGAACGAGCAAAGCTTTGGCGTATTTGTCTCTCATGTGAGCCCAAATGCTGAGGAAATCTTTGCAGTCGCGATATTCAAGAAAACTCTCATACTGGTTGACGAGAGTGTGCGTGTCGAGGAGGCCGCGTAAGTGAAGATAAACCGTTCGTTCCTGAACGTCGTGATAACCTTCAATGTCGCACTGTGAACGATTTTATTCCGAGGCGTTTAGATGGAATTATTTTTGGAGGAAATTCGTGTAATTAAAGCGGGCGATTCGTGTTTTTTAATTACCAAAGTTTCTTCGTTGACGACTGGATTATCCAGGAGTCCAGCGAGCAAAACAGAGCTGAGCATTTCCGCTTTGCATCCTTTGGCTCGATACTGCGATTTGCCGATGACCGAGACAACAACCACTTTTCTGTCCAAGTGTCCGATGCTGCAAAGGTTCGGCATGATTAATAAAATCTCGGCGAGAAAGTTTATTGTCCATCTCGGGAAACTCACTTGTTTGCATTGTGAGGTAAAGTGAATTTTTGTGGACGCATTATAAACGTGTTGCAACATGAATCGTTTAGAAATAAACGTCAATAAGAAATTTTTATCGATCAAAATTCGCTTTTTCTCAAGATCAAATGGATTTGTATGGTATTTTGCGAAAAACAGCGCGAAGCGGTTATGTTTTTTGCTACGTTCGGAGAGTCGCTGTGTTTGCGCGAAAAATGATACCTATAGGTATATTATTCGCTCTGGTAGCGACGGTAGCGTTTGTTTGTGTTTACAGCGCATAAAAGTGACTCTGTGAACGTGCGGCGCGCCTATTGTGTCACACGCGCTCGCTCCCTGCTCGCTCGAGCTACCATAAACCCAACCGCACCGTACAACTTTTAATTTTCAATTTTTTCAATTGTTTCTCTTGGTAATCGTTTGGTAAAGTTTGGTAACATAATTAAAACGTTTGGTTATCAATATTTTGTGGTAAACAAACAATTCATTGTTGGAATGCAATGACAGCAGCCGCCGCCACATGCTCGTTTTGTACAGAAAGATTGAAATTAGGCGCTCGATCGATACAGAATCGTAAGGCGATGGAGAATCAATAAATTGCAAGCTTTGGTAACAAATAATTCACGTGAACGAACGTCCTGAATGAATATAATATTTGTCACTTTTTTTTCTCCAGCTTGGTAAACGCGTAAGAATATTTGTAACAAAATAAACGAGAACAGAGGCCGAGAAATGATCAAATAAGTAGCAGAAATTGATCAAGAGTCCTCGGTAAAAGTTTTTTTGAAAAAAAATTACGACACAGGCCGAAAAATGGGATGAAAAAACGAGCGAAAATTCGATTAAAAATGTGTACATTGTACCATCGGTCGGTAA
The DNA here is from genome assembly GCA_037043255.1 of Diadegma fenestrale. Classification (NCBI taxonomy): domain Eukaryota; kingdom Metazoa; phylum Arthropoda; class Insecta; order Hymenoptera; family Ichneumonidae; genus Diadegma; species Diadegma fenestrale. The sequence goes on from CM073309.1 coordinate 23,310,770, forward strand.
TTCGAAAAGCTTACAATTTACGCCGATAGGTGATTGCTAAAAAGAAGCAACCGGGATAATGGAGTGCTACTACGAGGATCGAGGATACTGTTGTGTTGTTTAATTATTGTATAATATTATTTGCGAGGCCAGTGTTGACTCATATTTCGAGTGAGTGCACGTAGATGATTGTCGCGAGTACTTTTGCGGTTATTTCTTGTCGATCGATCATTGAGCATGTATCGTGTAGCTAAAAATCTGAATAATTAATTCTCGAAAACATAACCTCGCAGCGTCGAATGCTCAAACTTTGACATGAACCTATTGATTTGTAAATCGCAAAATTTTCCTAAATCACAAAAATAGCAGATTACGCGTTGAGTCGAGGTTAATTATTCATAAACAAAATGAAAATAGTTGTGAAAATATTGCAAGGAGAAGAGTGCACCGTTGAGGTTTGTAACGTCGTTATTCGCGATCGAAATTCGTCGGAAAATCTTCGACGAATAATTCTTTTTATTTTCTCCTTCTTCAGATATCCCCAACGGACACTGTTTGCATTCTCAAAAATCGAGTCAAACAACTTCTTGGGGTTGACGAGTCGCAACAGAAATTGATCTTTTTGGGAAAAGCTCTTTCAGGTTATTTTTCCACTTTATTTACAGCCATAAAACGTCTTTTGACATTAATAACAATTCTCTAAAGTAAAATTTGAATACCTTCAACGATGTTGACATTTGCATCGTTGAAACGCAAAGAAATTCCAATTTTTCTTGACCAGATCACAAGATTCTTATTCCATATTTATTCAGATCGATAAAACGATATTTTTTCATAAGGAAAGTTTGAAAGTTTATAGAAAAAACAAAATAACTTTGAAAAAAGTCTAAAACTTTGTCTTTTTTCCAATTTTTTGCCCTAAAATGTCACAAAAATGGTTCAAAATCTTATAATTATAATTTATTATGAAAATCAAACCCAAATTTTTACAATTATGAAAAATTGTATTTTCTTTGCATTTAGTTCGAATCACTCGATTGAAAATTTGTTTTATTTTTATTAACAATGTTTATAAATTTTTACATCATTTTCATTTTTTTCAATAATTTCTAATAAAATTTTGTTGCAAGTCAAAAAGAATGGAATGGAAATGAAAATGATGATTGCAAAACAGCTGATTTTCGATTAATTCAAGTGAGCAACAAAAATTAGTCGATTTTTGATGAATTACAGATGAAAATCCCTTGAATTTTTCCATTTTTTTGCCCTGAATCGTCTCAAAAATGGTTCAGAATTTTATAATTATAATTTATTATAAAAATCAAACTCAAATTTTTACAATTAATTATGAAAAATTGTATTTTCTTTGCATTTGGTTTGCATCACTCGATTGAAAATTTGTTTTATTTTTATTAACAATGTTTATAAATTTTTACATCATTTTCATGTTTTTCAATAATTTTTAATAAAATTTTGTCGCAAGTCAAAAAGAATGGAATGGAAATGAAAATGATGATTGCAAAACAGCTGATTTTCGATTAATTCAAGTGAGCAACAAAAATTAGTCGATTTTTGATAAATTACAGATGAAAATCCCTTGAGTTTTTACCCTGGAATCAAAGATGGTTGCAGACTGTATTTGGTGGTGAAAAAAGACTCTGCGAGCGCGAATCAAAGTTCGAGCGAAGTGAAATTGCCTCCTACAAAATCGGGCATTGCCGTACTGAGGGAAGAAATAACAAGAATTTTGAAACAATATTACACGCCAACGGAAACAGAAGCGATACTGAACGAGCTGATTAAAGAGTTGAGGAAAAAAGTGGACAGTCTCTCTTACGACGACTTGGAGAGACTAGCGACGGCCCTGCTCCAGGATCAAGAAACAAGCGCTTAGACAATTGTCGTTAACTAACACTATTTAATTTGTCAATCGCTCTTATTTACGACCATGTGTTGGCTTTTCATCACCAGAACGCAAAGCGACTTTGTAATTTACTAAATTAACGGCTCTCCCAAATGGTTTCCAAGTTTGTATTGTTTCAACGCTAATAAACTTAGTTCAAATCCTCAATATCGTCTCCGCTGAGTCAGTGTCTCCATAAAATGACTGACTGGCTCGTTTTGACCCGGACAATTTTCTGTTACACATTGTTTGACCTTTAATTTTCGGTTCCTTCCAAAAATTCATTCAGGGCCTACAAAAAACGTCTCGAAAGTAAAAAAAATGATGCCCCTGAAGTTTGCAACGTTGGGCTGCAACGAAAAATACTTGCTGTATTAATTTTCCCTTGAATTTCAAAAACCATGAAAATTTTCGTACCGATTTTGGCTCCTGGTGCTAAAAAAAAATCGTTTTATTGTCCTGCCCAAATATTGAATGAGAATCTCGAGATCTGCACAAGAAAAAACGGAATTTCGTTGCATTCCAACGATGCAAACTTCAGTGCCATAACTTGATGCCATAACTCGAACCGATAACTTGCCACACTGAAAGACTAGAAATGTTGAGAGAAGATGGTGTCAAAGTTTCTTAACTAATAATCGCAGTGTATGAAAATTGTATTCATCAAAATTTACAGCTTAAATGGAGCATCATTTTTACAAGATTCCGCTTCTATGTATCACGTCATGAATCAGCGAGATCGAGCTGCCGAAAGTATCGAGCAACCAAGCAGATGAAAAGATTCAGTGTGTTTAATGTGTGCTCGTTGCTTGGATCCTGAAAACATAAATTAATTGGCTTTTAACTTAAATTTATTGAACTCTGAATCAAAGAACGTGGCTACACAACAATTTTGCCATGTTAAAAGCATCGGAAAGTTCGAAACGATTAGAATTCATGAAATTTCGTGAGGATATTCGTTAGTATTAAATATAAATATTTAAATTTTCCGGCATTTTTCTTCTGCACAGTTATCGAGTAATTGCACACTGGACATGCACAAGCATAGGATTTAGGAATATATACGTGTGACTTTTGCATATTGTAAACTCGAATAATTCGCGAACTATGTAGACAAAAAATTAGAAACAAATTTGTGCCATTGTATTTCATGCTCAAGAATGTTATCACCAAATTTTATTCAATTCTTATCATATTGTCGTGTATGTAGCGAACGTGTCCTTAATCCAACAAATATCCGGAAACATGGCCTTGATTCTCTGTGAACGTAGACGAGCTTTTTGTGGTAGTTTTGAAAGTTTCATCGTTTGAATATTGTAAAAACGCCTCCGCGAATGACGTAACGAAATATTCGAAATTATTCCCGGAACATAAATTACTTTTGTACGATTTCAATGAACTTGAAACTTGAACTTTTTCGATTTCGAGAATTCCCGGATAATTATGAACTGACTCGGAACGGACTCAGTTCGTGACTTGGAATGCGATTTATTGAATTTCGTCGTGCTCTTTTTGACGTACCGTATTAACTCTAATGGCCGAACAAGCTCGTGCTAAGCTTCTCAAGCAAGAGCAGGCGTCTGGATTCAAGGGAAGCTCCAAAACCGTCAGCAAGGCGTAGACCCATTGTCCGATTTGTGGTGGAAATTCTCCTGTTGTTTCTACGTGTTCCACGAGATATTCGAGCACTTGTTCGATCGTGGGATGGTTCATAGAGAATATTGTGCTAAGAGTCGGAGGATTCGTCAGAGACTCGTCCGGCGTCGACAGAGCCGTGCAAAAGTTAATCCAAGCGTTCTGGTCGTCGATATCCGGCTGAAACGATAATTCCGTTGTTTACCAAACTGACTCATGGAGAAAAGATCGTTGGGAGGAAAAAATTCATACAATTTTCACCGTAGGGAGTTTCCATGCCGAATTCTCATTCTGAATTTGGCTCCGGACTCCGGCGATCCTCAGCCTAATGTCGGAAAAGTCAGCAATTTGGCACTGCTGCCATTCTAGAGTCGGTTTCAACGTGGGCGGCGCTTGAACGCATCCCGCCAACTGCGGACCAAAAATTTCAACTTTGCGAGTAATTATTGCCCTTTGAGCGCGTACCGGGTCTTTTTGACCCGAGTATTTATCGAGTCTGGGGGCAGAAACTGCTAAAACTCCTAGAATCTCGATTGCCGAACGATCGGATTTCATTTTTTATTGCTATAAATGTTCGGTGTACACACTGGGTCTATTTGACCCGAAAAACTTAAATTTCATTGTTTACGTTCGAAATCGGCAGAAAAAAACTGATGAAAAGGTTAAACTCACAGTTTTGACATTGACAGTTGGTTTTTTGAGTCTCGACTCGTCGATTTCGGCGACGACGACCCTCTCGCATCGCTTGGCTTCTATTCTACGAACGGAGCAAGTTTGGAACGTTGTGGAAAAACGGGATAAACAAATGTGAACGAAAAGTTTCTTGCATGCGACTTACACAACACGCTTTATATATTCCTCGCCGGATGTCGGCGGCACACTCAAATCAATCTCGTCGTTTATGTCACCCACGCAGAAAACTGGATCTTTCAAACAATCGTTCATAGTCGCAATATTTTTTCATGTGGACGATGCCACGAGCTGGTGCGTTTAAAAAATCTAAACGTCGCCCTTTCTCTGTAGGTTGGGGACGCGATCATAACAATGATTCACCTGATCGTAGTCGCACGGGGTGTATATATCTGTATATACGACAATCAGAGCCCGAGTTGTAAGTTTTATCGTGTAGGGGGCGTAACTGTCGTCATTCATTAGTTCGTGCGCGTTTTGGGCTGGGCACCTAATGTTTGACTCACGCAACGAAGCTCCGAGCAATTAGGAGCTATCGTTATTGCATTTTATTGTTAAAAAAACCAACTTTTGCACTCCGATGCAGATATTTGATTCGGTAACCTGCAGATAACACGATAAAAATGAATCTCGTCAATAGTGTCGCGTTAATATTTCTTTGCTTCGGTTCCGGTAAGTGTTAATCATGAAATAAGCATTTTCATCCTTTTGGCTTGCCATGCGTTTGTCAAAAAATCGTGCAATCGCTGATATTTTTTATTTCGAAACATATTCGATATTTCGGCGACGCGATTATACGATTCCGTAGCGTCTCCTTGTTTGGGGAAAAACGTACGAATAACCTCCAACTTTCACTTGTTGCATTGACCGAACAATTTTTCCGAACCTCCAGCATTGGCGAATGAAGAAAAAGGCTGTCAAATTCCTTTGGTAATAAGGAATTCATGGTTTTCTTGGGAAAATGGAAAAGAAACACTGACCGAAATAAACGCAGACACCATGTCAAATCGTGGCCATTGCGTCGCTATGGCAGAAAAACAACGATTGCACTATTCCTTTGTATTTCAAAACAATCGTTGCTACTATTGCGTCAAACTCATCGTCCGGACGGTCAACGTTTTGGAGAAAATCGAAAGTGAGTAAACTTTAAATGACAAAGTTGAAGTTTTTGGCGTCAGTATCGTCATTTATGAAAAACACATCGGCACGAGGTTTAATTTCGTTATTTTTGGTTTATCCTTACAGCTGCTTGTGTCAACTTACCGGAAAACGTTGACGTAACCGTAGAAAACGTGTGCCGAGGGTTGCGAGAAGATCAGCAGTTGATTACGCTATTTTCCCAAAACTATGTGCCCGTTAATTGCAGATCGGCCCTTGAGGGTGTGTGGCAATTCGCATATCAGGTAAAATATCATTCCACCCAATACTAATTATAATTATTCATAATTATAATAACTATTTTCATTATTATGTAATGAATTGATTATATTTATAGTTAATTATAATTATAATAAAAAATGTTATTATAATTATGAATAATTATATTTAAAATTATTATAATTATAATTAACTATAATTATAATCAATTATTATAATTAATAATTATAATTATAATGATTAATTATAATTATAGCTAATTATAAACATACGAAATATAATTATAATTCGTTACAATTAATAATGTATCGTAATTGCTAATTATAATAATTATGATCGATTATCATTACAATATTTACAATAGTTGTAAAAATTTGAGCCATTTTCGGGACTAAAAGTGGAGAGAAAAGGAAAAAAAACAAGTATAGATAGTAAAACGCTTGATATAGTTATGTTTTAGAGTTTTCTTAGAGAATTATCTCGTTTTTTGTGTCAACTTTTAGCAAGAGTTCTGAATAACGTTGGAGTCCGGCCAAAAATACTTTTTCTATTGATTGCTTGTTCAATTCCAAAAACCATGACAATTTCCATGACAATCACGAGCTCTGTCCAAGAGAAAAACAGAATTTCGATGCATTCGAACGATGCAAACTTCATTATCGTGTATTTCGATTATATAGTTGTGATTTCTTGGTCCCTAGAACCGTTTCCGATTCACGGGGGAATGTAATCATCCCGACGCACGAATTAGGTCCTGCCAAACTCCTGGAACACAGTTTCTCATTACCAATCAAAAATTCAATATTACGTACAAAAAATGCAGCAACATGAAAGGGACTTTTGACGGAGGTAAGCATTTCATTCGCATCTATTTTTCGTCTGTGCGTTCTTGCCACTATTTTCCTCCTTACAGACTTTTCACTTCTCGTTATATTTTTCATTAATCATCACGAATTTTTCACACCTTCCGGTTGAAATACCGAATTATTTTCGCAATAATTGCAGTTGCAATTTGCAACGTTGGAATCCAACGAAAAAAACTTTTTTTAAATTGTTTGTTGAATTTAAAAAACCGAGACAATTTTCTCACCGATTTTGTCTTTGGATCCTCAAAAGTGTCGATGGAAACGTCAAGATCGTGACGTATTTGAGTTTCAACATGTAAAAAATGAATGCTGAATTTTCAGTGGTGGAATACAGTTGTCTGGGCGATTGGTTCGTCGGCAAAAACCACTATTTCGCTGTAGCAAATACGAAAGAGTCTCGGAAAGACGAAAAGTATCGGTGTTTCCTGAAGAATCGTGATGACGATCTCTACATCGGTGCTTCAATAACTGCCGAATGTAACACGCTGAAGACGGTCGAACAGAGTCCCGAACGTTTGCACGTTACGCCCGTCAAAGCTGAGGTCGTCGTGCCTGGCTGTCGACTCCCGCTTAATATGTCTGGCGAGTGGATCAACACTGCAAACATCGACGCCGATGTCTTTATCAATGAAACTCATATGATCGAAACTTGGCATCCTGACGAAGGACGTTACAGACAAAATATTTATGTTTGTCGCGAACAGAGAGATTCTCGAGTCATGATGGCGCGATTGCCCGTCGACGGATGGTACGTAATAAATATAAAAAAATACAAAATTAAAGTTGGAAAAACGCATTTGCCTTTTTCTGACTTTGAGAAAAATTCATGATGCTCAAGTTTGCAACGTTGGAATGCAACGAAAAATATTTTTTCTATTGATTATTTATTGAATTTTGAATAATCGTTGCAATTTTTTGTCGATTGAGTTTTTTAGTCGCAAGAGAGAATCGTTTTATTGGCCGGACCAAATATTCAATAATAATTATTGGCTCTGCTCAAGAAATAACAGAATTTCGTTGCGTTCCAACGATGCAAACTTCAGAGTCATAAAAATTGGCTTCTTTTTCAAATTTTCTTCTAAACTTGAAGATTGAAGAAAAAAACGGCAACGAAAAGCAAATAAAGTTGAATTTTTCGTATCCATTCCGATGTTGCAAACGAATTAGAGCAAAAATTTGTTTCCAGCCAAAAGGATTACATATGTTTCGATTTCGTACCGCGGCATCACAACGTGATAAGATACAGGCGTGGATTGGCTGTCATAAAAGACGATTTTTCTACGGTGTGTTCGTGGGTTCAGTTCCAGAACAAAATCGAATGGAGATACGATCTGCTTTTGTGTAAGTTTAAACATTGATTTTTGTCTTTGTTACGAGTGCGGCAAGTTGTTCGAAAAAATATCATTTACAGCCAAATATCCTGTACCCGTGAGGTGTCCCGTCGCTGGAAAATACACGTTCTCGCAGAAAGGCGAAATACCATTCGAAACGAGAATTCTTGGGGGTATCACGTTGTCTCCTCGTCACAACACAAACTGCACGTTCAAGACGTCCGATTTCTCGGTATGCGATGCCGAACAGAAGGAAATTGCTATCGACGAGACTTATTGTCTCACCGTCGATCATTTGGGACACCCCAAAGACATTTACAGTAAGTCGCTAAACTCTATTAACCCACGGACATGATTATTAACCCGAAAATGATAAGTTGGGGTCAAAACCCCGTGCGCCTTCAAATCCAGCGTCCTTGCTTGCTTCTTCCTTTTTCATCGTTTCACCGCATTTTTTACCATTTTTTCGACTTGGAGCAAAATTGCCCCAGGCCCGCGCGATTCTGCATTGAAAAACGAAAAGGATGAGCCCAAATTTCAAGCCTTTTCGTTAAATTTTACCGGATATGAGAATATTTCAAAATTGACAAATTGCTTCGAGCAGAAAGTCCCAAAAGTTCAAACTAACGATGCCAGAACGAGTTGGACGCTTATAAAAAAAAAACTCGTACGGAAAAAACATCCATTTACCTTTTTTTTCTTCGAGAAAAGTCTTTTCGTTGGTGTTTGCTTCGATATTTCGACCAATCAAGTGATTCTCTTCGCTCTACAGGCCAACCTGACTACGTAATGAAATGCATCGGCTTCTGGAAGGAGAATCTTAAATCCTATCTCATTACTTACGACGAGGTTGATCCCTTCAGCAAATACCGTTGTTGGGTTTATCAGAGGGCAGATTTGAACAGAGTCCTCATGTCTCAGGCTGTCGGTCCTTTCTGCTCGATCAAACAAGATGTTGGAAGTTACAACTGGAGTCAGGGTGCTGCAGTCGCCATAGATCTGAGAGTAAGACCCCCAAAATTTGTCCTTCGCGTTGATTACAATTGAAATTTTTTCATTTTAGCAAAAAAACGACAGAAATCGATGCATCGTCGGAGAAAATTCGGCAATAAATGAAAAGCAAATTTAACGTGGTCCTTAAGAATGAAAAACGATTTTGTTGACCAGTTTTTTTAGGGGATTTCGACGATACGTAACATTTTTACTTTTATTTGGCAGGAATACGAACGCGAGCGCGATCAATGCCCAATGTATTTCGACGATGGTTCGGATCCATGGGCAGCAGCTTCGAACATGATCCAAGTATTCCATTTCAGAGACGGAGTGAGTGGCTTGACACCGTCCATTTTATTGTCAAGCCTCGCCGTCTCCATACTCATTTTATTGAATCTCACAAATTAATTAATTCATCTGAATCTACAAAAATATGAGCATAAACATTTTTACTCGTTTATGCTTTGTTTCTGCGCCACATCGCCAGCACGGCTCAAGAAAAAGGAAACAAATAGTCTTACAATTCTCAGTATCAAACTTGACTAAAGAATCTCATTTTTTTCTTACCATGGTATTAGAAATCGATAAATCTTATGAAATCCAAAGACTTTTTTGAGCCGTGCGGCACAGCGCCGAGTCGTCATGACGATTTAAATCAATTTTGTACAATTTGTTATACAAAAAATCATGAAATTTTATCACGGCAAAGTGGAAAAAAACGAAAAAAAATTCGTTGGAATGCAACGAAAAATATTTTTTTAATTCGTTATTTTCAATAATTAATGGACGCACGCCAATTTTTATCGCAAATTCAATTTTCGAATGGCCAAGATTCTTCCATTATCGTTGAAAAACAGCCTATGAAAAAAAAAACATGAGTTTTCGTTGCATTTCAACGATTCAAACTCGAAAATCATCGAAAATTAAGTATTTTCCCGGCACCGTAAAACAACTGACTCCAATTTCTTAAGCAAAGCATACGGAGTCGCTACGCCGCAGTGTTCAATAACGAGAATATTATTAATTTAGTCTCAAAGATTAAAACTATTGATACGTCTGTCAAGACGTACGATGAGTCTCATTCTCTGATTCCGTCCAATCGAGTAATGTCTAAGTGCCTTTTAATATTCGTACAAATTTTTACAACTTCTCAAACTCGACTCTTTTTTTTTTGTCTTTTTATAGAACTTTTTTTTCTCTATTTTTCTTTCATCGTCGTGTAAAATTGTTGGATAGGTTTAGTATCAAAAAAACGCAGAAATAAAAGTCACGAATTTTTTTATTCGTTGAATTCTCTTACGCTAGCGCTTATTACTTATTTTTGTACACATTCATTGTATCCCGTTGTATCAGCGGTATTTTTCGATACCTCGAAGCAACGGTATTGAAATTTTATTATATCGATTATATCACACGATAAAATATTATACAACGCAATAAAAGTCAATCATACACAGAGAAATAAAATTTCATGTTGACAAACGATAAATATCTTGAAGGAATTTATTTCAAGCCAATTCCTCTTGGTCTATTTCGTCCAGCTGACCTTTGGGATGTCAAAGTGTTCCGTCAGACTGTCCAGGTGACGGTTGAACTCTTCCACTCTCTGCTTGTGAGTCATGGACGCTTTCTGCTTGATTCTCTCCGTTTGCTGCAAATTTCCGCTCGGTTACACGACCAATGCCATTTTTACCAAATCCAAGAGTTTGGGACGGATTTATCGGTTGGGAAATTATTTATTTTATTTATTTATTGTCCATTGCTATTTTGTTGTTCAGTTCCTTCAGGCATTGTTGGAAAACAACGAAAAGGAGTTTTTAATTCATTATTTCGATAATCAATGCACTCGTTGCAACTTTTCTAGCAAATTCAGTTTTCTAATGGCACACTGAAAATTCAATTTTGTCGAAAAACGTCGATATTTTGTTTTCATACAGCGAACTAAATATTTTGGGACAATTTCAAAATTTTCGTTATTTCGACAATATTTTTCATTGTAACGGAACTGTCAGCAAAATTTACGATTGGAATGACAAAAATTTACTTTCCGAAAACGATTTTCCAGAATTTTTTTTGCGGAAATGACAAAATTTTCGTGATTCTTCGAAAAAACGTTTAGTTTAACGTATCCAACAAAATGTCCATCTCTTTCAACAAAAGAAAATTTTCTCTTTGTTCCATTCCAACGATACGGACTTGAAAATCGAAGAAAAATGATCAACTTCAACGAGCATCTAGAGACACGGCAATGGCTCGAGTTCTGCGTTAGCAGAAAACTTAACATTTGCTTGTCGAGTCGTCTTGTGTGGGAGTTTTTCGGAAAAAGGGAAAATTGAATATACGATAAGTATTGAAACGTGCGCTTACCATTTTCTCTTGCATTTTTTGGAAGGCGAGTTCGGCGTTTGTTTTTTTAACTGTGTAAGACTGGTTTTGTTCCTCTTCAACGATTTTCGATATTTCTACCAGTTTCTCCTTTTTTCCCTTGCGTTTTTTCCTACAAATGGTGCAAAAGTGTAAGTTTGATTGTCCCAAATGGAAGGGAAACCGATCGCGAAATCGGTACGAAAATTGTCATGGTTTTTTCAATCGAACATGGAACATAGAACGTTGCGAACTACAGCGTCAAAAATACGTGAAAATCAATAGAAATGAACGCGAGCTGGAAGAATTTCAAGAGAAACGTGTGAAAAATTCGGGAAAAGAAATTTTTACGTACTTTTTGCTGATGGTTTCGTCGTTTTTCAATTTCAGAGCTCCCCTCGCGACGTGCGCGTACGGATCGTCCTCCGCAGTAGCAGGCATTTCAATATTTTCGAAATATCTCGCAGACAAATGTTTTTTTTATTATTCTTTCGACCGTGATGTCGAAAAACACGCTTTACTGTTTATTTTCACTTGATTGCGACACACCGAGTCGATCGTCGCGTCTAACCTAAATAAGTGACGTCAAATATTTGCAGCGAGTTCAATGTTGCTATAATTGTTTTTTTTTTTGCGTACGGGGACAATGGCCCAACGAGTATTTTTACGCAGCAATAACAATGTTCGTAATTATGCCCATTCGTTTAATTACACGATGACGTTTGTCAGAGAACGAAATTATTGTTTTAGTAATGGCGGACGCTGCAGTACTACGGTGGACTGCCACAGTGGCGCTGAGATCGCGATCGAAAGCGGAAGTGGCAATTTCAAGGCCACAAACTAGCGCCACCTGGTGGTAAATTTTTCGCGCAACGCGTTCTAAACGACCACCTGCAAAGTGCAATTCCCATTGTGCATTCGCGCACGGATCGTTGACGTCGCGCGCGCACACATTTCGATTACTCATCGAAAATTTTTATCGGTCACATGATAAATGCATGAGCGTGAATATGACAACAAAAGAAATGCGCCGACCGTCATATTCAAGATTTTATTTCTTCAAGATATCGGCCAATTTCCCTTAAAAGCCGAATTTTTTCCTCACACGAACAAGTAAATATAGGAATAAATAAGGAATTTATAATTATAGATGGAAAATCGATTATTTTTTATTGAAAGCTGATTTTATTCCTCATAGAAATAAGGAAAAAAATCGAGTTCCAACGAAATTCGCAAGATATCTTGAAGAAATGAAATGTTTGATTGTGAGAAGAAAAAAACGACATTGGGTATGGAGGATCAACGAAGATTCGTCAAAAGACCGTATCATTATAATTATTCGAATTCGAATTACAGTACATCAGTTTATGCCTTTATATATACATAACACAACGGTCATATGACACTTTTTATCAGAGAATGATAATAAATCAACGTTACATCGTTATTCGATCTAAATTAATAATATAAATGTATAGAGTTTATATATGGTGAATATGCGGCGGCAACGGCGGCGTTCTCAGCTATCTGTTTTTTTTTTTTAATTCCGTCCTTTCCTCAATCTCTTAATCTTCAATAATAATATTCGGCCTCTAAAATTTGGTTTCATTAAGATCATTAATTACTCTTTTTTATTTCAAGTCGAGACTGGATTTTACATGATTACTAGTTTGTAATACGTTATACATTTTCTTTTTTCTTTTCTTTTGTTTTTATATATATTTTTATGATACTTTTGCGCCAGAAAGTTGCATCAGCTACCCGACAACATAATCGTGTCTAGATTAACGTTAGTTCGGCTAAACGACGACACAGCAATGATGGTAACGTTGAAACGACGAGCAGGAGTGCTCGATGACAAAAAAAATGATATTCCTTTTAAAAAAATGTCCTTTCTTATAGCCTACGTGCCTGCGGCGGTTGTGCCGTTTAATTATAATTCGTATGAGGTTCTCTCGCGACAAGCTATTTTCCTGATGTTTTGCACACGTTTGGTACACATTTTATACTCAATAGCGGCTCAAGCAAATGTTTAAACAAAATTCTCCTCCGTTTATTTAATTACCCTCGTGTATTTTAGTGACGCACGATAAACAAAACATCACGAACATCCAATCCTCGCACGATTGTTCCCGAATCTCTAATTATTGATTATTTCTTTTTATCTTATACGCTTTTCTCCATATTTTTCTTCTGGTTTTTTGCTTTTTTCGACCCCGCCCCCCCCCCCCCCGCTCCTCTTTTTGGTTACCAGTCACAATCTCGTTTACTGTCATGTTGAGAAAACGATCCGGCTGTATCGCGCGCATTAGCGAACGCCACTCTTCGAATGCGCTATTAACCACTGAAGAGTTATGTCTATGTTGTCCTTCTCTTTGCACGAGATACTGTAGCAACAGATTTCACGGTCTTGTATGGCGGAAAGATTCCTGCAACATTTTTTATTGTTACAGCAACGGCAACACGAGCCTCGATTCTTCTTCCATGCAAGGAAGATTATAAAACACTTTTTTCATTGACCCTCGATATTCTTACGGGATTTTTACGAATTTTTGCTCGAGACGACGACAAAAACGAGCCTAATCTTTCCCGTAGCAAATCTGTTTGTTTTTTTTTTATATTCAAGACAATTTTGATATCGAAAACTGTTTGAATAAAAGGGAGATTTTTAAAAGGCACCAAACGGAATCGTTTTTGTCCCCAAACTAGAATTCGTATCGAGCGAACGATGGAGATGATTCCCGTCCCGAAATATCGTGGAGAAATCATGGTAATTAAAATTTTCAACCGAAAAGGCAGAAAATCGAATTTGTGAATCGAAAGTTTCTACGAAAAGGAGTTTTTCAGGGAACAGTGAATGTCGCTAGATTGTGCAACGTAATTCCGTTTTTTCTTGAGCAGGCAATAAAACGATATTTTTCCAGGATCGAAACACGAAATTGGTACGAAAACTTCAATGATTTTTTTAATTGAACAAACAGAAGCGACGTTGAAGTTTGCATCGTAGAAAAGCAACGAAATTCGGTATTTCCTTGAGCAGATCTCGAGATTCTTATTGAATATTTAATCAGGACGATAAAACGATTTTTTTGGAGGATCCGAAGACAGAATCGGTACGAAAATTGTCATGGTTTTTGAAACTGAACAAACTACCAATAGAAAAACGTTTTGTCCGTTGCGAACTTCAGTCTCATGAAACAGAATGAATTGTAAAAGTATTTTCGGTCGGCGCATACTCACATTCTATCTATCAGTCCATTCTCGTCGAGCGCATGCGGCAAATCCCTCTTGTTGCCGAGAACGAGAACGGGAATACTGGACAATTGGGGTTTGTCCAATAGATTGTGCAATTCGTTGCGACTAGCTTCGATTTTTTCAGAGTCTGCAGCGTCGACCATATAAACAATGGCGTTGACGCCTCTACAATAGCGTTCCCACATGGATCTAAATCTGGGTTGGCCGCCAATGTCCCATACTTTGATGGTGACATTGCCTTTGGTGATTTTACGCATGTTGAAACCCACCGTCGGAATCATATCCTCGGTGAATTGTCCAGACTGAAGAAGCGGAAGAAAGAAAATTCGAAAAAAAAATGAATGTTGAGTAAAAACTGGAAAATTTCGACAACCGGCGGCGCGAACTCGAGGATTTTGGCCGAGCGGCGGAGTCGGGGAGGGGGAGGGGTTTTTGCGATCTAACCAAAACTTTTAATTCGTGCGTTCGGTGACCTTTGGAAAATGTCGACGAATCTCGAATTAAATGGGCTCGATTATAATAAAGTTTTCAACGGAATTTCAATAGCATCAAACTTTGCTGCGTGGAAGAAAAAGACAACAAAAATACGAGGTAAAAAATGACGGCATACCGCTATGACATTAACGAAAGTTGTCTTGCCACTGTATTGCAATCCGACGAGAGTAAGTTCCATCTCTTCCTTCCAGAAGAGAGACTTGAACCAGTCAAGAATGCGATTGATTAACGCCAGCATCCTGGATTTCGGAGTTTGGAAATCCTTCGGACACCGAATTTAAGTATAAAAAACCCTGCCTCACTGCACCACACTTGACGCTTTTGACATGTAGTAGTCGTCGCAACTCGCAACGGAGCGACGTCACCCCAATACAACGATACTCCCCGTCGTAGCCCAAGTAACAAAAGGTGTGTTCCTCACTCCCGTCGCTCCTGCCCCGCCGTCGATCCGTCTCGTACCAAGTATACCACGCAACACCTACTTTGCCGGCTGTTTCTGACGTCATCGCGTAATTAACCGCCGCATGTGAAAA
The DNA here is from genome assembly GCA_037043255.1 of Diadegma fenestrale. NCBI lineage: Eukaryota > Metazoa > Arthropoda > Insecta > Hymenoptera > Ichneumonidae > Diadegma > Diadegma fenestrale. The sequence continues at coordinate 23,326,191 of CM073309.1, forward strand.
GTTACCATAAGACTTGACGAGAATCTTACCGCCGCTGACCTCTTATAATTTATTCTAATTACGTGCATTCGCCTCGCTTCTGTCCATTATTTATTATTTATTTGTTCATCATTTATTAATTTTTCGAATATTGAACGAAAAATACTGTGGTAGGGCCGAGCTAATTGCTGTGATTCAAAAAAGGTCAAAAGATTTTTAAAAATTGCGATATGCAACCGCACAGCCCGTCAAACCTCCAACGAAAGAGATCGTGCGTGAATTTTGTAATCGAAAAATGCCCCGGCCAACCGTTCACGAACTATTTCAAACACTAATTAGTTTGAACCATTTTGTGCGAAACAACCGTGACGGCTATCTTTACACTCCAATACTCAATTGTTTATTTATTGAAAAATATTGATTACCAAACGTTTTAATCATGTTACCATAGTCCACCAAACGATTACCAAGAGATGGAAAATAATTTAATTAAAAAGTTGAAAACTGAGTCGTACGGCTAGATTTATGGTAACTCCCAAATATTGTCAATACAAAAGCCTTGCCGCCGCTTCAATCAGTGTACGGAATCAGTGCAAATGTTGAGTGAAAATAAAACAAAAACAAAAGGAACTAAAGCTGACACATAAAGGGATTATTAAAAATCGCCAATGATTCCGATCGCGCAAAGAAAAACTGAACGAACGAGTTGCCAGGTGCAATAAAAATCCAGGACGAGAGGGCAGTTAACCTAAAAAATAAAAAGTAACAAAAACAAGAATAAAATGACGGCAACCCCGGTCTCGAAGAAGGTTTCGTATTTCTACAATCCTGACGTGGGTAATTTTCATTATGGACCAGGTCATCCGATGAAGCCGCATAGGCTCTCTGTAATTCACAGTCTAGTGGTGAATTACGGATTGCACAAGAAAATGCAAATCTATCGTCCTTATAGAGCGAGTACGCATGACATGTGTAGATTTCACTCGGACGAATACGTCGAATTTTTGCAGCGCGTAACACCGCAAAATCTTCAAGGTTACACCAAGTATCTCAGTCATTTCAACGTCGGAGACGATTGTCCCGTCTTTGAAGGGCTTTTTGACTTCTGTTCCATGTACACGGGAGCCTCCTTGGAAGGCGCGACCAAGTTAAACAACAATTGTTGCGACATAGCGATTAACTGGAGCGGCGGTTTGCATCACGCCAAGAAATTTGAAGCTTCCGGCTTCTGTTACATCAACGACATAGTCATCGCTATCCTAGAATTGCTCAAGTATCACGCGCGAGTTTTGTACATAGATATAGACGTCCATCACGGAGACGGAGTCCAAGAAGCTTTTTATCTGACGGACAGAGTAATGACGGTGTCTTTTCACAAATACGGCAATTACTTTTTCCCCGGCACCGGCGACATGTACGAAATGGGCGCAGAAAGCGGAAGATATTATTCCGTCAATGTGCCGCTCAAAGAAGGAATTGACGATCCATCTTACGTGGCGCTTTTCAAACCCGTCATCGCCAACGTTATGGAGTTTTTTCAACCGACCGCAATCGTTCTCCAGTGCGGAGCCGATTCCCTGGCAAACGACAGACTCGGTTGTTTCAGTCTGAGTACCAAAGGACACGGCGAGTGCGTCAAGTTTGTGAGAGACTTGAACGTTCCTCTGTTGACGGTGGGCGGCGGGGGCTACACTCTAAGAAACGTGGCGCGTTGTTGGACTTACGAAACTTCGTTACTGGTGGACGAACCGATAAGCAACGAATTGCCGTACACCGAATACCTCGAGTACTTTGCGCCGGATTTCACGCTCCATCCGGAAGTCGTGACGCGCCAGGACAACGCCAACAGCAAACAATATCTCGAAGCGATCGCCAAGCACGTTTACGACAATTTGAAAATGGTCCAACACTCGCCGAGCGTGCAAATGCACGACGTGCCTTGTGACGCACTTCCGCCGGAAGAAGACAGACAACCGGAACCGGATCCAGACTCCCGACAAAATACTCAGGACACGGACAAGATCGTGGAGCCAGCCAACGAATATTACTCCGGCGACAAGGATCAAGACAAGATGGACATAACGGAAACGTGATGAACGTTTCTGCGCAAAAAATCACTTTTTATATTTCGTACAATCGATGCCGAACGCGTTCCTTGATTCTGATGCAAAAACAATCATTTTCTCCCCACGATGACCGATCGATTTCCGCACAATTATGATCCATCAAACTTTAACTCTATTTTCTCGACCGCGCGACCGAAAAATCGGCCTTTTTCAAGCAGGAAACTTAAAAAAAACGAGAATCTTCATTGCATCTTAAAGAAGCGAACGCGAGCATCGCAAAGAACGAGTTTCCGATTTGTAAATAAAGTTCAACGCCTGTAAATATATTTCTAGAATCCTCCAACTTTTTCATTTTAACTCCCAGGACTATTTTTATCGAGACAATGAATAAAAAATACTTCTTACACATTGTAAATATTTTTCAGCGTATATTTCTTTGTCTCCCACCTCCGGCTGCATCTGTAGAAATTTACATTGAGATTAAATCAAGCTTCCGATTAATCCTGGACTTGGAGATACATCAGGCAAGTTTATTGTTTCATGTCGGACAGCGTATTGTCTAGTTGGTCTTAATAAAGTCTTAATAAAACAGAAGGTGGTATGTACGAAGGAAAAATCGTTGCAGGAAGAAAAAAGGAGCTGAGGGACGATGTTGAAGTTTGCATCGTTGGAATGCAACGAAATTCCGTTTTTTCTTGAGCCGATCTCGAGATTCTCATGAAATATTTCATCAGGACAATAAAACGATATTTTTTTAGGATCAAAACTGAAAATCGGTACGAAAAATTAATAGAGCAAGTATTTTACGTTGCAGCCCAACGTTGCACACTTCAGCGTCATTATTAGGGACGATTACGAATGAGGCTGAAGTTGGCATCGTTGGAATGCAACGAAATTTCGTTTTTTCTTGAGCCGATCTCGAGATTCTCATGAAATATTTCATCAGGACAATGAAACGATATTTTTTTTTAGGATCAAAACCGAAAATCGGTACGAAAAATTAATAGAGCAAGTATTTTACGTTGCAAACTTCAGCGTCATGCTAAGGGAGGGGGGAAATTCGTATATCAGCAATAACGATAACGCGTATCTCTGTTTGAGGTTCTATATTACGCTATATCACAGAGAACTTAATCATGTCCTGTTCGTGTCGCCCGCAACGGCGGCGGGATCGACAATTTTAGTCTATCCGTATCATGAAAAAAAAAAAAAAAAAAAACAAACAAACAAACGGAAAGTGAACGATTTTCGTTCGTTAAATAATCGAACGTGACTGATGCAATAAATTAGGTAATGCTTGATTCAACGATCTTAAGCGTACACATAGCTCAGACGGTATAATTAATTTACAAGGAAAATAATGATAATATGTATAGAAAAATAATACGTTAGAAAAATACTCATAGTACGAGGAACGGAAATACTTGAACTCGTTAGGCGTGACAAACGGAGTACAAGCGAAATTATTAAATCGCTTCATGACTCTTTTTGTCTCTTGGCTACTTAATTCTGCGAGTACTCAAAAAAAATAGCAAATATTTTCGAGTATGTTTTCTTAGTCCTTTTTTGTCATTTTCTCCACAACATTTCAGTCTCATGATAAAAAAGCAATTCCATTTATGGCGCGTTAGGCTTAATCGAACTTTCAATCGTGTTGAAGGCGTGTCAGAGTCGGCAACTGAAAATTATGTACACGGGGGAGGCCTGATCGATTCGAATCGTCTTCGAGGTCGTCGATACTTCCGGCCCGACCCCAATTCTTGCTTCTTTCTTTCTTCGCTCGTTTTCTCTCCTCCCTCTCCAACTCTCACTTCACATTTCGACTGACTAGATGCAATTGTTCTCGCTCGCTTCGTCCAACCATATATTTCACGTCCGGAAAACTTCCGGCTCGAGTCTCAAGTCTCAAAGTGCTTGTAGATACTCGTTACGTAGGTCATGACCTGCTGCCAATCGGGTCGCTCCAGTTGACACATTTCCCCGATGTTCTGAAAATTTCAACAGCATTCGTCAAGATTTATTATTTTTTTAAATTATTTATTCCCTATTTATTTATTATTCTTTTATTATCGATTTATTTATTATTTATTTGTACAAAGTCGGTGGCGAATGAAAATAATTTCAACTCGTATTTGACAAGTTGACGTAAAAAATGGCAATTATGAACAAATTGGACAAAGATTTTCAATAATTTCGAGCGAAAAAGTGGATTGGGATGTTCGGGGCGAAATACTAACCAACGTCGTTGGTATACCGACGCTCTCTGCGGCGGAAAAGGCGATGGAGAAATTGCGTCTTTTCTCGGAAGGTGTGAGTGAATCATAGGGAACTTTATCCGGCAAATAGGAATGTAAAATGGCGCATAGAGCGAGTCCATCGTTCCACGAGCTGCTAAAGTTGGTAATGTCGATATTCCGATATCCGAGAGTTTTATTTTGACACCATTTGAGCAGCGCGTTCCTCTTGGATCCGCCGTTTTTAACTAAACCGTAAAGTGGATCTTTTCGCTCCGACAAATCGGTTATGCTGTTTCGTTGAACAAAATCTATCGCTTTTGCGTTCAAAGCCGCCGAATCCAACAGCTCGCCCGGACTCATTCCGCTCCCTGGTCCTGATGATTTCGATTCTGCGTTATTCACCAAATTTACAATCAACCAAATCATCGCAATTCATCTCAATGTGCAAATACCCCAAATTACGCCAACGAGAAACTCGTCAGAGACGCTGACGTTTGCTACTTTTTAATAAGCGAAAAATATTTATTTCCATTCATTATTTATTTAAAATTTCAACTGACATGAATTTTCTGAGCCGATTTAGTTTTTGGGTCCCAAAAAAAAAAAATCGGTTAATAATAATTACAAATGGCCGAGAGCAAAATCCTGGCCAAAAATAAAAAATGAAATGCAAACTTCAACATGATATTTCTCAAGCTCAATCATGATCGTCAAGGGATTAAAAAAATGGATTTTTTTGTACCTGACAATGTTTTTCGGTTGTTGGTCGTTTGAGTTTTGTTGTTGTTGGTCGCGTGGCTGCTAACGATCAAATTGTTCATCTGTTGTTGATCTCGGAGGGGAGTTTTCAAGGAAAGAATATCGTTAGTTCCGATGGAATTGATGGAGGAGGTTGAGCTGCTTCGACTTCCTGGTCCTGCGCATAGGGCTGAATTAATAACGTCAGCATCAAGGATCGAATATGCTCGTCCAAGCGAAGACTCGTCAATCTCGCCGTCGGTGCACGTACCGGCTTTCGCCTGTTTCGTTGCATTCTCGATGCTCTCGATCAGACACTTGACCGAAAGCCTCGAATCCTGTCTCGATATACTAGCAGCTTTTCTTCGAGCTGCCATTTCCTGCTGTACACTGCTCAGCACGCTCTGCTGGGTTTCTGTCGGAGTGCTCGCTGGCCTCGGTATAGGCGGTGGCATGATGCTTTTTTGGTTCGCTGCAAATAAAAACCCGATTTTTCTCTCATCAACGCGTGTCTCTCGTTCCCCGTTCGAGAAATCCCCATCAAATCGAGACATCGACAACAAAATCAAAGCTCCAAGCACCCAAAACGACGGCACTGAAGTTTGCAACGTTGAGATGCAACGAAAAATACGTTTTTATAACAATTGTTTGTTTCAATGACAAAAACCATGAAAATGTTCGTCCTGATTTTGTCTTTAGGACCTAAAAAAGTTGTTTTATTGCCTCAACAATATATTTAATAAGAATCACGAGCTTCTGCTCAAGGAAAAAGCGAATTTCGTTGCATTCCAACGATGCCAAAACGCCAAATTGATTTGCTTTTTTTTCGACCGTTAATCAATCAATTAAAAAGCTGAAAAATCAATGGACCCTGTGGACTTGAGCGGGCTGCATTAAAATTTTTGTCAACAAAGAAAAAAAAGGGTAAATTGATAATTTTTGGTTATGGAGACACGAAATTCCTTGTAGATTTCGAATTTGTTCATTAAATCAGTCGCTTGTTTGAAAATTTCTCAGAAATATTATAATTCGTTAAATTTCTTCGATCTTTTGCGATAAATCGCAAAATGTGTGAGTGCGTGAGTATTTAGGTCAAAGTTCTCGAACGTGTTCCATAAGCAAAGTGCGAAAAAAACGACATCGAGATGGCAACATGAAAAAGCGTATTCGCTCGTGCGATACGAGCGATCGATAACAATGACGATATTGAATTTAGCAATTTGTACGTTTTTCAGTGAATTTTATTGGACAAAGGGTGTAAATTTGTGGAAAATAATGAAAAATAGCGAAAATCGTACGATGCAAATTTCAATATCGCGAATAAAGAGCGTGAGAAAATGAAATAAGGGATAAAAATCCAACGACGACGATACAAACACAAACACAAACAGGATGATTAAAAATTCATCGATTTCCGATGCGGCATTTGTTGGCATGAAAGTGCCGACTTACAGCCTCTCGGAATTCCTATGTTCCGTTTGGTTCGTCTAAGCTCAACGTCTTCGGCGATAGGCTCGAATTTTTCTTTCAACGAGGAGGTACGTCCGAAAGGGATTGTCACAAGAGATTTGGTAATTCCATCGGGTTCGTGTCTTTGCGAGAGTTTGCCAGAATTTTCAGTTAATTTAATGCGTTTTTGGTTCGTCAGTTCGGAGACTCTGCCGCCTGGGTCATCGAGTCTTTTGCTTCTGGAATCGATTTTATTGAGGAAAGAGTTGACGCGCCTGGCGGACTCGTCGCTCGTTTGTATTAATTTTGAGCTCGAGAGTCTGGATTTCGAGGGAATTTCGTTGCTGCTCGGACACGAGTTGCATCTTCTGGGCGGCGGTTCTTTGGGGAGAGTAAAATTTGCGCTCGGCTGGAGTTTCTTCGAGAGATTATCACGCTCCGCTGTATCGGGTCTGGAATAATTTTCAAGCATTGAATTGTTCGGACTGGTCGATGATTCTCGTGGCACGAAAATCGTCGGTTCAATAATATGGGCCGGATTTGGATTGTTCAATGTTTTGCCGATCACGAAATCGTCCTCGGTGTCCGGATCACCGATCAGAATCGGTTTTGCAATCAGAGCGATCGCTTCGTTGCTCGGAGAATTCTCAGGCTCGGCGATGGGCTCGTCTAATTTTTTCGTATCATTTCTTTCGACCATGGAGTTTGGCGCGGAGGAATCGATGGCTGATTGGTCGGAGCTCAAACTTTTGTACTCGAGCGAATCTTCTTCGACGATTTTACCCGAATTTGCCTCAATTTTTCGTTCGCTCGCGTCGTTATGGTCCGAATCGAAAAAAGTCTCGTTCGAATCATCAATGGAATTGCAAAGATTGAGCAAGCAATTTTTCTGACCAATGAGATTGGGCAACGATCCATTGTAATTTAATCCAACCCTAGAAATTTTTTCCATACTTTCGTGAAACAATTTGCCCATTTGTGGATCGACTTCGAATCGCAAATCGTCCATGGATCGTTGCATGTCGAGATAAAGATAATTTTTTGGTACGAAGAACCGACTGTTGGAGACGTTGATGCCGTAAGAGTCGTCGTTGCCGTTGCTCTCGATGCCTTGAATATTTTTCATCGAATAATATTTCGATTTTCGTTTATTCCCGCGATCGGCTGCCGCGGGAATGTAAAGTTTTTTGTAGGCTTCGTTGCTCGAGCCTCGGGTCGCCCTTTCGGTCTCTTTGTCCGACCAACTTTTACGTTTTCCCGCTGCAACTCTCGTCTCATTAGCGATCGGACAAAATTCAACTTCCGTTCCGGTCAACAATTGTTCGCCGACCTGGACAACCGGGCAGGACAAATGATTTTTTCCCGCTGATCGATCCAGTGCAGAATCCGAAGGGAATTTTCTTTGTCTCATCGGCACAAGGCGCACGGGCTCGCTTCGCTTTCTGATTGTTCGGCCGCGTTTCAGTATCACGCTCGAAGACTTGCGATCGGAATCGTTAGGAATTTCGGGCATGCGAATATCATCGGCTTCGTTGCCGTCTAACCCGCAAAATCACGTCAAACAAAACAGTCAATCAATCTCATTCGAAACATTTAGCTTTTGTGCTTTATTTTTCATCGTTGCTCCATGCACGTGACTAATATGCATGCTCAAATAATTCCAGTCTAAAATAATGTCATTCCATTGATTCTATCAACAAAATCCTATTTCGAGGAGTAGCCCGACCATTTTTTCGAAATGTCGAAAAAAAAACTCTCCTCCAGCCACGACTGGGCATTAAAAAATCAATTTTGGAAAAAACAATAATAAAATAAATGCAAAAATCGAGAAAAGTCGTTGCAAATTTCTTCTGCACCAGATTCTTCACGTTTTTTCTTCAATTTTGACCCAAAGGTCAACAAATTTGACCCTTCGAGTACACACCGGGTCGTCTTGACCCCAACAATTTAGAATTCAACGGCAACGAATATTTCTTTTCGTCGAAAAATGTTGCAAATTTACGAAAAAAAATCGTTTCTACGCAAAAAAATGCATATTTAGCGAAATGTTTGCACTCGAATATTCGTTTTCGTCGAAAAAAAATGTTGCGCCGATAGAACGTGGCAAATTTACGAAAAAAACGCTCGAGGGTGTAAAACGATTGAGAGATTTTTTTCTCTGTTGTAAATTGGAGGAAAATGAAAATGATTTTTTTCGACTTTTGGTTGGCGGAGGGAAACTCCTGAAATGTTATAATAACGGAGAGCTCGGAGGCTCGATACTGAGAAACGACATACCCTTGTTAAGCTTGTCGAGTTGAGCCTCGAGCAATCGCAAGCGATCTCGTTGAGCCTTGTTCTCCAAAACGACTCGTTCGAGTTCGCTCTGCGCCTCAGTTTTGAAGTCGTTAGCGACACGGACGGTCATCAAAAGATCGCCTTGAAATTGTTCCCACTCGGCGCTTTCCTCTTGTCGTAATTTTCGTTCTTCTTCGAGGGCTCTCTCGAGTTCGTACTGATGGGATTGGCTCTCGCGCTCTCGTCTTTGGGCCTCACTCAGCGCGGCCTTGAGCTCTCGTTTGTCTTCCAAATGCCGCTGACATTGAGCCTGCAACTCCGCCAGGGAGTCTCGTACCAGTTGCAATTCCGTGCTCACCGAAAGACGTTCGTCCTTCATCTGATTCAATCTGTACTCCAAATCGTCAATCGCTGATTTCGCATTGTTCCTCGCCACCTGTCCAACAAATTTTCCATCTTTTAAACCCAAATTGACCCACTAAACCTGCAAAAATCGCTCCATTGGCTTTTCACGTGAATAAACATTCCGAAAAGCCAGCGAGAGCTGCACTTTGGCAAATACACGAAAAAAATTCTACTCCAAATCGAGTTTCGTTCGTTGAGGCGAAAAAAAATCATGCAATTCGACGATTTTAGACGATTCAATCCAATTCAATTGGAATTAACACACAAAACTTGCAAAATACGCTCCAGTGCGTTTTCACGTGAATAAACATTCCGAAAAGCCAGCGAGAGCTGCACTTTGGCAAATACGCGAAAAAATTTTTACTCCAAATCGAGTTTTGTTCGTTGAGGCGAAAAAAAATCATGCAATTCGACGATTTTCGACGATTCAATCCAATTCAATTGGAATTAACACACAAAACTTGCAAAATACGCTTCAGTGCGTTTTCACGTGAATAAACATTCCGAAAAGCCAGCGAGAGCTGCACTTTGGCAAATACGCGAAAAAAAATCTACTCCAAATCGAGTTCCGTTCGTTGAGGCAAAAAAAATCATGCAATTCGACGATTCTCGTGGCCGCCGCGATTAAAAAATCTCCGACGATAAAAAAAAACTCTATTTTCGATGAAAAGTTGATTATCGAAAAATTCAGGTTGTGGGAAACGATTTTTTAAGGCCGCGAATCGGGGACTTGGCGCTGTCAATTATAAATAAATAAAAAATTTGAAAAAATGTGCATGTTCCAACTCGAAACTGAATTTTTGAAGCGAGAATCGAAATTTTTGGTATTTCGATTTGAAAGAATTTCAGATTTTTCATGAAATTTCGAGGAATGTGCGGGAAAGGCGAGTTTGGACGAACCTTGTATTCTTCCTGGAGCAAAGAATACTGATCGCGTAGTCGATCATGATCGCAATGAGATCGAGCGAGTTGTTCTTGGAGTGCAGCGGCTTGAGTTTCCAGAGTGTCTTTTTCGCGTCTGGCGGCGTGCAAAAGTTCGTCGGCTTCGCTTTTGCTCTCCAATTGTCTCGATTGTTCGAGTTCCTCAATTTTGGCCCTCGCATTTTCCAGGAGTGTCGCGAGTCTGCTCGTTTCGATGCTCCGATTCGCGCCTTCTTGTTTCGCTTCCGCGAGCTCGAGCTCCAGTTGCTTTCTCTCGACGTTTGAAGCGTCCACCGTCGACTCGAGCAAATGCACTCGCTGCGCCAGCCGCTCCGTTTCGTTCGAACTCGTTTCGGCCGACGATCGAAGAGCTTTCAGCTCTCCCGTCAATTCTTCCTGTTTCCGAAGCAACGACTCCCGTTCCTCTTGAGCGCTCTGGCCAAATCAAATATTCAAATTGTGAAAATCATCGAGAAAAATTGGAGAAATTTGGAAAAAGCAAATAAACTGGCGAAATTTCGAAAAAATTGATTTTCCTCGTGGAATTTCAACGGATTTTTCTCGAACGATTAAAAATTCCCGTAAAAAGCAAATACACTGCCGAAATTTGGAAAAAAAAGGAATTTTTCTGATTAAATTTTAGCGGATTATTGTCGAGTGATGAAAAATTCACGCAAGAATTTTGTGCTTCGTGTAGCAAAATGAATATTTTGGATGGTCGAGGAATTTCCAAAAAGCAAATAAACTGGCGAAATTTCGAAAAAATTGATTTTCCTCGTGGAATTTCGACGGATTTTTCTCGAACGATTAAAAATTCTCGTAAAAAGCAAATAAACTGCCGAAATTTGGAAAAAAAAGGAATTTTTCTGATTAAATTTTAGCGGATTATTGTCGAGTGATGAAAAATTCACGCAAGAATTTTGTGCTTCGTGTAGCAAAATGAATATTTTGGATGGTCGAGGAATTTCCAAAAAGCAAATAAACTGGCGAAATTTCGAAGAAATTGATTTTCCTCGTGGAATTTCAACGGATTTTTCTCGAACGATTAAAAATTCCCGTAAAAAGCAAATAAACTGCCGAAATTTGGAAAAAAAAGGAATTTTTCTGATTAAATTTTAGCGGATTATTGTCGAGTGATGAAAAATTCACGCAAGAATTTTGTGCTTCGTGTAGCAAAATGAATATTTTGGATGGTCGAGGAATTTCCAAAAAACAAATAAACTAGCGAAATTTTGGAAGAATTGATTTTCCTCGTGGAATTTCAACGGATTTTTCTCGAACGATGAAAAGTGCGAACGTACTTTCAGTAAATCTACGAGCTTTTGTTCCCTTTCCGTATTATATCCTTTCGCCGAATCCTGCGGTTGTTCTTCCCGCAAGAGAAGTCCTTGCAGAGTGTCGACTTTTGAGCGCGAATCTTCAAGCTTCTCGGTCTGTCTGCACAGGGATTCGAGCAGCACACTTTTTTCTTCCGTTAGCCTTTCGTTGTCGGTTTGTAGTTCGGTCAATTGTGCCTGTAAACGAAAAAATTCCGAAATCATCTCAATGTTTCTAGACGACGATGTTGAAGTTTGCCATCGTTGGAATGCAACGAAATTTCGTTTTTTCATGAGCAGATCTCGAGATTCTCATGAAATATTTGGTCAGGACAATAAAACAATATTTTTTTAGGATCGAGAGCCAAAATCGGTACGAAAATCGTCATGGTTTGTGAAATTCACCGAAAAATTAATAGAGCAAGTATTTTTCGTTCCAAAAAAGTTCTTAAGCCGTCATTTTCATCATGCCACTCATTGTTCCTGAATTTGACGAGAAAAAAATCGGAAAAAATTCTGAAAAACTCTAAAATGTTCGAAAACGTTGCAAAAGACTAGATTTTCGAAAAAAAGTTGTCGCTCTGGCCACAGAGACCACGGAGGGTTAAAATTTCCGATAAAAACGAGGAAAAAAGTGAAAAATAATTGACCTGCAAGTCGCTCAATTCCTGAATGGTTGCTTGGAGTTCCTCGTTGGTGGAATAATGAGTTTCTTCCATCTGCAGGATTCTGTCTTGTAGGCAAGCGACGGAAACCTCCGAGACCGAACTGGAGGAGCGTTTGTCCCAATCGGGAGTAGTGCAAGTTTGTTGTTCGCCGGTGTCATTAGAAGCCGCGCCATTAGCGTCATCCTGAGCGACGGCGATGGAGGCGGGCGCCGAGTTGTGTAACCTCGTAACGTCCAGGAGAAGTTGTTGTTTCTCGGAATCGGAGAGGGGCGAGTGAGCGACGTCTCTGAGTCGAGCTCGAAGAGCTTCGTTGTCTTCGGTAAGATTGTTTATTTCTCTAGTGTGTTGCTCCTGGAAAAAAAGGCAATTCGAGTCTCAAATAACGAGATAAAAATGCAAAAGTCGACCAAATCGAAGCAAGTTTATCAAAATTGCGCGATTTTTGCGGTTAAATGAGAAAAAAACGAACGAAAAGTCGACGATTCGCATTAGAAATGAATTTTCCGCACGGAAACACAACGGAAAACGTTTAGCTGTCACGAATTTGGAGGTTATGTTTGCGGGATTTTGATATTTACCATGGAAATTGTTTTTCGCGGAGATAAGCGCGATCGAGAGCGGCGAAACGAAGCGGTAGGACGAGGGGAGGGGAAGGAGAGGGTGGGAGGATGATTTAGTCGTATAAAAATAAGAAATGTTGGTTTAGTTTCTATCTTTGGTGGGGCGACAAGTGCTACTTGTTTCTAGTCGCGTCTCGCGCTCGTACACGCTCGAGAAACATTCTCAAACAATACTACATTAGAGAACCGCCGCGAAACATGTAATCTTGGCTTTCTTGCCCTACAGATTCGACGCCGCCTTTTGCTGCAGTCTCTCTAACAGCTAACAGCAATTTTCAGAGCCCCCGAAGAGCTCTCTCTCTCTCTGTTCGTGTGCATCGACGCTTCCTCTATCCCTTCATCTCGCTCGCTCGCTCTCTCTTTCTTTCTTTTTCTCTCTCTCTACATCGTCTATACATGTATACAAATCGCATGGTGTGTGTATGGTGTACAGTTACGCCATAGCGCACACCGTAAGACTCTCGTGAGAATAGCAATTTGTCGGTAAATTTAATCGGCCCACCATTATCGCTTTACGAATTCCGCGAGTCCGCTAAATAACAGGTTGCGAAAACATATTTGCATAGTCTTTCGATATCGTTCCCTTTGAACAACAACGAAATATTGAAAAGCCTCATTCGCGCTCATTATATCCTCGGCATCTGCGAGATATTGAATGGATCGTGCCAACACACAAGGGAAAAACTAATTTTTACGCTCCACCGCGATTGGCTCGAGGTTCCAATTGTTTCGAACGCACGAATCTCATTCGCTCGCGACCTTTACTTTTCGAATCAAATTCTACAAATCAAGGCCAACATTTAAGTTCCGAACTTTAAAGCCGTTAAAACCAGCAACCAAAAATACTCGATCCCGTTAATTGTTTATTCAATTTCAACAACCGCGACAATTTCCGTACCGATTTTCTGTTTGAATCCTCGGAAAATATAGTTTTTGGCTTCGTTCCAAAATCAAAGTCCCTTTTGTAGGTTAAACACTGTGAGCAGCCGGTCAAATGACGACGCTACAGTCTTTTTTTTTTTTTTCATTAATTAAATTCCGAATTCAAAGTCCTACGAGAAAATTCTCAGAAACTTGAAAAGAGAAACGAATTTTCCGGCATTGTGTTCCCGAATAACGAAAAAAAAAAATCACGATCTCGCGATCAGTGAAAATCTGACGTGCGCGATTTCTCTGGGTACGATTGACATTTCAGGGAAATAACGACTCGATCTCCCTCGACCAGAGCAAATCCGCATTATTTTTACTTTTCCGAATCATCGATTTCATAGCAACAAAATTGCAATTGTGTCGAGAAAGTTATTTCTCTCGCGCGCAATGCGACACGCTCCGTGTCTCTTAACCTTAAACTGGTTAGGTGACTCATTGCCAATAGAATGCCACGTTTCCCCGTCATGATAGAGCATTCTGTCGAGATTTCCTTAGATAAAACGAATGTTTTTGTGTGTGTGTGTGTGTTTTTTTTGCAAAAGAGAAAAAATCGGCTAAAAATTGTTTCTGATCGCTGCAAACAGTCGAAGCAGCAGAAGTTGGCAGTTGTCATTGTCGTCCGGCCAATAAACGACGCGATAGAATCCCCACTCCTCGCGAAAATGGTTCACCGCCGAGGAGTGCTCAACGCTCCTCGGGAACGATCGCGCTCAGTTGCCTCAGTATTTATCAAACAATTGTGTACTATTATGTCGACGTAAGAATTTTATGGATAGAGTACATTGACATCGATCGATCCCTGGCAATGAATACGCGACATTTCGTAGAAGTGACGCCGTAATTAGCAATTCAATACAAAGAAATTTTTTTTTCATTCATTATTTTGATAATTAACGCACAAGTTTTAATTTTTCCGGTAAATTAACTTTTCGGATGGCAAAAAAAATTGTCTCGTTGTCGTTGACAAATACTGCGTGAAAATTTCTGTCAATTATCATTGTATTATTAAATTGACGAGTAAAAGGTTCGCGCCCACGTGGTGGCCCACGGCCATTTTGATTTTCCGATTTTTTAATTAATTTTTCGTTAATTAATTCACTGCACAAATACGATATTTAAAAAATCAATATTCGAGTTTCGTACTTGATCGAAAAAGTTTTTTTTTTTAGCTAAACTCAAAACGTTTCAGGAAATCGAACGAAATTAATTGTATGAAAAATTTCGTGCAGTCGTTTTTTGCTCGAAAAAACAACAAAATAATCGAAGAAATGACGAATTTTTACAAATTCTTAGTTCGGGTTCGTGATTTTCGGGAAAATATTGCCAAATCCAAAAAAAACCCGAGCAGCGAGTGTTTACTTGAATCGAAATGAAAAAAAAAGGCTGTGGCTACTCGTCCGGCTATTTTCTATACTAAAAGCATGTCCGGACGAATAAGCAACCCTTAATCGTCCGGCGGATAAAGCGGAAATCATTGGATAAAGCGTGTCCGGACGAATATTATTCGTCCGGCTATCCGGACGACTAGCCACTGCGAAAAAAAAACGATGTTTGAATTTTGCCTCGTGGGAATGCAACGAAATTTGATCAGGACGACGAAAATGGACGATACTGAAGTTCGCAACGTTGGAATCCAACGGAAAATACGATTTTATATTAATTTTTTGTTCAATTTAAAAAATCATGACAATTTTCGTATCGATTTTGTGTCTGGATCCTAAAAAAAGATCGTTTCAGTGTCCTGGCGAAATATTGAATAAAAATTCTCAATGAAGAACCGAATTTCGTTGCATTCCAACGATGCGAACTTGTAGCATCATCGAAAATGGACTAAAAAATGTGAAAAATAATTTTCCGTTCGATCTCAACGCTCGGGACTTTGGTGCAATGAAAAAAACGAAAAAAAGGCATTACCTTTAAAGCAGCGAGTTCGTTGCGAAGTTGTTCGGAGATTTTGGAATCAGCAGAGTGTTCCCGCAGGCGAGATTCGAGACGGGATCGTTCTTTTCGTAGGATGTCAAGTTCTCGTTCGAGTTCTTGCATTCTGGAGGAGCTTTTGGCGGAGACTTTGTTGGGTTGTTTAGCCGCGTTGCTCCTCGCGTTGTCTCGTGGGGGGTTGGGCCAGTTTTCGCCGAGTTGTTGCTGTGCTTGTTGCTGCTGCTGAGTTTGTTGTGTTTGCGGAAGAGAACAAGGCTCGGATTTGCCCTCGACGTTGGGCAAGGACGAAGAATTGGGTTGACGCAACGTTTGCTGTTGTTGTTGTTGATTCGATTGAGATTGGGCTGGCGGATGGCTTGGCTGTCCTCTGCGAAACAGCGATTTGAACTTCATCATGGTCACTCGTCACTATAGACTCTACCCTTTTCAGTCTAAATTCGTCAACAAAGTCCTCAAAGCAACGACCTTAATCCCGCCAAAAAAAAAAATCGAAACTCTCGAAATATGGGAAACTCGCTGAGGTCACGTGACGGGGATTCGCGACTACACGTGGCCGAAGCGATTACTTTGATCGAACGAGAGACAAGCGATCGTCGAGCGGCCCGAACGAGCGTCTCTCCGAGGCGAAAAAAACTCGAGTTGGCTCGCGAGCAACGATCGAAACTTGGGCCACCATAGTGTAACGAATGACGTGCCAAACGGCTGTTGTTTGTTGTATGCGCGAGTCTTTCCTTATCGCTTTGTACGTATACGAAGATTCATAGTGCGGGGAATCGCCGCGACGCGGGCTCTTGAGACTTGGCCGAACTTGGCGAGATAACGAGACTCGTTTTTTTTCCGCGTTTTTTTTTATCGATACAGCTTTCCTGTGCGTGGCTGACTAATTAAACAAACATAAAATCACTATAAAGACGATCGATGATAAATTTATTTATTCGTTTCTTTCAAGTCCAGCGACAATCGCTCGCTCAATTATTCCGAGTAGCGCCATTTCTTAGCGATTAATTTTATCGCATTTTTCGCACCACACTCGATAGAAACGTGCGAGAAAGGCGTCGCGACGAATAAAATCGAATTGATCGAACAATCGTCGCTATTTTTTCGTCGTTTTTTTTTTACAAACGTCTAGTCAAAATTGTTCAACATTTGGTAATGAGAAGAAAAAACTAAATTCTCGAGAGCGTATCGAGCGATCGAACTGATGGTCGGCTCTTGCCACTTGTTGCTCTCGCTGCACACAGGCCACAGCTGTGAAAACAGCTCTCGCGATTGATGCAACAAGCGAATCGAGTCATTGCGCCGAACGGATTCTCGAGGCTATTTTTTCGGGGGAAAATAAACAATCGAGGCAAAACCACGTCACATTCTTTTCAATAACGTCACGATGTTTCAACGACTGAAATATCGCTCGTGTCTCTATGACGAAACAGGCGAACGACGAGACTTTTTCGGAATGTCGAATGTTGCTGCCACCTCATGGATTTCTCACGTATTTCTGGGCATTTGTAACGCGCCACTTTCGGGGAGTCACTAAAAAAGAGTTGCAAGACACTTTTCTCTCTTTTTCGTTGTGTTTTTTTTTTCTTTTTCACCAGACCTCGTTTCAACTCGAATCGAGGTCGCACACACTCGAAAATTCGTTATTCCAGAACACTCGAAATTCCGTTCGATTTATTCGGCAAATCGAGTCTCATTTTCGTCTCGAATCGCGTCTGCGTTTCTCTCGACGATAAAATCGCGATTTTGAACGCGTGTCGCAAATCTACGGAATTATTGGCTGCGCTTTAGATTTTCGTCACGTACTCTGCACCGATCGACGGTGCATCGGAGACTGAAAACTCAACCGCGACCGTTCGGGCCACCGAGCGACAGAGAGCGCACTCGATCTCGTGGAGAGGAGAACGAGGAGGAGGAGAAGAAGAAGAGAACGCTCTTTCTCTCGCAGCCCCTCCGTTCCAACGTGTCCGCGGCTTTTTTCTCTCGTTTCTCGTTGTTGAAACTTGTTCGCGTGGTCCAAAATGTCTCGGTAGAGAACGACGAGGCAGAGAACAGAGGTGAGCGGGGGGGGGGGGGGGGGGCGAAAAACGAGAATTATATGGAAACGAGAACACGTAACGAGAGAAAATCTAATGACCGATCAAATTTGGCAATGATTTCACGAACACGAAGCCCCGAAAGTTGAGAGCGCGCGACGATGCAAAACTCTCGAAAGAATGGCAGCGCGTTACTTTACAGCCAAATCGATATTAACGCTTCGTGTCAGGACATGCAAAAACTGGCCTCTCGTTTTCGTGCACGAATCGAGTGCACCAGAGCCCTGCAACTTTGTCTCGGTAACATTTTGCTCACAGACCAAGAAATTGATCACTTTTCCTCGACAAAGTGTCAATAATTCAGGCAGAATCCAAAGAAACAACATTTCCTCCAACTTTTGCAGAAAATACATGGACCAAGTAGAATCAAACTTTCTGGCATTTTAAAATTCGATCCATGATCCACGATTTGTCTTTGTTTCCAATTTGCAACGTTCACTCTCCACGCCGTTTGTGCACCGAAACGTTTTTTTCAATTCCATGACAAAAAAACCCCATTCAATAATTAATTAATTCATTCATTCATTATTGATGGATTATTAATTGATTATTAATTCAGTATTAATTCATTATTCAATTCATTACTAATTCGTTATTAATTAGGTATTCAATAATTAATGGATTCATGATTAAATCATTATTATCATTCATTATTATTAATTCATTATTAATTCATAATTAATTCATTAATTGATTCATTAGTTAATTCATTATTAATTAGAGTTTTGTGATGACATAATTTTTCAATTCAGAATGTATTTTGAAATGAAATTAATTCTGAAGAGCGTGACGTGGTTCATGAATATCGCATCGCTCGATTAGGCTCTTCGTAAATCTTAGTCCGAGCCTCCCACACGGAGGATTGATAAAAAATTCAACTCCCTCATCCTTCGACGTTTCTGTCGAAATAACTCGATTGTGAGATGAGGCAAAGGGGGGGGGGGGGGCATGGTACATTCCATTCATAATCACTAAACTTGCAGAGATTACATCAGTCACAACGCCCATAAGTCTCATCGCGGGCAACGACGACACACTCGGCAAGAATTTGTTGCATAAAATTCTCCAATGTTTTACGAGAGCAGCTCGAAATCTTGATTCAAGAAAATAATTAACGGATCAATGAAAAAACGATACTGCGGTGATAATGATTTTAACAAATGACCTTCGTTGACCTCTGCTCGTCTTTCCGCTACTTATAGTCACCCCGAAGTTGTTTTTTCAGGTTTTCCAAGCGAATCACTAAGATTTACGATTATTTCGCTCAGCGAGTGAAATTTGGCGAATAATTCGCTGGGAAGAGATCGCTGCTGATGCTCCTTGACCTCTGATTCGTCTCCGAGACGATTTTTTTAAGATTTCGAGTTCGGAAGTGCGTTCGCTTCAGCTACAAACTAGTTTCTCATCATTTTTTCTCCACCAGCGAGTTCGATGGTTTCTAAACGAGCAAATATCGTTTTTACGATCTTCCCTCGTTGAGCTTCGTCCGACCTCAAGCCCTCGAGCCTGCTGCCGGTGTTTTCCAAGCTCAAGGCGTTTGCCAAGGTTTCCCGGAACATTTTACTTCGCAAACGAGACGTGCGTGTTTCACCCATTGACCGTCTTCTGGTCCTGCGCGGTGGGGGGAGTATCGAAAGATCGGCCGCGGATTTGGGCCACAAAAAGCGTTTACAAAGAGAAGGAGGAGATGGAGAGAAACGAAAGAGAGAAAGGGGATGCGAAGTGGCTTGGCCGATTCGCCGAGTGTCTTTTTTGCTGCTGCCCGCATCTTTCTCGTCGCATTTCCCTCGGTCTCGCAGAAGCGGCGCTGCTCCCGGCGAAAAGAGGGCCACCGAGCAGCGCCAAGTTTTTTTTTCCCATACGGTCGACATGTGGCGTTTTATACTCGCCGCGCGCGTCCGAGAAATTCGAACCGAATGCCCGCGCGAGCGCGTAGGCTGGCAACAAAGAATATACTCGCGGAATAGCGAGTTTCATCCATTTCATTGACGATGTTCAAGTTTGCATCGTTGGACGCAAAGAAATTCGGTTTTCCCTCGAGCAGAGCTCGTGATTCTTATTCAATATTTTGTTAAGACGATAAAACGATTTTTTTAGGAACCAGAGACAAAATTTTCATGGTTTTTGTTACACTGAAAAGAAAATTTTGTTGAAAAAGATGGATATTCCGTTGGATACGTTAAACTAAACGTTTTTTCGAAAAATCACGAAAATTTAGTCATTCGAGCAAAAAACATTCTGGAAAATCGTTTTCGGAAAGTAATTTTTTGTCATTCCAATCGTAAATTTTGCTGACAGTTCCGTTACAATGAAAAATATCGTCAAAATAACGAAAATTTTGAAATCATCCCAAAATATTTAGTTGGCTGTATTCAACAAAATATCGACGTTTTTTGACAAAATTGAATTTTCAGTTTATTGAAACAAAATGTATTTTTCGTTGCAGCTCAACGTTGCAAACTTCAGTGACGTATTTCATTGACAATTGCCGAAAAATCAGCCGAAAATAAAAAATCAACGTAGAAAAAAAACTAATCGAGATCCGGGCTAATTCGTGTATCAAAGAACGTTTGTTCAGCCTCATTTTACACAGCCTGCAGTTTGACTTGGAATCGATGAACGTTTAAGAGATTCTTCACAGTGGCAGAGAGAAGTCTGCAGATGCCTCTGAGATACATAAAAGAGGCTGTTTCGTCCACGTCATCGCGTCTCTCGATTCTCCATACATATATGTGTGTGTATAACACTTTACTGATATAACGGAATAAGATCCCAAGCAGCATCCGAGAAGAGAGGCAATAAATAGAGAGAGGGAGAGAGAAAAGGAGGAGGAAAGAAATATCAAAGAGAAAGATCGTCTCGAAGAGAGTCCAGTCAAGAATTCTCTCGCAGCTTCATTCAAAACGCTGCTAAATGCCATTTGTTTAATTAAGACTCCCTAGACACACATGCGTCTGGAGTGTCCCTAAGATTTTCGACCGTAGTTTTGCACTGCTGGGTGATGGATAAAAATTGTTTTTTATTACTGTTCTTTAATGGTAATTATGATGCTGGAGTTGGCAACGTTGAAATGCATCGAAAAATATGAATTTTCAATGGCGATTAGTTTAGTTTTTTGCATCAGCCCAATTTTCCGAGCCGACGACGTTTTTCTGGGATCGGAAACCGATCGATTTATGGTCACAATTAAATTCTTAACGTAAATTATGAGATTTGGCAAAGAAAACGAGAATTTTGTTGCATTCCAACGATCCAAACTTCAACACTGAAAATTCAATTTTGTCAAAAAACGTCGATATTTTGTTGAATACAGCCAACTAAATATTTTGGAATAATTTCAAAATTTTCGTCATTTCGACAATATTTTTCATTTGTAACGGAACTGTCAGCAAAATTCACGATTGGAATGACTAAAGTTTACTTTCCGAAAAGATTTTCCGGAATGTTTATTGCTGAAATGACAAAATTTAACGTATCCAACAAAATGTCGATCTTTTTCAAACAAAATTTCCTTTTCAGTGAGCGTCTTTGGTAATTAATCGATAGGAAAAACGAGACATTCGAGGGATTCGCCTAATTGACCAAAACGTTGAATGATATTTTTCAAAGAAAATACGAAGCGGTGAACAAAGGTAGAAAATGTCGAGGCGAGAGTTTATTGCCGAGAAATAATCCGAGTTCGAGTCGTTCTTTACTCCGATGTGTATCAGTGAAACGTCACGTATCTCTGGCTCTCTCGTATCTGCGTGTAACAGGCCTGTGCGCGCGTTACACTCAAGGACTCTTGGTGGCCTTTCCAGACGTCCCATATTTTCCCACCGACGAGATACACACGTATCGTACAATATTACGACAGTTATTCTCCGCTGGTTTGTCTCGTTCGTGGGCGAACTTGCCACGCCATAATAGAGAAATGGCGAATAATTAATTGAGTATTTGAAAAAGTCACATCTTGTCAATAACCGCGATAAAGCAACGTCGACAAATCGGCCAGCAATCGAATGCCTCGCGAGCCCTTCGTGAACGACGTAACGAACGAAAAATCTCGAATTCCCATGACGTTCAAGTTTGCATCGTTGGAATCCAACGGAATTCGTTTCTTTCTTCGCCAAAGCTTTTTTATTTTTAATTTCAAATAATATTTTTTTATAATTTTTAAAATTTAATTATAAATTGTTATTAATTTATTATTTTAACAATATTATTATAATAATTTATAACAATTATTATAATAATTGATTATTAAAATAAATTATAAATATAATTTAAAATTTCATAATTTTATAATAAATTTTAATTAAGAATTTGATTGTGATGATAAATCGATCAGTTTTGTGCTGCAGAAAAAAATGTCGGCTCAAAAAATGTGGATAATTGAAAAAATGAAGAAAATCGTCAACGAAAATATTTTTCGTTGCAATCCAACGTTGCGAACTTCGGGATCATCGAATTCCCAAAATTTCGAGTTTCGTAATCGGTAATTTGGGAAAATCTGGAGAGTAACCTCAAGGCCCGGCTGAATATGGACGTGCCAGTCGCACTTGGCGCTGGCAAGTTCGTCTGGAGCGTTTATATCGATAGATATTCGTATCGGGACCTGAGAACTCGAGAAAAATAAATTTATCTACCCACGTGCGATTCGACATTAACGTTCGTATCGATTGGTTTGATATACACGTGGTTATAACGTTACCAATGCAAGGTAAGCCTCGAGAGGGGACGCTCCGACGTAGTACACGAGTAGGAGGAGCATGCATAACAGCAAGCTCGCCTTGGTGAAATATGATTCGTGTGCTGTTCGATGCAAATAAGCGTTTGCCAACTCGTCTATAGTTGCCCTCGTCGTCTTGTTTTGCTCGGGCTCTTCGCGCACTAAATATTCGCATAACGTCGTGTACAGGAGTTTGTTGTCGTGACGATTGCCATTCATGGAAAATGTGTACAGCATGTTACTCTTTTGTATGGAACGGGCTCCTTCCAATCATTTCGAAGCAGCAGCTCATAAAAGCGTTTCTCATGCTTCGTTTTATTTTCGAATCTGATGGCTAAATGTTAAATGGACTATCGTCGAGAATCCAATGAAACGCTTATCAGGGACGATGCTGAAGTTTGCATCGTTGGAATGCAACGAAATTCGGTTTCTCCTTGAGCCGAGTTCGTCATTCTTGTTCAATATTTTGTCAAGACAATAAAACGATTTTTTTTAGCACCCAAAGACAAAATCAGGACGAAAATTTTCATGGTTTTTGTTATTGAAACAAAGAATTGATAGAAAAACGAATTTTTCCTTGCACCTCAACGTCGCAAACTTCAGAGTGCCGTCAAAACTTTGAGAAACGAGAGAAAAGCTAATTTCATTGACAGTCCGAGTCGAAGCCGATTCAGAATATTTCACATCGATCGAGCATCGAGTTACCACCGAAGAATGTCGTTGGAGATTTTATTTGATCGCTTGTTGCGAGATCCGGAGTCTGCTTCGATTAACACTCGCTCGGCTCATTATACGAACACGCAATCGATAGATTCTTCAGAGTTTATAACGACAATGACAAAAGCTCGATTTTTCGCTCAAATTCAAGCAGCTGCAAACTCAATTTTTCATCCGAATGACGAATCGGACGAGTTTTATTCCGTTTCTTCACTGAAAAGAAAATTTTGTTGAAAAAGATGGATATTTTGTTGGATACGTTAAACTGAACGTTTTTTCGAAAAATGACGAAAATTTTGTAATTCCAGCAACAAAACATTCTGGAAAATCTCTTCGGAAAGTAAATTTTTGTCATTCCAATCGTAAATTTAGCTGACAGTTCCGTTACAATGAAAAATATTGTCGAAATAACGAAAATTTTGAAATCATCCCAAAATATTTAGTTCGTTGTATTCAACAAAATCGAATTTTCAGTGTTCGATATCGAAACTCTCGGACGTCATCGCGCGGTCGGTGACGAAACGGCGTCGATGCTTGACCATCGCGCGAGCATCGGACACTCGATTCTCAGGACTTGGTTCATTGCGGACACGCAGTCACTGGTAAAATCGTCGAGCAGCCAGGCTCGTCATTTCCACAGAGGCGTGTAGAGCCGCTCATCGACTCGCTGCTTTTATGCTCGATCTCTCAACGGATAACGGTGGATTTTCGAAGCGAGCAATCGGCTTGGATATCGAATAATAAATATTTTTATCTATTCCATAAATATCTCAAAATATACAGATAAATATTCGCCTCCGTTCCACATTCTGTGGCGAAAAAATCATCGACTCTCAGGCTCCTTGGACTTGATTTTTCGTCTTTCCAAATCTTATCGATATTTCATTATTTCGAAAATAAATTCGAGTTGAAAATTCCGTTCGTCAACCGAGTCGTTCGGACTGACGGAAAATTATGACGCTGAACGTTGCGACTAAAAATATTTCGTTCTCCCGATTAATTATCGAATTTTAATAAACTAGAGGGCATCACGCGCGCGTTACCGCGCGAACGGTTTTCCAGTAGCGCTGCAGCGCTCCTTTCATATATAACAACTAATCGAGATATGCGACAGCGTCTTGAACCCAACCTATTTTAAATTGAAATTTTTTTTTCTTTCCATTGGGTTTTATTTTTTTTTTTTCGTTGAATTATGTTGCGAAATGGTTGAATTGAATGTTTTTTGTTTAATTACGGACAGAGACTACGAGTGGACTCTGACGAGAACGTTTTTTTAATTTTTTTTTTTTCATTGGGGTCTGTATTATTGTTTCATCATAGATCTCGTTATTGTCGTTTGAAATGAATGGAATGCCAATTATCGCACTGAAAAGAGAATTTTGTTGAAAAAGATGGATATTTTGTTGGATACGTTAAACTAAACGTTTTTTCGAAAAATCACGAAAATTTTGTCATTTCAGCAAAAAACATTCTGGAAATTTTTTTCGGAAAGTAAATTTTTGTCATTCCAATCGTGAATTTTGCTGACAGTTCCGTTACAATGAAAAATATTGTCGAAATAACGAAAATTTTGAAATTGTCCCAAAATATTTAGTTCACTGTATTCAACAACATATCGACGTTTTTTGACAAAATTGAATTTCCAGTGCGTCGATCGCGCGGAAAGAATTCTCGTTTGCCATTTTCCATAGTTTCCCTAAAGTTTGCTCGAAATTTTGGGGAGTCAGTCCCGAACATGAGGCAAAGGACAGAAGCGATGACCTACAGATTAATTGTCGTCGTGCAACAACTCGTGGCCAGCGCGTCTCGATCCACGTGGATAAAAGTAAATCGACAAACAGGAGAAGGGAAACGAAAGAGCGAGGGAGCGAGGGAGAGAAAAGGCCGAAGAGGATGATTCGCGCGATCGCGGCTGGTCGCGATTCAACGCGATCGTTTCCCTCGCTTGTCCGCGCGGCGTTTGGATCGAGCGTCTTTCACCATGACACACGAGAAGTGATATGTAGAGAAAGAAAGAATATGAGAACGAGAGGGAAAAGGAAGAGAAGCAAAGGCGAGGAGAAGGATTGTCGAGTGTGCTCGCTGTCTCCGAGACGAGCGGTCGTTCACCCGGACTTGCCTCGAACTATATAAACTATATATATATATATATATATATAAATGTATCTATTTAATACAAATGACACAGTGAACTTTATACGAAACACACATTACCTAAAGAAAAGATAAAAAATAAATC
Source organism: Diadegma fenestrale (assembly GCA_037043255.1). Lineage (NCBI taxonomy): Eukaryota > Metazoa > Arthropoda > Insecta > Hymenoptera > Ichneumonidae > Diadegma > Diadegma fenestrale. Next base: position 23,351,495 of record CM073309.1, read on the forward strand.
ACAAGCCGATTAAAAAAAGCGGAAAATGTTGTCGATGACGATGACTTTTTTCTGCTCGATTGAATCGAAAGGATTGGGGCGTGAATTTTCGTTGTTGTCATTGAGAAAAAACTTACCCAGCAGCGATTCGCTGCTTACTGGACTTTGGCTCAGTTTTCGATACTCCCTCGCACGGATTCTTGACCGTACGAAGTTTTCGGGAACCAAATAGCGAAAGAATTGGTTCGGCTCGTCGTCTCGAGGCGGCCGGACTCGTGAAAGTCTTTTGCGTTGGCTTCGAACTAAAAAACAAAACGCAATGACGATCCACATCAATTTTATTCCACGTTATTCTTCATTTTTTCGAATTAAATCAAAACTACGATTACGTTTAAAATAAAATGACCAATTTATCGTATTTCCATTTTTCCGAAAATCATTGCGTCACAAAATTAAAAAAATTTATGAAAAAAAATGGTTTATAAAATCGTTCATTGCTTTTTCCATTAATTTTTTACTATTTTTCCGAATGAAAGTTGAGCCGCGGCTCGAATATCGAAAGAAATGCCGAAGATTAAAAAACTGAATTGAATTTTGTAACGAAAAAAAAAATTTATAAACAAGTCATGAAAAAAAATCATTTATGAACAATTTATTGATATTTCCATGCATTTCGTTGTTTTTTTTTCATTTATTCAAATATCGAACAAAAAATTGACATCAAATTTGCAATAAAATGACGATTTATGCCGAAAAATTGTTCATAAAATCATTAATTGTTGTTGCCATTCATTTTGTACTGATTATTACGAAATATTTTCCAACCACGACTCAGTTAAATAATATTTTCAAAAGAGAATTGGTTTTTCCAACGAATTGACAATTTATAAATAAAAATTGTTTAGAAAATCATTTTTTGTCACGGCCATTAATTTTGTACTCATTTTTCCGAACGATCATTCAATCGTGACTCACTAAAACATCGAAAAAACAATTGCGGTGAAAAAAAAAAAAAAATGAAATTTAGGGGACACCCGGGTTTGAACCGGGGACCTCTCGATCTGCAGTCGAATGCTCTACCACTGAGCTATATCCCCGCTTGAAGACACTGAACAGTATTTCGCTCATAGCGAGCCTCGAACGAAAAAAATTCACTCGATATAACAAAAAAAAACTTATCCTGTCCCTACGACATGTCGATTGATAAGCCGATTCTTTCCGAATCGCCTCAAAATCGAACGTAACGAGGGGTTAAAAAATGACATATACGAAATAAATCAAGGAAAAAGAATTGCCGATGGATCTCGACGGTGGCGGCATCTGTGCCGCACGAAACTAAAATTTAAAAAAAACGTGTCGTCTGTCGGTAACTTACCGACGGTCGGTAATGTAGGACTTTCGTTGTTGTTATGTCTCGATCGTTAATATTTTGTGGATTTTCATAAATATTGCAATTTTAGGACGTCAGTTTGTGGACATGGGAAAAGATGAACGGAAAAACTTGGGAAAAATAATAAAAAATTGAAAAAAAAATTCGTAATTATTCTGAAAATCGAGATGGACATTTTTTTTTTAGTTTTTTTTTTTCAAATCAGATCCCTGCAAAGTTTTGCCTCCTAAACTCGATGCGGTCAGCTGATACCAAGGATTTTAATGATTCGAGCTACTCACACAGGTTTGTTGTTGTTTCCGGCGATATTCGATGGCGGAATTTTGCTGGGGCGATCGGGAGCGGGCACTCTGACCCCGGAGGGTTTCGTACGAGGCTGAAATAAACATAAACCGCCGCATTCTTTGTTATCACGCTCAAACAGCTCATTTCAAATTTGCATGGAGTAAAAATCGACTAGAATAAGGCAAATCGCGAAATAAAATGAAAAAATGAACGTGTTGAAAAGAAAATGTCGTCGATTGTGAAAAAATGAGGATTTTCTTTGCACTCGAAACAAAAAAGCTAAAGAAATCGAGGCGGAAACGTAGATTTTACGTCATAATTAGCACGAATGCTCGTTCTTGAACGCGATTCGTATATAAGAAGTCATAATTACTCCAGGGCGTGGTAATTTCCATTATTATGGTATTATGAGTAGAGTATCGAGTCTGACTCTGCACGTACATATAAAAACGGCGTTTCTATATTTAGGCCGTTCCCGAGACATTCAAACTCCAGAATATCGTTCACTATGCAAATATTTTTAATAATAGCCCATTGAGAAGTTTCTGCAAAGTATCGAAGCACGATGATGACGCGTCTCCGGGTGTGTACGATGATGTAAAATGACACGTACCGAGCAATCGGTTTGTATTTACGAGTTAAAATTTGACTGAAAATTCAAAATCCTGCTGCTCAAAGAGCGAAAAGGGCTGGATGACAAAAAAAACGATGTCGAGACCTGAATTTAGTAGAAAAATTTTAACGAGTGCAATAATTATTGAAATAATTAATTAAAAATCAATTTTTCGTTGTATTTCAACGACGCAAACTTCTGCGTCCAAAATTTTTGCCTTGCGCGGTCATTTCAGTCGTTGCCAGTCAATTGATCGTATTTTTTAAATTGGAGAATCACGAATTTCAAAATTGGAATTATGATGGTCAATGGTTTTTCAAGAATTTCATTAAACTCGTGATAATTTCTTGTTATTTCGTAACTTAGTTGTGCAATCAAGAAAGGCGAATGCCGTTGACGAAAAACATGATAATTTTCTTGTTACCCTCTCGTTGGCCCGTGGACCCAAAAGTTGTCGAAGCATTTTTTCGCCTCGGAAGTCCTGCGACCCGTTACGTTCGGGATATTCTGAATTTCCAACAGCGATTTGAAACCAAGTTAGTGAGAGGAATTTTCAGCTGATGGAAAACTCTCGATGCTTTTTTTTTTATTTCTGCATCGTTCAATCGGCCGTGCAACAAAAATGCACACTGAAAATAAAATTTTGTTGCAAAACATCGATATTTTGTTGGATACGTTCAATTGAACGTTTTTTTTTCGAAAAATCATGAAAATTTTGTCATTTCAGCGAAAAACATTCTGGAAAATCTTTTCGGAAAGTAATTTTTGTCATTCCAATTGTAAATTTTGCTGAAAGTTCCGTTACAATGAAAAATATTGTTGAAATAACGAAAATTTTGAAATCATCCCAGAATATTTAGTTTTTTGACAAAATTGAATTTTCAGTGCGCGATTTTTTTTTTCGTTGTTTCTGAATCGTTTTTCGGTTAAAAACGAAAAGTGCGTCGAAAGGAAAAACGCTCGAGGACTTTTCCCGGTATTCACAGAAACCACAGAAACGCGACCTTTCGGAAACTTTAGTTTCGTTACGGGAATTATTATTACGTAAAAGTTGCTTTGGAACTCCCCGCGGGTCGGCCACACACTCACTCGACCTCGATGTACATATACACGTTGCTTCGGAGAGCAACGCGTGCACGCGACGCCCTTCACGCACAAATCATACGACACATGCAACACTTTGTGCATATGAAACCAAAGCCCGAAGCTTATAGTCGCGACGTCGCGATCTATATAGACGAGAAGTGTCCGAAAGCGCGAATTCACTCTCTTTGTGGTAAAAAAAAGTTCCCAACGACACCGGAAGTCGAAATTTCTACAATTTCTTCAATTTTTCTCCCTCTCGATTCTGAAAACCCGAAATTTCGTCACGCGAACGATTTTTTTAATGAAATTCCGATGAATCGCGACGATTTATTCAAAAAATAAACGCAGGAAAGATTTTTTGAGAAAAAAATCGCGCAACGACTGTTTTCGCACGAATATTTCGACGTTTTGAGATGAGCCAGTGCCCGGAATAGCCGAGAAAACGAACCGCGATCGACGACACTATCTTTCGTTCTTAACTCATCGAGCTATGCGATCAAGATAATAAACCGCGTCTATCGCGCGCAATATACGTTTATCTCTCCGTACACGTTGTTATTCCGAAAAAAAACGGTAAAAAAAAACGAGATTGGCATTGCCGAAAGGCTGAATTATTGAAAATAATTGAACGTTTTCCGTTTCGTTCGACTTTGCGAAGCGTGCACGTCCAATTTTCATCGTTTTGATGCAACGAAAACTCGAGCCATTTTTTCTAGAGCGGAGCACAACAATTTCGACAAATTTTTCTCGACATTTAGCCCTAAGATAATAATTCGGGGGTCGACAACGACCCCGCCGGTGATTTTAAGTCCCGCGCCCTTTTTCCCGCGTTTTCGTATCGTTTTGCCGCATTTTTCGACTTATTTTTTGACCCCAAGCAAAATTGCTTCGCAGGCTCGCGCGATCCTGCATCGAAAAGTCCAACGAAAAATCCATTTTTCTATGACTTTTTTGTCCAATTTCAAAAACCACGACCATTTTCGCGCCTTTTGTCTTCAGATCCGAAAAAAAATCGTTTTATTGTCCTGGCCGAATATTGAACAAGAATTTCGTGCTCCGCTCAAGAAGAAACAGAATTTCGTTGCATTCCAACGATGCAAACTTGAAAATCGTTGCTTTTCGTGAAATTTTACCAAAAATATGAATTTTTAGCAATTTCGGTCATTTTTGACGCCTCGTTACCGGAATACGGGAAAAAAAAAGTTTTCCACAAAAAAACGCAACGATTTGCGTTTATTTTTGAAAAAAATGAATAAAAACACGTGCAAACTTGCGAGCGTTATTTGTCGATCACAGAGTGCGGCGCCGAGCGGACTGAAGCGAAATTCGCGCCAAGACATACGCGCGCGCGCGACCTATCAAACATTAATATTTGTGTGCACGATTTCGTGCGTGGTTGCGGATTAAATATCATGGGAGAATGTGGAAGTGGCGAAGATTCGCAACAACAATGCGTCTCGCGTGTTTAGAACGCGCGGCTCCGTGCAGAGAGCGGGAATTGCGAGGATGAAAACATGCGAATTTGCGAGAAATAAAAAGTTCATCGAACTCGCGCGCTCTCTCTTTCTATTTTCTAGTCTCGCGTCTCCCGCGCGAACAGGCTTTTGCGAGTGGATCAGCAAAACGAGATCGAAACAGGCGGAAAGGAAAAAAAAACGTAAATAAAGCGTGCATGCTACGCGGCGAAGCGATTTTATGCACAACGCGCCGAGTCTTACGTAAATACGACGTTAGCGAATTAAAAACACGCATCTTCTGTGCGGTTGCCCCTCAAAACGCGTAACAGACCGCGCGCGCGACTTCCTCGATAGTTTCGTAAGGCACAAAAAATTCTCGTTTTCTCGATTATTTCGAAACGTAATTTTTTGTTGGAAAAATTGTGCGCTAAAGTTTCCGTTTCTGTTTTGTTGTTGTTTGTCCCTCGCGTCGCGGCGGTTATCGAAAGGAACTTGCGCGAGAATTTTGTTCCACACCGCTCCCTCTTTGTTTTTGTGAATCTCGTCACGTCTGCGCGTTCCTACACGAAGCCGCGCGGCTCGTCGCAATAACGTTCGAGAAAAAAGGCTTGGGCGATGCAGCAAAATGATTTTTCAAGGTCATCGAGAGTTCGGATAAAGCGATAAACTTGAAAAACGTGAGAATCGTCCCAAAAACGAGATTTACCGCGCGAATCTCAGATTTTTAGGTTAGAAAAACAGTTTTTTCTCGTTTTTTGTTTCTTACGAATCGAAATGACCTGCGAAATTGCGAAACACAACTTGCGCACGCTACGGATCTCTTTATCGAGATAATAAACGGTTTTTCGACAAAAGAAGCCATAAAAAGTGACAATCGCGTTCAAGGTCATGACCGCGGAGACCTCCGAGACGCGAAAAAGCCTCTAATAAAAGCTTGAGCGTTTTTCTTTCATGGCTTCGCAACACTTTCCTACGTCATTGTCCACCGCGCCTCGGCTAATGAACGTAATTTAACTCATCTACGCTAATTAAATTATCAAAATGGGAGAGAGAAAAGCTGCGATGCTGCGAAAAGTTACGTACGAGACGAGCGAGTCGGCTCGCGTGACGCAGAATCGAGATTACGCGTGCTCTGCTCGACGCGCAAAAACACAAATTCACAAACGTCGAGTACGCACCTGTAAGACCGATTCGCATTTGGCGGTTTCGTCAAAATCCCACTCTGCACCGCTTCACACTGTCGACAGGATGAAAAGTTGGCGGAAACGTCTGCATTCGTGTTTCGACATGCCACACACGCGATTTGCCTCGTATCGGCGAGTGAACAAAAGTTTTTTTCACTACGAACTGCACTAAGATTATTCCGCGGGGTTTCGTTTACACGTCGAGGTCAAATTTGTTGACAACATTCGTAACTTCCGAACAAGTTCGATCGAATCGCGGACGCACGTTTTTTCCTCGTTTTGTTTGTAAACTCGTACGAAAAATCGAGCATTTTTTGTTATTGAGCGAGAGGATTCAAGTTTTCGAAATTACGCGCAGAGATTGAGGAGAACACGCGGCTCTGGTGTAAGCGAAACTGTACAATGAAGAAAAAAGCTCGGGAAACGAGCAGCCGCGTCTCTCGCGCGCATCTATTCTGTATTTACATCTATGCAAAGGCGCGTTTAACCGCCCCTAGCGGCCGGCGACGCCACCACTCACCGGTGTGTTTCTCCCGCGCATCCGCGAGAGCGTGCTTTATGTCATAACGGTCATAACAAGCTCTCTCGTTCAAAACAAAGCCCACGCAGTACGCACGCACCACTCGGCACACTATTACGTCTCGCTATAGACTAGACTTTTTTTCTTTTTTTTTTTACTTCTCTCGTGTGCGTCTATTAATAGACTTTGGAGCACGTTTCGTTTCGGATCTGCCGCGCGCGGATTAAACGCGATAATAAGGGTCTCGGTCAATCGCGAATGTTTATATATAACTGGCACGATCTGTGGACACGAATCAACGAGCCCATCAATGCATCATCGTCGATAAACGAAGCAAAAAGTAAACACACAAGACATTAGAACGTCGCGCGTCACTTTTCTGTTCAATATATAATTCGGCCTTGTAAACATACAAATTCGTGGAAAACGAGGGCGATGAGAAAAATGCTCGAAGGCGACGCAGTCGCGTGAAAAATTCACGTAAAAATCGAGAATATCAATATTTTTCTTAGGCTCTCGATAAACGAATGAGAATCTCGTTGTTGTCCCTTCGCGCGTGCCGAAATAACGTACGAAACTTGCGTATTTTTTTCCAAAAGTGTCTAGCGCGACGTTCCCAAGAAAAGTGAGAGGGAGCATCAGGCATCTCAAGGGACTCGCGAGATTTTCATAACAAAACTACGTCGCGAGTCTTTTTGGCCTCGCGTCCAATCTGGTTCGTTCGAAACGAAGAAAAAATGAAGAATTTGCGCTCGATCGCTCCTCCGTTAGTCCGAGAATCTTGCGTTTCTTTTCGCTCCCTTCCGAATTCAACTTGCGTCGTTTTTTCGGTAACTCAATTCGGTAACGCGAGAATGCGCGCGGGATTTGAAGTCGCGCAAGATTTACTGAGATTTTTTCGTATCGAATATCTCGCCCGATCACGAAGAGACACAATGGTAAACGTGACGTTTTGTTTGTTATGCATCAGTCGTGGCGATCGACATATCGATTGGTTTTTCGCGCCGGCCGTACGTGTGTGCGTTTTTTACACGCCTTGAACATCGGTATCCAATCGGGGAGAGTAACCCACGCCCTAGAACTCGCATCACGGCCAATATAAACGCTCTACGATCTTTCTCGGGATATTGCGATGAAGCTCTGTTTTTCTACGAATCTCTCGACTCACCAGCGCACAGGTAATTTATTTATAAATAACCGATTCTCATTTAGTACGAAATTCAAACGAAAACGGCGAAAATTATCTCTTAAAAAATCGTTCTTTCGAGCGACCGACAGATTTAAGAATTTTTCGATTTTTCCGGCTCGAGTGTCGCGAAAAATATAAACTCCAGTCGAAATTTCGACGTCAATGTGTAAAAAGCCCATCGAGGGTGTTTCTCAACTTTTCGTTTCGAGATCGGGGAAGCAGAACAGAGTTGGAACGTTTTTTTTGCTCGATTATAACGAGTAGATTGAAATAAATTTGTCGTTCGTTTTCCTGTGTACGAAATTGAATTCGTTGCAAGTTCGGGCGCCATCTTTTTTGTCTCCGTGAGAAATAAAGGTCGAAAGTGTCCTCGAACGGCGTGGAAGGAGGGAAAAGGCTACGAAAACTCTCACGCGTTTGTTTGGTCGCGTTTCGATATGAATTCGTCAAGATTTCCTCCATTTCGTGCGAAATTTTCGATTAAAAACGTTTTCCAATAAAAAGTCTCGCTCGAACGACAACAAATGGTCGGAAACTTCTTTGCTTGCCCTCCAGCTTCTCTCACTTTTATCGCTGACAAGTTGTTTTGCCAAAGACGATCATAAGCGTGTTTCTAACTAGCGCAATATCGCCCTCTCCCTCGTATTTTCTAGCGTTCTATATAGATTTGTGAGATGGACGCATGTGGCCTGGTCGCACTTCTAAAGATAGAGCTTCTCTCGATGTAGGGGCAAATCTGACCTTGTCCTTACGAGTTTATATAATCCCGGTGGCTTACTCACAAACGGTCAGTTGGTCGAACGGCCACTTCGCGTTTCGACCGTCATTATTTACATTTTCGACGTTCTCTCAATTTCGTCTTGTTTTTTTTTTTTTTTTCCTTTTTCTCCTACAAAAACCCGCGGCCCTTTCCCTCGATTCACAAATTCCCCGAACATTCATGTGAGGCGCTGTCGTCGGTTTTCTCATTCATGGTTTTCGACCGCAGATCGTGAGAATTTACACTTTTACCTTTAATCACGATGAACATTTATTTTACCGCATAATCTCCCGAGGGAAATTCAGGTCGCGGAGAAAAATCCTCTTCGCTCTGTTTCTTCTAAATTTTCGATGTTTTTGGCGTGAATTTTTCAGAATTTTCGATAAAACGATTATGTAGGCAAATAAAAGTGATTACGAACCGCGATAAATTCCATTTAGACACGTCAATTTCATCAGAATTCCCGGCACAAATAATTTTCTGGCGAATTAGTGAATTATTGTCAAGTTGTCGAGCAATTTGCTCCAAAAATTGACGATAATTCACCAACAAACGTGAATTTTCGAAGAAATTTCTCGGTCTGTGCAGTGGAAAAAATGGAAACCCCAAAAAATACGATAATTCGGTGACGAAAGTAAATTTTTGTAATCAAAATCGTGCCAATTTTTTTAAATGACCCAAAAAAAACTGAAAACTCAAAATTCAATAAAATTTTGGTGAAAAAAAAAATTCTCGGTCTGTTGGCAGTGGAAAAATGAAAACCCCAAAAAATACGATAATTGCGGAACAAAAATAAATTTTTGCAATCAAAATCGTGACAATTTTTTTAAATGACCCAAAAAAAACTGAAAACTCAAAATTTAATAAAATTTTGGTGGAAAAAAAAAAATTTCTCGATTTGTTTGCAGTGGAAAAAATGGAAACCCCAAAAAATACGATAATTCGGCGACAAACGTGAATTTTCGAAATCAAAATCGTGACATTTTTTTAAATTGACGCAAAAAAAATGAAAACTCGAAATTGCATCGAATGCTGCTGAAAAAAAATCGAAATTCATTCGATCTGTCAAAAAAAAAAGGAAAAAAGAGTTGTCGATGCGGTAATAGCGGAAAAGAAATGACTCGCATGCAATAAACAGGGAAGTGGTCGCATTCCCAAGTATTTAACATGGACAGACGACACAAACGAGCTCTCGGATGTTGAGCGAGACGAATGTGAATCGAAACGTCGCGCCCACGCGAATTTTGCAAGGTTGGACGTGAGCCGCGTGTGCGTGAGTGGGTGAAATTGTGCACGCGTGTCTATATGTGTTGAAAATACGAAAAGCGTGCGCCCTGTTCTAGAAAAAAATTTCGAGCGACACTTTTTGGCAATTTACTCCCAAATTTCGAATAAAATTCCAAAATTTTCTCGAAATTTGGCAAGTTCGACAACTCGACATCATCGATTTTTCCGGAAAACAAAACAATTTTCTTTTTTTTTTCTAATTTTTTAATCCCGCGCCTTTGAATTACGTGGAACAGCAAATTTTTTGAATTCCGAGATCGAGGAAAGTGAGGAAAGTAGAAAAATTAGTTTTTGGTGACGAAAAGCAATTTTGTCGATGTGGAAAAACGTGTTGGTCGCATTTTTTGACATAAATCAACAAACAATGCACGTGCGGAGCGCCGAGTGAACGCCAAGAGTTTTTTTTTTTAATCCGACACGAGGAAAAGGGAGACGCAGCGAGAGGCACGCGTACTGGACGTATAAAGCGAGGCACCAAAACGATAGAGACTCCGGTGAAGTAGGAGAACGCGACCTTGAGTGTACTAATTCGGTGCAAGCCGCGAGTCTCGTGTGTTTTCATTTTATATAGCATTGCGCGCCCACTATAATAAATTAATCGGGTCTCACACAACGCATGCATTCGGTTTTGGTCTTATTTGTGGAAACTTGATGAAAATTCTTATTATTATTCTCGCGATCCTCGAACAACGACGACACAACACACGAGGACATCGACAACGTTTCGCGATGACGTAGAAATTCAATCACGTCATAAAAACTTAATTATTTCCCCCGCAAATCATTGAAACGGAAAAATCATCATTTTCGGTTCAGCGTTTTTTCTGGCGATGGGAAATATTCATTTTTCTTAATTAACAATTAAATTCCGCACATACACAAGAAATTTGGTTTTTTTACATGAAAATTCATAAAATTCTCGATACCCGAGCAAATTGACTCGGAAAATCTACGATTTTCGGTTTTCACTATTTTTTAGGATGAAAAATTGAGATTTTTCGAAATTTAACAAAATTTCATGCATACACAAGAAATTTTATTTTATTTCCATGAAAATTCATATAATTCCCGATATTCGAGCAAATTGACACGGAAAAATGCCAAATTTCGGTTTCGACTATTTTTTAGGATGAGAAATTGACATTTTTCGAAATTTGACCAAATTTCATGCATACACAAGAAATTTAATTTAATTCACGTAAAAATTCATGAAATTCTCGATACCCAAGCAATTTGACACGGAAAAAATTACAATTTTCGGTTTTGACTATTTTTCACGATGTAAAAGATTTTTCGAAACCCAAACAACGAAAAATTCGTGCATTACACAATTTTTTTCATTTTATTCGCACAATAATTTATTTTCCACATAATGAAAATTGCCCAAAGTTTGAAATTTGATTGAAATTAATATCACTAAATATTATATAAAATGAGAGAAAGACTGAGAAGGTGAATGGATCATCGATGGTAGGAAGAAAAAGCGACAGTTTAGGGACCGCGGAAGGGAGCATCAGAAAAATAAACGATTCGTCATTGATTGGACGCTGTCATTCGAAAAGCGAACGCGCGGTCATGCGGTTCGTGATCAGCAGCGATATTTCCTCCGTTTGACAAAACGAGGCCAGAGCCGACACTCCTTTTGTATTGTATTCGCGCAAGGGAAGGATAGTCGCCGAAAGGCAATCCGAAAGGCAATCGTTCCAAGACATCGTCGAAAATTTTCTACGATAAGATTCGAGCATTGGATCGACCTCGATATACCAAATTAAAATTTCATTAGTTCCATTCGTTTGGTCACGAGATTCGAATCTAGGGCAAGTCTCGCTAATTGAGTTCAATTACAATTTCCAATTACACGCTGATAATTGAAAAAAAGGCCGAAAAACGACTTTCAATATTTAATCGACGAAAGAAAAGTGAATTTTCGTATTTTTTGTGTTCCGCTCGATGCATTTAGATTTTTTGGTCAAAATCATTTTGTTGCATTTCTCAACTTTGTACGAATGGTGAAAAAAAAAAGATTTTACAAAATCGTGTCAAAAAAACGTCGTGACCTTCAAAAGACACAAAGAAGTGGATTTTCATGGTGTTTTTGTTTCTCACGGATTCATGCACGTATTTCCATCTTTTTTTGGTCATTTTGACCGACCGAATCGATTTCGATCGGATCGATTCGATTTTGATCGAATTTGGACGAATGGCGAAAAAAAAAATTTCCAAAATCGTGTCGAAATGCCCTCTCGAGACTAAAAAACCTTGTGACCTTGAAATCACAAAAAAAAACCGATTTTCATAGTGTTTTTTTGTTCTTTTTGGATTCACAGCTGCGAAGCAGAGTCCAGATAACGAGAAGCAAAATGGGGAAATCGCGATGGTCGTGGCTCGATCTGTTGCTGTTGATGGCAGCAGCGAGTTTGGTACCGGAAATCGATGGCAAGTGCGAGTTGACGCCCCTGCAGGGGGATCGAACAATCGCGTACGTTTGTGTGAACGGAAACTTGGCGGACATCGAAGAGATTCCGGGGGATGCGGAATGGATAGAGTTCACAGTGTCGCGTATAAACAATTTGCCATCCGGTGTATTTTCTCGGTTTGGGAATCTTCGTCGTTTGACGTTTTATAATTGTGACTTGAAGCATTTGAGCCACGAGGCTTTTCGAGGTTTGAGCGAGCTGGAATGGCTGGTCATGTCGAACACGAGGATCGACGTTGCGCGAGCTGCGCAATTTCGTCACTTGAAAAACCTGCGAAGATTGACACTAGATGGCGCTGGACTCGTTTACGTCGAACCGGAAGTCTTTCACGGGCTGGGAAAGCTCGAAACTTTGAGCTTGCGCGACAACGATCTCGATTGCTTGCCGATCGAGGCTTTGGGCGCGTTGAGAAATCTGAAAACTGTACAAATTGGAAAAAATCCATGGCTCTGCGACTGTCGATACTCGCTCGATAAATTCTTCGCTGATCGCACGATCGAGCGCGGTCCCGGCGACCAAGCCGATTGCGTGGCGCGAAACGCAAGTCACGTCCGTAGAAATTGGCCCGCATTCACGCAGCAGCGCTACAGCGGCTACGATTGTATGACGACTCTGGAGTATCCGGAACTGCCGAGAATCGGGACGAACGAGCAGGACGTTGAACCTTATCGAAAAGGACGTTTCGAGTGGCGAGAAATGGTCGGAAACGGAATCCAAAGCCTGGACAAACTGCCCGAAGAAATCGTCTGGATCCAACTGTTCGATGTTCCCATTCCGGTTTTGCCACGTTACGCTTTTTTCCGCTTTGGAAACACTCTCCGGAGCATCGAACTCAGAAACTGCGGAGTTGACATTATCGAGCGAGAAACCTTCGCCGGTCTTCACAAACTCGAGAGACTCTCCCTCATTGGCAATCATTTCGTCACCATCGATCACGGATGGTTCCGAGATCTGACTCGCCTCACCGACCTCGTTCTCAGTCACAATCGAATTGAGACGTTCGGCGATAACGCTCTCATTCATCTCGCCGCTTTGAGACGTCTCGACCTCACCGGCAATCGGCTCAAATGCCTCGAACAACATCACCTTCGCGGCCTCGTATCTCTGCAAAAACTTCAGGCCACCGATAATCCCTGGCTGTGCGATTGTCGACACGATTTGGAACGCCGCCTCACCACAATGAGAATCGGCTATGACATCAGCTCCGGAAGGTGCGATCTCCCTGGCCAGACATCATATTTTCAAGCGCACTATCAAAATCAGGTAAACATGAACCGGGAACGATGCTCGAGTTTGCATCGTCGTAATGCAACGAAATTCTGTTTTTTCTTTACCCCGCGATCTCGAGATTCTTATTCGATATTTTTTCAGTATTATCCAAACCCAAAATCGGTACGAAAATTGTCATCGTTTTTTAAATAGAACGAACCATCAATGGGAAAAAGAATTTTTATCCATCACCCGATCCAGCCTCTTTTACTATAGATCTAAAACTACTTTCCTGATTTTCTTCACATTTTTTAAACCAGCCCAAGTGCAGTAAAAAACGACATGACACCCCAGAACCATGTGTGTCTAGGAAAGTGCGCTAATTGTCGTGTCTCTACACAGAGAGTCGATGCGACTCGTTCCAATTTTCTGGTAAATTTAATTTTCAAATAGCAAAGAAGACTGTCCCACTTTTTTTTTTCAAAAAATCAGTTTTCGTTGCTTTTTATCAACGATGAGAACTTCAACGTCGTTAGTTTCCTCAACGACTCTGTTTCATACGCGGACAAATATCGAAAACTAATTCCGTACGCGCTCGAGCGTGGAAACAATTGAAAATATTAATTTTACCAATAATTCGAACGGAGTAAATTCATCATTTTTCGAATACAATTATCGCAGGAGACTCCGACACAATTTTCAATTTGAATTCACAAAAAAGCAAACTGAATTTACAGATTTGTGAATTCGTGAAAAAAATCAGTTTTACGCGTACAAATATCGAGTAAATATGGTAATTATGTGATTGTAGAGTCATTGGAACTCGAGCACGACAACGAGCGGAAAAATTCGTTGGAGTTGGGCTTACGAGGTTCGTCGTCCGAGTACTCCAGTGATAATTCGACCGAGCATGCCTTACGTGCCACCGCCAGTTACGAGTACAACCCTAAAGCCTGTAGCACGTCCCGGGGGTTGTCATTTGGTTCGTCAATCGTTGGGACACGGTAGAGAAGGGAATAAGATCGAGAGTTGTATTTGTACGAGAGCTTCATTGGTGGATCTTGTTCAAGTGCCTGACACGCTGGACACGATAGTTTATTCGGGCTCGATAATCCCGACGATCCACAACGACGCATTCCGTAAATTCGGGCGTTATTTGAAGCGTCTGGAATTGCGTGATTGCGGAATCCAAAGTATCGAGCGTCGAGCATTTTACAACTTGTGGATTCTCGAGACTCTGATAATTCGTGGCAACGACCTTGACTACATACAATCCGAATGGTTCGAGGAAACAACAAACCTGAGAAGACTCGATTTATCAAGAAATGGGATAACTCGAATTTCCAATGGTGTTTTCGATAAACTGCCTTACCTAATTGCCCTCGACGTCTCCGACAACCGTCTGAACTGCATTGGCATCGAGCACCTCGAGTCCCTTCGATATCTCAGCGAATTGGAAATCCCTGGCAATCCATGGACTTGCCTGTGCATCACGAGACTCGTTCAACTCATGAAGGAAAGATCCATCACCTGCAAATGTAATCCTGAAGCTCTTCTCCGTACCAACGAAGGTGGTTGGGGCTGCAACGGCCTAACTCCCGACTCCCTGAGCATTCCGGGGTGAGCCAAACGCGTCTATGGAAAACCAAACATTTCATTATAAAATTATTCCATCACGAAAACGTCTTGTTTGAATTTTTTTTCATTTTTTTATGGTTTTTATTTGCTTGTATACTTTTTATGGTTTCTTCATACACTATTTCCTATGGTTTTTCCTTATTCATGTACTTTTTATGGTTTTTCATATTTATGGAACTTTTTTAATGGGTTTTTCGCCGTAAAAAAAAGTGAGAATCCAAAATGAGCATGGGAACCTCAATGGGGTTTTTTTACATGGTTTTTTATGGTTTTCCTTATTGACATACTTTTTTTATGGTTCTTCATATTTATGGAACTTTTTTAATAATTTTCTTCGCCGTAAAAAAACTGAGTATCCAGAAATGAGCATGGGAACCTCAATGGGTTTTCTTTTTTACATGGTTTTTTATGGTTTTTCCTTATTCATATACTTTTCATGGGTTTTCATATTTATGGAACTTTTTTAATGATTTTTTTCGCCGTAAAAAAACTGAGAATCCAGAATGAGCATGGGAACCTCAATGGGTTTTATTTTTTACATGGTTTTTTATGGTTTTTCCTTATTCATATACTTTTCATGGGTTTTCATATTTATGGAACTTTTTAAATAGTTTTTTCGCCGTAAAAAAACTGAGTATCCAGAATGAGCATGGGAACCTCAATGGGGTTTTTTTTACATGGTTTTTTATGGTTTTCCTTATTGACATACTTTTTTTTATGGTTTTTCATATTTATGGAACTTTTTTAATGGGTTTTTCGCCGTAAAAAAACTGAGTATCCAGAATGAGCATGGGAACCTCAATGGGTTTTCTTTTTTACATGGTTTTTTATGGTTTTTCCTTATTCATATACTTTTCATGGGTTTTCATATTTATGGAACTTTTTAAATGGTGTTTTCGCCGTAAAAAAAACTGAGAATCGAGAATGAGCATGGGAACCTCAATGGGTTTTCATTTTTACATGATTTTTATGGTTTTTCCTTATTCATATACTTTTCATGGGTTTTCATATTTATGGAACTTTTTAAATGGTTTTTTCGCCGTAAAAAAACTGAGAATCGAGAATGAGCATGGGAACCTCAATGGGTTTTCTTTTTTACATGGTTTTTTATGGTTTCTCCTTATTCATATACTTTTCATGGGTTTTCATATTTATGGAACTTTTAAAATGGTTCTTTCGCTGTAAAGTAACTGAGAATCGAGAATGAGCATGGGAACCTCAATGGGTGTTTTTTTTCCATGGTTTTTTTATGGTTTTTCTGATTTATATACTTTTTCATGGGTTTCTTTTTGGCTGTCTGAAAATACTGGAAATACGAGCACGTGAATCTCAAGTTTTTTTTTTTTTTTAATATTCAAAAATTTGCCCATCTTTTTATCGCTTCGTAGAGTTTTGCTGATAAAATTTTCACCTTATGGGGATTGGGCGATCCACAGAATCTTGATGGTTCATCATGGAACGAAAGTCATTGAGTCGATGTTTTATTTTTACTTTGCAGGCCCTCACAGCCGCGTCCAACGATATCGAGACCAACGAGCATGAGACCATACACGACAACGACAACGAGTACTCAGCCACCGTTCGTGGAGCCACCACCGCCATGGACAATGAGCGGATCGTGTTACGAGAGCCACGAAGGGACCAAAGAATCGTCGAAAAACACTTGGTATCATTGCGCCAATGGCGACATTAGTTTGCTCCATAAAATTCCGAGTTACATCACCAAAATCGAGATAATCGATAGTTACGTGCCACGTTTGACGCCAATGACTTTCTCCCGATTCGAAAATCTGACCGAACTCGTGCTCAGAAATTGCACTCTTCGGGATATCGATGTTGAAGCATTTTCCGGTCTTTACAGACTCGAGAAATTAACCCTTCGCGACAATCGATTCACCATCGTGAAGAATGGATGGTTCAAAGACAATAGAAATCTCGTTTGGCTCGACATGAGCGACAATTATTTGACTGAAATCGAAGCTGGCGCTTTTGAGACTCTCGAAAGACTCGAATATTTGAATCTCGAAGGCAATGATTTTCAATGTTTCTATACCAGTTGCCTTCTCAGCTTGCCAAGATTAAAACAATTCGAGTTTGCTAGAAATTCATTCAAGTGGAGATGCTGGCAAGAACTTCGTCAATTTCTTGAAATTCGCGCCATCGGCTACACTTATTACACGTGTCCCCACAACGGCAAAGATCTTGTGAGAAATTTACTCAGAGACGATAATCTCCAAGCGGCTCAAACTTCCAGTGCCCATCGCATCATTCTTCACCTTTATTTACTCGCTACACTTTTCTCCATTCACAGTATTAGCAGCTTCGCTTTCGCTTGACAGTTTTCCCATCGAGCCTTTGGCCTTGACATATTCTCCAAAAAAAATCTGTCAATTCGATTCATTTTCATTCGCGTTAAGCAATTTTTTTTCTCTCTTCATTATTTTTACCGATTTAATGATTTTTTCACCATTTCCTTAGTCCCCAATCAACGGCCTCGCTCCAGGGCAATTCAGCAGTAGTTTTTATCGGCTTGACGACGAGATTATCCCAAAAGTCAAGATTCAAAACGAGCGAATTACTCAATCGTAATTACTAAATCGAAATCGAAATTCATAAACATTGCAAATTTTAATGAACGTGGAATCGTTTTTAATTGATTTGACGATCGATCGAAATATTTTCGGCGATTTTTTCACCAGCAAAACGCGTTGCCTTTGAAATCATTTTTTTGATGCTGGAAAAAGCAAAAAAGTTTGGAGTTAGGCCGAAAACGACGGGCCCCGAATCGCACAACAGTCAAATTCGTGCGTGAGAACATTTGGAAGCCTCGCGAGAATGTTGGTCAAGGCCCCACTTAATTAGGCACAATTAATTAGATAAATTATCAGTACAAATTAGAAAATAACGCATAGCCATGAATATAAAGTTACGTTTCTATTCGATATTAATCGAAAATGCATATCACATTTGAATATAATTAATTGGGAGAAATAAATCACATTAAAAATTCTGCTTCGTTAGTGAAAACCGGATTTTTCCGTCTCCCGCGGCTTCAAAAGCTTATCACGAAAACGGACATCGAATGATTACTGTAAATATAAATTATATTTATTACTAATTCTAAAACGAATTTGCTGGATAAAAAAATGTTACGATCTTGAAAAACTGCCCATTAAAATTAATGTATTTTAATTTTTTAATTCAAATTGCGCTGACGTCTCCATGCACGTAAATAACAATAAATAAGTTAATTGAAATAAATAATTTAATTATTGAAAAATTGCGTTTCCAATTTAACATCAGAAAAACACGAAAAAAAAAATAATTTTCGGAAATAGCAGAGCGTGGTTTCGATCCACGGACCTCTGGGTTATGGGCCCAGCACGCTTCCACTGCGCCACTCTGCTGTGTTGAAAATCACACTTGTTAAAAGTGTTCATATAGAAATTAACAAATTTCCCCATAAAATAAGGGTTTGGATGGCTGAAATGTGAATTTTTTGAATTCCGAACCAGCGTATGCGAAATGTCGTATTTTTAAATTACAGAAACCTATTATAAGGGATTATATATTTATTTTTTATTGACGCGAGCGTTTGGACTGAAATTTCCGATTCCGGGCGGTGGCGCCATCTGCTTCGAGAACTGGATCAAGCTTGAGCAGAGGGATCGGTCGGTATCTCGCGCGACTGTGAGCAGAGTGCGAGAAAGCTGCAATTATTAAAATCGAAAATTCATCCCCCACGATTTTTTCGATTACGAAAACTCTTGGTCGGCGCATTTTTGCCATCGTCCTGCGTTCGCTGACGAAGCCTTTTCGTGATTAGTCAATCCGACGTGAGAGAATCTTCATTTAGAAAACTCGAAGTGAGGTTCGCGGATGCATGAACTGAGCTACAGATGGCGGCACTTTGCAGTTTGATGTGCTTCGAGAAGGTTGCGCTGACATCTTGGAATTCTAAATCGACTTACAGCCAAAAGATGGCGCCACCATGCAGTTTCCTCGCGAAAATTCGTTCTACATCGTCAATCTCGTGTATTTATTTTTTCTAATACGATGTTTCGTTTGTTTATGAATTGAACGATGATTGGGTTGGAACTTTTTGGAAATCTGGCCACATGTCCGTTCGGGAGCCCATGAATTTGCTCATGATTTCGTGGTTGAATGCAACGCGAGTTCGTAACATGCTCGGCGCGCGCAGACAGATTTAATTGTGCAATTAATTATATTCAGGTTTTTAAGTGCTGTTTAGAGGCGGCATCTCTATCCACGGTTGGTCGTTTTCGTCTACTTATTTACCATTAAGGGGTCCGGGGGCGGAAGAAGGAAAGCGCGCAGCAACACGAGCGAGAACAACGTCGATGCGTCAGACTCTCTAGCGCGACGAAACGAAACCCGACAAGATTGAGCCTGCACATACTTGTCCGGCTGAGAGAATATGCGAGGGGGTTTTGGTTACGAGCGCGCGTGACTGTAGCGCTGCATGAAAATTGCTTCTAAACTTGTTTTTCAAAGATCGAATAAATCAAATGTGCGGATAAAATGATTGGAAATTATTGATTTTTCATTCGATCCATGCTGTCGCGTCGCATCCTCAATTTCCATCAGAAACACTGCCCGGCGATCGAATTCTTCGTACACGCTTCGTAAAAGGAAACTTTTCTAACGGCTGCGCCATCTTGTTGAGCGATGATGCAACACACATCGCCCTAAACCCCAATCATTTTTTTTCTCAACATCTACTACGCGTGGATTTCGTACATCATAAAATTCTCACGATGCAAAAGCATCGCCCGAGCCTCGCATGATTATTTTCGGGCAAGTTAACGAGCTGGCCTGCGTTTTTTGGCCAAATTATACGATGCTCCAAAAACTATCCCGTGTACACACGCCACACGGAGCACGATTTTGTACCGTTTTCTGTGTTCGATCAGCGGCGAAAGTTGTAATGTCGGTCTCTGTGTGCTATTTCGAACGTTGGATGCGACGTTGCCGCTTCTCCCAACGTTCCTCGTCGCGCCTTCGCTACGAAATGCTAAACTCATTTCCGACACGTGCACACACGAGTCGTCACTCTCTGGAGTAATGATTGAAAGAAAAAAACCGACGAATAAGCCCGCGGAAACGGCGAAGGACAAAAGTATTTTTTCTATCTCGCTGTACATGCACGAGGGAGGAAACTCCGATCGAAACGACGATACCGCTAAATTCTGTGCGCGATTGAATCTTCCGTTGATATATTTTCATTTTCGCCTCGACGTAAATTGCGCTAATTCGCAATATGGCGGAACCGAAGCCTTTTTTTTTTTAAACGGTTAATTTTTATAGTATATTCAAAAAAAGTTTGCATCGAATATCTGAAATTCATAACCGAACCGCGTGTTCAGCGTGTTTTTGTTCTTTTTTTTAACAATTTAAGGTCGTTTTTCATTTTCTCGATAAAAAACGATACTTTACGACGACAGCGCCGCCATTGGTAATTGATAACACTAACAAAAATGTCGATGTTTCTCGCATTTTTGAAACTTTTGCTACCAGGACTTTGTGCAATAAAAATAGACGAGAGTGTCTTGAAAATATTGTATGGAAAATGGAGTAAAATCGTGACTCATCACCGTGTTCGGTCACGAGTGATAATCGAAAATCGAGCGAGAGGTTTAACGAGGGAATAAGCATGAAATATTGAAAATATCGATCGGACCATGGGAGCAGATTTGAATCCAACAAGCGCGCCGCAGCGGTTGGTTCCAGATTCGAGAATGGTTTTGTAGAGTCGTCGTGAACTTGAATAGGCCTCGCGGAATCGTTTCGAGTGTGGTATACGATGGAATAAAACGTGGCAACGTTGTACTGCGTGTGTCAAGTTGCGCAGCACGAACAGGCCGTGAGCGAGGCCCGAGGTCCGAGAACGGGCCACTGCCGCCAAGCAGCTATCGTCGTCGAACGATCAGCCGCGAGGGGTGCGAGGGGAATCGAGTCTTTTGGGTCGAAGCGAGCAGAGAGAGGGGATTCATAAAAGTTTTCCATGGCACGTTTGTGTACAGAAGAGCGCGCAGTAGCGTTGGGCGATTTACAGGAAAGGTTCAAGTGGGGCGAGGGGAAAGCTGGACAAGGCGGCGGTGCGCGACGTGTGGGGTAAGCTGCGCAGCAAAACTGCGCGCGCGCCCACCACAGCTGAATCTCGCCGATTCTAAACACACACACCACGTCTCCGCGCTCTGCTATAAAGCAAAACATTCTTTCAAACTGTATTTGCACACCGTTCTATTCAATAAAAATGTATTTTCATTTATCCAAAAAAACAATTCGTTCAACGTTGAAAATTACATGAACAATGCATTTTTCGAAATGTGGAATGCGGAAAAGTTTGAAATAGTCGAACGCGTCTTGGGAGCGAAAGGGAGAAACGATATATAGAAAAATAACAGAAATTTCGGTTCGTTTCCTTCCATCCCGTAGCCCCCTCAAAAATTTCTTCGTACAATCGTGTTGTAAGAGAGAAAAAGCGAGAGAGCTGGTTGGCTCGGAGATTGGAGCAAGTGAAACGGTGAATGTGTTTTATACGCAGTGCGAGGCATCTGGTGGCGAATACAGGCGAGGCACGAAGGCGGTGTCTTTGTGTGAGTCGAGGAAAAACAGAGAGAGAGAGAGCGCGAGCGATAGCGCTCCCTGCTCATGTTGAGACGAGTCCGCGACGAGTCGTTTCTCGTGTTTCGTTTGCACACGCGCAATCGCTTTTACTCGGCTGCTTCCACACGCTCTTATTACCGACGTGTCGTCCGATGTACATATGCTAAAAAAAGGACAAAGATACGCTTTGCGAGCGGTTAGGTAGGAACCTTGTCTAGCTACGATAATAGTAGAAAGAGCGGGAAAGAGGAGAGCGCGTGAGAGACAGCGAACGAGTGAGCGAGCGCAAGAGAGAAAGGAAAGGGACGGGACGGTTTGCCCCCCCCACCACAGAGACTTACCACTACAAACTCGGAGTGGCAAGTCTCGCTGGCGTGTATCCAACTGAGTAGAGGATCGACGTCGACCCGACGATCGTCGAAACACAGTGTGGCGCGTTAGTGAATGCGCGCACGGTAAAGCTTTTAAAAGATATCGAAATAAATGCGATTCTTCCGCTCAACCGTTTCGACGACCAACAGTCCAAACAGTCCAGTATTTTATTTGACAAATCGAATCTACGCGAGTGCGCGATAAACTTGAGTTCCAAGTGTTAACGTGAAAAGTGAAGGAAAAAAAAATACACGGCGGTTTTGGTGGTACGAGCTTCATGCGGCTAAAAGTTTAACTCGATTTTTTTCTCCTTACCTTCGTGTGTGGCTAATCGACGTTCTCGCCAAGTAAAAAAGCTTCGCAATGCCCCTAAGCATCAAGGTTAATCTTCGGGTGACCGGCCACTGTAATCAGGGCGGTCGAAAGTACATGGAGGACATGTTCAGCGTTGCCTATCAGCAAACTTCCGATGACAAGGATTTGGAATATGCTTTTTTTGGCATTTTCGACGGACACGGCGGCGGCGAGGCTGCCACATTCGCCAAAGAACATCTCATGGATATTATTGTTAAACAACGCAACTTTTGGAGCGACAAAGACGAAGACGTTCTCAGGGCCATCAAAGACGGATACATCAACACTCATTACGCCATGTGGCGAGAACTCGGTGAGTTTTTTTCACAACACTGTTTTTTTTGTCTCTCGAAAATTTCCAACCACACTCGCATATATACGTTGACAGAACGGCGTTCGGAAAAATAATAATCGTTTGAAAATTATTCTTCGTCGCGTTTCGAACGTGCGCGCATGTTGAACAACAACAAAAAACAACAATTAACAGAATGATTCGTCATTAAAAAGCGCGGGCAATGATAAATTTACATTCAACTTAGAATTCTCCGAGATTTCTTCCACCACCCTCTCCCGCGTATTTCCCCTTCCATGCCCCGCTCGCCACCTCGACAATTTAGGTTATGTAACGATCCAGCGCAACTAACCTCAAAATTGCTTCGATCGTAATTTTTATTCGTAATGTCGTTTTTAATGATGCTCCGTTGATCGATTCTATGGGAATCACTCTCGCTCTCCGTTTTTCGAGATGAATTTCGAGAAAAAGCCAAGAAATCGTAATTTTATCGATTCTCAGACAAATGGCCGACGACCGCCTCGGGCTTACCGTCAACCGCGGGAACAACCGCGAGTATCGCTTTCATAAGAAAAGGCAAAATTTACATCGGCCACGTCGGCGATTCCGGCATAATTTTGGGCTATCAGGAAGAAGGCGATCCGCAATGGAAAGCCAAGGCGTTGACAAAAGATCACAAACCGGAAAGCGGCCCGGAAATGATCAGGATTCAAGAATCCGGCGGCAAAGTCGTCAGCAAATCTGGCGTTCCCCGCGTCGTTTGGAACCGACCCAGAATCGGCCACAAAGGTCCGGTCCGCAGATCCACGCACATCGACGAAATTCCGTTTCTCGCAGTCGCACGATCTTTGGGTACAAAATTCTCCGCATTTTTTCGTCTCAGCCTCATATACTTTTCAATGTTTTTCACTCACGCGTTTCTTTCAGGTGATTTGTGGAGTTACAACTCGGAGCTCGACACTTTTGTCGTTTCTCCTGAACCGGACGTCAAAGTTGTCACCGTCGATGTCAAATCTCAGCGATGCCTCATCTTCGGCACCGACGGCCTGTGGAACATGCTAACGCCTCAGGCTGCCGTCGCTATCGTCCAATCCGCAGAGAGACATAACGAAAAACATCTCATTGCCTCGCAACAGACCGGACACGGAGTACGCGCGTTCATTTAATCCTTTGCCGACTAATTTTCATTGTGCCAATGGCAAAATAGTCAATTATTCGAATTATTGAACCTAGAACGCTATTTTTTATGACGCTCAAGTTTGCAACGTTCGAGAGCAACGAAAAATTCTTGCTCTATTAATTTTTCCTAGAATTTCAAAAACCATGACGCGAGATTCGCGAGATTCTCATTAAATATTTGGTCGGGACAACGAAACGATCTTTTTTTAGAATCTAAACCCAAAATCGGTACGAAAATCGTCATGGTTTTTGAAATTCAACGAAAAATCAATGGAGAAAGTATTTTTCGTTGAATTTCAAGATCCATCACGATTTTCGTACCGATTTTAGGTTTTGATCCTAAAAATAAATGTTTTTATTGTCCTGATCGAATATTTCACAAGATTCTCGAGATCTGATGACGAAAAAACGGAATTTCGTTGCAAACTTCATTGTATTTTTTTTTTCCACTTTTTCCGCTGATCTGGGATCGTAAATGACCTTGAGACTGAAGTTCCCAACGTTGGGGTCCAACAAAAAATACTTTTTCTACTGATTGTTTGTTCAATTTCAAAAACCATGACAATTTTCGTACCAATTTTGGGTTTGGATCCTAAAAAAATCCTCGTTTAATCGTCCGGACCAAATATTGAACAAGAATCTTGAGATCTGCTCAAGAAAAAAAACCGAATTTCGTTCCATTCCAACGATGCAAACTTCAACGTCGTAAATGACCGAAATTTTGGAAAATTCATGTCTCTGGTCGAATTTAACGAAAAGCTTTCAACTTGGGCTGATTCTCTTCGTTTTTTAATGCAGGATCGCTCGAGCCTGTGGCAATTTTGCTAAAAGTCAAAAAATTGGTCCAAAATGCGGCAAAGCGATGGAAAAAAAACTAAGGGAGTTAGAGACGCTTACGGTCGATTTTGACCCCAGAGTAACGTTCTAGTGTCAATAAGTTTCGCTTTGATTGTTTTTACTTAATTTTGGCCATTTGGAATCTGAATTTACTAGAAGTTGATCAAAAAAACCGAATTTTCGTTGGACATTGGTCGTTCAACGATGCAAAGTCTTTAGAATCGTAAAGATAAAATATTGATGAACCGAACGTGATGCACATTCCCGAGATCGTGTAAAAACGTGATGAAGCGTGATCGGAAAAGACGAACATGGTTTCTGTTTTTTCGTATTTCCGGTCGTGTCGATCGAGGAGAAAATTTATTCAAAATAGATTGAAAATCATTTTTTTTAAGCACAGTTACTGGAACGAATGTTTTTTTTTATTGAATAATGCGATTAAATGAAGAATTTTTTGGTGCAGCAAGCGGACGTTCAGATGTGGATAAATCCCTCGAAAAGTTTGGTCGACACCGCTTTAGAGAGATGGTTCACGACGAGATTACGCGCGGACAATACAAGCGTCGTTACTCTCATGCTCGATCCCCCGGGACCGTCTCGTAGCGAGGTAAGTTCAAGATAATTGGCCTTGGAATTCGCGAATCTGTAAATTCAGTTTGCTTTTTTGTGAATTCAAATTGAAAATTGTGTCCGAGTCTCCTGCGATAATTGTATTCGAAAAATGATGAATTTACTCCGTTCGAATTATTGGTGAAATTAATATTTTCAATTGTTTCCACGCTCGAGCGCGTACAGAATTAGTTTTCGATATTTATCCGCGTATGAAACAGAGTCGTTGAGGAAACTAACGACGTTGAAGTTCTCATCGTTGATAAAAAGCAATGAAAACTGATTAAAAAAAAAAAAAAAATGTGGGACAGTCTTCTTTGCTATTTGAAAATTAAATTTACCAGAAAATTGGAACGAGTCGCATCAACTCTCTGTGTAGAGACACGACAATTAGGGCACTTTCCTAGACACACATGGGTCTGGGGCGTCATATCGTTATTTAATGCACTTGGGCTGGTTTAAAAAATGTGCAAAAAATCAGGAAAGTAGTTTTGGATCTATAGTAAAAGAGGCTGGATCGGGTGATGGATAAAAATTCTTTTCCCCATTAATGGTTCGTTCTATTTAAAAAACGATGACAATTTTCGTACCGATTTTGGGTTTGGATAATACTGAAAAAATATCGTTTTATTGTCCTGAGAAAATGTCGAATAAGAATCTCGAGATCCGGTAAAGAAAAAACAGAATTTCGCTGCATTCCGGCGTTTCCGGCTTAGAGAGGTTTAAAAAATGTGAAAAAAATCGGGAAAGTTGTTTCGAAAGTTAGTTTTGAGAAATTTACGTGTCTACGGGGCGTTAATAATTAAAATAATTAATGAAAAATGGATTTTTCGTAGAATGATGCAAATTCCATCATCATGAAAACTAAATATTTCGTTTGTGTTGTAAAGGTGCTGATGAGTCGAAAGAACGAGAGCGTGTCCGTATCGAAACCGGAAGTGACGCCGATTCCGCGAGCAGTGACGCCAATCCTGCCGTCGGAGAGTGTAGCGGAGGCTCCAGAAGTTGCGGTGACGTCAGCAGCGTCGATGGACGAACAAGTATCGAGTCCAAAAGTTGTCGAGACTTGGAAAGCGGCGCTGGACGAGTCTCCGGAGGAAACATCGGAAAAAAGAGTTTCGAGCGAGATCGCAGAGTCGCCAAAATCGACGAGCGACACTGTGAAAGGTGATGACGCGACCGAGGACCCGACGATCGCGGCCTCGACCAGTCGGGAGAGCATTCAAGTCGCGGAAATCTCGTCGAGCGACATTTTCGAGGAAAATGCCAAGCCAGCGATCGAAGATTCCTCGGAAATTGAAGCGGCGACCGACGCGCTTGAAACTGTCAGCAGCAACGAAAATTCCGAGAGTTTTAGCACGTGCGAACCGACGCGCGAAGAAACGCGAGACGTCAAAACAATCGCGAACAATCCAACGACCACGGAGCGAAAAACTCCATCGAAAAAAGACAAATCAGGCCCTGGCTTGTCGGTTCTTTTACGTCAAAATGCATTTTGCGGCTCCTGCGAAGAGCTTCAAAACAGACCGAGGCTCAGACGCGACGTTCGCCGTCCTTATTCTTCCGTGAATTTGGATCGCAGCCTCGAGCCGAGAGATTCGACGGCCGGAAACGCCGGAATCTCGAGCGTTGCGCCCAGAATGCAAACGGGTCTTGTCGTGACGCACATGACGGACCCGAGATCCGGAAGACGCCAGATTCTTTCGGCACCGGGAGGGTTTCGGAGCGAGAGACAAAAAACGTTTTACGCCGGAAACGGCGTATCGACGAGATTGAAACAAGATTTGTCGGGTTTGTCGAAAATCGAAACTTGCTGCGAAAATCCTGGCAAAAGTTCGAATCCAACGAGCTCGATCGAAGGGACAGCCGTCGTTGGCTCAAAACGCCGACACAGCTCGACGTCCGAACGTGCCGAAGCGCCCAAGTGTTCCGCGATGCCGGAGCCCTCGACGAAACGAAGGACGCGCTCCGAGGATCGTCCTGGCGGACCAACCGACGAAAACGATCCGTCGAATCAGGAACAAGTTTGTCAGCAACAAGCGCAACCGCAGCAACAACACAGTCGACTTCGATGGCCCGAGGAATCGATTTGTTCCTTGAGATCTCGACGAGCAAGTTCCACGAGCTCGAATTCCGGAGCCGCGAGTTGTTCGTTAAATCCACAAGAAAAATTACCTTCCCCGACCTCTTTCCAGCGTCGCAGTCTCGAGAAAAAAGCCACGCCCGTCAAGACCATCCGAAGGCCCTCGATCAACGGATCCAGTCGGCCACAACTTCGCGCAAGTTTCGCTCTCAGAGAATGGGACCAGAGCAAATCTGGACATCGTCCCGCGTGCTCCGCTCGCTCGAGACTCAATCGCACCGTCGCCGGCGTCATCGGCTCCACTAAAGATTCCTCTCCCGTTCCCAGCCTCCAGCGTTGGTTAAGATCCGACACTCTCGCGGCCACACCCGTCAAAACTCTCAGATCTCGTAACGTCGACATCGACGGCCACACTATTCCGGCTCAAGTTGCTCATCAATACGGTATCGTCAAGCCCAACCGATTGTCTCTACCAGCCAAAATCAAACTCGCTAACAAAGTCAGCAAATCCACCTCCGCAGCTTCCTCATCCTCATCCGCCACTTCCGTTTCAACTCCCTCTTCGTCAAACTCGTCCAACAACTTGCCCAACACCAAATTAACCAAACAAAACGTCTCCGTGACCAACAGCAACGTCACAACGAGCAACGCCAATTCTGGCACTTCCTCCAGCTCCGCTATCACCAAACGTGTCAAATCTCCTTACAATCCCGCCGCCCGATCAGCCCTCGGCACACGATCGCGTCTCAAACGCCTTGGCAAATAAATTTCTACCTTTTTTTTCACCCTTTTCCCTCTCATCGTTTCTTACCGATTACCAAGCACAATTTCCGCAACTTAATTGCGAAAAATCCTCAATTCAACATCAACTTTTTTTTCGTTACGCTTTTCAACATTTTGGACGAGTCTTGCGGTCACTCGCGCGTCTTCCAATATCTTCGCATCGGATTTTGTAAAACCTCCAAGAAAAAACACCATTTTCTTCATTTTCGGGAATAATGTTGCTCAAGTTTCACTCTCGCCAATCTTGTTCGATACTTGGAAATTTAATGACCAATTCTCGAGGCAGCTCGTTCCCAAATTCTGGGCTTGAAGAATTCTTAATTTCAAAATCATACGGATTACGAATCGGACTTCGTAAGTTTTTCTAATTAATTTATTTTTCCACATTCTTCGATCGGAGCTACTCAATTTTCCGAGTATTTTGGCACTCCAAATCGAGAGCTTTTTTTTTTCTATACGGCGATCAACAGGAAACCGGAAGTTCCTTCCTGCACAACGATCAATAAAGTATCCGGATCGGAGACGTCAACAGTTGAATAATTTTTTACGCATCGATCTGGAAATTTTGCCTCGTTTTCATCGTTTACTTCAGCAACATTAATTTTCCCTTTTTCGCTGCAAATTCTCCATTTTTTCGAAAAAAAAAAAAACACAAGCCTTATTTTTTTCTAATTTTTTTTTCTCATCATTTAAATCGTCTCGAACTTTAGTGACAATTGCATAAAATGTGGTTGAAATTACTACGACGCAGCGTAACTTGATTGAGGAGAGTTTTAATTTTCTCACTTTTGTAAATTATCGAAAGCTTCGGGCTTTAATGACGTGGTATAAAAAAAAAAAAAATGCTTGGAAAAAGGAAGAAATTCCGTTGCATTTGGATGAAAGAAATTTTGACTATTATTTTAAAAAGAATAAACGGGCTGGGGGTTCGCGAAAAGCCATTTTTCGTTAGCGATAATATCGCGAGTTTAATCGAGCCGGATTATTTACTTAATTAAGTGAAAATGTGAAATTATAAATGAGAGAAAAAACAGATATTTGATGATAAATATGTGTGTATAACGATTACGTGCCTACGAGTTGAGTTACCAGCCGGTTGCGTGTGAAGCTTCGATCGATTAAATAATTAAAATGTCTATGATGATCGAGAGGGAGGAAAATAATGAGAAAAATGTGGTTCATCACACACACACACACACACACACAATGTCTCACGACGAGAGGGTACCTCGATAGCGTTTATTTCTGTATAAATTAGGGTTAAGAATGTCGAGAAAATTGAAAAACAAGAAAAATACGTGAGACGAAAGAAATATTAGGGATTCGTTATATAGCGAGGCGAGAAAATACGACTGTGCGTTTATAGATTCATTATATATGCATATTATATAGTTCTGGAAATAATATTGACGCTTTCGAGAGCGTGTGAGACCCCAAGTATTTTTTAAGATGCACGAGTTTGTCCGCCAATCAATTGAATCAACAAAATCAGAGTATCATCATTCAAAACGCTACTAATTCATTGGAAAAACAAACGAAAAAACTATCAAGTGAAAGGACTTGATCGAATTATACCTCAGCATCGAGGTACAATTTTGTCACATTGATTTGAAAGTGGGGGCCACGGCGAGACCGATATTAACTCGAACGAATGTGTGATCACGTTTTTAAACCTGTATATTTTAATTAAATAAAATGTAACGAGACAGACTATTTCGATTTCATCCTTCATTGACTTTCTCACAATCCCAACTGCTTTCTTTATATTCCATAAAAACATCGAAATTCCCATAAGGTCGAACCTGCTCAAAGTCTTGAGATCCGGAAGTGTGCACTGAAAATTAAATTTTGTCAAAAAACTGCGATATTTTGTTTTCATACAGCGAACTAAATATTTTGGGATAATTTCAAAATTTTCATTGTTTCGACAATATTTTTCATTGTAACGGAACTGTCAGCTAAATTTACGATTGGAATGACAGAAATTTACTTTCCGAAAAGATTTTCCAGAATGTTTTTTGCTGGAATGACAAACTTTTCGTCATTTTTCGAAAAAAAAACGTTTAGTTCAACCTATCCAACAAAATATTCATCTTTTTCAACAAAATTTTCTTTTCAGTCTGATGACTGTAGATTTTCAAAATGCAACAGCTTTAGTAACATTTTTCGAGTCCTGCTGTAACGAGTTCACAACGAATATTCGATGTCTCGACGAGCGAAAAGATTTTTCTCGATCGATAAATCGCTAGGACGTTGAAACCAACGAGCCAGAGCTGGTTCATCAGAATCTGTTGAAAATTGCGGATCGTTGATTGAAAATTCTGATTAAAAGTGTGCCGTCGATGAAATTGACATTTATTCATTCATTTAGACACTTTTTTGACGCTTTTGCGTCCAGCAAAACTCAAATATTTTGTTAAGACGATAAAACGATTTTTTATCCAAAGACAAAATCAGCACGAAAATTTAGCATGGATTTTGTCATTGAAACGAACAATTAATAGAAAAACGTATTTTTCGTTGTACCTCAACGTTGCAAACTCCGGTGTCATAGAGAATTTCGAATCCACGTAAAAAAAGGATACATTTTTACGTTACTTTCCAGCTCCATGAGTGAATGGACAAGGAAGATGATTCGGTTGAGAAAAAGTTGGTACACGCGTTATGGAAAAGGTAAATTTATTCCTCCATACGTCTGAATTGAAGGGGAATTGAAAACAAGAAATCGCTGAGAGTTGACACATTATAAATACTATTTACAAAGTACTCGAGATTATTGTTGCTCATGCCGGAGCAGTTGCCTGCGACTGCGCGCGATTCGACGACAGTTTTTCATAATTTTTTGTTGCGTCGATCCTCGCTGTCGATCGAAGCCACAGGAACAATGTAAAATCTTGAGTTTAAACTTATTTCAAATCGTTTTCTACGTCGTTATTTGTTTATTTATTTTTACACTCTACCATTGGCTTTGCTTTTGTAGAATTACGAATATAGAAAGACTAAAAAAACGTCTCGTATCGTGAGCAAATAAATGTTTGCCGATTGAATAATAAGTCAAAGATTTTTCATCTCGGAGCTCCAATTTTTTTGACTCATCATCTTCTCCACTCCTTTTGATTAATTGTCCAATAAATATCATTCCGTGAAAACTCATCGGAAAAAATCACTAAAACAATTTTCTCGTACACTTTTTGGCTCAAACTTTTAATATCGTAGTACGCTTTTAATTAATATATCGACAACTTAAAACAAAACACTAACGAATCCTGATTGCTTCGCGCAGACAAACAGGACACGATAAGGCACGTAATACACGTCATTACAATTACTATTTCGTGAGGATATATAGCTTTTTTTTTATCGCGACATTTCATAGCACCGAGATTCAGATGAAATCAGGCTCAACGACTGGCTAATCATTTTTACATACAGCATCATTTCGGGCTCACAAATTTGCATAGTTTGCAACCAAAATTTTCGTCATTATTCCTAAAAACTTGAGTTGGAGAAAAATCATTTGTTTTTCTCTCTTTTTCCTTCGAGACTTTTGCCACAGAGATTCATAAGAAATTTCTCTTGAATGTATTGAAAAACAAAGAAAAATTATGGTTGCGCGACGATCAAAATCCCAAAATCGTGAATCGCTTTCAACTTTTTCTCAAATTATTTCCACAACTGTCGTCCGATTAAAAAACATCATTTCATCCAGAACATTAACGAAGAGAGTTCGTGGAGTCTTCACTTTTTAATCCGAAGCTAATAAACTATTGTCTCCATTATTGAGGCTAAAATACTTTCGTAAGTGAATCACGCTTCGTAGCGAAAACCAGAAGGATTTCCAATATTTGACAAAACTTTTGTCAGCGAATAGAATTTTAATCGTTTGAGAAAGTTTTTGTGGCTCCTTCTCGGTTTCGTCTGATCCCTTGAAATCGCTTATTCAGAACTTATGTATTACGATCTTGATTTCGTCGAGATGTAACGTCCGCAACGAGTCAAACTTCCACAACATTGTGTCTTCGGTTCAGAATCAAATTTCCTCTTACCGGCGTCTTGCTTCGTTTACAAAAAATATGTGACGTCTATGTGTAATAATAATAATAATATAATTTTCTATCGATAATATCGTAAGCCGTTCCAACAACGTCGCGGTCTTTGCGCTAGAACTGTCGGTTTTACAATTTTCATTCAAAATTAAATAAAATTTGGTGATTTAGTCGATTTTATGATAAAAATCCAGTCAAATTTTCAAGAGGCTACAGGGAACCATCGTTGAAATGCAACGAAATTCTGTCATTCTTCAGCAGAGTCAATAATTATTATTGAATATTTGCTCCGGCCAATAAAACGATTCTCTCTTGCGACCAAAAACTCAATCGACTCAAAAAAATTGCCACAATTTTCAAAATTCAATAAATAATTCATAGAAAAAATGTTTTTCGTTGAATCTCAACGTTGCAAACTTCAGAGTCATGAATTTTTTGGATAATTTCGAAATTTCAAAATTTTCCGAAAATCCAAAGTTTCCATCGCTGGAATGCAACGAAATTCTCTTATTTCTTCAGCAGAGTCAATAATTATTATTGAATATTTGGTCCGGCCAATAAAACGATTCTCTCTTGCGACCAAAAACTCAATCGACTCAAAAAAATTGCCACAATTTTCAAAATTCAATAAATAATTCATAGAAAAAATGTTTTTCGTTGAATCTCAATGTTTTGCAAACTTCAGAGTCGTATCAGAAAAAAGATATTCATCGATTTCGTACGTTTCGTTATATTTTACAGTGAAAATCGTCATTTCGCCTAAGAATTGATGCGAATATTTTTATTCTGGTTCTCCGGAGCCTTTCCTAATCGTAATCAACTGCGATACCAAATTCTCTACGATAAACAAGTCCGCATCGTTGGGACTCAACAAAAAATTGCCGATTTTCAAGGTTTTCGCAATTTTTCGTGGCAATTGAGTTTTTCGTTTGCGAATAATTGTCAAAACGGAGACTGCACGTTGGTTTTTGTCTCCGGTTCGAAAAAATAAAATGAAAAACGGAATTCCGTTACATTCCAACGACTTTGACGACATTTCGTTGATTTCTGTAGACTAATTTTAAAACCGACGGTTTTCCAAAACGCGTGTGTCTAGAAAAATCTAAAAAGATGGCAAAAAAAGGTGGAATAAGTACTTTTGAGGTATTTTACGAAAAAAATGGACAGCATTCAAGTAAATCATTGCTAAAATCCGAAATTGAACGTCGTTCATAATATCATTTGCGTGTACGTGTGTATTATGTACGAGGTTCGAGGAGTGTAGCGTCTGGGAGGCAGACGCTGCACTACTGACACGAGGATTGAATTATAAATCAGGTATTTATCGATCACGATGAAATAAAAGTTGTTAAGGTACTTGTACGTCTTATTTACAGTGCGGAGGAAATTTCTCCTCCGTGCAGCTCGATTCGATTTCGGCGCACCAACTTTTTTCCATTATTTTCTTTGTTTTTATGATTTTTCGACATTATTCTTTAAAGCTTCTTTGGTCGAGTCTTCGCAGTCTCGTTCGAGACACTAATAACTGAGTGGAAATTTGTGTTTTTCTTGCTCGGACTGAGAAAATCATGAAACTCGACGAATCGATGGAAAAATTGAATGTCGAGTCGGTTTTTCGATGCGATTCGACACCGTTGAAATGTCTCTTTGCGCGTCATTCAACGCTGCCGATTTCCCTGCAGTTTATCGCTCGAAAGCACTTAAAATAATAGGAATTAGTGAGAATAGGAAATACGTAAGTTGGAACTTGCGGAAAATCGGCTTTGCAGCTTTTCCTCGTCCCCGTTCAAGAGACTCTCGATCCGTTGCGCTGCAACACGTTTTTTACGATGAAAGCACGATGGCGTGCACGCTGTGGCCGCCGACCAGCGTTGGGTTACACCGCGCAATCCTTTCTCGTTCCATAAATTACTTTAAGCTCCGGAACGATGATTTTTTTAATGAGCATATTCGTCTTGGCAGTCAAAGAATCGCGTCGTGGGTCTTTTTTGTATATTTTTATACCTGGACGATGCACCAGGAAGGCGTTGTCCAGAATTAAAAAGTCGTAGTCGAGAACGCAGAGCGCGTAACCCTGGAAAATCATCGAATCGTTTTTCATCCCAAATTTCGTAAAGAATAAAGTCGAGACTGGGGGAAAAAGACTCGAAAACTCAGAGACAAAGACTCACTTGCGTCATCTTGTCACTTTTTCCTTCCCAGCTGAGCCTCTCGTCGTACATTGGATCGTTATTCGTGCCTATAAATATTGGCTCCCAGTGAACGAACTTGCCTGTCCTTTTTCCCACGTGAAACACTCGAAGCGAATCCGACTGTCGTGTTTCTTGCCATTCTTTACTTTTTGGCACATTGTGGCAGGCTGCGCATAGTTTTTTGTGAAATGGTATCGCCGTTCCGTTTTTCAACATCGCCATCTGCAATTAAGCGAAATCCATTGATCCGAGAAAACGATCGATAAAATTTTGCCAATTTTTTTCCCAAAGTTTACGAAGCTTACGAAATTTTGTTTGTTTTTTCAGCAGATTTTTTCAGCATCCCAAAAACAAAATCGGTACGAAAATTTTCAAAAAATGGAATTTCTAAAGTTTGCTTTCCTGCATTGTCGCTTTTTTTTGGTTATTTTTAAATCTTCTTGGAAAAATTCGAATTTTCGGACTAGAAAAGCGGCGGAAAATGGTACTCACGAGCTCAGTTTTGTTCGAGGGCGGTCTGCTTTTTTCATGAACCTCAAAAATCGACAAAACGAACACTTTTGGATTCGGTTTGGAGAGAACCGGTTGATCGTGTTTCGTAATCATTTGAAGGAACGTCGAGGGTAAATTCGGACTTGGATAGAGCTCGATATCGCTGACGATGAGATAATGAGTCGGTGCACATTCTCTCGCGATGTTACGACCCACGTTTACCGGGTAAAGCAGTTTTTTTTCGTTCCTGTACATCGCAGCAGGAGAAACTTTGGCCCACGGAGGAGGCAAGCTGCAGTTGTAACTTTCAGAAAGAATTTTCTCGCTGCGTGGTACCTGGTAGCAAAAAAAAAAAAAAAGTTTAAATTCATTATTTCGTCCTTAACCCTTCGTGGTCACACTGGGTCGATTCTACCCAGTCCATTTTCGAACCCGTATTGCGACCAATCTATCGGCCCGAAAATTCTCAAAAAATTACTCAACAACCCTTGGAAATTCCAGTTTAGATACGAAAAACTTTCCCGAAAGAAATCCAAGGCTAACATATTTTTTTAAATGCAAAAGGAAGAAAAAAAAACGGGAAAAAAAAGTTTTTTCACTAAAATAATCGTCACTTTGTGGATTTTCAATATTTTTGCCTAAAATTTGGACCTGATGTTCGTCAGATCTGGTTCTTTTGTGAAAAAAATAGTAGGATAGCGCGCTTTTGAAAAAACGTATTAATTGCGTTATCGGAAGTGGGTCGATTTCAGAGTGAATTTTAGAGATACTTGCCACTTTGGGAACGTGTTTGCTGCTGAAATAAATGTGGAAAGTCACGAGCTGAGAGACGAGAGGGCTCGAACAACTTCTCACGTATTTGATGGAATTTAAAGTCGGCTGAAAATCCGTTCCCGGTGCGTAAAGGGCTATGGAAATTGGGGCACGCCATCGCTCCAGCAAAGGCTCGAGGTTGTCAAGAAAAGTGTAATCTCCGTGTGTTGCGTACGTCACGCTTTCCCAACATCGGACATTCATGCTCATTGGCACATAATTGTAGAGAACCCAATAATCCCCTCGTTGAGCTGTTCTCGGCTCGGACGATTTTTCGTTGCAGTGTATCGCCTCTTTAGTCGTCAATGGTCTCGCAGCTGCAACCTGCTAAACATCAAAGTCCACGATCATTATTTTTACAACTCCAGTCGAATTTTGCAAAAAGCCATTTCGTTCAAAGAAGCAACGAAATTCTGTTTTTTTTTTTTGAGCAGCAGATCTCGAAATTCTCATTAAATATTTGGTCAGGACGATAAAACGATTTTTTTTTAGGATCGAAAATCGGTACGAAAATCGTCATGGTTTTCGAAATTGAACAAACTTTGAATAGAAAACGTATTTGAACGTGAAATTTGCACTCGTAATCGTAGAGTTTTATGAATTTGGGCGATAAAAAATGAAATTTGAGGCTCACATACTGCAGGAGGGACAAAAATGGTGAATTTTTCCATAAACTTTCAGACGCGCTGGGAAAGGATTGGATCGGGATGAAGGACCAGGATCGAGTGGAACCGGAAGAAAACGCTCTTTTTTTTTTCAAATTCCATGGGACCTCACCGTGTTGCTGTCTTTTTTATGATCCTGTGACGCAGAAATTTTAGCAGTCGTGTCATTTTTTATGGCGTTTTTATTTTTTTCGTTGAGCTTTTCGTTCTCGCTTTTTTTCGTAGTTGCTTCCGATTTGGAAGCTTTGTCAGTTTTTTCTTTATTTTTTTCGGTCGTATCGCTCGAGCTCTTTTTCGCCTTCGCCCTTGATTGCAAGGACGAGCTCTCCTTTGTTCGCTGACTCGAATTCACCTGGACATTCTCAGGGGATCCGTACGTTTCGGCCAATGGCACTGCCACGCTCGATCCACCCCAATTGCTCGGAGCTTCCTCGATCCACGGACCGGATGACGTCAAATGCGCGCAGACGTACAACAGAACGCAAACGTTCAACACTATCGACAGGCGCAGGGCCCAATTTCTTCGTGCCATGAACATGCTAACTTTATTCCTATTTTCCTTTTCCTGCTTCAGCCTCCTTCAGCTATTTTACGTTCAGTCTTGTGCCCCAATTTGTTCTCCTGCATGTGAAGCCTCTGCAAAAATTTCAAAAATTACACAACATTTTAAAATCCTTTCTTGTCCGTTTGATTTTTATTGTATAATAAGCGATAAACTTTTGTCAAATTCCGTTTAATTTAACGACGCGTTGAAGTTTGAAACGAAACAATGCGTTTCGCATTCCGAAAACATCGCGTTCCGGACAGTTTTTTGATGCAATATACACGACAAATTCTACTTTTGCCCTTCCTGAAGTTCCAGCGGTCCAGGAAGTCCAAATTACGGGAAAAATTAGACGAAAATTCTTGTCAACAACATGATCGCTCTCTTCCCTCTCTCGTTTCTTTACGAAATTCATAATTTTCCGTTCTTCGGCCTTTCTTCTTATGCCACCAAAGTTCGAAATGTTCGGGTCCAACAAAAATAACTTTTCCCATTAAAAAACCGTTCAATTTCAAAAATCCCGACAATTTTCGTACCAATTTCGTGTTTGAATCTTAAAAAAGATATCAAACGTTGTGATGCAACAAAAAAAATGGTTTTGTCATTGACGATTCATTTAATTTCTAAAACAGAATTTCATTGATTTCTCAAGATGCAGAAGAGAAACCAAAATTTCTTTTTTTTATGAGACTGAAGTTTGCAACGTTGGAATGCAACGAAAAATATGTATTTTTATTGATAATTTGTTTAATTTTATAAAACACCGAAATCTTTCGACTTTATATACTTGCTGGGTCGCAAAAATCGATCGTTTTATCATTGTAATAAAATTGTACATTTTTGTTAAGAGTTTTGTCACAAAATCAATGAATTTCGTTGCATTCCAACGATGCAAACTTCAACGTCATTTATTTTTTATATCCGAGCGCAAAATTTTCATGACGATGTTTGCGAACGATAATGAGACAGTTTTTTTGCCATTTTAAAACTGATTTCGCTAAAAAATTTGAAACCAGTGCATTAATCATCAAAATAATGGATGAAAATTATATTTTTATTTGTACTTTTCATTTTTTCAACGTCATTTCGTACGTAACGTGTGAAAATGTTCAAATTTTTCCCTAAACAGTTGCAACTTTTTGGTCCATCAAAAATGCAAAGAAATTTTCTTTAAACGTGACGATTCGCGTCGTGATTTCGTTGCATATCGTCAAATCAGTTTTTCAAGCTTCGTTCCTGCAGAAAATTCATTTTTGCATGAAAATCGCGTCCATTCGCTTTTCGTTGGTGGTACAAAAAACCGAAGCGTTCCACAGGAAAATTTGTCTGTTTTTTCCCATCGGCCAAGACCTCTGTTTTCGTAATTTCCTCATAAACAAATTTCTCGCGCCCCTTCGCGCAAAATGTGAACCGTTTAGCGTTGCAGCGGGGAATTCC
The DNA here is from genome assembly GCA_037043255.1 of Diadegma fenestrale. Classification (NCBI taxonomy): domain Eukaryota; kingdom Metazoa; phylum Arthropoda; class Insecta; order Hymenoptera; family Ichneumonidae; genus Diadegma; species Diadegma fenestrale. The sequence goes on from CM073309.1 coordinate 23,389,897, forward strand.
ACGGCCCACTTTGGACACGCGACAGGTGCTCGGAGACGAAAAGACCGAGCGCGTCTTTAACGTTCTATATTTATAAGTGCGATGCTAAATGTCACGAAGGCAGCAGCGAATCCACAGAAAAACATTCAAACACTCTCGTTCCTTTTTTCATATGGAATCGGAATGGTCCATGGGCATGGCACGAAAGTTCGCAACGTTGGGGCCCAACGAAAAATACGTTTTCTTCATAATTTCAATCAATCATGACAATTTTCGTACCGATTTTCTCTCCGGATGCTAAAAAACGATCGTTTCACTGTTCTTATCGAATGTTGAATAAGAAACTTGAGCTCTGAACAGAAAAAATGGAATTTCGTTGGATTCCAACGATGCGACAAGTGTCCGAACGTAATTAAATGATTTTTCAAGGATTCGCAACTCGATTCCATCTCGAAAATCCCATTCGTTTGGCCGCGGAGAAGAATTTTGAGCTCCGAACATGAAAAAAAAATGGAATTTCGTTCATTTCCAACGATGCAAGCGCGGCAACATCGTCCCATAGGCTGCGGACTCGATTCTCACAGCCAGAGGGTTGAACGAGGAAAGACGAGTCTTGTGACTCGGTATAGAAAATCAAGACGAGTCGTCTCGCGAGCCGATTGAGAACGAGAGCGAGAGAGAGTTTGTGCAAAGTCGTCCAGGCGGGGTCTCGAACGATGTTGAAGTTTGCATCGTTGCAATGCAACGAAATTCTGTTATTTCTTCAGCAGAGCCAATTATTATTATTCAATATTTGCTCCGGCCAATAAAACGATTCTCTCTTGCGACCAAAAACTCAATCGACTCGAAAAAATTGCCACAATTTTCAAAATTCAATAAATAATTAATAGAAAAAATGTTTTTCGTTGAATCTCAACGTTGCAAACTTCAGAGTCATGAATATTTTTGGATAATTTCAAAATTTCGAAATTTTCCGCAAATCGAAAGTTTTGCATCGTTGGAATGCAACGAAATTCTGTTATTTCTTCAGCAGAGCCAATTATTATTATTCAATATTTGCTCCGGCCAATAAAACGATTCTCTCTTGCGACCAAAAAACTCAATCGACTCAAAAAATTGGCACGATTTTCAAAATTCAATGAATAATCAATAGTAAAAATGTTTTTCGTTGAATCTCAACGTTGCAAACTTCAGAGTCATCGTTCCATTAGTCTTGAGCAATTTCAACAAAGCTGAGTCCATAAAAAACTATCGACTCTGGTTACCGAGCTCCGTCAAACTTTCAAATTATTAGATTCTCATGAGAGAATCAAGAGGAGGAAAAAAACTGTGTGAGATAAGCAACAGGGACTTTATTAGAGGGACGTTCCAACGTCGATGCGTCATCGAGAACGTCACTCGAAGGATGCTGTACGTACCGGTTTTACGGGCGCATAAAAAAATTGCTAAACAAACAATAAATTATCGGGAGTTGAATGAAATTCTTCAAAAACCATAAACCTTTGAATTCCAACCGTCAAATTCGTAATTTTTCTATCAAAAGACCCAACGACAACAAAGAAACAGAAAAAATTCAATGGCAACGACGTAACAATTTTTATTTTGCCAAAAAGTTGACAAATTTATCGAATTTTTCAAAAAATTGAGATTTCATTCGCAACAACGTACGAAAAATCTTGAAAAATCGACGAAGCGACGAGGAGACACGTCGATTTGATATTTTCTTCAGAAAATTCTGCTGCTCTGCGCGCTTTCGCGAAAGTTGAGAACGAAAAAATCTTGGAATAAAAATAATTGTCATTTTTTATCGTAGCCGCGAGCTCGATCATTTGATTCTGTATGTGAAGAATCTCTTTTGCATTGTCAAGCTGTACACGGGTGCGTACATCCGCGTTTCCGGTTGATTTCTCAGCGAGGCGAACCGGAAGCCCATATACGGTTGACCGATTTTGATAACGGAGCTTCGTATCGTGCTCCGTATGGGGGTTAATATTCGGAGAAGACGGCGAGGAGGGAGTGCGCGCGTCGATTTACATAGAAAACGGACATTTTTTTATCGCAACGACGTGCAAAAAGATTGATAATTCATTAAAAATCCCAAATTGTTGCCATTTTCGTAAAAAAAAATGTAAAAAATGATTTAAAAATTCACTTTTTCTTTCAATTATTCGGTAAATTTCGTGTTTTATTACGATCGAAAAAATCGTTTTATCGTCCTGGCCAAATATTGCATAAGAATCATGAGCCGTGCTCGAGAAAAAAACAGAATTTCGTCACTGAAAATTCAATTTTGTCAAAAAACGTCGATATTTTGTTTTCATACAGCGAACTAAATGTTTTGGGATGATTTCAAAATTTTCGTTATTTCGACAATATTTTTCATTGTAACGGAACTGTCGGCAAAATTTACGATTGGAATGACAAAAATTTACTTTCCGAAAACGATTTTCCAGAATGTTTTTTGCCGGAATAACAAAATTTTCGTGATTTTTCGAAAAAAAAACGTTCAGTTTAACGTATCCAACAAAATATCCATCTTTTTTAACAAAATTTTCTTTTCAGTGGTTGCATTCCAACGATTCAAACCTCAAAATGACGTGAAAAAATTCTCCATCATCATTGAATGATTTTTGAAGGAGAAAATAATTTTTGGGACTCGGTTTCATCTCGAGAAACTCACGAGTTTGGCATGAGACGAACCGAGCAATTATTACGAGCAATTTTCTCGGAAAGGGCAAGGAGAAGAAACCCTATACGAGCGCTGAACCTTGTTGAGTGTCACGTAGTTCACGGGCTTGACCCAGCCAGCCATACGCTCCGAGATAACAAGATAAAATAATAAAAAAAACGCTATAGATCGCGTTGTTACAGCGATATTTCTCCGCTAAATAATAAATTACAACGATGCCGAAGTTTGCATCGTTGGAATGCAATGAAATTCAATTTTTCCTTGAACAGAGCTCGCGATTCTTATTCAATATTTAGTTTAGGACACTAAAACGATTTTTTTAGGATCCAAAGACAAAATCAGCTGGAAAATTTGCATGGTTTTTGTTATCGAAACAAACAATTAATAGAAAAACGTATTTTTCGTTCTTCGATCCATAAAAAAGAAAAAAACAAATCTAATGAGCAATTATCGATAAAAAATGAAACCGCGATAACGATCGCGATAGTTTCCGAATTTGGCTCGAAGCATTTTCGAGTAACGTGTAAATTCCTAATCAGCTGAAAGCCTCGCAAAGTCTTTATCGGTCGGAAGATTTTGGATCGCACTCAATAATGGAATTTCCAGATTTTTCGGCCAGAGAATCCGAGTTTTTTAGAATTGAAACGAAACGATAAAAAAAATCGCGGATAGAGACATTTATTGGCAACGCCACGAACGTCTCTCGTTCCTCGACATCGTCTCCAGCGGCTCCGATTCGTTTACACAAAACAAGAGACACTATCAGCAATTCCGCGTGTGCGGAACTCATCGCGCGCGTGATATTCTCCGATTCGCTGTTTACCCTCGATTCTATTATTCTCGTGTCACACGACTCTCATCGTAAAATCTGCAAACAATGTTGGTGATAAATGATGCATCTGTGTCGCTTTATCTCTCGGTGGGTCTTGTTTGAATCGACCCAACGAAAATTTACGAGAACTCGGTATATTTCCGAATTTTTGCACCGCACGATTTTTTTTCTAATCCTAGAAATGGATTTTTGTTACAATTGACACGTTTCGTTTTCTTACGACCTCGATTTCGTGTCACGCACTCATAGACATTTGCATCCTGCTGCGGAACTTTCATTCCGCTGCAGGCAAAAAGTCGAAAGACGCGATGCATCGGATGTGGAAAAAAAATGACCTTGAAGTTTGCAACGAAATTCCGTTTTTGCAACCAAAAAGTTGCAGCTATTTAGGGAAAAATTTGAATATTTCCACACGTTACGTTCGAAATGACATTGAAAAAGTGAAAAGTACAAATAAAAATATAATTTTCATCCATTATTTTGATAATTAATGCGCTGGTTTCAAATTTTTTAGCGAAATCAGTTTTAAAATGGCAAAAAAACTGTCTCGTTATCGTTCGCAAACATCGTCATGAAGATTTTGCGCTCCGCTGTAAAAAATAAATGACGTTGAAGTTTGCATCGCTGGAATGTAACGAAATTCATTAATTTTGTGACAAAACTCTTAACAAAAATGTGCAATTTTATTGCAATGATAAAACGATCGATTTATGCGGCCCAGCAAGTATATAAAGTCGAAAGATTTCGGTGTTTTATAAAATTAAACAAATTATCAATGAAAATGAATATTTTTCGTTGCACTTCAACGTTGCAAACTTCAGTCTCATAAAAAAAAGAAATTTTGGTTTCTATTCTGCATCTTGAGAAATCAACGAAATTCTGTTTTAGAAATTAAATGAATCGTCAATGACAAAACCATTTTTTTTGTTGCATCACAACGTTTGATATCTTTTTTAAGATTCAAACACGAAATTAGTACGAAAATTGTCGGGATTTTTGAAATTGAACGGATTTTTAATGGGAAAAGTTATTTTTGTTGGACCGGAACATTTCGAACTTTAGTGGCATAAGAAGAAAGGCCGAAGAACGGAAAATTATGAATTTCGTAAAGAAACGAGAGAAGGAAGAGAGCGATCATGTTGTTGACAAGAATTTTCGTCTAATTTTTCCCGTAATTTGGACTTTCTGGACTGCTGGAACTTCAGACAGGGCAAAAGTAGAGTTTGTCGTGTTTATTGCATCGAAAAACTGTCTGGAACGCAATGTTTTCGGAATAATTGACAAAGACGAGGTTTTTAAATAATTAAAACAAATTCCAAGAGCTCGAAATTCTAAGAAAATAAGTTGCAGATTCGATTCGTTTGCTTTTACTTTCGGTTGCAATTTCGCAATTTTTTTGTGCCTGATGAAGTTAGGAAATTGAAAGAATGCAAAGTTCGTTTTATGCGAACGATTTTAACTTTTAAATTGATGCGCTTGAGTGTTGGGGGTACCGAAGGATCGAGGGACCAAAAGTGCCGGTTAGCGAAGATGCAATTATCGGTGAGGCTGCGCACGGCTTCGTGACGTAGCGAGCAGGTCACGATCTTTTCCGTGGAAACTATTAGAAGGTGAGTCGTGTTTCGGACAAGACTGGTCCTTAAAACGATCGCGCAATCCTTTTGGGATTCCGCAGCAACGATGGACTATCATTTTTCACAAACAAATCTATTAGACATGGCTTAGTCAGTGCATCTGAAATAATAATAAGCCTGGTGCTTGGGCAACTTTCACCGCGCACGCTATCCGTGCTATTGTAGAGGCGGGAAAATCTTTCAGGAGATCGCAGCAGTTCTGGCTTCCCACTCCACTCCAGCTGCAATTCGTTTTCTTCGTCATACTCAAGTTTGCATCGTCCAAATACATCGAAAAGTATATTTTTCATTCATTATTTTAATAATTAATACACTCGTTTCAACTTTTCTAGTAAATTCAGTTTTCAAATGGCAAAAAATACTGTGCCGTTGTCGTTGACGAATACTTTGTGAAAATTTTGCACTCTGCTATAAAAAATAATCAGTTTCCGTTGCATTTCAACGATTCGAAGTTCGAAATCGTCATAATTACAGGAAATTCAATCGACACGAAGTTTGCATCGTTGAAATACAACGAAAAATATATTTTTCATTCATTATTTTAATAATTAATACACTCGTTTCAACTTTTCTAGTAAATTCAGTTTTCAAATGGCAAAAAAGACTGTGCCATTGTCGTTGACGAATACTGTATGAAAATTTTGCACTCTGCTATAAAAAATAATCAGTTTCCGTTGCATTTCAACGATTCGAAGTTCGAAATCGTCATAATTACAGGAAATTCAATCGACACGAAGTTTGCATCGTTGAAATACATCGAAAAATATATTTTTCATCCATTATTTTAATAATTAATACACTCGTTCCAATTTTTCTGGTAAATTCAGTTTTCAAATGGCAAAAAAGACTGTGCCATTATCGTTGCCAAATACTGTATGAAAATTTTGCAGTCTGTTATAAAAAATAATCAGTTTTCGTGGCATTCCGACGATGAGAACTCGAACATCGTTTTTATTCGTAACTTTCATCTAGTCAATTTTTTATCCCACGAGTTTCACTCGTAAAACACTCTCTGAACAAAAAACTCTGTACATTTTTTGTAATTTGAGATTCAACATTCGTTGCATTAGAAGCGATTGAGCGCCGCTCCGAACTGGCCATCCGTGTCAATTTTTCGATTAATGATTCGGCACACTAATGATCATTATTATAACTTTAATGACCGAGTATCGATGCTCTGAAAAATGAGTTTCTCGAATGCTCATGCGATGTCACAATTCCAGTAACATTCGTTTGTTTTTTTTTCCTTTTTCCCCTTTTTTTCATTCGATCCGATCGATTACGAAGCAACGAGTATAAAATTATTATTATTATTCCCATTAGGATTGTAAATCGTATGGAAATTTTTTATTGGTTTTATTATTTTATTGCCAACACATCGAGTCTAATGATCGCTCGGAAAATCATTTAGTTTTATAGTCACGTCGTTACGGCCATTATCATAATTGTTTTTCGAGCTTTCCATTAGTTTCGTTCAATTATAATTGTTGTTACGGCCCTTATACTTTTGGCTGGAATTATTAATTCCTCTCGAACGCCTGCAATCGAGTGTTGGAATCGTTTCAACTCCTTTTTTTTCCTTTTTATTTCTTCATCTCTTTTATTCTCGGTTCATCTCTTTCTCCTTTTCTCTGGAACTCACATATCGGCTACGACGTTCATTGTAGACTTCAAGGTCATCTCCTAGTTGCCAATGCTGGCGTAACGGCGCGTCATTTACCGCATCCTTGCAATCGTCTTCACGATTTCTATCCTCAATGCGTGTACGCATTCCTCTCTCTCTCGCTCTCTCTTTCCCTTTTCCCCCATTTGTCTCGAGTTCCACGTGTAAGCATCTCGATGCTTCCACTTATTTATAAATGTAGGATTTTCCTGCATTCATTAATATCAGAAGGCCGCGTCATCAATCGTGTGCATTATTGTTTTTGCACGCCAGTAATATGGGACAAAATTTTCATTCGTCAACGATAATGGCACAGTCGTTTTTGCCATTTGAAAACTGAATTTCCAAGAAAAATTGGAACGAATGTATTAATTATTAAAATAATGAATGAAAAATATATTTTTCGTTGTATTTCAACGATGCAAACTTCGTGTCGATTGAATTTTCTGTAATTATGACGATTTTCAACTTCGAATCGTTGAAATGCAACGGAAACTGATTATTTTTTATAGCAGAGTGCAAAATTTTCATAAAGTATTCGTCAACGATAATGGCACAGTCTTTTTTGCCATTTGAAAACTGAATTTCCAAGAAAAATTGGAACGAGTGTATTAATTATTAAAATAATGAATGAAAAATATATTTTTCGTTGTATTTCAACGATGCAAACTTCGTGTCGATTGAATTTTCTGTAATTATGACGATTTTCAACTTCGAATCGTTGAAATGCAACGGAAACTGATTATTTTTTATAGCAGAGTGCAAAATTTTCATAAAGTATTCGTCAACGATAATGGCACAGTCGTTTTTGCCATTTGAAAACTGAATTTACCAGAAAAATTGGAACGAGTGTATTAATTATTAAAATAATGAATGAAAAATATATTTTTCGTTGTATTTCAACGATGCAAACTCCGTGTCGATAGAATTTCCTGTAATTATGACGATTTTCAACTTCGAATCGTTGAAATGCAACGGAAACTGATTAATTTTTATAGCAGAGTGCAAAATTTTCATAAAGTATTCGTCAACGATAATGGCACAGTCGTTTTTGCCATTTGAAAACTGAATTTCGAAGAAAAATTGGAACGAGTGTATTAATTATTGAAATAATGGATGAAAAATATATTTTTCGTTGAATTTCAAAAATGAAAACTTGAATTTCATATTTTTGGAGATTCGAGACAAAAAAACTTTGGAGAATAGAAAGCTCCGGCGGTGGTTTCGGTCACGAATAATCATCGGCAGGATATTAGGCCGGCCCGGAATCATCTGACGTGTCAACGAAAAGGAAGACGTGCAAAGAATAATGGCACGAAATGCGTTGTTTCGGTTTGAGTCATTCCATCAGTCCAAACTCATGGGGAATAAAAAGTGAAGCGTAAACATGCTGACGGGTGAATTGTAAGCGACACGGTCACGATGATGTTTTGAGTGCGACACTCCTGGCTCGATATCAACAACTGATTCGCTAATTGGTTATCAAGTCGTCACAAGGTATTGTATTCTTTGTACGCGTCCGCGACGAATCGTGACCGATTGACGGCAGAGTCATCGTGCACGTGCCGCCGCGAACAGTTCCATAAACATTTCTTGCTCCGAACTCTTCACTCGAACGATTTCTCTCCCACGCCTCAACTTCGATCCCCTCATTCCGTTAATTATGTCATTTTAATTGTGAACATTTCGATAAAATACGCGAAACCATGACGTTTGAGTTTGCATCGTTGAAATGCAACGAAATTCTGTTATTTCTTACGATTTTCATATTTGCATCGTTGAAATGCAACAAAATTCTGTTATTTCGTACGATTTTGAAATTTGCATCGTTGAAATGCAACGAAATTTGTTATTTCTTACAATTTTCATATTTGCATCGTTGAAATGCATCGAAATTCTGTTATTTCGTACGATTTTGATATTTGCATCGTTGAAATGCAACGAAATTCTGTTATTTCTTACAATTTTCATATTTGCATCGTTGAAATGCATCGAAATTCTGTTATTTCGTACGATTTTGAAATTTGCATTGTTGAAATGCAACGAAATTCTGTTCTTCCGTACGATTTTGAAATTTGCATCGTTGAAAATGCAACGAAATTCTGTTATTTCTTACGATTTTTAAATTTGCATCGTTGGATTTCAACGAAATTCTGTTTTATCTTGAGAAGACCTCGAGATTCTTGTTCAATATTCGGTCAGGACGGTAAAATGATTTTTTTAGGTTCCAAAGACAAAATCGTCACGAAAATGGTCATGGTTTTTGAAATTGAACAAAAAATTAGTTAAAAAATGTATTTTCCGTTGTATTTTACGTTGCGAGGTTCAGTGTCACGATTTCTTGAGCAGTTTTCAAGATTCTTATTCAAAATTTGGGGTCAGGACGATAAAACGATTTTTTTTGGACCCAAACCCAAAATCGGTACGAAAATTGTCTTGGGTTTTGAAATTGAACAACCAATTAAGAGAAAAATGATTTTTCGTTGGACCCCAACTCGGAACTTGAGTTTCAAGCAAAAATTATCGTCAATCGTGCGTTTCCAGTGTCATTAGTTAAAAAAAAAATCATTTCCAAGGCTGAATCCTTAAAAAAACATAAAAAAATGAATTTATTTGCATCGAAGAAACGAAAACCTTGGAATCATTTGGATTCAGTAATTTTCAACGTCAAATTCCATGACCAGATCGAGACACTCGTATATTTTCATGACATTTAATCGTTTATTCAATTTCAAAAACCATGACAATTTTCGTTCCGCGATTTTGACTTTGGATTCTCGAAAAAAAATCGTTTTCTTGTCCTGACCAAATATTCAATGAGAATCATGAGCTCTGCGGTCAAGAAAAAACAGAATTTCGTGTTGCATTCCAAAGACGCGAACTGCAGATCGAATGTTTTCTCAATTTTTTTCATATTTTCTGGTTTTTTGAATTTTTTTGTCAACATTCACAAGCCTGGGACAAAAGTATCACGTGGTAATCGGGCCTGACGGATCTTACCCGATAAAATGCAAATATATCGGTCAACATTTAAAGAAGAAATCTCACCCACGGAAAAAGTGAAAGGTCCACTGCGTGACTCGTCCGGGCATGCGACAACGAGAGTCAGAGAGAGAGAGAGAGAGAAAGAAAAATAATCCTTTGATAAACACGTTTTATTGATCGGCGAGTTTGTATCAATAAAAACTCGAGAAAATCGATCCAGACTCATCGAAAATTCAGAAGGTTTCACCGTCTGGTTATCGAGATATTCAGTGTTTTTTTTTTTTAATCGCAAAACTTTAACACGAGATCCTTGCGTATAGGAAGTTACGAAAAAAAACGATTTTTTTACACGATGTTGAAGTTTGCATCGTTGGAATGCAACGAAATTCCGTTTTTTCTTGAGCAGATCTCGAGATTCTCATGAAATATTTCGTCAGGACTATAAAACAATATTTTTTTGGGATCGAAACCCAAAATCGGTACGAAAATTGATAGAGCAAGTATTTTTCGTTGCAGCCCACCGTTGCAAACTTCAGCGTCATTTTTTTTTACAACGAACGATTGTCGATTTTTGGACGGTGAAATTTTTAAGAAGGTTCGTACGAGTTTTAAACAATTTTACTCCGAATTGATACAAGGGATGAAAAACAATATAAACTCTTGAATTTATTATCGAAATAATGAATAAAAAATTTGTTTTTCATCGTGATCGAGTCTCTACGAAAATGAATCTGTTTAATTTCGACTCTAAACATAAAAATATATGACGCTGAAGTTTGCAACGTTTGGCTGCAACGAAAAATACTCGCTCTATTTATTTTTCGTTGAATTTCAAAAACCATGACGCACATCTCCAGATTCTCATTAAATATTTGGTCGAGAAAAATTAATGGAGAAAGTATTTTTCGTTGAATTTTAAGAACCATGACGATTTTCCTACCGATTTTGGGTTCTGACCCTAAAAAAAGATCGTTTTATTATGTCCTGACCAAATATTTAATGAGACTCTCGAGATTTGCTCAAGAAACACGCAAGTTTCGTTGCATTCCAACGCTGCAAACTTCAACATCGTAAAACTATAAATCGTGTTTATTTTAAGAATGACTATAAGGGTAGTTAAAGTTTCGAGTGCTCGAGGACAGAGAGCGTGTGAAGAAAGGACTCGATACAAAGGGACCACGTGTCTCGGAGTCCCCGAAACTAAGAGCCGGTCGGAATTCTTTAGAATGAGTCACACGGATCACCGAAAAATACTTTTTGCGCCCTTTCTCCTCGTTCGTTCTCTCGTTTTTCATCGTTTTCACCGAATTTTTCAACGTTAAGCAAAATTGCCCCCGACTCACGCGATCTTGCATGAAAAAACTGAAAGGGACATGAATTTCCCAAAATTCCCAGGTCGCAACGATCGATTTATTGGCCTGGCTGAACATCGAGTCCAACAAACTCGAGATTTGCTCAAGAAAAAAGACAATTTCGTTGTTTTTCAACTACGCCAACTTTAACGTCGTAGCGTGTTTGTAAAGTTAATGAAAAGTTTCAAGAGCCACTATAGACGGAAACTTGAACAACGTGCTACAATGATATCGAGGAAAATGCACGTGTCACCGATGTATAAAGCGTCACACTAATTTATAATGCAAAGTTTGCTAGCACCAAGAATTCGAGTACATTGTGTACGCGATCAATAATTAGAATAGTCGAATATCTCGAAATCGTCGTGGAAAATGATTTTTATATAACGAAGACGAAACGGCCCATACATCGTATGCGTAGCAACGGCGAAACCAACAATTTTCTCCCTCGATATATAACTCCGCTCTGCTCTCCCTTGTGTAACATGGTGCCGAAGAAATCGAGAGTAATAAAAGGGACAATGCGTGATCGATTTGTTCGCTCGAATAAAAAAAAAAACGAACAATATTTCGCTTTCAGCTGGACGGCGAGCCGAGGCGAGCTGTCCAACACGCAAAAGTGTAAACAAACCTTGCGACCATCGAATAATACAGTTTTTCCGAAGCATACAACGGAGAAATGTAATGGCGCACGATTGCCGAACGAAAGAAGCCCTTCGGCGAGAATATATAGACAGTTCGAATAATGTTGACGATATTTACCGGCCAATTCGACTCGAAACATTGCGTGACACTATAAATTGATTCAAAGGCTCGCATGTCTAATGATGACGTGAAAAATTGCATTCATATATTTATTTTAATGTAATTAAATAGTTATTATGATAAAATAAATGGACGTACCGTTCGTGGGATGAAAATATTTTCGGCGACAGCGCGCAAAGGCGTTTATTTCTCTCTTTCTCTCAATAACGGACGAAGAAAAAATCGCGTGTATATTACGGATCACGACACACACACACACAGACACACTTTTTTCTAACACGATATTTGAGCCTCGAAGTGTCCGCGGTGATGGGCGCGTGGTCACTTTCGTTGATATCCAAAAGTACAGCCGAAGCAATTTGAAAGCCGAAAATTTTGCACGAGCGCGCGAGGATCGCAGAGAAATAAACGTTGGATTAATGAGATTTTTGTATTTGTTAGTAAAAACACGCAAGTCCGTACAAAAATGTCTGGTCGGAATGGAAAAATGAGAAAAGGAGCGAAATAAATAGCAGGAAAAATTGTTAGCGATCTTGTATTTAGTGAAAATGTCGATTTTTAACGTCACAGTCCGTCTCGAACGCCGCCACCGGCGCGACTACCGGGCCTGCTCTGCTGCTTCTCTGTCTAGATATCTAGCGAGGACGTTCTCCGTCGTCGTCGTCGTCGTCGTCGTCCTCGTCGTCGTTCCCTTCGTCGTCTGCGCCACCACCACCACCATCCCCCCCACCGCCGTCGCCCTTCGAAACTCGTGGTTCTTGCATCAATCGACGAGAATCCACATATGCTCTATCGGGCGAAGCGGACTTCCGTTTTTAATAACACCAATTTATCATGAACCTGTTTTCGTAAATGCAATTCGTCTCCCGCTCGCTGGCTCCGAGCGCACGCGTTTTTTTTTAATGATTTTTCGGTTTTCCCAGTTCCCGACAACGAATCGCCCCGCAATAAGTCTCGATCTTATTGAACTTTTTCCATTTCAAGGGAGGAAACAATAGAGGGCGGGTCAAAACTGAATATTCTTGTCACTAGCGACGATGCGTACACTTGGCAAAATATACACGAGCAAATAAACAATAAGGTCATTCGTAATTTCACGCGATTTAATCGATTTACATTTTTTTTTTTTAATTTAAAAACACCGAAAAATATATCGCTCTCGTTCGCTCCTCCAAGTTTTTCTCACTCGTATTTTTTCTTCATTTCCCTCTCCCGCTTTTCGACGCACGGATGTCGTGTTTAGCGTATATGTAAATAATTAACGATAATGGCTGAACGCCGCGAGAGTTTTTTTCGTTTGAGAAATGCGCCTCCCACTTCAACACACAGCATCCGAGAGCGATCTCGTTCAACGATGCGCCGCGTGTCGTGGACACTGATCCAAATATAACGCACTCCTTGATACTGGTGTATTGCAGGACGTTCCGAAAGGATACGCGCGACTATTAATTCCAACGACACGTCTTGCCCTTGCGGGTCACGGAAGAATAAACGATACATAAAAATATATCCGAGTAAAACACACGCGATTGATCGCACGTTTCGTCGTCTGCTTTTTCATCCAATCCTCCTCTTTCCCTCCCCGAATCCCGAATTCACACGAGAACCGTGACTGCTCGTCGAGAACACTCCCGGAGCCCGAACTCCCACCCTTTCCGAGGAGGGCAAATCTCCATTCTCCACTCGGAGTCGGACCATCGATAAAGCGGGCATCTTACTTATCGACGGTCCGATCCGTTCGGGACATTCCGCCCGAGGTCGCTTTTCCCAGCAAAAAACAATATGGATTTTTTCAATCCCATCATTTTTGTGCTTTTTTCAGTTCCCACATGGCATTTTAGATTTTCCGCTACGAATTCGCGGAAATTCCATGCACGTTAATCGTATGGAAATGCTGAAAATTAAATTCTCTGTCTCCACGAAAAATTTCCATACGAAAAGCCAATTTAAAGTCGCAATTTTATTTGTTCGAATCCTCGAATTTTATATTCACGGAGAAATCTTTGTCGTGCGCGGTTTTCGATAAATCATGATTTTTCCGCAATATGTCTTGGCACTTTCTCCGTTGATTTCGCACACTCGCTGCAGCGAGCGTGGCAGCGGATGCCAGCTGACGGGATTAATATGGAACGAGGAAAAACAACATGTTGGCAATTCCGTTGATGCATAAAAAATGTGTGTACAGCATAGCAAAATAGACCTAGTTTTTTTATCCTCGCTACGTCTCGATCGTCGAAACGCCTGGTATATTTAATGACAACAGGAACAAGTTTGTTAGATCGATGATTTTTGCAGCCTTGGTGCATTGGAAATATAGTCCCCATCGTATAGAGAGCAGCGAGGAGCGAGCAGCGAGCAGCGGCGGTCAGTCTAGTGGCGCGGTCTCGAGCGCCAACACCTCGCGTTTTTGCGTCCGTTCATTTCTGCTACATTTATATATGCCTGTTAAAAAAAAAAACAATACATCCGGAGAAAATATGATTTATCTAAATTCCCGATAGTGTGTTCTTCGGAAACGTTCGCTTCCTGTTTCCTGCAACGGTAAAATACTCACAGTCGCCCACAATAATTAATAAATTTTCTCGTGTCCGTGTCTGCGATTAACTGAAAATGAAAAATAAACAGCGCGCGTGGCAAAATATGTTTTTGTAGCCTGCCTCGCAGTTCGAGGCTCAATCCCGTAGAGTTCACGAGGTCAACATTTTAACACATGTACACACTTTGTAGGTTATTTCGTTACATAAATATATAAACATTCGGTTGACCCTTCGCTCATTTCCTTTCCCCCGAGTTTTTGCTTTCGCTCTCGCAAACAGGTTGTTTTTTTTTTTTCTTTCTACGAAGACTACGAATCTATTCCTACGATTTTCGTTTATTCGTTACAGCGTTCGATACAGCAGTTTTGTCGTTCGATTGTTCCTGCTTTGCTCTCTCGACAAACTAATTCTTCACGATCTCGATTTCGCGCTGGCTCGTGAACAAATATTTCGAAGAATACAAAGAAAAACAAAAAATTCATAGCAAATGTTAATTTTTTCGACCCTTTCATTCGTCTGCTGAGCAAACACGCTTATCATCACGATTTATCGTCGTAAGAAACAAAATTCACTGTGCATACAAATTTGCTGTTTAGCGAACAAAAAAAAACGAGAAATAGAGAAAAATTCGTCGTTTTTCCACTTTTTCGAGACTTTCCTAAATCGAAATTAGCTCTGTGCTCGTTTTTTTCTTTCGTTTCCTAAAAATACGGGCAGAATTACGAAAATTTTGAGATTTTCTTATTTTTAAATTGGGAGAATTCGTCGGAGATTGAAAATCTTCGTTTCGACTTATTTTCTAGGCGGAAAACTCGAATCGGGTGATTTGCAATATGTGGAAAACTCCAGGGAGCCGAATAACCAGACTCCTGAGATAACGCGATTTCTGCAAGACGCAATGAGCTCAAAACGCGACGTGATAAGGAAACTCTAGAGAGGAATGCAGCAATGAGAATCCATGTCAGCCGTGAGTTGCGATTTGCCATTGAAAGACTCGCAGTCATAAATTTGTTGCGAGCCAAACTGGCGTGTGAAATTTTTGTAAATCGTACTTTGGGAATTTTCCTGTCAACGCAATCAATTTTGTTCTGCTCCGCCGAGCAGCGAAGC
The DNA here is from genome assembly GCA_037043255.1 of Diadegma fenestrale. Classification (NCBI taxonomy): domain Eukaryota; kingdom Metazoa; phylum Arthropoda; class Insecta; order Hymenoptera; family Ichneumonidae; genus Diadegma; species Diadegma fenestrale. The sequence continues at coordinate 23,405,443 of CM073309.1, forward strand.
ACGTTTTTCATCCGTTTTTGCGTTGTGCGTGCAAAACGTATGCAAAGTTGATTGTTTATCGAATTTAACAAGACGAGATGCACGTCCAATATTTGCAGTCGCAGTTTTCATGCCGCGATGCTCGCTCGCCGGAATGTTTTAACAATCAAAAATGTCTGAATCAGGTACAAAGATGTCGAAACGTCTGAGCTTGTACGGGCTGGTCGGCCTGACGTCTCTCTGCATTTTTTTCCTGGCATTCAGTCAACGCTACAGTGGATATCTCGAGCATCGCCTCCAGCCGGTCTTGTCGGTCAGTAGAATCAAAATTCTATTCGTTTACAACGGAAATTTGCAAAATCCTAAATAATAGGGAAGTTTGCATCGTTGGAATGCAACGAAATTGGTCCAGGGAACAAAAACGTTTGTTTTTTGAGATCCAAACCCAAAAGCGGTACGAAATTTGTCATGCTTTTTGAAATTGGAAAGAAAAAATATGCAGCAATACTTAATTTCGTTATTTTTACGCGGAATACAGAGAAAAATATTCTGTTTATTTGTTATTTTGATAATTAATTCACTTGTGGAGATTTTTTTAGTAAACTCAGTTTTCAAATGGCAAAAAAGACTGTGCCGTTGTCATTGACGAATACTTTGTGAAAATTTTGCACTCTGCTATAAAAATTAATCAGTTTCCGTTGCATTTCAACGATTCCAAGTTGAAAATCGTCATAATTACAGGAAATTCAATCGACACGAAGTTTGCATCGTTGAAATACAACGAAAAATATATTTTTCATTCATTATTTTAATAATTGATACACTCGTTTCAATTTTTCCAGTAAATTCAGTTTTCAAATGGCAAAAAAGTCTGTGCCATTATCGTTGACGAGTACTTTATGAAAATTTTGTCCTCTGCTATAAAAAATAATCAGTTTTCGTTTCATTTCAACGATGCAAACTTCGCCATCTTATATATTTCATCCACTTATGAAACTTTCAGCCCTTTTCTAACTATACAGGAAAAAAAATGAGTTTTATGTGTTAATACAGGAAAATGTAATTCTTGGTATTTTTTTAATAATAAATCGATGCTCACAAAACGTAGAAATGTAGTTCAGAGACGTGCCAAATCGTTTGAATGGTTTTTTTTTTCGTCAAATCAGCCAAGTATTTGAAGAATCGAGTTTTTGGTAAAAGGGATTTCGAGTTTGACTCGAGAAATAATTGATGGGGTGAAAATTAATTGCCATCAGCCAGGGCCTCTTTGAAGTAAAAAAAAAAAAAACATTTCCCTTGGTCATTTGACGTCACACTCACGTTTTATGCCAAGAAAAAAAACGAAGATTTTCTGAGAGCTCTTGAGATCGTTCTCGTGTCTTGAATTTTTTTTTTTTTACTTGAATTTTCAACGATCCAACGGTAAGAATGTGGATAAAATTACTCTCACAAATATTTTGTGAATAGAAAATTCTGTTTTTGGAAATTTACAGAATTAACCGTTGTCAAATTTTCTTGCAGCTTTTGTTTTTTTGTACTTGTCGCAATTCATCAAGATCCACACGCTTTTTACATCATTAGAATAATTTTTCGATGAGAAAAATGAACAAGTGAAAAAATCGAAAAATAAGAATGCAAACACATTAAAAAACTGCACAGACTCACATTTACATTTCCATTCGCATCTGTTGATTTAGGAAGTCCAAGTAAGGCCACAAATCGTTAAATTTGAAGAACCAGTCACGGTAAGCCACCAACTATTTTCACCACAACTGTAACAAACACCGATTTCACGACGTTGAAGCTCCCGACATAGGAATGCAACGAGAAATATTTTTTTACTGCCAATGTCTTTATTAAATTAGAATTTTTGAAGAACTTAGAAAACAAAGTTGAAAATAAAAGAATTTCGTTGCATTTCAACGTTGCAAACTTCAGCGATGACTAATTCCACACAATCTTTTTTTTATCAGCCCCGCGACGATGCTTTTTGAGTCGCATGGATGCTTGGACCATTTTCTCACAAACTTTTCGTGTTCCACGTGTTTGTTCTTTGTTTTGTTATTCGTAAAAGTTTGCATGTGTTTTGCGACGTCCAGGATCGAGAATTAACGTATTTAGTAATCGTGACTACGATTTTGGAACGTTAATTCGATTCTCTGTTGATTATTCACAGTTTTGGAACGTCAATTATTGAATTATTAATTTTTTTGAATATTCCCACGATTTTATTGAATCGGAAACATTTTTCACAGTCAAGATTTTTTTTTTTTTTAATAAAAACACGATTTTATAGGCTCTGGCTCGAAACGACGATGCACCGTCGCTCAACGATGTCATCAATTTTGAGATCAATCGAGTTCTCGATCTGCAGAGAAAATCGATAGAGAGAGAAATGTTTAATTACAATTATCCAAACGGAAAATACGGCGTCAATGTCAGGTTTGTACACGAAATTTACGTTCAAGACCTTCCAACCCGTCGTACACAATGACTCTGAAGTTTGCATCGTTGGAATGCAACGAATTCTTTTTTATCTTTAGCAAAAATAATTATTCAAGCGCAGAATTTAATTAGGACGATAAAATGATGGATTTTTGCCACCCGAAAAGCATATTGGCTTGAAAATTTTTGATGACATTGAAAATTGAACGAATCACCAATAAATTCAAATATTTTTCGTTGCATTCCAACGTTGCAAACTTCGGCTCCTCGCTAGACACACACATGGGTCTGGGGCGCCCTACCGTGATTTATCGAAGCGTTTAAAAAATTTGTAAAAATTCAGGAAAGTAGTTTCGGATCTCTAGAAAAAGAGGCTGCACTGGGTGATGAATAAAAATTATTTTTCATCATTATTTTTGATGATAATCGATACGAAAAACGAGAAATTCGCGCTGTTCGCTAAAGGGAGGGTTAAAAACGTTGTGTATCGGGGACTATAAAAACTTTTCGTGCGCCTCGAAAGTCCAAGATCGAACCCAGGGAGACTAGAGAGAAGGAGTGGACACAACATAGGGCCAAAACGTAGTTCAGCGTGCCTGAAAATCCTTGATGTAATAGTTCCCGGTTCTGCCACGCGCAGCGCGCCGGATGAGAATTACTGATATACATAGTTATATTTATAGTTCAAACGGTGAAGCTGACCTTCGACGCATGCGCATAAATAAGTCAACAAATTTTACGATCGCGACGATCGCTTCGTAACCCCACTTTATAAATGTATACGGGTGATCTCAATTGGATCACATGTATCAGAGATGAATTCTCTGCATGTATGGTATTTCTTTAATTGAATAGCGTCAGCTGCTCAGAGAATGCCTAAAGGTCATCGCGTAAATTATTGATGTTTAATTACTACAATTATAAAACTGTAAACCAAACTTTATGTAAATATCAAGCCCCCGCTCACAAGTTAAATAAGGGTATTCTGCATAATTCTCTTAAGATGTCTCGTTTGGTTAGGTGGGTAGAATCGTCGATCAGCAGTGCAGAGTTTTTGGGTTTGATTCCTCCTGGGGTAACTCGCATTTTTTTTTCCTACCAAAATCGTTTCATAAAATTTCGGCGGTAATTACAAATGATTTATTAAATCATTTGTAATTACCATATTGCCCCATATTACCACATATTCTGGATTCCGTCGAATGAATGAACACCGCACAAATAATAACAATAACAATAATATAACTTTATTTAATAAAAACACTTCGGATAGGAGAAAGCAAATTATTTGGATAGGAAAAAGGTAACATATGATTTGATAAAAATGATGTAATACATAGTTTGTAATTACTATATTGCCGAAATTTTATGAAGCGATTATGGTAGCAAAAAAAATCGCAAGTTGCCCCAGGAGGAATCGAACCCAAAAAGTATGTATTACTGATCAACGACTCTGCCCACCTAACCAAACGAAACATCTTAGAATAAATATGCAGAAACCCTTATCTAAGTTGTGAGCGAGGGCTTGATGTTTACATAAAGTTTGGTTTACAGTTTTATAATTGTAGTAATTAAACATCAATAATTTACGCGATGATCTTTGGGCATTCTATGAGCAGCTGACGCTATTCAATTAAAGAAATACCATACATGTAATCCAATTGAGATCACCCGTATACAGTTATAAAGTGAGGTTAGGAAGGTTCATGATTGCTTGATATATATATGACACATATATATATGACAAAACGGGAGTTTGCGATCGCAGCGCCTCCTTATTTCAAGGGTTTTTGCCGACACCTCTCAAGTATGGTGTGTCCACTCCTTCTCTCTAGTCTCCCTGATCGAACCGAAAAATCGTCTGACTAAGAAAACCGACGCGGACGATTCGTCAACTTGTAATACCGACGTTCTCGATTGTCTCGATCGTTGACCGTGCAGCTCTCTGGACGATCTTGTTATGGAAAGAGGAGGCAGACCCATGAGAAGCGTCATCCTCACGAGTTGGCGAAGCGGCAGTACTTTTCTCGGTGATGTGATAAACGCTCATCCAGCAAGTTTTTATCATTATGAGCCATTATTACACTTCGGGATCGTTCAAGTGAGGGAACCCGAATCAGCGGACGAAGCGCTCGAAAATATCTATGCCCTCTTCAAGTGCGACTACGACCAACTCCGTAATTATTTTTTATATTTTCACTCTGTCCATCATTTTTGTCCTCCGCCACAGATAATTTAAAAAATTGTCATTCATTTTCTCAACAATGATCATACACTGAAAAGAAAATTTTGTTGGATACGTTCAACTAAACATTTTTCGAAAAATCACGAAAATTTTGGCATTCCAGCAAAAAACATTCTGGAAAATCTTTTCGGAAAGTGAATTTTTGTCATTCCAATCGTAAATTTAGCTGACAGTTCCGTTACAATGAAAAATATTGTCGAAATAACGAAAATTTCGAAATCGTCCCAAAATATTTAGTTCGCTGTATTCAACAAAATATCGACGTTTTTTGACAAAATTGAATTTTCAGTGTAAATACTGTTGTTGCAATTAACATTCTCAATAATTCAATTTTCAATCATTATTCGTAATAATTAATCGATTAATAATAACAATTTTTATTTCTGATAATAAATCGATTGATCATGATAATTGTTATAATATCTCTATTGTTGTTAATTATTATTATTTATTATTAATGGATTTATAAATTCTCCACAAATAGTAATCATAATGACAAAAAATAATCATCAATTTTCTCAATAATTATTAGAAATATTGTTCTTAATAATTGTTGCCATGAATATTCTTAATTATTCGTAACAATTAATTGATTAATAATAACAATTTTTATTCCTGATAACAAATCGATTGATCATGATAATTGTTACATTATCTCTATTGTTGTTAATTATTATTATCAATTATTAATGGATTTATAAATTCTCCACAGATAATAATCATAATAACAAAAAATAATTATTCTTAATAATTGTTGCGATTGATATTCTTAATAATTAATTGATTAATAATAACAATTATTATTCGTAATAATAAATCGATCGATTGTGATAATTATTAAAATCGTTGTTAATATTGTTGAATTGTCGTTACTATTGTTTTCAATTATCATGATTAATTATTGGTGATTGATAATTATAATTTTGATGGTGTATATTTTCAATTTTTTGACAGCGATTATAAAGGATTATTTGATTTTTAGAAAATTATTTAGCTTACGGAAAAAATGGTCGTCCCTGGGTATTCAATCACAACAATCGGCTGTGGCAACAGTGTCAAAACCACAAAGAAATTTGCTGGGATTCCCGTTTCGTGTCCAAGTTTTGTCGACTCTTTCCGTTCCAGTCGATGAAACTCGTGAGATTGAGACTCAAAGTGGCTAGAGTTTTTCTTGAGGAGGAGAGGTGAGCGATTACGAATGACTATTCAGCGCAAAATTGTGTAGAATATTGTAAAAATATGAAATTTCCATTTTTGACAATCTCAGCACTCGAAATGTTTAGTTATTGTGGAAATTTGAGCTTTTTGGCAATTGAATTTTCTTGGCGGCAGCTTGGGAGTCCGAATGGTCCTGTTGGTTCGGGATCCACGGGGCTTGTTGCAATCTCGCAAGCATCGCGATTGGTGTCCCAGTAATCCAGACTGCTCCGATCCAGCCCTCGTCTGTAATGACATGGTGTCCGATTTTATGGTGTCCGTTGAACTCGCCAAAAAATACCCTCGAACCTTCAGGTAAAAACTCACGATAATATTTTTACTTTTGGTATCATCGATTCTTTGTTTTTCGATCCCAATCGTCGTTGCTCGGAGCCTCAATTTGCTCCATTTGCTCCAAAGGCCCGTAAGAGGCGACGGGAAAATACAAATTTTTGCCTCAAGTCCCCAATTTTCAGTGCGATCTCCAGTTTTTTCCGCCCATTCATCGTTCGCGTCGTTGATTCTTCGTGGAAAAAATAAATTTGATGAATTTTAGAGTCGCTCAATTTTCTTTTCCATCCTCGTTCAGCGCTCATTCGAAAATTCGGGTTTTTTCAGAGTCGTCAGGTACGAAGATCTGTCGGTCGATCCATTTACTTACGCGCGAAGTTTGTACAAGTTTTACGGTTTGGATTTCCACGCGAATGTTGAAAAGTATTTGGAAACACATACGAAAAACGACGTCGGTGGTGTTTGGAGTACGTACAGAAATTCTAAAGCGGCGCCGTTTCATTGGCGCACCGATCTCGATTTTGAGGAGGTCGAGGAAATCCAAAGTGCTTGTGCTCGCGCCATGAAATTGTGGGGTTACGTGCTGGCCACGAATTCCACTCATCAAAGAGACTTTGATCCAATCACGGACTATTCCCTCGATTTGTGACCAACATGCTTGTGATCGTGCTCGTTTTTCCTGTTGATTATCCAGCAGAGAAACTCACGTAGATAATCAATTATTCATTCACACGAATCTCGTCAACGAGGGTCTGCACCAAAACGACAATTAATAAACCCTCCGATCGTTCTCGATCCATTATCTTAAGACCGTCACACCGAATATTCGTATTTTTACTCATCGATAGCCCTAAGGAACGTTTTTATTTTATGTACAAAAGTCATGCTCGAAAAACCAAGTGTCTCGTCGATGAAATTACATTTTAAGAGTCACCGATAAATGTGACATTTCAAATTTGTCAAAAAACGTCGATATTTTGTTTTCATACAGCGAACTAAATATTTTGCGATAATTTCAAAATTTTCGTTATTTCGACAATATTTTTCATTCGTAACGGAACTGTCAGCGAAATTCACGATTTTGGAATGACAAAAATTTCCTTTCCGAAAACGATTTTCCGCAATGCTTTTTGCTGAAATGACAAAATTTTCGTGATTTTTCGAAAAAAACGTTTAATTGAACGTATCCAACAAAATATCGATCTTTTTCAACAAAATTCTCTTTTCGGTGCGCGAAATTCCTTGATTTTAATATTTTTTTACACAATTCGCCATGTCAAAATGAAGCTGAGCTTTTTTTTTAATACTCTGAGTTTTTCTCACCATCAGATTACACTTTAAATCATGGATCAACGCGAAATTCTCGAATTTTTATCCAATTATTCTCTGTCAGGATGAAGTTGCGATTTTTTTTTAATACTCTCTCTTCTTTCGAGATCGTCACGTGGCAATGTAACGTCAATAAGATCAACACTGCTGAGGAATGATATTGATAGTAATTATAAAAGATTTATACACATGGACAAGTGCAATTTGCGTTTAAAATTAATCATTGTTATTAAAGAAAATAGTGCTGAGCGTCACAAAAAATAAAAGAAAAAAAACCACATGATATCCGAAGCGAAATCATCCAACCGCCTCGAATTTCCGAAATTTTCATCTTCGAGAACTTTCCGCAACGTCCTCATGGACCCACGGGAGATTTTTATTCCGGAATTACAAAGGAACGGACTAAAAATTCATCTCCGGGGCAAATGTGAGCGTTTCTTCTTAGAAAAAGTGACATCGCGATATCGTAGACAACGGAAAATTCCCAAAATGTCCTCGAGTCCGCTTTTTTTTCCGGAACAAAAAAAAACATTCGTTGAATTTAATTCGAACTTGATATAAATTACGTGAAAAAAAAACCGAAATCGTTTGAGTAGAATTTAATAAAAATGCCGAAAAGTGTTGAACCGATTTCAATTCGAAATTCTCGTCAATATCGAAAAAATCCAGATTCGTTCATTTGTAATTTGTTGAATTTGATAAAAATGATGGAAAAAAAAAAATCGTGTTTGGACCCTCAAAAATTCTCGTAAATAGAATGTTTTGCAAAAATCTCTAGTCGCAAATTCTCCAATTATTTCTCTCATTAGCATCGAATTTAAAAAAAAAATTGAAAGTTTCTCGATCGATTAAACATTTCGAGAAATCCAGTCATCAAATTATTCCGACCGTCAAGTTTCACGAAGAAATTTGACAAAAAAATGCACATTGTCAATAAGTAAAAAACTGGTAATTAAGGCACATTTTTCGAATTTTATTTATAATTCATTTATCAACAAGATTTGCTCATCACCGCCGAAAGTTTAGACGATAAAAAATGTTTGTCCTCGTTCTTTATGTCGCCGTGTGAATGCAGCTCGATGGAGAAATCCATTTCCACGATTTCCTCGCACGATGTAATCTTGAACAGAAAAAAAATCATCAAGATGGATTTTCAAATTTATCAAAATTTGAGATTATTGAAAATGCTCAGAAAAAATTATATATCACTGCAATTCATAGCGTATATTATTAGAATAACATCAGAGTAGGGACACCAAGTTTTGGGTTATTTATCGCGAAAAAATCCAATTGAAGTTTCCAATTTTCGATGGTACCGACAATTTTTCATTGTTTTTTCAAATTCAACTTTTCTCTCTCATTCAATTTGGATCTCGACAAAAATTCAGGCTCATTTTCGCTCAATTCCTGCCAAAATGCAGTCAATCACGATTCGCACTGTAAACTTCAATTGCAATGGAGGAAAAAACGCGAGAACTTACCATCGAAAAGATTTCCGCACTCACGACGATCGCCGGCATCGATTCGTTGACCGGAGCAGAACTGCAAGAGAAAAAACATAAAATTTAATTTCCGGGTTAACGGAATCCAATGGGACTTGGAAATTTGCTTTTTAATCAGTGAGGGCAAGTACGAATCATATCGGTAGATCATAATAGCGTATATATTGGATCATCATAAAAAAAAAAAAAAAACAATTTGCTCATTACAAGAAACGATTTTGAGGTGAAAAGTATTTTACCTGAATAATGAAATGCTCAACGGGTTTTCGTCGTCCATCAATTTTCAAGACTCGATCGCTCGCCACGAGCTTCCTGCGCGTTCTGGAATAAAAATAAATAAAAAAAAACGTTATAAAATGTTGAAAAAAGGCAAAATCGTCACGATTGGATTTGCGGAACGTGATCAGAGTAAAATTGACATCAATAATTGTCAGTCATATGCTTGTCTATTTTTTTTAACATCATGTTAAGCTCAGGAAATATCAAAAAATCATAATTCATGGGAAAAAATCGTACCATTTATGAGGCCAAGACGTCGTCCTCGATTCGCTGCACCAGATTTTCAGATTCCAGCCTGAAAAGATGGAAAAATTATTAACCACCTGTTGGAATTTGTACAAAAATTTCTGGTTACGAAAAAAAACAAACATTCAGAACGTTTTTTTCTCACCACCGTTTGTGTAAGACAGGGATAACTATATATTCATCATTTTAAGAAACTCGTGTTAAAAAACTAGCCATTAATTATTTACACAATGCACAATTAAAATTTAAATCAACTTACAATGTTGCGAGTTTTTTCGTTTCCCCAACGATCCTGCTGCGTTTCTTACACCGATTTCCATTACAATTTACGTTCCAAGGAACTCCAGCCGGAGCTTCATGGACCGTCAACTGATTTTTTCTCCATCTAGAAACCAAACAAAAAAATCTATAGTTTGGCGTTTCACAGATTTTTATCGAGTTTTTTTCAACAATTATTCTTCAGTTTTTGCAATTCGCCACGGCAAATTCTGATTGACTGGAGCGTTATTGGATTCATCACTTAAATTTCAATAGTAGAGCGAAAAATTCTGCAAAATTCGCATTTCTCGACTTTTTAATACGAGAAATCTTCAGAAACGATCGAGTCGACTCAAAGATTGAACATTTCGAGGAATTGACAAATTTGACGATTCAGACGCGAATTCTGATTCAGTTATTCATAAAAATTTACGTTCATCTTTGTAAAAATCGATTTATTGTGTAGCGTCAACTTACGTGGTTTGTTGGGCTCGTAGAGTTTCGAGGAAATTGCCGTTTTCTGCATCATTCGCTCCATTTCTGGGGGAAAACGTTTGCTTGTTAGCAAAAGTGTCGAAATTTGTTTGGGACTTGTAAAGAAATGTGGATTTTGTTCAGTAAAAAAGTTAACCAATCAGTCACGGTACTCAGACTGGGGCGGTAATTAGGTCGCATCATGTGAAACGTGGTCGATTAAACGAAATATTTGAATTTTAGTTTCGATCTGAATTATTGTTGATTGAGGTAGAAGCGATTTTCGTGGTGGATACGAAACGTGCAGATTATTCGAGCTCGATAGAAATTGGATTGAAAAATGGAAAAACTGTTTCGAGTTGAAACGACAAAATTTACCTGCATCGTTCTAATGCGTCGAGGTTTTCAAGGACGCTCGGGGGGACGCTTCGTTTTTCGTACGGCAATTAAATGATCTGGAGAAGAATTGAAAGATTTAAAATTCCTGCATTCCGGAGCTTGTTTCAAGGATTTTAGTGCATTTAATTCAGTACTTTTGTTTGTATATTTTGAAATCAATCATGTTCATACGAACGAGACTATACGAGTATCATCACGAGATTCGCGCGTTGCCAAATTTTTTAATTTTCGGAATGATGAAATGAAAAAATATTTTCGATATCGTGAAGTTCTGTGATTCACTATGTTTATAAGCAAAAGTGATTGATAAAAAATTGATCGATCACGCGGATGGAAATGGATTTGCAACGCGTGTGCGTAGCGCGCGGCGTCGACGGATTTTGCGTGGCTCACTCACCGAAGAAGGATGGAACGACGAGGCAGCTCGTTCGGCGGCCGAAACAGAAGTGAACGAGGCTTCGGGCTTCGACGACGAACTAGCGAGTTGCCTGCATTTGTGCGACGGAGTGGGGGCAGCCGGGAGCCTGGAGGGGGGAGCGCGCAGGGCTGGTTTCGATCGTGATTTCATGGAAATGAAGCTTGAGGACGCCATTTTTTTTGTCCCCCTCCTTTCTCTATTCTTTCCCCCCCCCTCTCCTTTGACGGCGAACCCGATATCGAAGATGGTGGCCGTGGTATCGTAAATCCAGCTGAATGAAACTGAACGGAGATGGAATGTTCGAAACGATTTCTCGTTGGAACTTTGACAAAAAAAAATCATTAATTCGCAGCAACGAATCGAAGAAAAACTTGATCTTTGGTCATACGATCGAAAATATTTGTGCCAGCAAGTGAATCGTTTACAAATCACATTCGCCGACAAAATCCGAAATTAGAACGAGTACGTCAGCTGACAAATGTTTACGTGTCTTTATTAGTGTGTCGCGTTCGATAAAAACTTGAAACAAACGTGTGTGAATTCTCAATTAACCAAAGTGTCCCGAGCGTTCGTCAATCTCAGGAAAAACGACTCGATCAGGATGCAAAAATTACAGGAACAAGGCTGGTGAGTAAAAAAAACATTTTCTCCGCGCCCTGCTTCATGGATTTCGTCGTGAAATCGTCGATCAAATCTCGATTTTCATCTCAGGTTCCTTTCGGAGCAAGGATACGACTTGGTCAGTGACGCCGGCTCCATAAACGATTTACAAAAAATTATAAAAAGAGCTACCGACGTAAGTTGCGTCGTTTCTGTACAAACTTCTCATCCGGCTCTCCCAGACCCTGAAAACCTTGATTTACATTTTTTTTCTCACTGTTTCAGACGGATCTCAGAGAAATCGGAAACGGCCAACGCGACATTTGCGAGGGCAATCTCGTTTTACAAATTCAAAAAATACGCAACATCGCCGCTCCCAAATACAACGAGGAATCACGTACCGCACCGAGAATGCTCAAACTCTCGCTCACCGACGGCAAAAATAATTATCAGGCCGTCGAAATGGATCACATCTCCGGGTTGGGGTAAAAATTCAAATTTGAGTTTTTTTTCAAGCCCAACGCTCCTCGATATACGGCGTTCAAGTTTGCATCGTTGGAACGCAACGAAATTCCGTTTTTTCTCGAGCAAATCTCGAAATTCTCATTAAATAGTCGGTCAGGACAATAAAACAATCTTTTTTAGGATCAAAATCGAAAATCGGTACGAAAATCGTCGTGGTTTTTGAAATTCAACGAAAAATTCATAGAGCAAGTATTTTTGTTGCAGCAGAACGTCGCGAACTTCAGCGTCATATATTTTTATATTTAGAGTCGAAACTAAACAGATTCGTTTTCCTAGAGACACGATCACGATGAAAAAATATATTTTTTATTCATTATTTCGATAATAAATTCAAGAGTGTGTATCGTTTTTCATCCCTTAGATAAATTCGGAGAAAAATTGTTTAAAATTCGTCTCCTGGACGTTTTGCAACATTTTGCAATGTTTGCGTCCCTGGAACGCAACGAAATTCCGTTTTTTCTTGAGCAGATCTAGAGATTCTTGTTCAGTATTCGCTCGACACGATAAAAAGATCATTTTTGAGGATCCCGAGACCGAATCGGCCCGAAAATTGTCATGGTTTTAGTAATTGAACAAATAATTATCAGAAAAACGTAATTTTCGGTGGACCTCAACGTTGCAAACTCCAGGGGCACAGAAAAATGTGAAAAATCCGTGAATTTCGATTTTCAACTGAAAAGAAAAATTTCGCTCTGCACAAATGAATAATTTTCGAGAACAAACGCGTTTGTCGACAAAAAAAAGAAAATGCTGTTTAATGGATCCCTTGACAATGTCGAACTGGAAATTAGAACAGAGTTGATTGAATTTGCGGAAAAATAATTTTTCGATGAAAATTGAAAATTTTTATATTTCGTAGGCTGAATACGCCACCAGGGACGAAAGTGCTGTTGAGACCCGGAAACATTTTACTATCCCACGGAATCGTGTTACTGTCTTCGAGGGACATTGCCAGAGTATTGGGCGGAAAAGTTCCGAATCTCGTTGAAAAGTGGGAATTGAATAGAGTGAGTGAAACAAAGACAAAAAAAAGCGGAATTGCGCACGAAAGAGGAAAAATTATCGAGACTGTTCGTTTTTTCGCTGTACAGAAACTTGCGGTTCACTCGCGGCTACGCTCGGTCGAGGAGGGCGGTCCACCCCCATGGATTCCGTTTGGTAAAAAAATCATAAAAGGTGGAGTCGAGAAGGATAAAAATTTCAAGGCCTTGGGGAAAGATTCGGACAAGGAAACGACGGAATTTGAGGCTCAGCGACAAGACGCCATCGCGGAAGCTGCTCGACTGGGAGGCAAAAAGATTTTCGGTGGCGGAAATAAGCAGGTGAAAGAATTTTCGATAGTCCTCGTCCACGAGATTCTTTCAATTTTCAATCCAACGTAAAAAATCGTTTTTTGAGGGTAAAACATTTTGTAAATAATTGTTTTTTGCAAAGTTACTGGACCATAGCGTGCAGCGCATAGTGGATCAGGGATTCACAGTGGAGCAAGCGGAATACGCGCTGAAAATAAGTCGAAATCACGTCGAGAGAGCTCTCAAGTCTTTGCAACGTACGAACGATTCTCGATCGACCGGTGTACGGGAGCCTCGGGAGGTGCGCGAGCCTCGAGGAAAAAGATTCGAGAAAAAAACCGAAGAAACGAAACCGAGCAGCGGAAAAGTATCGCTTTTTGATTTTCTGGAAGACAAACTTCCGGCGCAGAGCGACGTGCCGGAGACTCAATCAAATTTTCAGCAACAGTATCAAAGATCCAACGAAAATAGTCACGTTCATAGGCTTGAAAATCAATTCGAGCGGCTGGAATTACGAGGCTCGGAGCATTCGCAAGCTGGCAAAGGAGGAAGGTGAGAAAACTGTAGAGAACATTATTTTGCTGCTCGATAAAGTAACGCGAGGCTCGTGAATTATCGTATTTTATTTAAAAAAAAAAAAAAAATTTCTCTCGTTTTTCGTCTAATTTGCTTTTTATCGTCAATTTCACGCTCGAGACACGATTTAATTGTTTTAGAGCACAAAGAGGCGGCCGAGGTTATCCAGCGGCGCCGCGACACGCGAACGATGATTCAAAATACGCAAAACGATCGAGCCACGACAGTCACAATGCGTTTTCGACAAGCAATACTTTTGCGAACGCGCATCAAGCCAAGCCGCCGCGATTCCAGCGTAATCAGGATTTCCACGGGAACCATTACCCGGAGAATGTATTTAAAAGCAACAATGCGAAGCCTCAAGCAAACGATCGTAAAAATCTGACGAGCACGGCGAGCGGACAGTCGCGAGGTGAATTCGGAGTCTTCAATTCGCTGGATTCGTCCACTTACACGAATAAGAGTCAGCGCTCGCATGACGAATTCGCAAAAAATCAACATTACAGTGAGCCCAGATACCAACAACAAATGGATACCGAACCAAAGAACAAACACGTTTCGAGTTACGATTCATCGCGTGGCAGGCAAAATCGAGGGCAGCACGAAACTCTCCATAAAATCCACCCCGGCTCGTCGAATGCGATGGAAAAAAATTACAAAAACCAATCAAACAGACCGCAACATTCTGTCGCAACGAACGAGTTCGATAAAACAAATCAGACGAACAATCGCAATTCCGACCATGAATCCGCCGGCGGCAATTGGGTTTGGAAATTGGGAGACGACTGCATGGCCAAATATTGGGAAGACAACCGAGTGAGTTATTCTAACCAACTATTCTTATGATTTCGTCAATTTTCGCGAAAAAATTTGCATTTCGCAAATTCTTCCAATTTCGCCTTTTCCCCGAAAAATATTATTATTCAATTAATTAATGAGTCAATTACTTAATTAATCAATCAATTAATTAATTAATTGAATAATAATGATTTTTAATAACTAATTAATTAGTTAATTACTTAGTTAATTAATCAATTAGTTGATTAATTCATTCATTAATTGTTAATTCATATTATTATTATTATTGTTGTTATTTATTATTATTAATTATTATTGTTATTGTTTTTATTGATTATTCATAAAAATTGATTTGTTAACGAATGAATTAATTAGTTTATTGTCACGTTCATTTTCACCGACGATATATTTGAGAAATAGTGGAATTTTTAATGCAACGATCCTGAAAATATATTTCAACATAAATTTACCCGGCGAATTTGTAGCTCACGCTGTCAACCTTTTGCTTCGTTTTGTGCAGTATTACAACGCTCAGGTGACTGCTATATCGGCGACGACTTGTGTGGTTTGTTTCAAAGACTTCAACAATCACGAAGAAGTGCTGCAAGTTGACTGCATACCAATAACCGAAGTACGTTCCATTGTCAGCCACAAATTTCATGAAGTTTCCATTCTTTGCAATTCAACGAAAATATTATTAATGCAAATTTAGTAATTAAATATTATTCGGATATATTCATACATCCGAATACATCGTTACCGGAAATATTGAAAAAATCTGACTTACAATTTGTGCATCCCTGACCTTAGAAACCCCAGGAATATTCGCAACCGGAACCTGCGGCAAAACGGAATGATCAACGTGGCTACGGCAACCGTCAAAATCGCAACGATCACGGCGAGAATCACATTTCCGGTAAAAATTTTAGTCTCAATATTGGAAAACGTCATTTGTCGGTTGTCTGTATCGTGTCTCGGTAATTCCCATTCACTGCCAACCCATGAATCTCTGCAAAACTGAGTTTCTGCCCTTTTCTCGCAAAAACCACGGACCCAATTTTCACCAATGGGTTTCAGGCTTTATTGCATTCCGATAATTCATTTTTATCGCAATCCCGAACCAACAAATCCCATTTTTCATGATGTTGAAGTTTGCATCGCTGGAATGCAACGAAATTTCGTTTTTTCTTGTGCAGATCTCGAGATTCTCATTCAATATTTGGGCAGGACAATAAAACGATTTTTTTTTTAGGATCAGAAGCCAAAATCGGTACCAAAATTGTCATGGTTTTTGAAATTCAAGAAAAAATTAATGGAGCAAGTATTTTTCGTTACAGCCCAACGTTGCAAACTTCGGCGTCATCATTTTTTGTCATAATTTCCACTTTCAAACTTGACAAGCAACTAAAACCTGTTAATAAACCGAAAATCGCGAATTTTTTTGGTTTTCCAACTTTTTGTGTTAAGCCAGCTGCATTTTTTTGCGCCAACTGGATTTGCTGCGAGGCGAAGCCCGCAGGCACGACTAATAAGCAATAAATCCTCAATTATTAACTTGCCGATTGTTCGTATCTCGACAGGCATGGAATTCCGTCGCGGTGGTGGCGGAGAAGGCGGAAATCGTGGTTCGAAAGGTTACAACCGGAAACGTGGTCAGCAGCGAAGTGCGCAACCGATTTATCAGCCGCCAGCTCAGCGAGCACATCCGTCGTCGAGCTGGACCGCGAATGGCAATCCACCGGCCTAGTCGTTAATCGCATCGACGTAAAAACCTTTTTCTTACTTTTCTTTCTTGTGAAATAGTTTGAATAGCCATCGATTGGCAGTTCTTGTATAGGGTTTCGCGACGAAACGATCGACGATTCAGCAGACTCAATTTTCCCTCCTGGACCGAAAGTTCGGGCTTATAAAAAAATTCACACTTGATCGTATATCCGAAGAATCGCTCGTTTCGAATGACGCCAAGTTTGCAGCGTTGAAATGCAACGAAAAATTATTGCCGAAGGAAATAAGAATTTCGTTGCATTCCAACGATTCGAACTTTGACGTCGTCGTTTCAATTGGAATCGCTGCAGAAAAATTCTTGCACGCGTTGCGAATTAGTCGAATTCTCGTTTCACATTGAGGATATTCTAAAACTCAAATATGTACCGATTTCGTATAGGATTTTTGCTCGATCTGAGCGCGCTTCGTCAATATTCCAATCCATCGATTTTGTATGTTGTTGACGTTCTCAATAATTGTGTAAACATTATACTGATATTCCTACTATTGTATATCTTTCACGAGAGCTCACGAAAATACTAGCCAACTCTATTAAATCGCCTTTGCTAAAACGAATTCACCTTCATAGTGTACAAGGCGAAAGCAGTAAAATTGAATAAACTTTGTTATAATTAGAATTTAATCACATTTTTTCATTCCACAACCCAGCCCTGCATTTTCAGCAATCGTCAGAGGAATTTCCACCGACAATCAACATTTTAATCAAATTTTGATTAACCAAAAATTTAATTTAATTAATATAATATTCATTGTTATTAACAATAAATTTGTTAATAATTGAACAATTAAATATTTAAATATTATTTAAACATATTCATAATTATTATTAATTAAATATAAATTATTTATTATTAATAATAATTCGAGTGCGTTAAGTGCATTTTGGGTCAATCCAACTCAAAGCGTGATCTTCAAAATTCATTTTTGACGAAAACGCAGTGAAGAAAAAATTCAACGGAAATTAACAAATTCAGAATAAAATGAAAATTGTTTGTCGGATTTTGAAATTTCTTCTTATCAAGTTGACATGTGAGAACGTGAAAAGTGGTAGTTGTGCGTGTTAATGGAAACTACTTTATCGTCGGCCGTATTGACGTTGGCGCAACGTTACACGTAATTGTCGAGAGGAATTGCGTGTCTCAGGCAACTGAGAAGTTCATGATCAACGATTGCGGTATTCGAAGGAATAATCGAGAGATTTTGGAAATTGTGAGAGAGAGCTAAGAAGATCGGAGGAAAGGATGAGTGGAAATCTTCGTAGAGAGGTAATGTCGGTGTGATAATTAGAAGCGAATGAAACGTGTGTTAATAATATGGAACGTGAGTGCATGAGCGCGGTCGTTCGACGTTCGCCGCAGTAACTCGTTGGAAATCAGATGTAAAAAATGTCCGACTTTCGCGTGTATCGGTTGCCCTCTGACGGGCATCGGGTGAAAAAAATGGCGGGAAATTCAAAAAAATTGCACACAACTAATGAAATTTTTGTCTCAGGCACTGCGCGCATTCAAAAAACTGCACAGGACTCGACTGAATACATTCAAAGGCGACGATTTCGCTTTGGATCGTAAGTTCCATTTCAATTCGAATAATTATAAAGAGTTTTGCACGTTTTTGCAATAATTGATCGATTTTTCCAGTAACGAGACTCAAAATTAATGAAGAGTTCCAAAAACATAAAAACGTTACGGACGAAGCAGCAATTACGGAGGTAATTTCACGATTTTTTCTCACCTTCCCCCTCGCCGTTCGTTCCATTCGTTTCGTCAATAATTAAAAAACGATGGTCAAGTTTGCATCGTTGGAATGCAACGAAATTGGTTTTTCTTCAAAAACGATCTTATTTTAGGCTCCCAAGGCAAAATCGGTACGAAAATCTTTGGTTTTCGAAATTGAACAAACAATTAATAGAAAAACGTATTTTTCGATGGACTCCAAAGTAACGAACCTGAAATTGAAAAGCACGACGCAAAATCGATGTTTTCGTAGTCGAAACTTACAGGAACCATTTTTTTCAGCACATCAAATTCGCCGAGGCTGTTGAACACGAAATAAGAACGACTGTGATCCAGGCGGTCGAGAAAGAACCAGGAACATACGGTAACGAATAATTCGCAGCTCAAAACTCGATTCGTTGATATAATTTCCTAAAATTCCGAATCCTGTTGTTTTCAGCATTGCGAATTACCGACGATACGGTAAAAGTCAGCAACGAAGTTGTCCCAGGCGCTTACATACCGAAAGAAAAATTCAAAAAATGTACAGACAGCCCAAAGATCGAGAGGAAGGCTGACTCGTAAACACGACAAATTTATAATTGTAGTATTTAAATAAACTTTGATCGTTGAACACGCAAAACTGGGTTTTTGTCTTTTTATTTATTATTCGAGAACGAATCACAAGGTCGATTACGTTGAGTTAATTCTTCTTGTTCACCTCTTTACTTTGTCGACTCTTTGTCCAGCTCCGACTTACTTTCTGCAAAGATAATAAGAAACAAATTAAAATATTTCCGGATGATTTGCACGAAAACGATTCTACGACGTCAAACTCACCAGATTTTCTTTTTCTTTGCGTTATTTATCGTTAATAATGTCAACTCGGGTGCGTACGGGAATGTGAGAAGATGAAAAGGGTTTTTGGGAGCGTAGAAAACGACGATCAATACATGTAAAGCGTTTTCGGTGCGAATCTGAGAGGAAAAATAACGTTGGCAGTGATTGTGGTCCAAAAAACACAAGTTACGAAAAAAAAAGAGACGACGTTGAAGTTTGCAACGAACAATATTTGACCCATTGATGATTTGGTTGATTTTTAAAATTATGTCAATTTTTCAAGCGGATATACCAATTGGGGTCACAAAAAACTGATTAGTTTCGAGACTGGAACGGTAAACTTTTATTTATTTTTATCTATTCGAGTGACCTGAGGTCATGAACGACCCAGTTTTTGGAAAATTCATACCACCGTCAAAACTGAACGAAAAGGGCTGAATTAGAGCTCATTCTTTTCGTTTTTTAATGCAGGGTCACGTGGGCCTGAGGCAATTTTGGTTGGAGCGAAAAAATGAGGGAATTCGGGTGATTAAAACTGATTAGTGTAGAAAAATTGATAAATTTTGTTATCATCGTAACGACATTTGACATTTGGACAATGAGGTTTGCCGAAAAAAAAAAACGGATTTCGTTGTATGGAAAATTCAATTTTCTTAAAAAACGTCGATATTTTGTTGAATACGGCGAACTAAATATTTTGTGATAATTTCAAAATTTTCGTTATTTCGACAGTATTTTCCATTTGTAACGGAACTGTCAGGAAAAATTTACGATTGGAATGACAAAAATTGACTTTCCAAAAAGATTTTCCAGAATGTTTTCTGCTGGAATGACAAAATTTTCGGGATTTTTCGAAAAAACATTTAGTTTAACGTATCCAACAAAATTTTCTTTTCAGTATGCAACATAAAAATTAATTGAGCGGAGAAAAACTTACTGGTGTTCCGGATGATTGCGGATTTGATCGATAAGATCGGTGGCTTTCAATTCACCGTTGCAGATGCGATGGACAGCAGTGAAAATTGGGAATTGTTCAGTCAAATTTTTGGCCTTGAGCATGCCGTTGACTTCGTCAGCAGTCGCCGGTCCCTGGAGCTTCTGGCCGCCGAGGAGTTCGTCCTCGAGAGCTTTGATCGTCTGTGAAAAGAGAATGAACCACATGAAAAATTCTCCCGATTAATGAAATACTCGGAGGACAATTCTTCTCATAAAAAAAAAAAAAAATGTACTTTTCCAGTTTTGACGAATTGCTCGCAAACACGACGATTCCGGCCACCGTAGCACGTGGTTATGAGATCAGCAACGCCGCAGCTTTCAAAGAAAGTCGAAAGTTTAGCACCACCGAAAAATGTGTCGACGAATTTCACCATTTCCATGAGACCCAGTCGAATCACTGCGGCCTTAGTGTTGTCTCCGAGACCGAGACCGTCCACGAAACCAGCAGCGCATGCCACGATGTTCTGCAATTTTTCAAATGGACCCTCTCAAAAAATGATTCGAATCGTCGACTATGAATGCGGCATTTTTGCGATTTTCTAGAGAGATCGAAAAATCTCTATCGACCGAAAAAATGAGTCCAGGCTGATAATTTTTCAAACAAATCGACCAAAACATTTTTTTTCTTCCCGTCGCCGCTTTCTGGTGGCGAATCATTAAAAAAAAACTGATAATCGTTTTTTAGCTTTCGAAATTATCGACCGATTATTCGCCAGTCAAAACAAAAAGTTTTATCGTTTTCGAAGAACGGAGTAAAATTTGCATTGCTCATGATTTTTGTATTCGGGACTTTGCAAAAAGTATGAAAAAGACTTTCACCTTGAGAGCTCCACAGACTTCAACCGCTTCGGAGTCCTCGACGACGACGACCCTGAAGTTACTCGTTTGGATAATATCTTTCAAAAGTGGAGCAAGTCGCTTGTCTTTGCATCCTGTTATGAAACGAGGGGAGATAATAAAAATATTTTCATACAAATGAAAAAGAATGAATTCGTCGTATCAAAAATGAGCGAATGACGAAATCGGCTCGTAATAAAATGAGGAAAAAAAAAAAAGTAATTGAAGATTTGAATTTATGAGGAAAATTACCGATGGTAGTTTCGCAAAACTTTTCCTCGGCGACTTCATTCGCGAGATTAGCGCCCATGAGAACGTAGCATGGAACTTTGAGGTGTTTTTCGACGATTTTGGAAATGAGTTCGATGTTGGTGCCGTCCCCCTTGTCGCCGAAGCCCTGAAAGCCAAAAGCAGAGACGACAAATTCAACTTTATCGATCTCGATAATCGTCACTCGAGATTGAACGATTAAAATATTGGGAAATATTGGGTCAGCGGAAGTCAAGACTCGTAAATTTGCTGCAAACAAAAACGTGAAAATGGAGCGGAAATTATTTACCTTGATCAAGGAGAGACCGACTGCGGTTGGTTTTATTTTTCCCAGCAACATCGAACACAGTCCGGGGATGAATTGATGAGGAATTACGAAAACGAGGATATCTGCATCTTTAGCAGCTTCCACAACGTCGGGTACAGCGACCTGATGAAAAAATACGAATATAAACTTAATTACACACTGGAATTATAATTGCAGAAAAAAATGTGCTCTCGGTATTTTTAATCAACGTGATTGATCAATGTTTTGCTTGGCTTTTAGTCGCATGGCTCCGAGACAATGAAACTCGGAGCTCGGAGGATAAATTATACACACGGAGGTGCATCAATGGCAATGCACAAAGAAATTCCGTTTACGTGCAAAGTTTTAAAAACATTGACATTGGCGCTTCCGCGATCGTTGCCGAGAGTCAATATTCCGAACAGGAGCTTCGGCTTACAATTCCTGTGTAAATCATTTCTTTCTATGATGCCACGAAAATGGCAAATAATTCGGTCATCCAGATATTTTTATGGGCCTCGAAACCGATCGTTCGATTTTCTCGGGCATTG
Source organism: Diadegma fenestrale (assembly GCA_037043255.1). Classification (NCBI taxonomy): domain Eukaryota; kingdom Metazoa; phylum Arthropoda; class Insecta; order Hymenoptera; family Ichneumonidae; genus Diadegma; species Diadegma fenestrale. The sequence continues at coordinate 23,427,573 of CM073309.1, forward strand.
AAGCACCGAAAATAAAATTTTGTTGAAAAAGATGGATATTTTGTTGGATACGTTCAACGAAACGTTTTTTTTTCGAAAAATCACAAAAATTTTGTCATTTCAGCAAAAAACATTTTGGAAAATCTTTTCGGAGAGTAAATTTTAGTCATTCCAATCGTAAATTTTGCTGACAGTTGCGTTACAAATGAAAAATATTGTCGAAATAAGGAAAATTTTGAAATTATCCCAAAATATTTAGTTGGCTGTATTCAACAAAATATCGACGTTTTTTTGGCAAAATTGAATTTTCAGTGCGGACTTTTTTTTGCTTCCCCGATTAGCTCATTGTTCTTTTTCACGCTCGAATCCAGGGAGGATGAAAAATTCGTTTAAGGACGCAATTTTTTGCAAAATTCAACATTTTTTAACTTGTTTGATTGAATAAAATGGAATTGGCGCTTTTACGCTCAATGAAAAGTACTCGAACGATAAGGAAATAAAAACAGATTGACGGAAACGAAATAACAAGCGAGAGATAAGTTTTTGGCTGTCGTGGTTGGTTTCCGGTTCTTGAATAAAATCGATAAACGCCAAATTTTATTGATTAGAGATAAAGGTTTGATAAAAATGATCCGATCGACACAAAAATGGTTTTACGAGTGGCCTGCATTTTTTTTTCTCCTCGACCCCTCTTTGCTAATCTCTGGACGGTATTACAGCATGGAAAAAAAAAACTACACCAACGAATACGTTGAGTTGTGTGAGTCGCGCGCGAGGAACAACTCTCGGTCTGTTTAAAAACCAGTCCGACGCCCATTATTCTTCATCAGTTTCTCGCTGACTTTTATCTGCGACGCACTTGCTCTAAAGCTCTCGAGAGTAACACATCGCGATATCGGTTCTGGTTGCCAGGCTCGACGTCTCTTTTGCTAAAAAAAAAGAATATCAAACATTTTCAACGAGATGAGGCTGAACTCGATCGTGCCGAATTTCAAAGCGGAAACGACTCAGGGTCCCATCGATTTTTGGGAATGGCAGGGAGATTCGTAAGTTGAAACCAAAAAAAAATTCTCTATGCACTCCCGGAGCAATGAACTTTTGCCGAGCAATCGTTTGGCTTGGGCCGTGTCGAATTAATTTTCTCTCGACTACGAGCAACGCCTTGAAAGCGTCAGAACAATTTTTTCTTCATTTACCATCTAAATTGTTGTTAATTGGAGAAAAAAAAAAATTGCTCGCTGCAAACGGACACGATCGATTATCCGGAATGAAAAAATCGTTTTCCCGTGAATTTTCAACGCAGCATCACGAAAGCGAATGAAAAATCGGTCAAAAAAATCCCAATTCCAGTTTTAAATTTTTTCGAAAATCGTGTCGACGGAAAAAAATTCAGATTACTTGGAAAAAGTTACACGAAACTTTGGCCAGCAAATTCGTAATTTTTGCTCGCATTCGAAAAAAAAAACGTCGCAAGGGAAAAAAAGTCTAAATATTGGAAATTTTTGATTCTTTTTTCCCTTTGGAGAGAAATTTGAAATAATTGCGAGAATTTGGCTTTGCCTTGAATGGAAAATGTTGTTGGAATTCTTCGCTGCAAACTCGGGAAGAATTCGATCGAGTAACAGGAAATAATATCCAGCTTTCTAAATACGGCATGTGTGGGATTGATGATCGTGCGAGGAATGCAATCGGGACGTATTTGCATGATCGTTAAGTTGGTGTACGCCGATATGTGGCTCGTACGCAAAAGCAATTCTCGCGGTACATGCAGCATCAAAAATAGCAGCTCGGTTTTGACCTCGGCATGATTACAACAACAGGATTGACGAGTGTCTCATTCTGGGTGTCCCTGAGAATCCTCATATAAGAATCGAATTGCGCAATAATGTCAAACGCCCGAATTCGCGTTGATAAGACTTTTTTTTTCATTATCTAACTCACAATTGGAAATCTCGCTCGGGCGATTTATTCCCGGGATAGAAAAATTTGAAAAATTGAAATTATTCAATAAAATACTATGACTCTGAAGTTTGCAACGTTGAGATTCAACGAAAAACATTTTTTCCATTGATTATTTATTGAATTTTGAACATTGTGGCAATTTTTCGAGTCGATCGAGTTTTTGGTCACAAGAGAGAATCGTTTTATTGGCCGGAGCAAATATCGAATAATAATTATTGACTCTGCTGAAGAAATACGAGAATTTCGTTGCATTCCAACGATGGAAACTTTCGATTTTCGGAAAATTTCGAAATTCCGAAATTATCCAAAAACATTCATGACTCTGAAGTTTGCAACGTTGAGATTCAACGAAAAACATTTTTTCTATTAATTATTTATTGAATTTTGAAAATTTTGGCAATTTTTTTGAGTCGATCGAGTTTTTGGTCGCAAGAGAGAATCGTTTTATTGGCCGGAGCAAATATTGAATAATAATTATTGACTCTGCTGAAGAAATAAGAGAATTTCGTCGCATTCCAACGATGGAAACTTCAGGATCATTAAAATACTTTGTTTTTAGGTGGGTCGTCATTTTTTCTCATCCCGCTGACTTTACGCCTGTCTGCACAACCGAACTCGGTCGTATTGCCGTTCATCATCCTCATTTCGTCAAGAGAAATACCAAACTTCTCGCTCATTCTGTCGATAAACTCGGAGATCACGTTCACTGGGTCAACGTAAGTGGCTCCTCGAATTTCATCGTTTGTTGAGCACAAGTTGAAATTATTTCACAAAAATTTCGTTAATGAGCCGGAAAAATTGCATTTTAAAGCCTGGACGAGAGTTCAGAGATTTTTTTTCGATACGTGGATCTGGGGCGTTGGAAAATTTGAAAAAAATCAGAAAAATCGTGTTGGACGCGAAACGATCCGGGATTGTAAGAATTTTTTGATAAATTCTTCGTTCTCGGTATTTCAGGACATAAAAAACTATTGCCAAGACATTCCCGGGGCTTTCCCGTACCCAATAATCGCCGATGAGAATCGCAGTTTGGCCGTTCAACTGGACATGATTGACGAAGCTAACAAGGACGATCCTGACCATGCTATGACTGTTCGTTCGCTCTACATCGTCAGTCCTGACCATCGTCTTCGCTTGAGCATGCAATATCCAGCGTCGACTGGCCGCAACGTCGAGTAAGTCATTTTTAGAGTCTCTGTCACTTTTCTAGCAGCCAAAAGTTCTCTGTCGTCAATAATTGGCTCGAAATAAAAAGTTCGAAGCGTTTTTTCGTCCACAATTTTTGGCTTTACGAAAATATTGAGCGGCAAATAATTTTTTCGATCATTTCAACTGACGTTGACGTTTCTCATGGATTTTTCTCGTTACAGCGAAATTCTCCGTGTCCTCGATTCCCTGCAGCTCGTAGATCGCATTCCCCAGATCGCTACGCCCGCCAATTGGGTCGTGAGTATTTAAATCAATGGAAATTCAAGAAAATCGAGGAAATTTGGTTCAGTGACTGTGAAAACTCTCGTTTTTTCTAGCCCGGCGAAAAAGTCATGATCTTGCCGAGCGTGTCCAACGAGGAGGCCGGAAAACTCTTCCCCGGTGGAGTCGACCAAGTCTTAATGCCTTCCGGCAAAATTTACATTCGCACGACAACCGATTACTGATCCACGACCATTTTCATCCTTTATTAAATTCCCATAATGCACGATTTCTTATTTTTATAAAAATATATTTTTCTCCCTTTTTGTCCCATTATTTTGTTGTTGTTTTTCTTAGTTTCTCAAATAAATTTGCGTTACTCACAATGTTGACGGGCAATTTTTGTCCTGGCAGATATTTCACGTTCTCGTGCTGTTCGTTTATGATCTCAGTCAGTTTTTTCCCATCGATCATTTCTTCGTAAACGTACATCGTGACTCGTTCCTCGAACTTGTCATTGAACTTTACGGCGTTCGCTCCAATTAGCTTGGCAATCGCCGAGCCCCTGAAGATGAATTTTTCATTAAAAATACACATTTTTGTGGCTCGCGCATTTGCAACGGAAATGTAAAAACGTGTTGAAAAATGAGCGGAAAAAAACGGATTGAGATTCGATTTTTTTTTCACAAGGCGAGCCAGTCATCACTTTTGGACGTTTGTTTTTCCAAAACCGATTTCGTTTCGTAATTATTCAAGTTTTTACCATCAACGAAATCATTTGAGATATTTAATTTCCAATTCTCAACTTTTCTCCATCTAAACGCGTCGCGTGGCGTCAAAAAGTTGCAAAATTCGAGTATCAAAAAAAATGCATGCAGAATTTTTTTGCAGAAAGCCAGAAAGATCGGAATTTGCCTTTAAAATTTTCAAATTTTGCGAAAATTTAATTAAAAATTGAATTTGAGCCGAAATTTTTTGAGAAAAATCCTAAACACATTTTTTTGCAACTCTTAAACGAAACGCGACTCGAACACGCGTTTAAATGGGAAAAGTTAAAAATTGCTAATTAAATATCTCAAATTCTTGACGCCAGAAATTTTTTTTTCATAACAGAAAATCGTTAGTTTCGGTGGCGAAAATGTTCATGGAAAATTTATTGATTCGTAAACGTCCTCGTTCCTTCGATTATTTTACATTTAAAAAATTTTTAAGGCATTAGTTGGATTTTAATGCCAATTCCTGCTCGATTTCTCGCAACTTTTAATTTCTATGGCTTTCATCATGAATAAATAAAGCACCACGTGCGCGTAATTACTTGGACGTCAGCTCGACGTAGAACGCAGACGCAGCGTATAAAACAATTGGATCCCGATGCCGAGAAAAATTTTGGAACATCTTTTCGTTTTTTTTTTTTAAATCGGCTTATCGGCAAATTTTGGAGGGAATCGAAAAATTTAAAGAATCGAATAAACGAGGATCATTTTTTGGAGTGTAATTTTTAATCCAATTTGATTCGGCGAGAAAGTTTAAGAGAACTCGAAATTTGAATCGCCTCCGAATTGAGGCGTCACCTTGAACGAAATCGTGCTGCACTTTTCGTGCCAAGCTGGCCAGTCAGATCGAAATATTCGAAGCGAGATTTCGTGGCTTTGAATAAATTGCGAAAAATTCAATTTTTATGATTATGTTTTTTTTTTAATTGTTTACGGGCTCGCGTCATAATTACCAATTTCCACTGCCAACGATGCAGACTCTTTGCTTAACTTGGGCCATTGCAATCGATGAATTTTGTTTCCTCTTGACACAAACACTCGATCGATGGTCCAACGAATTTTGCTCTTGCTCGATCTAGCCCTCGGATGCTAGAATCTTGAGTGACGAATTTCGATCGACTGACTTGACCGACTAACTGACACACTTGGGCTGCAACATTGACCTTAGAAGAGACGATGATCGTCGGCTGCGTCGGCGTCGATTTCGCGAGCGCATTTTCCAAGCCTCGCAAACGTTTTCTCTCGCGCAAGTCTTGGAGGATGGCCAGACTTGGCGACAACTAAACTATTCGACGAGACTTCAAGCCCAGCGATTTCGCGGCCTGGTTAATTTTAGCATGGGTATGATAATATCGAACATTACGAATAATTATGCACAGCGAACTTCGCTCACGTTCACTGTCGATTCAAAAAACAAACGAATCAAATCTTTAAGAGGTTCTATCTCATGCGCTGGATAAATTCCACATTCAAATATTAAAAATTCGTATGAACCTTCTTCACGATCGTACTCAACGGTGGTTCAAATTTGACAAAGTTTGACCGTCCAGAAATTGAGTTATTCGTTGTAGAAAATGGTTTTCATTAAAATTTCAAATTCAAAGGTTTCAAACCTTCTCAAATTTTTTCAACGCGTTGAAACTCGGGAAAATTCACGCAAAATGTCAAAACATTGATAAATTTCAAGCCACGTTGTTTAAAATTCTTACGAACATTCTTAACAATCGTACTCAACCGTCATTGAAATATGAGAAAGTTTGACCGCCCAGAAATCGAGTTATTCGTTGTAAAAAATTGTTTTTTTTTTTTTTTCGAAAATTCCTACGAGACCACGTCAAGTTGCGATTTCAGAAAAACTGAATATCTCGATAACCAGACGCTGAAATGTTTTCAAATTTTTACGACATCATAACACGACGCTGCGGAAAATTCACGTACAAACATCTTGAAAAAATAGTTTCTCGTGATTTTTCCATTACTTTGTCTAAACTATTATGATTATGGCGATAGAACCTCTTGAACGTCCAGAAAATTGAGTGGGAGCCAGGAAAAAGTTGAATCCAAGATGAAGACTGATGAAAATTATAATGAACGACATGAAAAAAATGAAAAAAGAAAACGATTCGTTTGGGAAATTCCGTTGAACGATTGATCGAAAATTATTCGAAATAACTTGATGAATTTTCTGCCTCTGAATTTTATTTCCGAGTTAAAAAAGAATTTACGCCAGGCTTAAAACGTGAATTTTGGTCGTACGAAGAGAAAAAAAATTGGGTCGATCGGGGCTATTGAAAAATAAAATTTATCTTGAAGGAATTGTTTCATCTTACGAATTTTCGATCGTCCATGTGTGTTTGATCGAGCGATCTATTTACATATATATATATATTCGTTTGTATAAATTTGAATTAAGTTATAAAATTGCACGCTGTATTGCATACCGAAATGAGCGATCGTAATAACAAAATAATTGTATTTCTCGGGTCGTTCCTTCGTCCTTATTTCCCCACGCCCCGTAATCCGTTTCTCCCATCCCAGGGAAGCTTCAAAGATGGCACAGTGGAGATGATAAAGCGTGTGAAATGCTGGCGTTATCGATGTCGAACCTAAAGTCGAGGTATGGTTGAAAAAAAGACAAAAAAAAAATTAGATGAAATTGGCATGAGTGAGAACGAGTTGCGACAAGACACGAACGAATGCAAAAGGTTTTGGACGAGGTGGAAAGTTCGCAGAGTTGAAATCCAACGAAAACTGATTTTTTAAAGTCAACGATCATTTTTACCAGAAAAATTGTGGCGAGTGGCGTTAATTATAAAAACAATGACTTAAAAATTGAATTTTCGTTCTTTTCCAACGATGGAAACTTGAGTTTTATGCTTTTGGACACTGAAAATTCAATTTTGTCAAAAAAACTATTTTGTTGAATACAGCGAACTAAATATTTTGGGATCATTTCAAAATTTTCGTTATTTCGACAATATTTCTCATTTGTAACGCAACTGTCAGCAAAATTTACGATTGGAATGACAAAAATTCACTTTTCGAAAACGATTTTCTAGAATGTTTTTTGCTGAAATGACAAAATTTTCGTGATTTTTCGAGACAAACGTTTAGTTTAACGTATCCAACAAAATATCCATCTTTTTCAATAAAATTTTCTTTTCAGTTGATGAGTGGAAAATAAAACTGATTTCGGGAACGACAAAGTTTTGACAGTTATTTCAGTGTATTTACTTTTTTGGCGTCTACAGTTTTTTGGGGTTTTTTTTTCCTTTCCATGGGTTAACACTCGTTAACAATAGTTCGCACTGGTTCGAATAGATTTTTCATCATTTTCTTAGTCGATTTGGAATTTTTTAATAACGTTTCTATACAATTTCATTTGTACCAACAATTTTCTCGGGGTTATAATAAACAAAACAACATCATGCGACCACTGGGATGAAGGCACGCTGTATTCACGCTCGCGCGTGGATTAATTGTGCGATTTGGTCGGCCACTACTCAATAATAAACGGCAACGATCTAATCGTCTAAAATTCAAAATCCGGACGAAATGACAACTTTTTAGCGACTAGACGAATGGCAATTTTTAAAAATCTCTTTCGACAAGCTTTCCACAAGCTTTTTGTCCACGACAGAGTTTTGGTCAACGAAAAATACACGAAACTACGAAAAAAGTCGAGATAGGGTGTCGGTAACGATCGAAATTTTTCGGTCGCTCGCCGAAATTATTTCTCCTACAGATTAATCGATTAAATAATCATCATTATCGTTTTTTTTAAAACGTACAAATTTCACGCGTTCGTCACGCGCTTTTCCAAGCCGCGGACGAATCGTTTTTTTTCCAATTCAACAAGTTAATCCTAGAACGGCAAATTGGGGTAAAAAACGATCCCCGGACGACTTTAAATTGCGCGCCTTGTCTCCCTCCATTTCCACATTTTTTAAAATCGTTTTATCGCGTTTTTAACCAATTTTTCGACGTCATTCTGCATTAAGAAACGAAAAAATGAGCCCAAGTTGATTCTTTTGGTTGAATTTTTCAAATTGCGCTCATTTATGACCCTCGGCGTACCGGAAAGCTAAAAAAAATCTCGCTACCGTTCTAGGATCAATAAAATGTCTGATATTTTTCATTCATTGAAAATAACTATGCAAAATAACATTTTGGAATCTTCCTTTGGTGTGATTTTTGTACTATATTGAAAAATATAGTCAAGTCCCTGTCGCGTGAGGCTGCTGGCTCCGGGTTTATGATCGAAAACGTGAAAATATTTAGCCTCCTCGCGATTAAAATTTGTTTCTCTTTGGTTTGTTGTAATTTAGTGAATTTTTGACTGATCGAAATACTCGAAATTAGTATTTTTACTATGAAATTTTGTTGCGTGGAGATTTGGACTTGCTTACATGTGTTCAGGATGGCTGCGAATACAGTCGATCATATCTTCGGGCTTGAGCTCTCCGATGCAGATTCGATGGATCGCCGTGAACAGGGGGAATTTGTCCTCCATGTTTTTCAGTTTTAGCATGTAATTTACTTCTTCGGCTGTAAAGGGGCCCTGCAGCTTCTGACCGTTGAGCATTTCCTTCTCGAGCTCGACGATCGACTGTCAACCGAAAATAAATTCCTTCAGAATTTCTATTTCTTTCGTTCTTCATCAACGAGACTCGGTAGAGTTCGGAATCGACAATCGAACGCGCTCCAAAATATTGAAGAATTTTTATTTATTCAATTCATTATTCATTTAATCATCATTATTATTATTTATCATTATCATTTAAATGATTGAATAATTAATAAATTAATTATTAATAATTGAAATAATTAAATAATAATTGAATATTAATAATTGAAATAATTAAATAATGATTAATTATTAATAATTGAAATAATTAAATAATAATAAATTTATTAAATAATATTTTTTGAAAAAAGGAAAAAATTTTTTGAATAAATTCAAAAATTTTGAATTTATTGAAAAAAATCGCTGGGTGGTTAAAAAAAAACGTGGGATTTGAATTTCGTTGCTTTGGGTGCGTTTATTGTCGGAATTATGTCGCGATAATTTGATTGATCTTAATCTCTTTACCTTGCCAGTTTTAACGAAAGCCTCGGAGACTTTGCGATTTCTGCCACCGTAACAAGTCGTGATGAGATCAGCAACGCCGCAACTTTCAAAGAAAGTGGCGAGTTTTCCACCGGGGAAAAATACGTCGACGAACTTGATCATTTCCATAAGCCCGAGCCTTATCACTGCGGCTTTTGTGTTGTCACCCAGTCCAAGACCGTCCACGAATCCCGCACCACACGCCACTATATTCTGCAAAATATTATCCACAATAATTTCATTTTCGCATCAATTTTGTCTTTCGGTCCTGGAAAAAAAAATCGTTTCATCGTCCTAGCCAAATTTTCCATTAAAATGGCATTTCGTTGCATTCCAACGCTGTGCAAACATCGTGAGAGATTAGAAATAATAAAAATACGAGGATCATCGCCCGGCACGAAGATAAAAACAGAATTATCGATGATCCCGAGCTCGTTAAACTTGAGGGATCAAAAATATTATGAGATTAGAAATTTTATATCGCCCTGGATTTCCGGGCGAGTCAAAGCCTCATTTTGTTTGTCCGGCGTTTCATTTTTACGAATGACAATTTTCAGGACAGAATGAATTCGGAACTGGACGATTTTATCGCTAAAACTTTGTTTAAAACTTCCAAAGAGATTTTATTAAAAACGAGTTTTCAAGGCCAAGATTGAAAATGCGTTTTCAGATGCAATTTTTGAGTGTTTTTTTATTGATTTTTGAATTTACGTACCTTAAGTGCACCACAGCATTCGACGGAGTCGACGTCGTCGACGACGACGACCCGGAAGAAAGAAGTCTGAATAATATCCCTAAGAATCGGAGCCATCGCTTTGTCCTTGCAGCCTTGAGAGAAAAAATAAATATTCTCAATATATTTACAAAGTCAACCTGACGAGACTCTGCCGAGTATTTGTTGAATCGAAAGCAAGAAATATTGTCACAATTTTGTGCAAGCGACGACTGAATCATGGGCCACAGGTCGACTGAGTTCTTCGGTACGACTTCCTTGTTATTAACGCTCCGCGGATCACATGGGTCGGTAAGACCCGAGCGACAACTTTTTTTCTTTAAATTCGCTTTTGAAACGTTCAATTTTGAAATTCAACAAATGTAGCGACCAAAACGACTTGAAACCTTGAAGTAAAATCGATGGAGAGTATTCCAGAATTTTATCAGATTTTTTTAAACCCAAATTCGTGAGATTTGAGTCGCAGGACAAAAAGGACAGCTCAACAACATTTTTATAATGGAATTAACTGTCAACGGGTCATTTTGATCCAAGTGCAAACTTTTTTATCTTGTAAATCTTGTTTTTGAAACGTTTCATTCAAAATAAAATAAAACCTCAAAGTATGAATCAATGGAGAGTATTTTCGAGTTTTTTCAAATTTTATTCGCCCCAAATACTTGAGATTCGAGTGGCAGGACAAAAAAGGACCGACATGATCCGCGGAGAGTTGAGATTGCATGCGTTGGAATGCATCGAAATTCCGTTTTTTCTTGAGAAGATCTCGAGATTCTCATGAAATATTTGATCAGGACAATGAAACGATATTTTTTTAGGATCAAACGCCAAAATCGCTACGAAAATCGTCATAGTTTTTGAAATTCAAGGAAAAATTAATGGAGCAAGTATTTTTCGGTGCAGCCGAACGTTGCAAACTTGAGCGTCATTGAGATTTGTGTGTTGAATGTTTTAATTCTTCCATACCAATTGTCGTTTCGCAGAACATTTCATCGGCAACTTCGGACGCGAGATTAGCACCCATCAAAACACAGACTGGAATATTGAGTTGTTGGGTAATAATGTGTGATATGAGTTCAATGCCACCGCCTTCCTTCTTGTCGAATCCTTTGATGAGGGAAAGCCCAACCGCTGTGGGCTTGATATTGCCCAAAAGGGTCTTGCATATCCGACGAATAAATTGATGAGGGACAACGAATATTAAAATATCGGCGTCTCTGGCAGCCTCGGCAACGTCGGGCACAGCGACCTGAAGAGAAAAGCGAAAAAATTGTCACGAACAACGTCGACAGTCCAATAAGTCATAAAAAAAAGGTTGAGCAGCCCAAAAAACCCTTTTTTATCTTTTTTCCAATGAAAAATTCTAGTAACATGAAATTTTCTCTCCAAAATAAGTTTTTTTTTCAGTCCAAACGATCGAAATTTGAAAAATCAGGGAAAAATCAGGTTTTAAAAGAAAATTTTCGATGTTTTTTTACTTTTAAATTCATTTTTTTTATTAATTAATCAATTTATTTATTTATTTTTCATCTGTTTATATCAATTTTATTATTATTATCATTAGTAACGTTGGCAACGTCCGATAAGTCGTAAAAAAAAGTTCAGCACCCCGAAAAACCCTTTTTTATCATTTTTCCAATGGCAAATCTTAGTAACGTGAGATTTTCTCCCTAAAATAAATTTTTTTTTTTCAGTCCAAATGATCGAAATTTGAAAAATCAGGAAAATTTCCACTCTGGCGGTTTTTTGAAGAAAATTTTCGATGTTTTTTGCTTTTAAATTTATTTTTTTCTCAATTAATCAACTCATTTATTTATTTATTTCAATTTTATTTATTATTATTATTTATATATAATTAATTAAAATATAAAAAAAAATTGATTTCTTCAAAATTTACTCTCGATTCGTGCACTTTGGATAAGTTGATCTTTGGATTAAGCCGATTTAACGAGAGAGACAAGTTTTCTCGAGCTCGAAGCGTGTAATCAAGCAGACGCGGACGTTTTTCCGGAGTCGTTATTGCCACGGCCTTGTGGCGGATAAAACAAGTAACACGTCGATTCGATCACAGCCCATGCAAGTCTGACGTGTCCAGCAATAAAACGTGCACGATCAATGCATCGAGATTCGAATGAACAATGAATTTTCACAATGAAAGAAAATCGTTTGATTCAATGAACTCTGGACATTCATTGATTCTGAAAAGATTTTCATGCCTCTTTAGTTTTTATCGAGCTGCACGTGCAAACTGAATGATTAATACGAACTTCTGAAACTCGCTATCTCTACGGAAAGGCATGAAACGCTTGGCAGCCTTAAATCAATATAAACGCTCGCTTCTCTATCGCCAAAGATCTGAGGTAAGCAAAAATATCGTTCACTTCGTACACCGACCAACAACACAAACTCTTAATCAAAAAACTTTCATTTTTTTATGGCACTCAAGTTTGCAACGTTGAGGTGCGACGAAAAAAACGTTTTTCCATTAATTGTTTGTTGCAATAACAAAAACCATGCAAATTTTCGTGCTGATTTTGTCGTTGGATCCTAAAACAAAATCGTTTTATTGTCCTAACAAAATATTGAATAAGAATCACGAGCTCTGCTCAAGAAAAAACCGAATTCCGCTGCATTCCAACGATGCAAACTTCAGCCTCGTATTTTTTGCTTCTGCGCCAAGCCAATTGATGAATGACGTTGAAGTTTGCATCGTTGAAATGCAACGAAATTCTTTCATTTCTCAACGAAAATCGGGATGATTTTGAACAATAAATAAATCATCGATAAAAATGTTTTTCGTTGCATTCCAACGTTTTGAATGATGCTGAAGTTTGCAACGTTGGAATGCAACGAAAAATCTTTCATTTTGTCGATGATCCGTTCAAATTTCAATGTCATCCAAATTTTTCGAGCTGATATGCTTTTTGGGTGGCAAAAATCGATCGTTTTATCATCGTAATTACATTCTGCATTCAAATAATTATTTCTGTCAAAGGTAAAAAAGAATTTCGTTGCATTACAACGATGTAAACTTCAGAGTCGTCGCTCCGAGTCTTAATACCGATAAACATTCGAGGTGATACTGGAGTAATTCCTTTAGATTGAAAAATGAATCGTTTGCAGTATCTCGAGAAGAAAATGCTGAAGAATTTTTGTCGTATCAAAAAATTCTTTTGATACGAGCAATAAAAATTTGATCGACAAGAATTATTTCGAGTGCAAAGATACGATCGAGTCAACTTTTGAGATTAAAAGGATTTGATGTTGAATTTAGTTGGCATCGTTGGAATGCAACGAAATTCTTTTTTCACTTTCTTCTAAATTGAGATTCTGATTCAATATTCGGTCCAGACGATGAATCGATAATTCTCTAGTAACGAAACACGAAATCGGTATGAAAATTGTCATGGTTTTGAAATTAAACAAAAAATTAATAGAAAAGTTTTTTTTCGGTGCATCTCAACGTGTTGCGAACTTCAGTGTCATTTAACTTGGTTGTAAAGAGCGAAAAGAAAATGTGGAGAAGGCTGGAAAAGGAAAAATCTTTTCGTGCCATTTTGGGGAGGACATTCGGCTGAAAAAATTGTGTAATTCGCGGTCTGTGCGTTCTGCGATTCTATTTTCGAGTCGAAAGTTTTTTTTTGGCTGCTCTCGAGTCCGGGGGAATTGACTTAATTACTAAAACTTACCACATTCTCAGGCAAAACATGTCCTGGCAGATATTTCACATTCTCGTGCGTTTCGTTTATAATCTCGGTCAGTTTTTTTCCTTCGACAATCTCCTCGTAAACGTACATCGTCACACGGTCGTCAAAGTTTTCCAAACGTTTCGCATTGGCGCCAACTATTTTGGCGATTGCCGAACCCCTGAAATTGAACGATTCAAAAATCAACGCTCGTTTTTCAATGGCGCATTGTAAAAATGCCGGAAATTCAAAAATTAACTGGTGGCGTTGAGTGAGAAAGTAATTTTCATTGACAGCGTTCGCGAACGTCGTAAATTTTTCGGCAAAATTTTTTTTTCTGCTTTTTTGACTCTCCGTGGACACGCATGGGTCTGGGGCGTCCAAAAAATCGGAAAAAATTCAGGAAAATTGTTTTGGATCTATAGAAAAAGAGGCTGCACTGGGTGATGGATAAAAATGATTTTTATTATTGTTATTTAATGGTAATCGATACGAAAAACGAGAAATTCACGCCGCTCGCTCAACGGGCATCCCAGACCCATGTCTGTCTATGCGGAGGGTCAATATTTTTCGTGTCCCAAGAAAAATCATTTTCCTGACCCTCAAAAACAACTAAATAAGAATTTTGGCATTTTCTCGAGAGAAAACAAGATTTCGTGGTTTAGTTTTTCGTAAATTTCGAAAAAAAAACGTGGAATAACGTGAAAGACAAATTTTTGGGTGACGAAATGAGGAAAATCGTTTTCTATCGATTTCTCGTGAGTCTAAAAGCCCAAAATCATGTGAAATATCGTCACGAATGTCCCAGGTCCAAGATTCATATGAATCGATACATTTCATAGCAGACCCTGAGAACGTGACTATAGAAAATGCATTTTTTTATGACGTTGAAGTTTGCATCGTTGGAATGCAATGGAATTCCATTAATTTTGTGACAAAACTCTTTGCAAAAATGTACAATATGTCATTACAATGATAAAACGATCGATTTTTGCGGCCCAGCAAGTATATAAACTCGAAAGATTTCCATGTTTCATAAAATTCAACAAATTATCAATGAAAATACCAATTTTTCGTTGCATTCCAACGTTGCAAACTTCAACCTCATATTTTTTATGCGGGCGTGAAATAAAATGCAGCAATCGAATACGTTTTTTGTTGCAGACACGAAATTCATTGACTTTCATAGACACAAATCGATGTGTCAGTTCGTGTCAGTTCTGTATCAATGTTGCTGTTACGTAATCCGAACGTTGTCATTCGCGTCTCAAAGAGATTTTTGTCATCCAAAATTACTTTTCATCTCAAGTCGAACAATAATTTGAAAATTATTACAAATTTTCTCCAAATTGTCACGAAGAATTGTCAAATTCAGGCCTGGGAGAATTTTTGACAGAAAAACATTGAAAATTGGCGCAATTTTGACATTTCGGTTTTGTCTGTAAAAATTTCTACAACTTTGATACTGGATCGATCTCGTTTTTTCAAGTTTTGGTAATTTTTTTTTTGTCAAGTCCGAATTTCAAGGCAAAATTCATTTTTTTTTATCGATGCACTACAAAAATCGTGAATTTTGGTTCAGAATTATTTCGAAATTGGAAAAAAATTGAATCGCGATTTATTTGCTTCAAGATCCGATCAACGGATCGTGATTTTTTTGGCAATTTCCACTTGTTTACAAATTTTTAGAGTTTGTTTTCGTAACCATTGACCCGAAAAGTCTGGGCGAGCAAACTTTCGTGTCCACGCACTGTAAAAAGAGTCAAAAGTCCAGGCTCGTTTTATTCGGCCTTGGATAAAAATCACCGTCAGGACGTTCGAACGCTCAATTTTTAGAAATTTCTGCCGAATTTCGAAATTAAACATCGATTTTTCGAATAATTTTTGGTTTTTTTTTTTGAGAATTTCGTTATTTCGAAACAGCTGCGTGGGAAAAAAATTTGTTTCCCTCCACACGGACGATGGAAAGTTTTCGAAATGTCATTTCGACACGCGTCTTCCCAAAATATGAAAAAAAATGGCCGATTTCCATTGGAAATATACTAAAAATCGTGACGAAACGAATGTCGTGACGACAGACGAGAAAAAGGAGTTTAAAGGTCAAACTGAAAGGCGAACTGTGCGGTCGTTTGCGGGAACGAAATCTCGAGGGTTTTTGGAGAAGGAGCGAGAGAGCGAGAGATAAAAATATTTCGAAGCCACGTGAACGAGATAACAACATTGCGCCAGATGCGATACGCGAACGGAGAAAAAAAAATGTCTGAGGGTGAAAAAAACAATGGCGCAGACACACATTTCCATAATGAATGTTGGAGCTTAAAGCTGATGTGACGTTTATTCTCGCGCGGCATTTTTCCACTAAAAACCTTTCCACGGAGTAGTTAAAAATACAAACCAACGGGCACACGCCAAAGAGAATTGGAAAAAAAACATTTCGTATCCACATGTGACCTTGTGATTTTAATATTTCAAACTCGCTATTGTTTTCGAGATATGACGCGAAAATTTTCCACGAGCCTCGTCTGCGCGAATTATTTCAACGTGCACGAGATAATAAAACGCGAAACGAAAATATTGATAATTTCGTCGAGATACGCGGAATAAACGTCAATGAAAAAACATGACGACGCGTATTATTGTTTTGGGAATAAATCTTACCAATTGCCAGAGCCAACGATGCACACTCGTAGTTTTCCAGCCATTGTTGTTTTCCTAGATTATCGCGAAACTTGGAAACGAGAGAAAAATGCTCTGGACGCGATGTTTACAGTTTCGCGGACTGCGATCGACTAAACAACACAGAACACAACCAAGAGCTGGAGAGCTTGTTAAATATGTCGGACGCTCTGGCTTTTCCTGATCGAGCGACAGGACAAGACTGCGACACTCGCGCGTGATAAGGCGTCCCGAAGACTCGCCAGTCGCCAGGGGAGGGGGGCAGGCGGGGGAGAGCTTTTACCCGCATTTGCGTCGCGCATGTTCGAGCGTCTGGACGTCCCGTGTATGTTTCCGCGGCCACGACTGCGCGCACGCTCCAGCTTAATAATTTTTATTATATATTTATCAGGCAGAATTTATCCCTCGAACGATTTTTTCATTCGATTGTAAAAAGAAAATACCGCTGGAGTAAAAAACCTGTAAATACGGGGCGAACGAAATAAAAATATTAAACGCACACATAACCTCACAATTTCGCGATTTTTTCAGTGCCGCGGGGTCGTTTTGACCCCAAATATTCTTTGGCAACGAATGTTTCGACCTTGAATCCTCGTTTTCGCCAAAAAAATGTATCCAGACCCATGAAACATGGACAATTTACTACTAAAATAAAAAAAACAAAAATGCACATTCGCCGAAATTCAACAATTCGGAAAACGCCGAGGGTCAAATTTGTTTGTGCATGTTGTCGAGCGATTTCCCGTTGCACTAGAGACTCAAAATTCCGCGATCTGTTTACAAAAAAATGGAGTTGCGAGTTGTTTTTTGTCTCCCATTCGAGTTGCTCTGTATACTCGGAGAAAAAAAAAGATCGAGGCTGTAAAGAGAAAAGGTTGAATGAATCCCAAGGTCATCAGGATTTCGGGAGAAAAAGTCGTGTCTGAAATTTCTCTCTTTTCCATGACAGCATGCACTGAATGCGTTTTTTCGAAAAATCATGAAAATTTTATAATTTCAGCAAAAAACATTCTGGAAAATCTTTTCGGAAAGTGAATTTTTATCATTACAATCGTAAATTTTGCTGACAGTTGCGTTACAAATGAAAACTATTGTCGAAATAACGAAAATTTTGAAATTATCCCAAAATATTTAGTTCGCTGTATTCGACAAAATATCGACGTTTTTTGACAAAATTGAATTTTCAGTGTGGGGAATCGTTGCGGGGTTGAAAAACGCGGGAAACTCGTTATGCAAAAACTTTCTCCAATGAACGTTCCATTTTTTTTCTTCGTTTAATGCCATCGTCGGAATAATATAATGTAGAGATATTTATGTATTTTATATATTTATATATAGTAGTACAGAGTGCCATGGAGTTTGACGAGAGACGAACGAAATATCTATGCAAACACATTTATAGATTAGCATTTTCAATACGTTTTCTAAGCATTTATAGTCACTAAAACATCAGATCTATAGCGATCGAGTGAAGAATCCTCTGTTTGCTCAAAAACCTACAGTTTTCTCGCGTTTTAACAATTCCTTGCAATCTTTATCGTTTTTTTTTCTTTCGAGAGTCTCGAGCGATGTTTGCAAAGCAGCTGGATCGACCTTTTCCGGCCTGCTTCGCCCTTCAACTTTGTTCAGGCTCCTTTCAAAATTTCGTACAAACTTTCTTGCCCCCAAAACTATCAGTTTTCTGCTACGAAGGAAAATTATTCTGGCGCTTCGAATTCGAGACATTCAATTTCCAATTTTTAACTTTTCTCATCTCAACGCGTGTATCGAGTCGCGTTTCGTCAAAAAGTTGCTAAAGTCGAGTAGCCAAAAAAATGCATTTAGGATTTTTTTGCAGAAAGCCAGAAAGGCCGAAATTTGCCTTGAAAATTTTCAAATTTGCCGAAAATTTAATTAAAAATTGAATTGGAGCCGAAATTTTTTGAGAAAAATCGTAAACACATTTTTTTGCAACACAAACGAAATGCGACTCGAAATGACGCGGGTTGAGACGAAAAAAGTTAAAAATTGGAAATGAAATTTTTGAAATTCTTGAGGTTGGCCAGAAAGGCCGAAATTTGCCTTTAAAATTTTCAAATTTGCCGAAAATTTAATTAAAAATTGAATTGGAGCCGAAATTTTTTGAGAAAAATCGTAAACACATTTTTTTGCAACTCATAAACGAAACGCGACGAGAAAAGTTAAAAATTGGACATGAAATGTTGGAAATTCTTGAGGTTGGAAAATTTTTCGTTCCAGGCGTTAATCGTTAGGTTTGGTGTCAAGAATTTTCATCAAAGATCATGAGAAAATCCTGAACAAAGTAATTTCGTCGTATTTTCTGGTCCTTTATGGACGCGAATAAAGTGACTACAGTTTCGTGCACAGTTGATTCAAAATATTTTAATAAGAACGCCCGACTTTTCATAATTCTCTCGCTTTCCATTGTTTCAAATGAACAACAAACGGACAAACAAATGACACGTAGCAATTAGACATAATAGAGAGTTTTCATAATCGTTTACTCTCCAAATCGAAAATCCGGAATGAAACGAGTAAAAAAAAGCACCTGCCGTTTCAACGAGACGCGTTACACAGTTTAAGTGAACGCAGTGGCTTCGAAAAACTTTGATTTTGAGGGAATTTAATTTACGGATCAAGACACCGAGGATTGTTTGAGTTCGAGAGATGAAAAAGAAGAGTCGCGTCTAGTAGAGAGAAACTCACGAATTTCGCTAAATATCGTACAAGCTGAGAGGCTAATTAAGTGCATATTTTATTATTTTCAGCCATTTCGTCGAGTTTTTTTTCTCTCCGCGGGCTGCAAGAGTTTTTAATCCTCGGGAGTGGCCTGAGCCGATTCGAGAATTATTTCGAAGGAGAACGGAGTGAATCCGTAGCCCAAACCGCCGTAAAATTTGCTCTGGAATTCCACCCTGTAAAAACCAATAAAAAGCTCAATTAAAAAAAAAAACAAGACTCGAGAGTTTTTTTTTGCTTATTCATTTCATTTGCTTATTATTTTTTTTCAATTAACAATTTCCAATCATTATTTATTAATAATGATTGGAAATTTATTTATTTTTATTTTTTTAATTGACAATTTCGAATTGTTATTTATTAATAATAATTAATATTAATAAAATACTTGATTAATAATAATAATAAATTAATTAATAATAATTGGAAATTGTTGATTAAAAAAATAAATGAACAAATGCATTTCGAGCGAAATGCAATTTTTCTTTCTTTCGTTTGTACGAACTTTTTTTCGTTGTGAAATTAATTTTTCGACAAAAACGGAAATTGACGGGGTCAAATTAGTCCAGTCAAATAACGAAAAAAAAAACGGGTTAAATAAACATGAGCGAACATAGTTTGGGGATTTTGAGGATCGATAGGGGGGTGCATCCTGAGCATAAATTCCAATTTGAGGGGCTGTACTGAGGTCAGCTCAAGGTCATTTCGATGGAAACGCGTTTAATTCGATATCTCGAGAAATATCAGTGTTGGCCAAAAAATTGTAGAGACCTTTTCTCTTCTAAATGAAATTTATCAACTTTTTTATTTAAAACTTTTTTTTATAACATCAATATTTTTCAACTTATTACTCCCGCAGAGCAAAAATTTTATTTTTTTTTCCTATTTTTCGTCGTTTCCTCCCCAACCATTCAATTTTATTGAATTTTACCGATCATCAACGTCTATATCTTTTAATTATGCACAATTTTGTTCTCAAATTTTTTCCTTTAATGCCAATACCTTCGGAGTTATATATTATTTTACCGAGCGAAATCCACGCCATTGTCGCAACGTGTATCCACAGACACACTGTTGCGTGTATTAGTGCGGGTAAGGAACATCTGTCCTCGATTTTTATACCTGGCGTAACCCTCGTTAAATAATAAACAATAAGTAAATAACAAATAAATAAATAAATAATTAACAATAAATGTGTGAAATAGTTTTAATTGTTAATTTACTTCTTACCCAAACAAACCCATAAATTTACCCAAATTAAATACCCAATTTTTAAATAGTTTAATCGATTTACCTTTTTATATTGCGACAGTGGCGCGGATTTCGCTCGGTAAAGTAATGTATAACTCCGAAAGTATTGGCATTAAAGAAAAAAGTTTGAGAACGAAATTGTGCATAATTAAGAGGTATACACGTTGATGATCGGTAAAATTCAATAAAATTGAGAATGGTTGGGGAGAAAACGACGAAAAATAGGAAAAAAAAAATAAAATTTTTGCCTTGCGGGAGTAATAAGTTAAAAATATTGATGTTATAAAAAAAAGTTTTAAATAAAAAAGTTGATAAATTTCATTTAGAAGAGAAAAGGTCTCTATAATTTTTTGGCCAACACTGATATTTCTCGAGATATCGAATTAAACGCGTTTCCATCGAAATGACCTTGAGCTGACCTCAGTACAGCCCCCCCTATCGATCCTCAAAATCCCCAAACTGTGTTCGCTCATGTTTATTTATTTCGTAATTTGACTGGACTAAATTGACCCAGTGTGTACTCGAAGGGTTAAAATGGAATTTTTTGGTATTTTTCTTACCAGTGCAGACGAAGCGTGTGCAAGAACGCGGAAAGACCTTCCATGAGAACGAGAATTCCCACGGTCAGGACGGCCCAGAAGCCGAAAATTGCCCAGAGCACGATTCCTCCGACCGCACCCTCTCGGGTCAGACCATTTCGCATCACCATGTTCCACAGCACCTCCGAAAGCTCTGAAAGTTATCAAAACCACGTACGGCGTTTGAGTAAACAAAAAAATCAAAGAACGAAGCGATTTGATGTGCCGGGATAAATAAAAAAAGTTGACACTTACGCGCATGGGCGAGCGACAAGGCCCAGAGACGCAGGTACGAGGCCGTGTGAGAAACGCTTCCCAAAACATATTCAATCGTGTGAATGCCTTGGTGGATAAAAACTTCGCTCATTTCAATCTCTTCCTCTTTATTGGCGACCGGCGCGTCTGGATTTTGCTGAATCGCTCCTGGACCACCCTCGACATCGCCGTTTTCGGTTCCATGATTGTTCAACTAAAAAAATGAACATTTTCAATCGTTTCAAACGTTGGACCGGTCGAATCGATATTTATTCGATAAATTTTCATTTTCTACGGTCGTGAACTTTGCATCGTTGCAATGCGACGAAAACTGATTATTTTTCGTAGCAGAGCCATTTGAAAAGTGAATGTGATAGAAAAATTGAGTCGAGAGTCATTAATTATCGAAATAATGAATAAAAAATATATATTTTTCGTTGAATCTCAACGTTGCAAACTTCAGAGGCATGAATATTTTTGGATAATGTGAAAATTTTGAAATTTTCCGAAAATCGAAAGTTTGCATCGTTGGAATGCAACGAAATTCTCTTATTTCTTCAGCAGAGTCAATAATTATTATTGAATATTTGGTCCGGCCAATGAAACGATGATTTTCAAAATTCAATAAATGATGAATGGAAAAAATGTTTTTCGTTGAATCTCAACGTTGAAAACTTCAGGATGACGATTTTATTCGTTACCTGAACGTGACGCGCTCGCCGAGCGCGCATCATCATTATCGGCTTGGCGAGCAACATCCATGGGATGCAAAGGAGTGCAAGGACGAGAAGCATTCTCTGGAAAACGCCCTGACCGGCGTACATCCATTCGTTGCAGCCAGAAAATGTTTTTGATTCATTCATCAATACCATGTTGATGAACGTCACGAGAATCGATGGAGCGCAGTACGGGCCATAAGCGACCTCTGAAAAATCAATAAATTTCGTACTTGAAATCTTGCGACTTGGAGAATTCGAAGTTTTCACAAAATTTTGAAAAAATTCTTCAAAAATTTGGTTTTTTTTTAACCGTTCCATCAAAAAATGAATTTTTCATGTTTTTCATTGTTGTTTGCCGAAAAAATCGATTGCGGAGTTTCGGAGTCACGAAAAAACGTGGAACGATTTTTTTTTAATGTATTTTGGAAAAATTTCAGCCAATGGTGAAAAAATGGCGACTGACCTTCGGCTTTTGGGTCGAATTTGATCCACTTGATGAACATGAGAATGACCATGTAGAGGAACAAGAAACTGAGAAAAATAACTTGAGGAATAAATTCGCAAATGATGTTCATGGATCGTTTGAAGTTCATGTGATTCCAGAGTCCGACGGTGACGCCAAACAGCATGTGAATGACACCGAAGATGATGGAAATTTTCATTTTGTAAGAATTCAAGAAAATGATTTTGTTTTCGGCCAATTGCCAAACGGGATCCATGCCGATTGGGTACGGATGGCCAAGGTACGAAGTTGTGTTTGGATCCAACTGGAGATTTTTGTTTCCGTGTATCGTGGCCCAGTCGCTTCTCACCGACCAATACGAGCCGAAGATGTTGAGCGACTTTGAAAACACGTCGTTGTAAATCAGCCCCGTGTACATTGAGAAAAGGCCCATGAGAAAAACTATGTAACGACCCCCGAAAAATATGTTCCAGATCTCGTTGTCCGACTTTTGGGCGGCCAAAGGTTTTTCCTTCAGAACCATCCACGCCCCGAACAGGAACATTATAAGCCCATGGCCCGTGTCTCCGAACATGACCGCGAACAGAAACGGAAATGTTATTATCGTGTAGGGCGCTGGATTCATTTCCCGATAAGAAGCCACACCGTACGCGTCGATCAGCGCCTGGAAACCTTTCGTAAATTTATTCGTACGATTGTACGTCGGTGGGTCCTCGAACGTTTGCATACGATTCAGAATCGGCGGAACTGAACTGCCGCTGCGTTCCTAAAAAAAAAAAAAACAGCACGAAAATCGCCGATATGAGGTTTTTTTTCTCACTATAAAAAACGAAAATATTTTCTTATGGTTTCAACTTGTTAATTGCAAAATCAGCGGAAAGTTGAAATATATAAATAAACGAGAAAAAAAAACGAACTTTCATGGATAAAATTGAGAGAGAAAAATTTGATGGAAAATAAACATGAAAAAATTACTTTATTTTGAGAATTTTCTCTGTCGAGGAAAAATTTTCTGACTGAAAATGTGTTTGGGATTTTTCTTATAAAATTTGAGCGGAAAAAATCCTGAATTCGCGTTCCAAAATATTGAGAAAAGGCCCTGATTAATGGCGTTTTGTGATGGTAATATTTGGAGGTTGAAAAAATGGCGCTTACGGTTCCACGTCGAAGAGCGAGCTGTATGGTTTCGATATCCAAGACAGGAACCCAGCATTCGGCGATGAGACATTTCTGGGTGACGTCCAAGTTGAACAAGTTGAGTGTGTGATAAATAGCCTTGATCTTGCGAACTTTGACGAACCAATTCTTGATGTTTTTGGCAGCAGCAACGAGTACGCGATGTCGGTGATCCTGAGTCTGGCCGAGAACGGTGTTGAGGTCCTCGATGCGTGTCATCACGCCCATTGACATTTCACGACGATCGGCTGGCGCCTCCGGGCAGGGATAAAGTGTCGCCCTGAAACCTTCGCAAATTTTCTTCACGCGAGTCTTGAGTTGATCACCTTGGAAGAAAATTATGAATACGGATTTGAAGACTTGATCCCCCTGCGAAACATAAAAATTCACTTTTTACACCTTTTTATTTACACCAGATTTTTCGGCGATACTCAAATTTTCAACGACAACGAAAAATTTTATTCACGCTTAAAAAACTACCATAATCAAGGACGGTCTCGTTTGCCATTCGGAAACTGAATTTACTAGACAAATTGGAGCGACTGTATCAATTATTAAAATAATGAATAAATAATATATTCAAGTTGAGATTTAATATCGATACCGTGGATGGATCTTCCAAGGGTGTCTCAATCTCGGCTTGACGAAGGAAGACATTTCCTCTGCAGGCTCTCCAGAGCATCCGTTCGAAGGCTGGGATCCTTTCCCTCAGAATAACTCCAGCGACGAAGCTATTGATAAAATCCATTAGAATCCGTAGTGTCAAATCGCCAAGTGTCAAACATACAAAAAAACCCTAGCTAAGTTTTTATTTTCATCAATTTTTTGGTCCTTCTTATCATTCGGGGGCGGGAACGGGGTATCAACACAGTTAATAACGTTGAAAAAAATCAGCACCTCGTTAAACGGACATGAAATAATATTTGAATGCTTATTTTTTGTTTTTCTCTCCTCTAAACTCGCAAACGCACTCCATCAAAGCCTAAACTTTCTATTCAACAAAGAAACGAAAAAAAAAAAAAAACTTTCGCCTCAATTCTCTTTCAATCTGTATCGATCGAACTCGACAAACAAAAGCCGAATCTTGTTGTTTGGTTAATCTCGTTTTTTGCAAATCTCTTTCGTTCCGCAGATGGACGAAAACTCTCGATGACAGAGATGCCCGTTACTGTCGAAATAAAAATAACAAGAGGTTTATAAACATAAACAAGTTATAAATATTCGCTGCTCGAAATAATGATGATTTCTGTAGCCATGGTCATTTACATACCTTTTTAATGTCATTGAGATATTTATTATTGCGACTCAGTGTACCACTCTGTATTGTGAAAATAGCTCAAAAAATGGAAAAATTATATGAAAGAGTCAAATTAAAGAGAGCGAGGGGATTTTTCGTCCTTTTTTTTCACAATCAACAACAGCGAACCAAACATTTACTGCTCAAAATATACATACATGTCAAAATATATTTAAATATCCAGCAACGTACGAAGCGATTCAATCACGACTAGTTTTTTTTCATCAAAACCATCAACAATCTGACCGCGCCTCAAATGTTTCGATCGCAACTTGACAAAATTTCCTGCCAACTTTTTTCCCCTCAAATCGTCTAATTTTTTGGACAATCGTTTTCCTTCACGACTGCCTAAAATTTCAAACTTGAAAACTCTTTTTTTTTTTTATGAAAAAAATGACAATTCGTCGTCAATTTCTTACGTCACTGCATATTCTTATATATTTATTAACGCATATGTAGCGTGTGTGTGTGTGTAAGTCTCTGAGAAAACCGATTTTAACTACGGATTTAAACGGATGCAGGTAAACGGAGTTGTGACGAGTTTGTTGCAAAAAATCGATTGTTAGAGCTGCCCAAAATTTGTGAAAAAAAAACTGAAAGAGTTTTGTTTTTTTTTTTTTACATCATTTTTGAACGTGTGAATGGAAAAAAAAACGAAAAAAATTGTACAGCGAGTGATTTTGTGAGTTCAGAAAGATGGACAAACGATGTTACGTGATTGTTGTACAGAATTTTCATGTTGTTTTCGTGTAATTGGGCGAGTATCTCATGGAAAATGTTTCTCATTCGTTTCTAACTATATTCTCAACGTTATTTTATTCGAGTACAAATTTTGGAAGGATGGGGTTTTTGATGCAGCATTCCAAACGTTACATAAGACGCCACACGAGTTTGCAAATTACGTATCAAATAAACTACAATCATTACTGTTAGCTTTGCACAAAGTCTGATCTAAATACACTGAAAAGAGAATTTTGTTGAAAAAAATGAATATTTTGTTGGATACGTTAAACTAAACGTTTTTTCGAAAAATCACGAAAATTTTGTCATTTCAGCAAAAAACATTCTGGAAAATCGTTTTCGGAAAGTCAATTTTTGTCATTCCAATCGTAAAGTTTGCTGAAAGTTTCGTTACAAATGAAAAATATTGTCGAAATAACGAAAATTTTGAAATTATCCCAAAATATTTAGTTGGCTGTATGAAAACAAAATATCGACGTTTTTTGACAAAATTCAATTTTCAGTGTATATTCGACCAACATTTGTCCAGGAATGCAAAATTAACAATTCTCTCATAAATTTCGATAAAAATTTCATTGAATGAAATAAAAATTGATTCTCACTTTTTCTTTTCATCGAATTTGATTTAATTTCATGATTAACTAAAAAATTATTAATTTCGTATCGACGATTCGAGTTTCAATTGGTCCTGACTCTACGTATCGTAAGCAAAGTCCAGTAAATTATTCGTCGATGAGAGAAATCGAAAAAAAAAAATGAATAGAACCAAAAAAATCGAAATTGTATTTACGAAAAAATTAATTCTTTTTGAATCATTTGGTGGATGTTGAGTAAACAAAATGCAACGAAAATTCACCTCTTGACCCAAGGAAAAATGTTTGTTTTGTAATAAAAAAACACTAAAAAGAAAATTTTGTTGAAAAAGATGGATATTTTGTTGGATACGTTCAACGAAACGTTTTTTTTCGAAAAATCACGAAAAATTTGTCATTTTAGCGAAAAACATTCTAGAAAATCTTTTCGAAAAGTAAATTTTTGTCATTCCAATCGTAAATTTTTCTGAGTGTTCCGTTAAAAATGAAAAATATTGTCGAAATAAGGAAAATTTTGAAATTATCCCAAAATATTTAGTTGGCTGTATTCAACAAAATGTCGACGTTTTTTGACAAAATTGAATCTTCAGTGAACAAAAAAGTCGAAAAATTTGAATGAATCGAAAAATATTGTTGGCAAATAAAAAGAATTTTTGTTGTTGTTTGTTTTCATGTAATTTGTCAGACGATTTTGTTAGTGAGAAAAAGTTGTTGAAGCAGTTGCTAAAAAGAGAGGGCGAAAGAGGGGGAAAAGGGGTTTTGGCGGTTTTCAGGTTTAATCGTGGAGGGAGGATGGACTTTTGAAGGTGTAGCTAGTGAAGGAGGTCACTCTAGGTACGTACCCCAATTGGACAGGACCAAGGGCAGACTGGCGAGCGATATTATCGTCACTAATCAACGCGCGTGTCATGGACTCGGTGGGGTTCAAGCCTGCGTGCTCTTGCTGACGACACAACAGACAAGACACAACCAACATTAGCAACACTAGACGACGTACCACAATGCTCAAAAATCGAGGGAACAAAAAGAAAAAACTGCCACACTCTGCAACGGGTGCGCCTTTGATCGGTTATTTCAATAATTACTTCATTTCGAATGTGCGTGCAGATGTAAATCGAAAAAAATCTTCGTCCCTAAAATTCAGACGGCCAAATTACGAGATTTTTCTCTTTTCGTTTCAGCCAATTCTGAATTCCAAACGACGTGTCTTTTTTTTTTTTCAATTTTTCTCATTTCATCACACTCTAAATACGAATTGCCAAAACGGTTAATGCGACTACACCACTGAAAATAAAATTTTGTTGAAAAAGATCGATATTTTGTTGGAAACGTTCGACTAAAAGTTTTTTTCGAAAAATCACGAAAATTTTGGCCTTCCAGCAAAAAACATTCTGGAAAAACTTTTCGGAAAGTAAATTTTGCTGACAGTTCCGTTACAATGAAAAATATTGTCGAAATAACAAAAATTTTGAAATCATCCCAAAATATTTAGTTGGCTGTATTCAACAAAATATCGACGTTTTTTGACTAAATTCAATTTTCAGTGTCTCAGTTCATTGAGTTTTGATTTTCATTATTATTTAGCTCATCAACGTTTACATCCAACGAAATTCCCGAAACATTTTTTCTGTTGTTTGTTGTTGCTGTTGTTTTTTTTTTCATGTGTAACAGTAATAATAATAATAACAATATCAACATTAATAAACGATCGCGTGCGGATAGAAATAAATTTACGATAATAATGGCAATTCTTATTTATGAAATGCTTGATTTTTTCGTTTTTGAAT